>OY747714.1:31963040-32563040 GCA_963556495.2 Valencia hispanica
GTACCTTTCAAACTCCCTGACTTTGTGGGGGGATGTAAAGGCTGGAGTGCACTTGAAACAGATATCAGGCTCTTTTTTTTTTTTTTTTTTTGCTTTGTCCCTCCAAGTATGATATGGATGCCATTAACATCGCTGCCTGCATTCATTATAGCATTGTTATGCCTGGGCGCGGCTCCATTTGCATTCATGCCATGCTGCTGTGGCCCTATCTTAAAACACGCACCTGGCCATGTATGGAAAATAAGCTTGTTACCCGCTGAAGGGATGTGAGGAACCCCGCTGGCCCTGTGCAAGCTAACCTTGAGGGCCAAACATCTTTTTTTTTCTTTCCCAAAAACAAAGTCTTTGCATTTTTCTGGAAAGCAGACATGTTTTTGATCTGTAATCTGCATAATCCGTTTGTGATTACCTGGCAAATTTTCACCCCAAGTTTATTACAACACTTTCAAAGTTTGACACGACTAAAAACAAGCACACAGCTATTTGACACACTTAAAAATGTTCAATTTCAAAGGTAAAAAGTTTTAGCAGACATTCCTGGACTTTAAATGTCAGTAAAACTAACACAAGAGAGAAAACTTGACAAAAAACAACTCTGTGTTGCCATTACATAGATGAAGAAGGAATGGTTACATAAAGACAGAATTTGCCTAACATGCGGAGTGTTTTGAGCTGTTGTCAAAGCGCCCAAAAGTTGGTGAAAACAGTGGCTGATGGTCACCAGACATGGATGTGTTGAAGACACATTATATTCCATTAGTAGCTCTTTATAGTATTTAAAGTGTAACTGAACCCCCTGAAAAAGCATAACCCCGCCTCCAGACAACATTTGAAAAATTCTACAAAGTGGGCATGCCAGGAAGAACGGAGGGGTATGGCCTAGTGTGAAGGATGAGTGGAGGGGGCAACGTGGGGGTGTGTTCAGGACAGTGACAGCTCGCTTAATCTGACACTGAAACATGGACAGTGACCAAAGCGACGTTGGCAGTTTTGCGACTGATCGATCTGATCAACATTCATCTGTTTTGAACGTTAGCCTATGTTAGCATTACCACTCAGAGACTGGACTCTTCCTGTCTTCCTCTGCCACAGCAGCACTGGGCTCGGGCGGCGCTGGCTCGGCGCCCTGAGCCAGCAGATCTCCTCCGCCGTCACAGGAGGTAGAGGAGTAGAGGGAGGCTTTATTGAGGCCAGCGGCCGCGAGCCGTATCAATTCAAGCCGCTGGCTCGGGGCGCTGAGTCAGCGCTGTCTGAGGCCGGCGCTGCTGCTGAGGGAGAGAGAGACAGGATGGGTCCAGTCACTGAATGGTAATGCTAACATAGGCTAACGTTAACCCCTAACCCATAGGGTAACGTTCAAAACAGTATGTTAGCTATGCTAACTAAGTGCTAATGTGATAATAATGGTAACCTGAAAAACGCAATCCAACTCCAAACTCGCCACGGGGTCGGTATTAGTGATGTCAGTCGTGAACGAACCGGCTCTAAGAGTCAACTCTTTGAAGTGAACGATGGGAGCCAGCTCGTCATTGGGAGCCGTTTTTTTTTATTTTTCATTCCCCCCTGCTTGTTTTGGTACATTTGATACACATCGTTTTGCATTAATTTTGGTGATACATACACTTTAAGCAACAGAAAATCTGAGGAGCCACTTGGGAGCCGAAAGAGCCGGCTCTTTATGGTGAGCCAAGCCAAAAGAAATGGCTCTCCAAAAAGAGCTGGAATTCCCATCACTAGCCGGTATGTCTGATAGTCTTATACCCAAACCCACGGGGGGTGTCTGAAGAGGGCATAACTGTGACACAGACAATGCCTGTGACGTAAAGATGTACCGCTCTCCAACCAATCACAAAATTCGAATGCAGTAGCCACCGTTCAACCCTAAGAGGGCAGCACTAAGACATTTTTAGACCAACAAGTGAAGAATTAAACAAGTTTACACAAAAATGTAAAAAAATCCCCAGAAACTGAAAGATTGCATGGGGAAAGACATATTTATACAGCTTAGAAGCAAAAAAAAATGTTTTGGGGTTTAGTTACTCTTTAATAATGAGATTGCATGAGACCAGGTAGTTCTATCATGAAATTCTTGACCATGTGGGGTAAGCATGTGCCACAGTGGACCCATTTGGGAAGCAATGGGTGCATGAGGGCCCCGTTACATGTCATCATTCTATTCATGCACATGTCTTCTTCTTTGGTCACAGAGGTCTATGAAAGAAATCCAGCTAACCCCAATGACAATCTCAAGGTTTTCTGCGCGATTCCAAGGCCTTCCCAGATCATAGAGATCAAAAGTCCCTTCAAAATGCTCTGGATCTGTCACAGGGTTTTTTTCAAGTAGAATATAGCAGGAAAACTGTCAAGTAGAGTTAAGAGGCATCCTGATTGGATGTCCAAACCATCTCAACTGACTCTCTTCAATGGTAAAAGAGTAGTGGGTCAACTCCCAGCTACCCCTGATGAGGAAGCTTGTTTCAGTAGATTGCATCAAGGATCTTGGTCTTTCAGTCCTTAACAATATCCCATGACTATGGGTCAGAAGGTAAACAACCAAAATCCAGAGCTTCTTTTTTTTGACTCAGCGCTATCTTCAACTCTACAGGCCAAAGTACCAGCTGCATCTCTGTAGATGAGGTCCCAATCCTTCTATTTATCTCTTACTCTTATCATCACTTGTGAACAAGATACCTAGACCGTTTAAGGTACAGTTACCAACAGTCTGGTAATTAACTAAATCCTTATACTGATTTTGAAAGATGAATAGTTGGAGATCCCTCTTTCCGTTATCGTAATTGGACAAAGTATTAACAGCAGGGGTACCAATAATTAGACTTTGTTAGAAATGATGATCTCTTAGTGAGATTTAATAAAAAGCTTATTAAACTGTCCACATGTTTGGTTCTTTTCTATAGATGTGAGACATTTTGAGAAAGTAAGAATTTTGTATCTAAAAACACTTCAAGACCATATTATATATGCCTGTAACATAGCAAGAGGAGCAATGAAGTAGCACATTTTAAGCGGCAGCAGTTGGAAAGAAATTGGGAAAAGGAAATGTGTCTAATTAGTGACTGGAGAAGGTAAAATAACTTATCTAATGCAGATAAAGATTGGCTAGCAGTTGCTCAAGCTGGCAATCAAAGATGTAAGTCATCAAACATCCCAGGTGAGAGATCTAAGGAATGTAGCTTTTAAATATTATGAATATTTTCTGGACTTGGCTTCTTTTTTCCCTCAGAACTAAAGCTTTGACAGTGATTTAGTTTGCTGTGGTATTCTGTCACTTTTTGAGCAAAATCCTGTTAAGGATCAGTCAGGTCTCCACTGAATACCTTTCCCAGCTTGTTTCTATTATCAAAAACCAATTCAGAAACTCAACTATCACACAAGAGCTTATGCAGCGCACATCACCATACCGGTTAAGTTATACATAAATATTGCTGCCACAGAACCAGATAAGCAATAGGCGTGCCTGAGGGAGATAGTAGAGGTCAGTCCCCTTGTCCATTCATATTCTTCTCTCATCATTTGCTGGCCTTTCATTCTAATTATAAGATTTAGCTGTAATCCTGCCCAAAACTACAATATGCCATATGTAAAATAGTCAAACTCCCACAAAACCACTACCTACTGTACCTTCCCTTCATTTATTGTCTGAAGGGATCTCTGCTTGCTAGGGGTCACACACCGACACGGTTACACTGACTTATGCAAATGTAGCACGCTCACCAGCTGGGTTTGCGTGTGAGGCGACTCATGTAGCATGGAATCACTCGCACAGCAGGGGGAAGTCGAGGAAGCACAAGGGAGGTTTAACTCCCAGCAGGACAGGTTAATGGAGTAACACAGCCTGAAGGTCAATTATTCCAACTCATTTGTTTGTTTAGGGATGAATGACACTGCTTTATCAAGGCTAGCCTTGACATAGTTGGATATTTGCCCTGTTAACAGCCCGTGAAAGGTAGTTTTTTCTCAAAAATTGATTGAACACACACCTGTGCTTGCTGAGGACATGCTGATTATCTAAAAGAAAAACAGTTGGCACAACTTTATAAGAGGGATGGGGTGGTAATTCATCAGAAGGGGTTCATTGTCTTCTGCACAGAGGATAATAGTCCAGTTGGCGCTAGCCAAAGTCCGGGTCCAGGGGCTAACGGCACGGTCCTCCAATTAGAGGTGACAGAGAGGCAGGTCCTGACCCCCATAAACCTTGCCAGTGGAGAGCTGTCAGTCAGAGCACAGCAAAGGGGAAGCCTCATCACCTGGCAGTTACTGGCATAATACTAAAAATACCAGCTCCATTGTGATGCCTTCGACTTTGACCCATGTGCTTATCGCCAATCAACCATCTGCTGCTGATACAAGCGATGGAGGGAGACTTGCAGCGGAGCTGATTGAAACCTGTGTCAGTTATAGCTTTAGAACATGAGAGGTACGATGAATGAATGGCTGCTCAATCAGAGGTCACCTAGATACTTCCCCATAGTCATGCAGATGAGAGATCTAATTTCCAGATTACCTGAATGTGTCCTCTGAACCTCTCTATAGGAAGAGTTCAGTGAAGTGAAAGGGCCTCTTTCATCACCCTTTGCCACTTTTAGGATCTCTATGGTATTATTGGAGTTTTGTATTCTGATTTTAAACCACATTGCTGTACTGAAATGGCACTATTAAAAGTTTTAAATAACATGGTATCTTTTACTGACCCTGGAAAATCGGACACCTTGGTGCTTTTAAAACTCAGTGCTGCTTTTAAATGGCAGACAATAGCATTGCTATTCCTCATTATGGTAATGGTTCACATTTGATTAGAGACACAGAACCTTTACAGTTATCTTTAAAAGAGTCTCTTCACCTTGGTGTCCCTCAGGGGTTCATTCTTGCAACCTTTTTTTGTCCTCCCCTCAGTATATATTCACAGTTTAAAAAAATAATGGCATCTCATTTCACTGCTACACGGATGGCACATAGATTTTTATTTTTTACCACTAAAGCATGATGCCGGTACTCCCTTAAAAAGTTATTTGAGTGCTTAGATGTCAGTGCTGCTTTTCAAGTAATCTTTGGGCTGATGTGTAGAGTCAAAAGTATCAAAGATACAATTTCATAGTACTATGTAGATAAAGATATAAAAAGCTTGAACATTTAGCATGTTGTGAATGTTAATTTGTGATTAGACAGAACCAGTTAAAAAGAAAAATGGGTCTCATTTCAATCATGAGTGAAACTCTAAAAATAAATATAATATGCTTCTGTGAAATCTTTTTTAATGTAATGTATATTGACATATCAATGTAACTTACACATGAATTGTATTTGACTATACATGTTTTCAAAGATGCAAAAAGTTTATCACTTCGGCCATAAAACATTTCAAATGTAAAAGTTCAATTAAATAAAAGACTCAAACTCAGCATCTAGAATTTACTGAATACCAATTGTAGTGGCAGTGGATGGCTGAGGACTGCAGAACAAATGCTCCTTGTTGTCCCCGGCCCAATTTAAAATGTAGCAGTGCAACAGAGGCCTTTGCTGTAGCTGCTCCTAGACTGTAGAATAACTGCCTTCCTAACATTACCCATTGTAAACCACATTTTAAAACCTATTTTTATTCATTGGTTTTAAAATCTGACTAAATGTTGGTGTTGAACAGCACTTTTGTCAACTGTTTTTTTTTTTTAGAATCTTTTTTTTTTTATCCCACGATTTTTTCCCATTATCTATCACCCCAGTGCTCCTCAGTTCAGGTCCTGGGGTTCCGCTCTCTCTCTGTGCCGGCCCCGGGAGGGGCCTTTCACTGAAACCCAAGCCTCCTTCGTGCTTGGGGAGTGGGCAGGCCCTTCTTTTCACCCCCGGGGCGGGGTTTCTCCGGCTGGACGTAGCGTGTGGAAGGATCACGTTATTCCAGCCAGATCTTCCCCAACCCTGCGGGCGCCCCGGCTGGCCAGGAGGAGGCAGTATACAGCCTCAGGACTAGTGCATGTTTTTCTGGGAGTAGCTCACATTAGCTGCTCAAGGGAACACGGGGAGAACATGCAAACTCCACACAGAAAGGCCCTTTCGCCAACCCCACCCAGGGTGTGGGTGCTGGTGATGTGGGGTAACAAACACACCCACAGCGTCCCCGGCGGTAATCGAACCCGGGACCTTCTAGCTGTGAGGTGAGCCAGGCTACCAGCTGCGCCACTGTGCCCCCCTACTTTTGTCAACTGTTGATATTTTTGATTGTACTTATAAATATCTAACTTGACCTAATTCTATCTTCAGAAGTAAAAGTAAAGTTCTTGATTCTGCAGCAGGATCTTCCACTGCTTAAATCTGTTTCATGCCATGGCATGAATTGGTTGGAAAAAGGGAATTGCATCAGGCTGTGGAAATTTTACTTAAATAGCCATTTTTAACATACATGAGATGCAGCAAGAAACTGAATATAAATATAGATAGGTTTTTCGTGCAGAGAGACATTTTGATGGCAATAAAGTGATTTCACATATAACATGACGGGAAAGAAAGAAAAATCTCTCACATTTAAAAGAAAAATAACTTAATCTTTGCATCAAGACTCTACAAAGAAAAGCTTAAAGTTACTAGTTATATAATTTTACCTGCAGACCTAAAATGTCAAAGCAGGTCACTGGTATTGCTTTACAGTAGGTTTAATTTATAAAGTTGTGTGTATCTCAAACAAATGAATAAAGAACAAATTAATTCATCCCTTGATCCAGTCTTTGGTGGAACATTACCTCAATTTATTTCACTCACTTCATGTTGTCAATTTAATCAAAGTGAGTCTTTGTGTAACTTTTCCAAAGTTCCAATTTCCCACACAGCCCTCACACATCTTTTATCTAGCGCCAGCATAAGGGGTAAGTAGGAAAAAACTAGGCTGCGGTAAACATAGTCGCTTCTGCAACACAGTCATATAAGCTGTGAGAATAGTGCCAGTGAAACAAATGCACTTCAAGCTTTCCCTTCCCACTAACCTGCATTTCCCTCTTCTCCCCATGCTCATGAATCCTGGCAACAATCTTGCTTTTTATGAGGGTTAAATTTGAGCAGCTTTTAAGTGCTTGAGTATTGAGCAAGAGTTTTTTTCAAATCCACAAAATAATTTCTATATTAAAAGGCACTTTCTACACATTGTATGGTTTTTAACAGGAGAAAAGTAATATATTATTGTGTAAAGGTTGTATATTTATGACATAAATTTAAATTTTCATAGTGTTCTAAATCCATACTGACTGAAGATCATGCCATTCTGTTGGCATCAATACTTGCATGAAGAGTTTCTTAAGGTTGGGTTTGGGCACCAATATTGAAAAAGAGAATATCGATAAAAAGAAAAGACATATTGATCGATATCGATGATTATTGATAACTATCAAAAAAGGTAGAAAAGGTATTTTAGGTGCAGCCCTGGTCATTTAATGCTATTCTTTAATAAACAAATTTTTATAGCACTACATTCAGTTCAGCCCTTTACTCAAAACATTATTTTACCATAATTGAAGGTTTTTAAGAAATAAAAACTAATTAAGTTAAGAGACATGAGTGACATCAGTAAATTTGACAAACAAAGAAAAGGCTAATGTTATTAACCATTATGTTATAAATGTGTTCGTGCCCATCTGTCTGTCTGTTAGAAACATAACTCAAAAAGTTATGGACGGATTTGGTTGAAAGTTTCAGGAAATGTCCGCAATGGGACCAAGTACAAGTGAATACATTTTTGGGGTTGATGCTGCGTGAAGCACGTATCCACTCACCAACCAGCAGTGCTATCGTGGACTCCTCTGCTATCTCAGAGAGCTCACAGACCTCACATTCATGCTACGGTTGGAGCATATGCACAGCAAATTAACCGTGGATGCGTGAATCTCCCCTCTCGGCTGGAAGAGCACAGAGACAGGGGATTTGGGGGGGGTGGGGTGCACGGACGTTGAGTGGCCCAGGCGGAGGTCGGCGCTCTCTGAGTGCTTTTCTAGTTTAATTATGTTATTAATTGAAATTCAAGGCTTATGTTGATGCTTTTTTATTCCTTTTAAATGTTTAATAAGGGTTTATTATATTAATGGCTAAGACCTTTGGTTTAGTTTGTGTGTACTGGGGCAATAAAGCTGATTCTGATTCAGTACAGCTGTGAAGCTAAAGCTAACAAGTTACTCACCAATGGCTGAATGTAGACTGCCCAAAACACTGAAGCAGAGTCCAGTGATTGAGTGCTGAAGCCAGCAGGTCTTCCTCCCCAGTTTGTATTTTCGAAGCGTTTTTCACTTCCGAGGACGTGGTGGAGTACCAGGTGGACATTTTTAAAGCTGTGGGTGTTTTTAGCAATGCGTCCCAGGTGTGTTGTGCCTGTCTCTGGTTCGTAGCAGGCCGGGGAGGGGGCAAGGGGACCCCTTCTTCTTAATTGCACCACACGTCTTTCAATTGAATATATCATATTCAATTGAATATATATATATATATATATATATATATATATATATATATATATATATATATATATATATATATATATATATATATATATATATATATATATATATATATATATATATAGTATACACACACATAATTTATGGACCAGCCTAAAACATACAGCTAAATATTTGCAAAATCACAACCAGATGCCATTTAGACTCCAACTGCTAGATGGCAGTAGAGTGCTAATGCAATAGTAAGACACACATCAACTGGCACTTTAACCGCATTAAGACCAAAAACCACTTTGAGGTGAATTCTGGGCAAAACTCTAGTGGGAGTAACCAGAGTTAAAAATGCCTTCTACGGAGGCATCTCAGCTGCTTACTCAGGTTGCTGCAATAGACTAGATTCCAACAGATTCTTATTTTTTTACTCCTTTTTCACATTATTACAGTTTTGGTTGTTCCCTGCCAGATATTTTCAGGTACAGGACATAATTTCTTTTTTCGAAGAACCAGCCACAGGAGATAACAGGAAGGCTAAACATATTGCAACAAAGTTGCTCTATTTGATTCTTTTAAACTTTCAACCTATGTCAACTATATCTTACAGTTAAAGAAAGGCTCTAAGGCACTGTTCACACTGTAGATTTTAATGCTCAGTTCCAATTTTTTTGATTAAATACAATTCTTTGTGTGGTTGTTCAGACTGTACCTAACATGGGACAGCTAACATGGGACAGCTAACATGGGACAGCAAACACGCTCTGGTGTGAACAGTTCACAGCCCTAAAGCAGCGCACATGCGTAGAAGAAGAGAAGACATCACACACAACGCACTCTGCTTACGGAAGAAGTAATGCCGGATGCAGATGTTAGTGTTTTTGCAGCAGTTTGGCAAATCCTGCACAGTTGGAACTGACAAGTTTGACAAAGACGCACATTGAGAGAAAAGAGAGCCCACATTTCAACAATGGCTGGAGCTGTGGCAGCTGCCTCCATACAGAGGTTTATGTGGATGCGGAGTCGGAACTAGAAGTGGTGGAGTTGTAATGTGACGGGCTTAACAAACATAATTCAACCACAATTTCAGCATTTAAAGACAGAGCTTCAAGTTGCTGACGTACATGACCTTGATGCGACATGACCATTCAGACTGAAGTCACTTTGAAAAACATCAGATATGTATTGGATTTGGGTACCACATATGATAGTAACCTGGTTTGAATTTAAACAAATTGGATTTGTGCTGTTCAGACTGTCATAAAAAAAATCTGATATGGGTCACATGTGGACGAAAAAAGTCGGATTTGATGCACATTTCCCTGCAGTTTGAACGTAGCCTAAGTTCTCCGGAGTATACACACTGAATATTATTTCATTAACTAACGCTAACCTTGCAAATGAAAGTAATCACTAATATAACATCATATAGATGGTATACAAGATGTTTGATCTTTAGGAGAAATGGGTTTAGCTAAAATTGGTATTTACAGGTGAAAGCTTTACAAAAGATTTAGATTTCAAACTGGCTAAAAATCTCTAATCAGTGCATCTCTAGTGGAAAATACTTTCCATGTCTTTTTATGCACACACCTGATACAGGTCTTACTGACCAAGATGATAAAGCACTCCTAAAGAGATACATTATTCATGAGTGGGGAAAAGGTTTCCCATACAGTTATTCAATTTCAAAATGTCAGATTTCTCCAGGCGCAAGTATCTACTTTTTTTCACCATAGATTTCACAACATTCTGGACATTTAATTATGCAATATTCAAACAGTTGCCTTATCTGTAGGTGTCACAAATTTTGAGTGAACATGGCACTGAAACATGCGTTCGATTTTCAGAATACAGTGTTTGGCCGTTGCACTGCTCTTCTGGACTAACGTAAACAAGATCTAGTTTAAAATCTATACCTCCTGTACTTCTCAAAAAGGCCTGGAGTATCCTACAATAATTGCACATTCTGTTTAGTACATGATGTTTAATCTTGCATCTTTATTTTGTAAAAATTCCATGAAACCCTGAGTATTTTATAGGTTCCAGATAAAGGATCACAGGTTAAACTCAACCTAATTTTTCAGTTGTCTAAAGTCTACAAAGTAGTGAATTGGTACTTTGATGAATAGGTCAGCATTTAGTTAGTGAAACTGCTGATGAGTAAAATACGTAGAAAACCTGGCTAAAAGAAGGACAGGTATTGGAAAAATCTGGGTTAATTGCAGCCTAAAATTCAGGGCAAAATGAAACTATATTATTGCAGCTGGATGTTTTCTTAGCCCTTGTTGTCAGGAATGATCATGGCTTTTTCAGGCATTAGATCACCCTGATTATAATCCTACCTGGGTTGTGTTGCTGCTCTCTGCTTCTGCAATATTGCTCGGCCTCACACGCGGGGATAACTGGGAGACAAGGTGTTGTCACTGACAACACAAACTATCGTCTCCAAATTTTCCACTCCAGACACGTGGAGATTCTTTGACACTGACAACCATATGACAGCATTATGACAACCTGTTAGTAAGGTAATGTGTGTGTATGTGTGTGTGCACACACAGTAGTGAGGTTGTGTTTGATGGAAAGATTATTGAGGGGACAGAACGTGGCAAAAGACACTCAGCCCAAGTCGCTGTCAAGTTTAGAGGAGTGTGATGAAGTTGGTGTGTCTGCCAGCCACTTGATTTTTCCATCTCCGTCTTTAACTCCTAAGCAAGCGCGCCCTCCCGTCCTCTCCCTGCTCCCCTCCTCTTCCTCCTCCTCGTCCCAAAGCCCAGCACAATACATCAACGGGTGTCCGAGCCGCCACTCTGTAATAACTCTGCAATCTCTGGAGGAAATACTCTGTCACAATGCATGAGACAACATCTTTTTTTAATCAATTGAGCGAAACAAACAAAGCGCACTGACAAACGCTGCCAACAACCACCAAAAAAAGCATGCTGAATGAAGAGTGATACACAAACAGATCACCAAACCACAACAACAATCCATCTTGCTATGGATTCCTTATTGGAAATGAGCGACAAGAGAGAAAGATGGCAGCTCAAAGAAAAGAAACAAACAGTTTATTATCATTTGATCAAGCCCATTTTAATTCTGCTCTTTCAATTATTGAACTCCACCTTTAAGAATAAGGTACTTTATAGCCAGACAGACCAATAGTGCCCAAAAGCTGTGTGTTACTTTACAAGACTATGTGGATGGCAAATGACTTTCATTTAGCTTTACAGCTGAGTCGCTTTTATGTCCCTCTGAAAACTACCCTGAGCGCCAAATGGTCACACAGCCTAGAGTGGGAGTGGGGGAGAAGAGTGGGGATAAAGATAGATGTGAGCAGGGAGTACATCAGTCCATAAGTACAATGGCTATAATTAATCATCACCTGCGTTATCAGAAGATTATCCATAGATGGAAGAGGGGGTGAGAGATGAAGAGGTGTGTTTGCAAGGCAAGAGTTTGAAGTTTACAGGGTTTTTAACAGTGCTTGTCAGTGTGAGGAAGGCGCAGTTAAATAAAGCTTTTAACCACACATTTACAGACAAACTTGGATGACATTCTTACAAGATGAGAAGTAGAGACGATCAACTTGTCTTTCCTCTTGAATTAAGCTAATACTTCTTCTTGCTCAGAGGTGATTGCGTGAAACTTATACTTTCTGGTTCTGTTCCAGGTGTAAAGTAACATGATAATTAGTAGTTAGAACAGCTATTTGAATTTTGTTTTCTTGAAAATGTATTAGATAAATCAAGTTTGATAGGCTAACGCTTCAAAAATTGCATATAACTTAATTTTAGATATTGCTCTGAAGTAATATGGTTTTTCAACTTATGGCAAAAGCTGCGTAAAGTTTAATCTTCTACATTTTAAGCTTAACCTGCTTTTTTCTGAAGGACCTTTGAGTTTGGCAGTTCTGAATGAAGAAGTATTACCATTTTTGCCAGAACCTTAATTTTACTGATTTAAATTTTCAGGTTTTAGGTTTATTACCACTTTGGATTGACAGAATATTTAAAAACTACAACTTCCCTAATAATTGTGCACAGTGTGCATAGAAATTTTTGCGCTGAGAACTAAAATCAATACAAACCACATCAAGAACTCTTAAAGCTTACCACTAGCCAACTATTGCTGGTCTTTCAGCAACTTTGATTTCTTACTGCTTTCATGAGCAGGATGTTTTTTTAAGCTGCTAAGCAATGATAACTAAATGTCAGATTTAAGATGCACTTAAACGTGAGCAATTTTTGAAAAGACGATATGAATAAGGCATTTAAAAGGTAAATTCATAAAGCCATGTCTTTCAATTTCTCACAACTTAGTATAAACTGGTCTGCTTAAAAACTGCATCAAAACTAAATTTATAAAAGCGTAAGCATTGAAAACATATTGCTGGAACCTCCAAATAGTTTAACTAGGTGGCACTTGACTGTTTAACCATCAATATGGGATCAAGTGCCTTCCCTAATGGCTCTAATATCGATGCACTGCACTTACAGAGGCACCAAGCCTCTAAAATGTCAACAGTGGCATTTTATGTGCTAATGCCATATGGGTGCAGTGGGCTGGTAAAAAGCTTTTCCTGCACACTATGCTCAAATGCTGATACCCTGACACTGCTTCATTTTTTTTTTTTTCGTTATGCTAGATTAGTAGCTGCAGCCTCACGGCGAGAAGCCAGTTTACAGTAATACAGGGAGGGAAGGACTTTGTAGGTGGCCAGTCTGACTCAACCCCAACAGATTGGTGTGCAGGACAATGCGAGTACAGCCAGTGCCCGCCCGGGCCTCTTCTAGGTCAGTTTCTGCACTGTAGCATGGAGACTGAAGCCTCCACTAATGTGTGCAACATGTTTCACTAAAATAAAATATTATGCAAAGGCAGTGTTTTGGAGCCCAGAAATAGAAGCACAGGTCTGGCACAGTGTTGTAGGGACATGCATGACAGCACCTGAGAGGTGTGACAAAACAAACACTGCAGGAGCTGTGTCTCAACTACAGCTTTTGAAGTCTGCTTTTTAAAGTCCGTTTTCTGCCTAATTTTTATTAGAAGATTTTGATCTCTTCGTGCCAAAACTACGGCTTCTAAAATATGCAGCATGGAATAATTCATATATGAAACAGTACCTTGTATAAGTAATCATAGAATCTGTTAATAGGACAACTATAAATAAGATGCTCCACAAATCTGGTCATCATGGAGGCTGTAAGAAGTCCTGTGTGTAACTTAGCTTATGCATCTAGCTGAAATAAAAAGCATGTTAAAAAAGATGCTCTGGTCAGATGAAAGAAAATTTCAGTTTTGGCCTCAACTGAAAAACTTTGTGAAACTAACATCGCACTGGGAAACTTGGTAATGGCAGCATCATATTGTGGAGAGGCTTTTTCTTCAGCAGGGACAAGGAAGATATGTAAACCTAAAAAACAGGGCAAACGTTGTAGAAATCATTTTAGAGGTTGCAAAAGACTTGAGATTAGGGTGGATACTAATCGTCATGCAGGACAACAACCCTAAATATCCAGCCAGAGCTACAATGGAGTTGTTTGAATTAAAGGATGTGCTAGAATGACCCAGTCAAAGTCCAAATCTAAATTCAAATGCTGATTTGTGGGATGAAGTGAAAATTAACCTTCTCCTCCCATTTTGATCAATGTAACCAGATTCCAACTTAAACGTGTGAAATATGGTAAATATGGCTGAAATGTTTGCATCTATATTTGCAGCAAAAAGTGGTTCTGCAAAGTAATAATTAGGGAGCTGAACATAACAAAAAAGTTCAAGGGGCATGAATATTTTTGCAAAGCACTGTTTACTAAAGGTTCAAGTCTGTTGTATAATTTGGATTGGATTGACTAAAGTCAGAATTTGAAATCCAGATCCAGTGAGGACAACAGGTGAAGTAAGACTTGGTCTAATGGTTTTGCTCTCCGACAGGTGCAATGTCCCTTTGTTCTTCATCACACTCCATAACACAACTGACAGCCATGACTCATTTTGTCACTCATCTCCCACACAAAGGCTGTCCTTGCCTTTTTACCCCGTCAACTGGCTCGCTCTAAATCTTCCTGTAAAGATGGGAATGGCACTGAGGCTTTCCTTCTAGAATGGATTTGAAATTAGGTTGATAACCTTTGGAGCGCCTGCTCTTTTCACCATGCCTTGCACACTTGTCACCAACTGCAGGTGTGCCAACTCCTGCTCGCCATCGCCTCCTCTTTGCTTGAATCCACGTTTGGACAGAGATGTAAAGGAAACACGGCAAACTGACACTGAATATTGCAGTGGGTAAAGAAAGAAAAAAAAGAGCGGGGGGGGGGGGGTTGTGCTGAAGCCCTGAGAAATGGTGGTGTTTATCAGCTCTGAGATCTGCAGATGAGCTGACTGATCTAAAGCAAGCAGGGCTCCGGGCAAAATGAGATTTCTAATCCTAAACAAATTCCTGAGCAATGTGGAACAGGAGAGCAGAGCTCCCTTATTTACATAGCCTGGTGTCACAAACACAAAGCGACAGGGCAGTGGTCTGGGCAGGCAAACTGTCAGCCTTGTTTGAGTGACCTCATAACGCAGATTAACACTGACATAACCTGCCATTTAAACAGGAACGAGTAATCCTGCAGGTTAAGATTATTTGAATATCAACAGCTGGTAGGCTTGTACAAACATTCATCAGGAGAATCAATCCCTGACAAGGGTGAAAATTCATTTTATATTGCCTGAAACAGTCCTAAAATGTCAGTCTAGCTGTAGATGGGATGTGATCAGTCAGGGTGGCGACACACAAGCCAAAGAAATACCTCTGGTGGACAGTAATCACATGTACAGCTCATACACATTAAACTCCACATTATCAGACACAATTTTTTCAATTGTTTTCAATCTTTATCAAATAACAGTGAGTATAATTACAAAGACAGACAACAATGTAAAAATCCTTAAAATAAATGCAGTTTTTATTGAAGTACAATAATCTCAAAAGAATGGAGTACCTTTACTTAGTTCAACGCCAATCGTAGAAAATAATGTGCAATTTTTGGCACCACAATTGTTGTTATCCCCATCAATTTCTTTAAATGTAATACAATTAAAGTACTTACACGTTACCTTTTTGTTTAATGAGTTTTTAGGAATTTATAAGTAATCAACGAGCTTCTGGTTTCTGGGGTATAAACATGCCATGAAACAGAGGTTCATTTTTTTAGCCGTTGGATCAGGACCCATATTTATCTTGCCAAAATTTACAGTAAATAGGATCATAAGGGAGATCAAAATGTACTCTAAAGCTGACTGTAATGCACAGTTCATGCCTCCCAGTCTGCTCTACTGTTCACTCACCTGCAAATCATTATTCACTAGAGGTCTTTGTTAACATCCACATGAAAGCCCAGATGTTTGTGTTAAGGTTTGCTGCGAGTGCCGTCAGGAACAGTAATAGTCTCAGTCAGAGGGTGGGGTCAAATACACAGCAGATAAACAACAGGTAAGATCATAAACAGAAGAAGAAAAATAGCAACGAAGACTCTTATAAAGAAATACAAAGAGGAAAGAGTTGCAGTTTTCTCATTGTGGATAATTAATCTTTCTGGAATAACAAGGATACAAAGACTGATTCCATAATCTGGTGATAAATTATGTTGTTCCTTTTTTTCAGTTAGTTTCTTCTTCTCCTTCTCTAAATGGAGTATAGTGTATAAACCAGCAGATTGTTGCGCAAAACAGACTGAGTGCTGAAAACTATTTATCTTGTACTGAAAAGCAGTTCAGCTGAGGTCAAAATAGGTTACACAATGAAGTGAGGTTGTCAGCATTGTAAAGCTGGTGGCCTAAATGGAAATGGAGAAGTAGAGCACTTATACAACTATATCAAAGAGTGGTATTTTGAGAGTAACCGAGTCTCCATAACAACCATTAGTTGCCATCTACATGCCAAGAAGTAGTTTGGGATGGATACCAAGAAAATAATGCGTAAAGCTATTGGGACTGTGTCCTTTGGTCATGAGATGAAGAACTACTCCTGATTCACAACGGATGCGGCCCAGTGTGCGCACGGCTACCAGACGGACTGCAATTCACACCAACAGCAGATTGTGTGTGGAACGTCTCTACAGGTTTGCTCCAGCAAGAGCATGAAATCTTGACTGTAAACGCAATAAAAACTATGTAAACATTGAAGTGTTTGTAAACAAAAGTCACACTGCTCTTACTGTTGTTGATAAATATTAATTCGCTAGGCTAACAACTATCATCAACTGCCTGGAAGCGGGCTTCTGTAGAACTGATTTCTATGTCATGTATGCCCCATGGCAGCTGTGGCTACAATCGTAGCTTGCTTTCACCAGTGTGTGAAGAGTGAATGAAAAATAAAATTGAAGCACTTTGGGGGCATCAAAAAACACTGTATAAATACAATCCATTATTATTATGATACTTATTATTATTATAAAAAGCCGGGAACAAACAGGCAACCCCAGTTTAATTTTGAAATATACCGGATTAATGTGGCTGGCTCCTATCTCACTAACTGTCTGGCTTATGTCATTTCTTTAACCTCATTAAAAAACGCATCCGGCGTCTGGAAAAAATTGACTTAATCCGGAAAGTTATTGGAGCTCTGCATCCGCCCCCAGACCGCACCACAACTGGTGTGAATGCTCTGATTGTACTCCATGTTTTTCGTCTATAAGGCAGCCGTACAGACACTGCACTGCATCCGTTCTGTGCCCGGTGTGAATCAGGGGTTAGCTTTACCGCAACAAACACTCCAGGTCAGTTTGGTGTGAAACAAAGGATGAATGTGGAAAACTATTTAATGCTCACATGTTCAGTACAGAGCAGGATCTGTAATGTGGGATGTTTTTTCCAAAGGTATAGGAACCTTGTAAGAATGCATAGGATGACAAATACTAAGAACAACAGGCGGTTTTAAGCAAAATTGGAAATTATTGGGTCAACAGGATAGCACAGAAATGGCTGACCTGACCTTAAATAACCTTTTCCCATGGTCATCTTGGTCCGCAGACTTAAATCCTGTAGACAACCTGTGGGGGGAGCTGATAAGAAGAGGGCATTCAATTTAATTCAAATATTCTTTATTGATCCCAGAGGGAAATTAAGTGTTGATATAGCTCATATAATTAATTCTTTAAGGAGTTGTTGTAGATCAAGACACTCTGTTGTTGCAGGATAGTGTCATGAAGAGGAAGCTCGGGGTTGTCCATAATGTTTGTGAATTTATGAAGAATCCTTTGCATCATCACCTCCAGATGTTCCATAGTTGTCCCCAGAACAGAACCAGCCTTCTTCATCAGGTTGTTTAGCCTTTTTTAATCCCTGGCTGTGACGTTGCTATCCCAACAGATGATGGCTGAAGAGATTAAACTCTCCACAACAGACTTTTAGAAGATTTGAAGGACCTAAGCTTGCTCAAGACGTACAGTCTGCTCTGTCCCTTCTTGTAGACTGCTTCACTGTTGCGCCTCCAGTCAAGTCTGTTGTCCAAGTGAACTCCGAGGTATTTATATATATGCTGACCACCTGCTGACCACCTGGTTTGACACAAAATCCTTCAGTCTCACAAACTGTGGTCTGTTTGTAGCGTAGTCATTGATCCAGGCAATTGTTGAGGGATCCACCTGTGTCTTCAGGAAGTTCTGATTAAGCAAATCAGGCTGAATTGTGTTAAATGCACTGGAGAAATCAAATAACAGGATTCTCACAGTGCTGCCTGCTTTGTCCAGATGACAGTGGGTTGGTTGAAGCAAGTGAATGATGGCATCTTCAACACCATCTCCACAGCGATAAGCAAACTGCAGTAGTCCTGATATGCTCTTGTTTGCTTATTCAGGTGGGCCAACAGGAGTCTCTCCAGGACCTTCATGATGTGGGATGTCAGGGCAATGGTTCTATAGTCATTGATGACTGATGGGTGAATTCTCTTTGGTACTGGAAAGAGGAATGATGTCTTCCACAACACTGGGACCTTCTCCTCGGTCAGGCTAAGGTTGAAGAGGTGCTGCAGAATCCCACAGAGCTGCTTTGCACAGCATTCAGGACTCTGGGGCTGACACCATCTGGACCTGCAGCCTTGTTCCGGTTCAGTTTCTTCAGCTGCCTCTTCATCTAACTTTTAGAGACAGACAAGTCGGAGGGGGAGGCAAAGGGGGTAGCAGCATTTCCTGACTTGGTTGAAGACAGGAGATGTGGAAGCAGAAGAGTCCATGACTGAGGTGAAGCATAAAACATCTCAGATGTGACAGGAAAGCTGTGGGTCAGAGGAGAGTGGGATGGCTGTTTGGCTTGAGATAGGAGATGAGGATGCTGAGCTAGTTCCTGAACTGAACCTGTTGAAGAATATGTTCAGTTCATTGGCTCTGTCCAGACTTCCATCTATCCAGTCCTTCATGTGCTTAAAGCCTGTGATCTTTTTCATTCCTGACTAGACATCTCTGATCTTGCTCCTCTGTAGTTTGTTCTCCAGCTTCTTCCTGTATGCCTCTTTGCTGTCTCTGATCTTGACCTTAGGTTGCTTCTGTATACTCCTCAATAATTCCCTGTTTCCCTCCCTGAATGCTCTTTTCTTCTTGTTTAGCAGTTCCTTCAGGTCACTGTTGATCCAGGGTTTGTTATTCGGGAAGCATCTCACTGTTCTGATGAGGATGATATTGTCCACAGAGAAGTTTATATAGGCAGTCACACACTCAGTCATGGCAATGATGTACTCTCCATGTGGCAAAAAGTCATCCAGTTTGTCATCTCAAAACAATCCTGCAGGGCTTCTTCAGCTTCCTGTGACCATTTTCTCACAATTCTTTTTGTCACAGGTAGGCCTAGGGTGGTAACCGGATTACCGCCATACCGCAGTCACATGACGCACACCGCGGGTCTGAGCATCTCACCGTCATCACCGCCCAAAAAAAAAAGAAAAACAAAAGCCCTGCACACTTGTGTGTGAGCACAGTGTTTTGTGATGCACATTAACATTTCATGCGTGTTTCTAGCTTTATCCTACGATCTGTATAATGTGTTGTACTTTTGGATGTAATATGCACACATGAAAGCCTAACATGTGTGACGCACAGCATGTCAGAACTCCCAAAAGCGGAGCCACAGGTGATAATAAAATGAAAAAGCAACCGCCCTGAGCAGGCGAGGTGCAGGCATCTTTCAGCCTGGATCTGGCCACAGCAGAGGCGCAGAGGGAATGTTCTAACCGGAGAATTGGGACTGCCAAGCCGTGGATGCATGCACAAATATAGTCAGTCGCCCAGTAGAGAAGAATGGGAAGATGAAATTTATATATGGGGGCCAAAGCCTTCTCTGTGTGTAAAAGTGCTGAAGCAGGAGCTACGGTGTGCTCCTCTCCTGGATAAGTTGTTTTGGGATGCGCTCTGCCTTCAACACAGACAGAGCAGTCTTTGACACATAGGCGCGGCCGTAGTTTGGCCTCAAGATACAGCTCGTTATGCACACGAGCAGGGTACAGCCGTGGCACAGTGGCAGGCAGCTATAAATACATATAAATATATATATGTTT
The DNA here is from genome assembly GCA_963556495.2 of Valencia hispanica. NCBI lineage: Eukaryota > Metazoa > Chordata > Actinopteri > Cyprinodontiformes > Valenciidae > Valencia > Valencia hispanica. The sequence goes on from OY747714.1 coordinate 31,983,003, forward strand.
ATGGGTATATCGCAAAACCGCGGGAATTTGTTGATTACCGACCGCGGTAAGAAAATGTTGGAAGTGTAGACGAGAGCGAGGCATGATTAAAATCACCAGATATTGCCACAAATGCACTTGGGTGCCGAGTCTGTAGCTTAGCGACAACAGAACTGATGACATCACATGCATTGGGAATGTGATGAAATGTAAACAACTGCTAAAATTACACTAGTGAACTTTCTTGGTAAATAATATGAACGAAAACTTACTACCAAGAGTTCAATATCTGGGCTGCAGAGACAACACTTCACAGTACCATGTCCTGGATGACACCATCTGTTGTTGACAAGAACTGCTACTCCACCTCCTTCTCTTTTCCTGCTTATCTTCAGATCTCTGTCTGTTCGTATAGTCAGGAGGCCTGGCAGAGAGACGTTGGAGTCGGGGATATGATCCTGCAGCCACGTCTCAGTAAAGCACATACTGCATTCCCGATACTCTGGCTGAGTCCTTGTAAGGGCTTGAAGGTCACCCCTCTTGTTAGCCAGTGATCTCACGTTGTCCATTATGATCGATGGAAGAGATAGTTTGAACCTCCTTCTCTGTCTCCTTTTTGCTCCTGCTCTGCATGCACGCCTCCTCCTTCACAAATCATCAGGGACTTGTGGCTTCAGTTGAGGTATTATTTCAGCTTTTCCAATGTTCATCAGCCGCTCCCGGCTGTAAACCAACTTGTTGCCATGGTTACGTATCATAACAAGTTATCAAAAAGTGAAAAATGAACAGCAGAAATCCTTCCAGCTTCACAGCCTCAAAAACTAGAAAGTACATAGGTACGGAAAATGCAATCTTCCTCAAGAAAACAGAGGAAACAAAGTCCGTAAAAACAAAACTCAATATTTGGCCCACAGAGCCACCCCAACATGCAGCCACCCAGAGCAGCGCAATTCTGGAATTCTTTGGGATTTTTTTTTTAGGGAAGACCCAGCATTCTGCATGCTCTATAGAGACTGTGTAAAACAATGGGGATACACCAACTGTACCCCTGCTATCCTATAGAAAAAAGTAACACCTAAACTAATTAGATCTATCCAAGCACATCCAACCACAATGAACAAGTTGGAAGTGAAATCGACTAACTTAGATTTTAGAGCTTCAGTAGTTAAACAAAAGGGAAAAAAGAGATAGAATGAATGTGATCTATACCAAATTAATTAGGGCCAGTTGAGTGAATGTACTGAATGCTGGGGGAACCACTGGGTAATCAAAGATGGTCTTAAAACACCAGTTGTTCTACAATATCCCCACAGTGAAGGAAATGAAAGACTACTGGAAATTAAAAAATGGCCATCATTTATTGGTCACCGCTTGAAGCCAACTACCAGAGCAGGAGCCTGATGGCCAGTGTGAGCAGACATCCTTGCAGGGCCCACACAGCCACACTAAGATTAACGGCTTTGGCTGTCTGTATGAAAACAAATATACGGGAGGAATAGCAAGGAGCCAGCCCTGATTTAAAAACATAAAGTGGAAGTTAGGAGCAAAGAGCTATGAATAACAGAGTATGGGCACTTTTGCTTGCATCCATTATAGGCATGTAGCAGCATCAATGTGTGTATTAGAGTGAATGTACTGAGAGGCATGCATTGCCTTGAATTGAATCAAACTTATTTTGATTGAACAGACTGCTGATAAAAAATCTGAAAGGTAACTTCAATGCCACATTAAATGCATACATGCATACATACATACATACATACATGTGGGTCAAACTGTGTAGATTGAGTTGGAAAAAGAGATATGTACTTTCCCTTGACTCTTCTTCTGCTATGATTTGTTGGACAAAGGCAGATTTTTTCACTAACGACATCTGCTGTTTTAAGTGAGAACTGCAGCGAGTGTAGTGTGTCTAAAGCAACAGTAGAAAAGACACGACTGCTCATTTTGATGACAGATCCAGCTTACAAATTCTGCTACTACGAGCAGATCTTGTATGATTTTAGGGTTCAGAAATCATAAGTAATGTAATCATGTCCTTTTATGATTTGTAATAATTCATTGGTGTAGACACCAGATAAATATGGAAGTAAATATTTTTACCTCTGTTCTCGTCTGTAGAAGCGGAGTTGACAAGGGAGATAAAAAAGCTGGATGTGGACATAATGTGCAGCCTCATTTTCTTTGAGGGTATCTCCGTTCACTGGATGATGGGTTTAGGAGTTTCACCTCCTGAATACGTGCCACCCAAAAGTAATCGGACGATTGACTCAAAGGCTATTTCATGGATGTGTGTGGTCAGTTCCAGGTAAAAGGCCTGGAGTTGATTTGAGAGGTGGTGCTTGCATTTGGAAAATTTTGCTGTGATTAGGGAACATGTGGTCAAAGAAGCTATCTCTGCAAATGAAACAAGCCATCCTTACACTGCAAAAACATTAAAAACCTGTTTGAGAAATTTCTACAGTATTAAGAGATGCAAAATATACAGTTTGGTTCGTCCTAAAAGAAAACACTGGTGAGTTCAGTAATGCAAAAAGAGATGTAGGTCCACTGAAGACAACAGTGGTGGATGATTGCAGAATCTCTTCTATGGTGAAAAGAAACCCCTTCACAATAACCAACCAGATGAACAACAACCTCCAGCAGGTCGGTGTATCAATATCCAAATCTACAGTAAAGAGAAGCATGAAAGTAAATACAGAGGGTTCACTGCAAGGTGCTAGCCCCTTACCTCACAAGCCTCAACAATAGAAGGGCTAGATTGGACTTTGACAGATAAAACCCCCAAAAAAGCCTACACAGTTTTGAAAGAACATTCTTTGAGCAGATGAAACCAAGATTAACCTCTACCAAAATGATGCCTAGAAAAAGGAAGGAAAGGTGTGAAAGAACTCATGATCCAAAGCATACGTCATCTGTAAAACACGGTGGAGGCAGTGTGAAGGCTTGGGCGTGCATAGGTGGCTGTGTCCCAGGGACACAAGTGTTTATTGATGATGTGATACAGGACAGAAGCAACCACTTTAATTCTAAGGTGTTCAGACACATACAATCTGCTCAATTCCAGCTAAATGTAGTCAAATTGACTGGGTGGCGTTTCAAATGGATAATGAGCCAAAACATCCAGCCAGAGCATGCTAAGAGTTTATTAACGCAAAAAAGTAGAATATTATTGAATGGCCAGGTCAGTCACATTTAATTTGTCAAATTACATTTATGCCCCGGAAATAAAGGGATCGTGTGTAAAAAAAAAAAAAAGCTTTAGTTCATCACATTTTTATGCAATCGTTTCCTTCAACCCCATATATATATATATATATATATATATATATATATATATATATATATATACACACACACACACATATATGTACATATATACACATACACTGGCTTGCAAAAGTATTCGGCCCCCTTGAACTTTTCCACATTTTGTCATATTACAGGCACAAACATGAATCAATTTTATTGGACTAATACAAAGTGGTGTACACGTGAGAAGTGGAACGAAAATCATACATGATTCCAAACATTTTTTGCAAATAAATAACTGAAAAGTGGGGTGTGCGTAATTATTCAGCCCCCTAAATCAAAACTTTGTAGAACCACCTTTTGCTGCAATTACAGCTTCCAGTCTTTTAGGGTATGTCGCTACCAGCTTTGCACATCTAAAGACTGAAATTCTTGCCCATTCTTCTTTGCAAAACAGCTCCAGCTCAGTCAAATTAGATGGACAGCGTTTGTGAACAGCAGTTTTCAGATCTTGCCACATATTCTCGATTGGATTTAGATCTGGACTTTGACTGGGCCATTCTAATACATGGATATGTTTTGTTTTAAACCATTCCATTGTTACCCTGGCTTTATGTTTAAGGTCGTTGTCCTGCTGGAAGGTGAACCTCCGCCCCAGTCTCAAGTCTTTTGCAGACTCCAAGAGGTTTTCTTCCAAGATTGCCCTGTATTTGGCTCCATCCATCTTCCCATCAACTCTGACCAGCTTCCCTGTCCCTGCTGAAGAGAAGCACCCCCAGAGCATGATGCTGCCACCACCATATTTGACAGTGGGGATGGTGTGTTCAGAGTGATGTGCAGTGTTAGTTTTCCGCCACACATAGCGTTTTGCATTTTGGCCAAAAAGTTCCATTTTGGTCTTATCTGACCAGAGCACCTTCTTCCACATGTTTGCTGTGTCCCCCACATGGCTTGTGGCAAACTGCAAACAGGACTTCTTATGGTTTTCTTTTAACAATGGCTTTCTTCTTGCCACTCTTCCATAAAGGCCAACTTTGTGCAGTGCACGACTAATAGTTGTCCTATGGACAGATTCCCCCAAATGAGCTGTAGATATCTGCAGCTCGTCCAGAGTCACCATGGGCCTCTTGGCTGCATTTCTGATCAGCGCTCTCCTTGTTCGGCCTGTGAGTTTAGGTGGACGGCCTTGTCTTGGTAGGTTTACAGTTGTGCCATACTCCTTCCATTTCTGAATGATCGCTTGAACAGTGCTCCGTGGGATGTTCAAGGCTTGGGAAATCTTTTTGTAGCCTAAGCCTGCTTTAAATTTCTCAATAACTTTATCCCTGACCTGTCTGGTGTGTTCTTTGGACTTCATGGTGTTGTTGCTCCCAACATTCTCTTAGACAACCTCTGAGGCCGTCACAGGGCAGCTGTATTTGTACTGACGTTAGATTACACACAGGTGCGCTCTATTTAGTCATTAGCACTCATCGGACAATGTCTATGGGCAACTGACTGCACTCAGACCAAAGGGGGCTGAATAATTACGCACACCCCACTTTTCAGTTATTTATTTGTAAAAAATGTTTGGAATCCTCTGAAACCTATGAAGTCAGGCACATTTAAAGACGTTCTCTTATTTAAAGGCTGACTTGAAGTGACAGACTGAGACCATCTGGTTGGTTATAGAAAAAAGGCCGTTAGGCTGGAACTGGTCCTTTTTACTACAAACATATTTCATTTCTGTGTTTAATATAGACATGGCAATACCTCCGTACGGTTAAAACTCTCTGGTAGAAAGATAACCCATAGATGATGATAGTAACGTATAATGAAACAGAAGCTAACTGGAGGGGATTTGCTTCATGGCTGCAGATGAAATGATTTAGGCTGTTTGTTAAGGAGAATCTGAGGCCAGTTATTCAAGTCTTGGATGAATCATTCCCAGTGAATTCTCCCTAAAGGTTGCTCAGATGGATTCCACCCTGAACCTAAGTCAAGTCTTCGTTCCGCATGTCTTCGCTCTGGATCCTTTCGACACCTTCTCTTCTCGTCCCTCTTCCAGCTGATGATGGAAGGGCATCAAGAGTTTGGGAGGAGATGTTTCAATGTCCTGCAGGTGGTTGGTGGAGATGTTTAAACCCAGCAGCATGAAAGTGAATGAATGCACGAGGCGAAAGGAGGAGGACAAAATGGGAGGAGCTGTTAATCATCTCAGGCTGGAGGCTGGATGGTTCTTCACCTCAGAGGAAACAGAAATCACAGATTTAAGACTTTCTGATCATCTCATTCATCTTTTTGCTTTTACATTTAATCTGTTCTTCCTGCAGATTGTTTGACTGGGTCAGAGCCAGAGTAAAGCTGATAACGTTGAGAACATTTCATTTTTTATCACCGAGCTCCAGTTCGGTGATGGCTCAGTGCTGCTCAGTGCTCTAAAGATTTCCCAGTAAAACTTTGCATGAAGTCTGGTGTTTTCTGATTATGGATGATTAACTTTACTGTGTTTTATTCAACTATTCAACCAGAGAAAAATAGCAAAAAATGAGGAAATGTGGGCACGATAACCAAATGGTTTGAACTGGTGGATTAGAGTTGTTTTTGTGAGAATCGTGAGAAAAACATTGATTTCAAACAGTTTTCTTTTTTTTTGTGACTTTTTCCTGAACCTCGGTTGATTTTCTTCTTCTCAGTGGTGGCAGAGAAACTCAGTGGATGGATGATCTCAGCTGATGCTGGGTTATTCAGAATCAAATGTTCTTCTGCTTTATTTCACTTTATTCACGTTTTAAGGCTTTAAAATGTTTCTATGAATAAAAGTCACATTTTCAGCATAATTATCAGCTCTTAACCTAAAAATCTATATTTTTTCCTGTTAAATGGATAACAACGAATTTTAAACTTGCAATATGTAGTGTAAAGAAGAACTTGAACATCAGTATTTATCCTCTCGGATGACAGCTTGATGACATCATCAAAATGTGCAATCGCGGTAGGCTGGTATACTCAAAATCTCTACCTTTGGCTAAATTTATATAATTTCTACCTTATATCTTTTTATATCGCCCACCACTACATGGAACCTTTGTTTGCGTTGGATTGTATTCCTCTGAACAGTAGAGGGAATATCTGCTTATCAACATGACCGCAATTAGTGTGGAACCTAACCTTTTCAAAACTCCAGTTCCCAGTGTTATTTGTGCTTATCTTGCAGCTCCAGTGTTGGTTAGCTATGTTAGCTTGTTTGTTAGCCAAAGCTAACCTGATTTGACGTTATCGGTGCAGGTTTGCATTTTTTAATCATCTGCTCGTTCCAATCCCTTCTTCTGATTGTTTACAACACCTGATCGCTTCTCTTTCTGCAGACTAAACACACAGTAGAGCAGGGAGTGACGCAGACCAATAATCCCTCTATCTGGCCTGTGACAGAGAAGAGACGTTCACATGCAACCATTGATGCAGTTCAGATCTGCCATGCTATGTACGTGAGGAGCACTGAACGCAGCACGGGTTGCATTGTAGGATAAACATGGCAGGCCATCCTGGGTTAATTAAGTTTAAATAATGAATCACGTCAGTTCCACAAATTCCATCCATCCATCCATTTTCTTCCGCTTATCCGGGGTCGGGTCGCGGGGGCAGCAGCCTAAGCAAAGAGACCCAGACTTCCCTCTCCCCAGCCACTTGTTCCAGCTCCTCGGGAGGAACCCCAAGGCGCTCCCAGGCCAGCCGAGAAACATAGTCCCTCCAGCGTGTCCTGGGCCTTCCCCTGGGCCTCCTTCCGGTGAGACGTGCCTGAAACACCTCACCAGGGAGGCGTCCAGGAGGCATCCTGACCAGATGCCCGAGCCACCTCAACTGACTCCTCTCGATGTGGAGAAGCAGCGGCTCTACTCTGAGCCCCCTCCGGATGACTGAGCTTCTCACCCTATCTCTAAGGGAGAGCCCAGACACTCTGCGGAGGAAACTCATTTCAGCCGCTTGTATCCGTACCTTGACGGTCCGATCCTCAGCTGCAGAAGCTGGCTCTCGGGACGTTCCACAAATTCATCGAGATATATATATATATATATATATATATATATATATATATATATGAATCATCTTATAAGTTTTATTAGCTTTATGAGCTCAATGTGAATCCTTATCTCAGACCAGGTAAATAAAAACCATAAAACCACATTTTTATATGGGGGCCTTTCGGATAGAAAATGGGTTGGACAGCGGGCCCCAAATGAGAACCATGGGTAAATATTTACACCCATATGGGTCCCAGATGTGTTTAACTACTTATGATTGTTTTTGTAAAACCCATCGATGACTCAGCTTTGCCCAACTGGTTTTGCCAATACCAGCTGAATATTATAATATAGCCATAGTGGGCCCCATACAAGAATGCCATTGTGTAAGTCCCCAACTAGCCAACTTATTTCTTGGTGTTAGCTTCTGTTATGTTTTACTGTAGGATTTTAGTATTGTGATTTTTCATCTCTCATAAGACATTTACAGATTACACTATCTTTTATTTGTTTTTCCTTATCTCATTTTCTCTGTTAGTTCTCTGTAACTTCATTTCTTTTATTAGGATGGTTTTCTTATTCGAATTCTTGTTCTAGTATTTATACCTATGTTTCTTTCTATTCTATCCTCTCTTTCCTGTTCGTGAGTGCTTTAATTTCTGTCCAGTTTTCCCTTCTGTTTTCTCCCTGCCATTCTGCTCCCCTGCCCAGCTGCTGATTGTCTCTCTTCCTCACCTGCATCTGCTCTCTACTAATTCGTCCTCTGGTTTCTCCCTGTCACTTCCACTCCTCTTTAAAGTGTAACTGAACCCCCTAAAAAAAAGAATAACCCCGCCCCCAGACATTTAAAAAAAAAAATTCTACAAAGTGGGCGGTGCCAGGAAGAACGGAGGGGAGGGCCAAGTGTTGAGGAAATGCGGAGGGGGGAACGTGGGGATGTGTTCCGGAGGACAATGAGAGCTCGCTTAATGTGACACTGAAACATGGACAGTGACCAAAGCGACGTTGGAAGTTTTGTGACTTATCGATCTGATCAACATTCATCTGTTTTGAACGTTAGCATCACCACTCAGAGACTGGACTCCTCCTGTCCCCCTCTGCCTCGGCAGCACTGGGCTCGGGCGGCTCAGCGCCCTGAGCCAGCGGATCTCCTCCGTCGTCACCGGAGATAGAGGAGTAGAGGGAGGCTTTATGGAGCTCAGCGGCCGTGAGCCGTATCAATTCGAGCCGCTGGCTCGGGGCGATTAGTCAGTGCTGCCAGAGGCTGCCGCTGCTGCTGAGGTAGAAGGAGGAGTCCAGTCTCTGAATGGTAATGCTAACATAGGCTAACGTTCAAAACAGTATGTTAGCTATGCTAACGTGATAATAATGGTAACCTGAAAAACGCAATCCAACTCCAAACTCGCCACGGGGCCGGTTTGTCTGATAGTTTTATACCCAAACCCATGGGGCGTGTCTGTGAGACCATGGGTGTTTCTCAATGTCAAGACACCTTGCTTACGAGGACACTGTCCTTCGTTGGTCAAAGAAAACGGTTAAATGGAACAGACTTACATCACGTGACCGTGGCTGCCCAGGGCCCGCCTTTTGCTTACGCGCTCTGTTTACGTCCCGCCCATCGTTATATTTTAAACATATAAGTTTCAATATAGATGTATAACGAGAGTTTTACTTTTTTAATTGTGTATATATTGGTTAAATCAAATGTGAAAGCGAGTTAGTACCTGCTAGCAACCGAAGCTGCAACTTCGAAAATACCGCGATGTATTCTGGGATATTTTTGACCGAGGGAAGGCATCAAGGAACCTCCCATGTATCCTCGGTCAGTTAGCTAAACGGCAGACAAACGGAGGACAGACGCCTCGGTAGCACATGAACATTGGAACACGCCTTGGCGGTCCCTGATGACGTGTCTCCTAGGCAACCGGGGCGGGACCAAGGTATCAAGGCGAGGTTCCTTGGCATTGAGAAACATCCCATGACTGCTGTGACACAGTCAATGCCTGTGACGTGAAGATGTACCGCTCCCTCACCAATCACAAAATTCAAATGCAGTAGCCACTGTTCAACCCTAAGAGGGCAGCACTAAGACGTTTTTAGACCCATTTATACAGTTTATAGGCAAAAAAAGTTGTTTTGGGGTTTAGTTACACTTTAAGCTCTCCAGTTTCCTTTGCTCTCTGCTGAATCCTCCGTCTTCAGTCACCATTTCTTTATCCCAGCATGTTATTCCCATGTACTCAGTCCGACCTTGTAAGTTCTTAAAATCCCATTCATTTTGCACAGTTCTCTGCATTTGGGTCCTCCTTTACACAAACATGGCAAACACAGATTCATAAAATCATTACAATAACACACTTCATAAAGGAATGAAAAAGACCCTGTAGCAAAAGTTGAAAAGTATTATTTATAACTATGAAATTAAGAAATAAAGCTGTTCCTCCTACAGAAACCTGCAGTCTTTGTCCTCCAAAATAAAAAGCCACAGCCTAAATTGTTCTCCATTTCCTACTTGTCTCCTGTTGTGCACCTGGACCTGGAGGTTGTTTTCAACTCACTTGGCTGCCTGACAAAGAGACTTTCATTACTTACAGATGAAGAAATAAAGCAACACCACTTAACTGATCTAAAGTCATTAAACCCTTAATTAGGTTTATTTTCCTCAATGCAAAAGCTCTTTAACATTTATTAGTCAATGTGTTTAAGTAAGAAACATAGTAAAAACAGGCAAAACCTTTAAATATTTTAGAGTTTGTGACCCATTTGATGAACCACAGATAAAAGGGGTCTCCAACAGTGTGTCAGTCAACAAAATACATTGGCTAATCTAAGGTAAATAGCTTTCATAGCAGGAAACTGATGATGAAGGCCAATAACAATAAAAATTCCTTTGCATTTAGAAGGTTTAGCAGCTGGCACAGTTTTCGTGCCCTGAGACCCTGGAATAGGCTCAACAACATTCATGCTCCTGCTGGTTCTGGCATCTTCCCACTTCTCTCAAACCTGTGTGCCGTGAAGGTCCAGCCATGACGCAAGGCTGAGTATTTCAGGATGAAATGCGTGGGTTCCCGGAGGGCGAACATGATTCCATCCACTTCCAGCATTCCAGTGAAGAATTTATTTTGGGAACGATGCTTTAGGAGGCATCAGGCACAGCAGAAAGAAATATCTCACAGTTGGAAGGAAACAGGCATGTGACACATCTCACACAGTATGAGGTACTGTAGCCAGGGAAAGGTGCTAAAGTGGCTCCATATCCTAAATATAGCTGTAGTCATGCTTTTTGGCTGCTGAACAGGACTAATTTTGTTGGTGTAATAAGTTTACCTGCATCTAAAAATTATTTGCATCAGCTTCTCAGGTGGAAAAGACTTTATGGACCTTTTATGACTAATACTACCTCTAGTATGTGTTTCTAGTCTTTAACTAAAAGCAATCAAAAAATTTTCAGTACGCACCTATTAACAACAAATGATGGTTCCTTACGTAGTTTTATCAGTGTTCTAAATTAACATCTAAATGCTCAAGAGAGACAAAACCATTTCCGTGGCACCTTAAAAAAGCCTAAATACTTTGTGACACATTTTGTCACGCTTAAACCACAAACTCCAATGTTTTTCATTAGGATACTATGCAAAACCCAATGGCTTTTCAGTTTTCTACAGAATAAAAATCTTAAAAGATGGCACGTATTTGTATTCAGCAACCCTTACTCTGATACCCCTGAATAACATGAATCCAAGTCCAACTTTAGAGTAAACAAACAGCATTATTAAGACAAAGGGACACAGCAGACAGGTTAGGAAAAAAGAATGTTGAGAATTTCACACCTGGCTTTTTACACTTGGCTGGTTGTCAGCTATTTGAAGAGCGCTAAGGTGCAGTACACCTGTTACAGTGGGATTGCTTGATGTGCCACTGTACAGGCAATCATTTAAAAGACAAAACTAGGTCACATTTTTTTTCCAATGAAAGCCTTTGGTGCAAAAAGCAAAAACACTGTTTTAAATACCCTAGCCTAAGCAGTGTTTAGAACAACGGAGCAAATGATAGGTTTTGTCAAATACTACTTACAGTAGTGTAAGTATGGAGCTACAATTTGGAATTTATTTTTGTAGTTGTAACTTACATTTTGTACTTGTAACTTATATTTTGTAACTTGTAAATTATGTTTTGTAACTTGCACACATTTTGAACATACAAGTTACAGGTTTCAAGTTACAAAACATTTTTTACCACCCTTTGGCTTGCCTGGAAGAACCACTGAGTGGCTGGTTTTGACCAACAAATCATGTTTCTCGAATTTCCATCCAATCATGGCGAGAGGAGGGTTGTGGTCTGTACACCATAGACATATATAAACACTAGATGGCTTACCTGCGCTGTTCGGCAATGTACTGTGACGTAGCAATACGGCGACCATCTTACTTCAGTCAGCTGTCCCTTTTCGTAACATTGGTGCATGTACTATCTAAATAACTAACTTGCTCAATTTTCAACTGATTTTCAAACGGGTTGATTTGTTATAAACAGCAGACACGTGGCTGTGAAATATATCTATTTTGGTCGGGAAACTCCCGTTATTTCACCCCACTTTCCCGCCGTCTTCCCTTATTCTGTCAATTTCCCATAGACCCAATAAGATATGATCGTTTTCAAAACTGGTATGCTTGGAGCTGTAGTCTATGTTCCTGCATACTCAATGCACAATTTAAACCATGGTCTTGTCATAAATATTAATCAGATAGCTACACACACAAGCCATTTATTCATTCATATACAACACATTTAATTGTATATTACAGTAATTTCCAGTGTACTTAGCCTATAACTATAACAGTGAAATATCTGTATATACACACATCAGTATCATTTTGACTTTATCTATCCCTGTTCTGTGGACTAGGATTTGTATAGAGATGATGTTTTAAGGTTTATTTGAGGTAAAGACCACATAAACAGAACAGTTAAAAAATGTGCACCCAGACAAATTAGACAGACATCCAAATCGCATCTGTCAGCCAGAACCGGCCCACCAGCATTAAAATCCAACTCAGTAAATTATTTTGTATTTTCACTTTTTCTTGACATTTGTTTCCTTATTTATGAACTTCTTTTGATTCTGTCATGAAATTATTGATTGAATTGAGCATGTTTAAAAAAAATAAAGTTTAGAAACCGTCAAAAACCAAACTAGATAGATAGCTAGATAGATAATTGATCTTGTGAAGGAGATATTCAGGATTGTCCCCTTCAACAAGATTCATAATCATACAAATAAACTCATAGGCGGAGGCAGTGCGGGGATGGAACAGCTGCTGGGTGGAAAATAACAGAAAGCAGAAGCTGCAGAGATGGAACAGCAGTTGTTTCAGAAAATTTTAATGAAATAAAAACAATTAACAGAGATATTGAATAATGTACAAATGTGCAAAGGTTTCTTTGCAACAGTGACTCTGAGGGACATGTATCTCCTCCAGCCATGGCAGGAACCTATTCAAAGCAACCATAAACATAAGTCAAAACACACAGACAGCTTGGCATGCAAAAAGAACTTTAGCAAAAGCCTATTTTAGTTGAAAGCCCTCTTACCAACGGCAAGGTACAGGCTACAGAGAGGGGAAATTTGGTTTTTGTTAGTTAGGCTACCCGACATTTTTGTAACTTTACCCAACTGCTTCTCCTGAACATGGAGAAATTATGGGGTAGCGCCACAATAACATTGAATAACACTGCAAATATTTTAAATACAACATGATAAAAAAAACGGTTTAACAATAACATCAAACTATTCCAGAACTTTTCATTAACAACTATTTTGTTTAACGTTGTACACCCTTTAACATCAAACTACTCCAAAAATTTTCATTAAAATCTATTTGGTTAATCAACTATTGAGGTTATCATATTGTATTGAAATACATTTTCTGTTTTCCATTGTAGTTAAGGAAAAGTAACTTGTATTGAGTAATGAGTCTTTTGCATCATCATAAATACACGATTACTGGCAGTTGACAACTAGTGAGGCGCATTACCACCACCTACTGGTAAAGAGTGTGTAGGCTATGTAATCAAGTTTGGGTTGTGAGCAGTGTACAGACTCCAACCCTCCTCTCGCCATGATTGGATGAAAATTCGAGAAACATGATTTCTTGGTCAAAACCAGGCACTCATTGGATCTTCCAGGCAAGCCAAATATAGTAAAAAAATATTTTGTAACTTGTAACTTGTATTTTTAAAATGTGTGCAGGTTACAAAATGTAAGTTACAAGTACAAAATGTAAGTTACAAGTACAAAACTAAAAGTTACAAGGACAAGTCCCACTTCTAGCTCCATATGTAAGCAAATAACTGGTTGGCATGGTAACTAACTCATTGTACATATGACTTATCTGTGTTGCCCTCTCTCGTAGTATAGACAGCTTTGCTTTGTGAATATGGTATATCACAATTAACAGTGCAAACAAAAACAAAAAATTAAGATTCTCTCATAAAATGATCCACTCATAAAAACATATGTTACTTGGCATGACAACTTTCTAGTATAGGCAGAAGTGGAATACATTTTATTCAGTTTTGCAATGTGTTGTCAGGAGCAGCTTCAGGAGGAAGAAATGTGTAATGTGTTGAGTAACATCTGCTGTTACTTTGGAATGCACATGTCTTTTATTGTTCTGCAGTATGAGAACAATCCTAGGATTTGTTTGTTTCATAAATACACTATTGAGTGGGAATTTTGAAGAGGATATACAAAACTATGTTGCAATGAAAAAAGTTATAATAGGGTTACAGTTTGGGTTAAACCTCGGGTAAGTTTAGCAGGTGAAAACATCTCTGGGTAAAGAATCTGTTGACTGACAGTTGTGCTTTTTATGTTTTGTCTAACAAAGGACTTGCAGCTGTAACTACAAAGAACTGACTGAAGGGGGATGAAGACAAATGCCACCACACTTTTCAGATTTTCACGAAAACCTTGCATCTTTTTCTTCCCGTTTCAAAATTATGCACTATTTTGTGTTGGTCTGTCACATGCGATCCCCATAGGACACATTAAAGTTTGGGGTTATAAATTAAGAAAATGTGCAAAGGTGAAGGGGCTAAGGATACTCTTGCAAGGCACTGTATACAGGAAACTCAAATAGTTTTGTCTGTTTTGCACAAGATCAGAGTTTCTGTTGCATTACATTGCATTTGTAACCTTGCATTTTTCTCTGTTCCTGAGTGTTCCTGAGTCTTTAGTGTAGACCGATCCCGGGCACACAACTCTTCCAGATCGTCTCGGGTGATTCATTACACAGCAGTGCCAACTCGAACCTTTTTAAGTCGGCTCTGGCAACTTGTCGAGCAGGTACACAGTCAGAAATTTCATCCTGAATTTCTCTGCTCTCACATGCCTGTGTAATCCCTTTCCTGGAAAGCACTGAAGTCTTCATTAAATCTAAGAATGACTCGATTTTGAGGCATTGTTCAAGGCTACAAAAGTGGCCAGAGTCAATTACTCCCAAGCAAAGATTTTACCCTGTGAATTTATTCTAATGTATTTAGCCCTGGGGCTTTTTAACAACTAGACCATTTGGGGTCTTATTGTATTCAGACAAGGACAAATAGCGGATTCACTGATGCTCATGCAATAATTAGCTCCCATCAGGCTTCAGAAAGGTTGATTGGCAAGTGTTTGAAGCATTAAACTTAAAAAAAACAGGGCCAAATGTGGATGCTATCTCATGACCCTCTTCTTAATCTGGTACCTGCTTAGTAGTAAAGGAACAGTGACAAGAGAACATGGGGTCTTTCATTGGATCATGTAATGGCTTGAAGTTAAGCTGATCCAAGTTATTCCCCCTCTTTGTATGTGTGAGATAGAGTGCAGTAAAATCGGGTGCTCCATGGCTAGTTCTCCTAATCGTGTGGAAACTCTGACTACTTACAGAAGCAATGAGGGAGGTAATGGGAAAGTAATTTTTACTAATTTCAGCCAGCTCTGCTTTCCCATTCTGAATGATTGTGTGCGCCGTCTGCATCATTAAAGGCAACATCTGCAACGACTTGCCATGTGAACGAGCGGGCGGGGTGGGAAAGAAGTCGAGGAGAACGACTACAAGCTGGCGAGCCGCTTCTGACGTGGCTCGCGGATAAACAAAAGCCTGCCAATCCTCCGTGTTCACACTGCCTCCTCTTGTCAAAATTCTTTCACATCCAGGTGGTTTTGGTCTCAGACAATGCTGTTTTTTTGTCTTTTTTTTCTTCCCAGCAAAGTCTGTGGCCAAGCAGCTGCTGCTAATCTCCGTTAGCAGAGTCCCACTAAACAGTCGACTGTAGCCTTTAATCTGGTTCCCCCACAATCATTACCTCCAGAGGCGGGGGGGGGGGGGGTTGGTGGCTAACAGAATTGCAGGGGAGCAAACAAATGAAACCCAGTTTGTGTCCATTTCTCTTTCATTCCTTTGGCTTGTCCTGTAATGTCTTTTAAATATTCGGTAAGGTGCCAAAGTCGCTATCGTTTCATCAGGCCAGTGCATGTGCATCCCACAGCTCAAGTCTGCAGGTGTCTGTTTAAAGTGTAAGGGGCAGATTTTATCAGCTCTCCCTATTCAGTTGTAGCTTTCGATATTGGTATTTACTTTTGTGAGCAAAATTTAGAAATATGCTGAAAAAAAGCATAACATAGCACAATTGCCATCAGAGATAAAAGTAGTGACAGCAAAGTAAAATTGTTGTGATGATTTATATGTGTTGATTAATCCAGCGAAGAACATAAAGCCAAGAGAAATATTGTCTGAGAGCAGTAGGTTTGAAACCTAATAAACCAGCACCCTATACAGTGATTTAAAAGCACTCTGTTTGATCCCAGGCTGCCTGTAATTCACCACAATGTGGTATAAGTGCTTCTGACAAAAACTAAGGTTAAGCTCAAAATTATTCTTACCCCTGGAAGAGGAAAATTTAGTTTAAATTATTTTCATTCACCCAAGAAGTTTATCTTTGAGATTGAATTGTTTGTATGTATGTTTACACTCATTTCTTAATGCTAATTTATCCCCGGTGATAAACTTCAAACGTTTGAGATTGGAAGACCTCCTGGCCATAAGCCTAATCTTTAGCCTCCCTTACAGATTCTCTATCAGATTCAAATCGGGAAATTCTCTGAGTCACTCCATCACATTAACATTACTTCCAGTCATAAGAAACATGTTCATCAAATTAAAAGATTACTTTAAATTTAAATCTCCCAGCGAAATGAAATTGGGTGCAACTATCATTAAAAACCTTAGATTTTGTGATTTTTGCTTTGCTTCTGACCTGAATTGTTGATTGTATGTGCACAGCCAGTCATCAGAATAAAGTACATTTTAGGGGTCAATGAAGGTTGTGAAAGTCTCACTTTTCTGGATATAATTAGTCCATATTTTGTGAGAGTTGTGAGTCTTGTTATAAGGAGAATGTCACACTACCAATCTAAAGATTGTCTTCATTGCATGTGTAGTTGAATCTTGGTGATGTCATACTTGTCGACAGAAGACAGGTTATAACAATGATAAAGATCAAACTGCAGCGGCAGTCAACACATTTGGTTATTTGGCTTAGACATGGGGGGGCGTGAATTACACTGGTGCTAATTACCGTGGCTAAAAATGAAGGAGGATTGTTTGGAGAGAGAGATGTTTTTGATTTAATGCCGTCTGCAGATATTAGAAGACATTTTACACAAAAGTAAAAGCCACTTCATTTTCTTACTTGATATCCTTTATGCTCACACATAACAATCCACTCTCTTCAATTACATGCCTTCACAAAACTCACCAGTCTATTTTTTTCACAAATGTGCTCACATCTTTTTTTTTTGCCCCTGAGAAGCAACCACACATTCATTAAACAAATTACTGTTAAAAAGATAATTTTTTCGCAGGAAAACAGAGTAAAATACAACAATCTTTCTGTCATATGGTGACGTTATAGATGCCATATCATCATTCATTTAAAGACCTCATGACACGAATCTGACTTCATGTAAATGTACTATGACATAATGCATCTTGTCAAAGTATGTTGTTGTGTAAATTTATGAGCTGAACAAACGTAATTTTACACGATAGAGTTTCAAAAATATTAGCTTAATATATATATATATATATATATATATATATATATATATATATATATATATATATATATATATATATATATATATATATATATATATATATATACATACACACACACACACACACACACACACACACACACACACACACACACATATAAACATTGTTTAACCCTGTATTACCAAATCCTAATCTAAATATAATTATTTCCTCCTTTCTGTTTCATTCGTCATCACGTGATGACATCATCATTATGCAAATTGTGTGTGTGACGTAATCTGGCGACATCTAGCGATTTTCTTGGACAATTTCAGCTACTTTCTGTCTGAGACAGTAGGCAACACTCGTCGCCACATGCTGTCACACTCCTGCGGAACACTGTGGGCACAGCTGCCGGCAACAACACAAGCTTGTGTTGAACTAAACAACCCAGTGATTCCTTTATCATAGTAATGGAATCAAAAAAATTCAGCTCAAAATGTTCAGAACAGGGAAGAGAGGAGGAGGAGGAGGGAGCCCATTCTCACGGGTGTGTCTAACCTGTTTCACCCACTTCGAAAGTAACTCTGGGTCTTTGGGAAACTTAAATAAACTGACACCGTCCTTGTGTGTATTTGAGCAAAATCCCGCAACACAACGCGAAGGCACTGTGATAACTTTCTTTGTCAAAAATAGAAAATAGCGGCCCCAGTCACAGCTGAAAAGCTGCTGTCAAATGTGTCAACAAACGTAGAATGCGTTCTCTCGCTAACGTCAATTCCGGCTTTATGCTCGTTCAGTGCGTCGTGATACAGTATGAGTAAAGTGATAGTCACCATAGCTATTTCTTGCTCTCAGTAGGATTATGGAATGCGTGTTTATAACTTTGAAATAGTCCATTGGGTTTGGATTTCTTTATTATAGGTTATGTTTAAAAATGTCAACTTCGTGTCATGAGGTCTTTAAGGTGGCGCCTTCTTAATTTGAAGGGCATGAATCAAAAGTTTAATTTTTCAAGTTCAAAAACCATTGGAAAGACTGACTGATTTATTCATTATAATTTCAAATAAAATTTGTAAGTATTCTGACTCTAAAATACAATGATGTAGGCACATTACATGCAACCTTTTTTGCTTTGAAATTTCTGGACAACTTGTGACTTCGAGTTTTACTTTGTTGCACATTTCACCTCCTAGAAATGTAGGAAGGAAGCAGGGAATAGAGGAAAAATTTCACATGCTGTTTCTACGGCACATTTTCCCCTAATAAAATACCACCTACATCCCCTGTGGTCACATAATGGGTTTACATAGACTCCAGTTAGATTTATCATCTTCACGGTATGCCCATACAGAACTCTGCCGTCCACCTTAGCTGAGAAGAACTGACAAAAAAATATTCTGGCTATGAAACATTGCCTCACATGTCTCTCAGACAAGGTATTTTTCCCTACCCTTTTCGCTTGCTCTCCAGCTTTTACATGAAAGTCTTTGATTCGACTACTTTTACTGTGACCACATGAGGGAACAGGTGCCTGTGAAATTAAAATCAGGGGGGTTTCAGAAATGTAGAGAAGCCCGATGCACTGCCGACTGCAGATTACCTCTATAGGGCATGAAGGCTGGCGGAGAACCAAGGTAGCCCCCTGCAAGGAGCCCACAGGGAATACCTTACCAACAGCTCCCCAATGACATCTGGACATTTTGTTCTTCTCCTCTCTGCAGGGGAAAAACTGCACTTGTTTAGCGATCACAGGGGTTTTTGATGCTTGCTGTGTTATCAGAAGATGCAGTGCATTGCCATTATTGTGCCACTGTGCTTATTAGAGATTCCATTAAGATGGCAGTTAAATTGGATGTCCCCCATCAGCCACGAAGCATGTTTGTTTTAGAGAACGGAATGCTGAATCACAAAAGTATTAAGTCTTTCAGAAGATAACAGATGAATTAAGTCGGCACAGCGAGCCAGTGACTGCTGCCTTTTTCCCTCTAAAAAACTTTAAGAAAATAAGTTACAGTGCAATCTACACCATTTCTAAGATAAAGTATTTTTTAAATATTTTAAGGATTAGTAGACAAAAACCTTGAAATTAGGGGAATATTATCTCTGAGGTGAGTATGTGATACGAATCAATGTCGCATAGAAATGCTCCTAAACAGGAAGCAAACTGATGCTGCCCTGAGACTTTAAAGCAAAACTCACCCCCAAATCAACTTTTTTTGCTGATAAACTGTATAAATGAGTGTCTAATAGTGCTGTCTACATGTCTGGTCATTATTATTTGTAATTTAGTACATTTTACTAAAAATATAGATTTTTTTTTTACCCAAAACCGTTAGTGGAGTGCCCTCTTCAGGTTAAAACGTTACACTACACTTGAATTTGAATCGGGCATCGCTACTGGCTCAGCTTGGGTTTCTGACGTCAGCGGGTGTAACTGAAGTCAGCATTCCTGCCACTGTGGAGTATAAATCAAGCCCAGTCTAATCCACGTTTACAGCGTTTATCAGGTTAGTGATTTCTTAGCTTAGCAATTAGTTAGATTCTTTAGCATAGCCTTTCCTGCTGACATCTGCACATTACCTAGGAGAAAGGAATGAATTGATCAGTAAATGGATAATGAAATCAGGGCTTAGAGTTATTTTTTGTGCACTTTGATTTATATCTTGGGCACCTCTTTGCAACATACATTTTATGTTGCAGACAATGAGGTACAGCGGCCGCAGGTGCACCTGTTGAGGCAGAGTCACACGATATTACTCGAGATAATCTAAATTTAGCCTTAGCTATGGCTAACAACAATATACCACTCAGAGATGGGCCCCATTCTATGCCGCTATGCTGCTGCAGGCTCGGCACCTGTTGCCCCGGGCAGCTCACTAGCCATCGGCTTGAAACGATACAGCTCAGGGCGCGCTCGCCTCCACCACAGAATCTTCCTCCCTTTCCTCTGGTGAAAGAGGTGGAGAGAAATCCTTGACTTCAAAATTGCCTCCCTCTGAGGCTATGGAGCTCGCGTCGCTATTGTGCTCCATCTTTCTGGCTGTCTGTGTGCCGCACATAGGTGCCGCAGCTGTTCTGCTGTCAACATTTCAATCACAGCCCAGACCACGCCCAGCCCTCCCCCTCGCTGGTCTGCCAGGAAACGCCTCATTTTGAGGTATTTTTGAAACAGGAAATGTGGCCGGAGTTTTAAACTCTGATAAGGGATGAGTTACACTTTAATGAGTTTCCCGCTTCTCCTGCCTACTTGTTGAAAGTGGAATTACAACTTTCTTAAACAACCCTGCCGCAGCCAGCTGTTGCTTGCACCGGCTTTGCAGAAAACAATGTCGTCAGACAAGGTGGTGTATTTTGCATGTTTTTATGAATGTATGAGTATGAGCCAGCAGAGGACTGCTGTCCCACGTGAAGCTGTTCAAGTTTCTGGCTCAAGAACCACTGAAACCAGTTTGAAAGCAATAACTTAAGGTGTTAACGATTCATAGAACAAAAGAGAAAGTGACAAGGGATTTATCTCAAATGGAACAGATTAGAGTAGCTTGATTGTCTAAAGATTGGTCAAATAAACAACAGGTACAATTGAGACCACATATTTTCTCTTTCCCGTGTTATACCAGATAGGACAACGAAAATTCTATGGCATAGGATGGCATGGCATATGGAATAGAGATTTTTTTTTTTACTTTCTTCAAATGTAGTAGTTTACATAAATTTCCTCAACATTAAAAACTGCCTTTTAAACTGTATGACTAGGGTTCAAGGTTTTTGGGTATTATTCCATCAATCTTTTTGCAATAGTTTACAACAATGTTGGCCCATTCCCTTTAGACAGAAATTGTGTGACTGAGTCAGGGTTGTATGCCACCTTGCTTGCTTACACCTTTCAAGCCCTAAATGCACATCATCTATGGGACTGAGATCAGAAATTTAGCATGGCCACTCCAAAACACTGACATTGTCGTTTTAAAGCCACTATGTAACTGATCTAGTGGTAAGAACAAAGTCTTTGTCCATTGTGAGGACGCATTTGAGCCCAAGCTTTAACTTTCTTTGCTGATGTCTTAAAATGTTTTCCATTTCCCCATAATAGACTTGGATACTGTAATCCTCGATGGAACGTTAGCTCCTGCTACTCGTGAGCAGCTGGCTGACACAATAGCTCTTCAGTCTCCAGTGAGCTCCACTCCCACAAATGCTTCACCCAGCAAGGCTGCTACAAGTCTACTGGTCTCCCTGCTGGGCGTTGTACCTCCTGCAACTACTGTGCCGGCACCTACTGGGGAGAGCTGGATCAAGCTTGGCACCAAACCCAAAGCAGCTCCCCTTTGGTAGATACAGTATTGTGGATACTAACAGAGCAAAAAATCACAGGTCAAAGACTAGAAGTAGCCACCCACCAACACATGGATTTCCACTGCAAAACCATTTTGATATTTTTAATCTCCAGGATTTTGCTCCTCTGGCTACTGACCATCACAGCCCTTCTCTGGTAAGCAGTCAGATGCCTTCGACCACAGCCCTCCCTCAAAAGTCCCGAGTCAAGATCTTCAGGGCGGAGGTGAGCTACGCACCAGCTCGGAGTCGCTCTGAACCTGGGCGACGGCATCTTCTGCTGCCTTCTCCACCTTCACAACAGTGCTCTCCTCCTGCTTCACCACCAGCACAGTTTCTCCTGACCACATTGGTCATCTGTGATTCCGTTACAGGAAACATCAGGAACAGGTACACTGTGACAGAATGTTCTCGGGCGCTAAGGATAGATACATTCTAACTCTACTTCCTTCTGTACTCACTGATTATCCTGACATCAAAACTGTTGTAGTGCACGTTGAATTTAATGATATTGCTGATGGTACGTCTGAGATTTTAAATTCTGATTTTAGAAGTCTTGTAACTGCTCTTAAAAACTCTGGAAAGAATGTTGTCTCCGGACCTTTTGCTCCATTTTAAAGAGGCATCACCGTTTCAGCCACACTCAAAGTCCCAGTACTTGGCTCCAAACTGTGTCCAACTTTTAATGCAATTTTTATTGATAATTTTAACCTATTTTGGAACCAACCGTCTCTACCCAAGGAGGATGGCATTCATCCTAACAGGTTGGGCAGTCAGATCTTAACAAATAACATTTTAAGCTATTCACAAATTCGCAACCAAATGACTGGAACATGATCCCTTTCATTTTGTAGACAACATGTCTACCACAATCCACAGTATACCAGCCATACCTTTGCCCAATTTAAGTTCCCAAAAAATTTATTGCATCCCAGTCATTATTACCAGCCACAGTCATAAATATACTTCAAACAGGAGTGTTAACATGAAAAATCTGAAATGTTATCAACAGAAAATCCCCACCTATCAGATCAGCACCTCCTGCAATTTTTAGCATGGCACTTTTAAATGTTCTCTTTCTTTTAAACAAATATTTTATTGTTAATGATTTTATTTTAGATAATATTACCTGGCTTGGTGCTGATGCGTCTGTTATTCTCACCAAGGCTTCCCCCCAAAATTTACATTTTTTATTTTCAATCAGGGGAGGTGGAAAAGGTGGCGGAACTGCTTCAATTGCTCGAAATTCGATGTTCACAAACAAAACAAAACAAACAAAGAGTATCATGCCTTTGTTTTTAGCAACCCCCCTGTTTTATGTGTTACAGTTTACAGGCCACGTGAGCCTCCTTCCTGTTTTATTCAAGAATTCTCTGAATTTCTATCCAGTACACATGCTAAATATGACAATTTTAATAACTGGCTATTATAATCTACATATTGATAGTTTTAATTCACATACAAGAGTTTTTAAATCTCTTGAACTATATGGATTTTAAGCAACATGTCACACAGTCAATTCACAACAGAGGACACATCCTGGACCTGGTCATAACATATGGCCTGTCCGCTAGTGTGTCCTCTATTGTCGACCTGGCTGTGTCAGCACACTTTTGTATATTTTTTAATATCACAGGTTTGATCAAACTGGAGGCCCCGATGAGAACTGTGAGGAAATATTAACATGTCTGAAGCACAGTTTTTACCCAAGGAAATACTGGAAAGTTTTGTCCTGGTTGATGCAAAGATAATTGATAGGGCCTGTTCAGCAGTCTTTCCAGAACACTCCCTTCGTAATAGAGATAATTGATAGTTTTTTTTCTCAAGTTATCTCAACTACCTGCCTTTTAGATCCAATACCCACATCGCTTTTTAAGAAATGTTATGGCTTCTTATTAAACATTGTGAATTGCTCTCTTCAGACGGGTGTTTTCCCAACTGCCTTTAAAAAAAGCAGTGGTGAAGCCCCTTCTGAAGGAGAGTAATTTAGATCTAATATTCTTGATAACTATCGACCAGTATCAAATGTACTCACTTCTCAGGAACCCATGACATTCAGTGTGGGGTTCCCCAAGGATCAATTTTAGGCCCAATACTGACTGAGCTCAATTGTAATCTTTATATCACAAATACAACTAAAGTAGCATTTTATGATCGTAAAAGAAATTGCCAGAGTCCGCCCATTTCTCTCTCTTGCAAGCACAGATATTGATGCATGCTTTTATTTTAGTAGTTTAGATTAGTGTAATGCGCTGCTCTCTGGTCTTCCCAAAAAGACTATTTCAAGTCTACAACTACTCCAGAACTCAAGCTGCACGTGTGCTGATGAGGACCAGGGGACAGGAACACATTACACCAGTTCAAGTTTAAGGTTCTTTTATTAGTTTATACAGTACATGTCTTAATGGTGTTGGTCCATCTTATTTATTCGATCTTCTTTTACAATGTGAGCCCTCACGGTCCATGAGGTCCTCTGGTACTGGCCTTTTAGTTGTTCCACAAGTCAGAACTAAGACATATGGTGAAGCCTTGTTCTACCACTATGGCCCTCGTGTGTGGAACAGCCTGCCAGAGAACATCAGAGCTGCAGAAACTGCTGATGTTTTTTTAAAAGAAGCTCAAGACCTACCTTGTTAGCATGGCTTTTAATTTAGGTTTTTAATTTATCTAATTTTTATTTCTTATTTTATTTATTTATTTATAGTCAATTGTTATTTTGTTATTTATCCATTTACTTTATATGATTAATTATTAATTATTATTATTATGTGTTACTGAAGTGTTTTTACAAATTGTTTTATACAGTCTAACTCCAGTGTTTCCTTCATGGGATTCCTTCTCGCTGGGAGCCCTGCCAGTTTAGCCATGGGGATTGCTTTTGTCATGCTGGACAGGGCTATGCACTGCAGCCTTATGGCTGTGCTGTGGATACCTGCGTGTCCTGATCATGGCGGTCCCTGTGGTCACTCTTCTGTGGCTGTGGGATGGCTTCCAGTGTGAATGGATATCCCAAATATTGTGTTCTCACAGTGTTATCATTCTAGATGTTTAATTTTATTGTATGTTCACTTAAAGAGATAGGAACGGATTGAGCAGTGTTTTTGCAGTGAAGGGGCGAAGGATGGGGTATGTATGTGGCTTGTGTGTGCAGAGAGTTTAACTGGTTGTGTATCATCGTGTTTTCTGTGTTTATTTTTCTGTTTTCATCTTGTAAAGCACTTTGTGCTGATTTTATCAAAGGTGCTCTACAAATAAAATTTGATTGATTGATAGATAGATAGATAGATAGATAGATAGATAGATAGATAGATAGATAGATAGATAGATAGATAGATAGATAGATAGATAGATAGATAGATAGATAGATAGATAGATAGATAGATAGATAGATAGATAGATAGATAGATAGATAGATAGATAGATAGATAGATAGATAGATAGATAGATAGATAGATAGATAGATAGATAGATAGATAGATAGATAGATAGATAGATAGATAGATAGAAGATAGATAGATAGATAGATAGATAGATAGATAGATAGATAGATAGATAGATAGATAGATAGATAGATAGATAGATAGATATAGATAGATAGATAGATAGATAGATAGATAGATAGATAGATAGATAGATAGATAGATAGATAATGCAATCTATAATGTGAAGTCCATCAGTCCATCCAGCAACAAAGCACCCACACAACATGATGCTGCCACCATCATCAAACTTCAATGTTTGAGTGATGTTCTCGGGGATGCAGGCTTCTTTCTTTCTTCTCCAAAAATAACAACAGTCATTATTGCCAAACACTAAGTTTAGTCCCATCACACCACAAAACATATTTATGAAATTTAAGGTATTTGTCCCTTAGTGCATTTTCACACCATAATCTGGCTTTTTATGTTGCATTTCTGTAGTTACCTCTTCAACTCTGAGTGACCTTTCAGCCTATGTCAGTAAAAAAAACTTGCTTCAATGTAGATGACTCTGTTAGCTTTAGCCAGCATCTTCACAAGGCATTTGCTTTCGATCTAGGGTTGATGCACAATTCACATCAAAACACGTTCATCTCGGGGTCACAGGACTGGTCTCCTTCATGAACAGTATGATGGCTGGACCTTCCCATATTTAGTCTGGCATATAGTTGTTTGAACAGATGAACCTGCCACCTACAGACATCTGGAAATTGTATGAGAGCATGAACCAAACTTGCAGAGGTCCATAATTTTCTCTCTTGTATCTTGGCTGATTTCTATTTAGTTTCCCACAATGTCACAGAAGGAAGACTAAATAGATAGGGTTATATGTAGTTTTATACAGTGTGTGTAAATATCTGGTTTGAACAGGAAAACAATAGAAAGCAGATGTGGTGGACAAGTGGGACATCCAGCTTGCAGTCATGCACTCCAGATTTTAAAAATGGTAGAATATTCGGACCAAATGGTTGCATTCTGAAGCCATTATGAATAATAACAATAAAACGATACAAAATTAGTTGAATACTGGTTCTGGCACGCCCTCAGTGTTAAAGCTAGCCAGTGTTGATGTGCTCAGCTGCCATTCTGCATGCCTGTACTAAACTGGGGGATACAAGTGGTGGACAAAAGATCCCAATCAATAGCAATGGAAATTGGTATCTACCTGGATTCAAGAAATAGTTTGGCATTTCTACTGCAAACACAAACAAAAACATATTTGTATGTTTTTCTTGTTTTTTAAAAATACCTTAAACTATACCCTTCAATGTAAATACTGTGCATCAAACAAATCTTCACTTCATATATAGAAATGTTCTTGCCACTAAAACACAACACCAGCACCTAGAGTTTCCAACGCAGGCACTTGGAGCTTTAAATGCATTTTCTTTGCATGGCTGAGAAAAGAACATGTTGTAAATGAAGGATTACTGTGATTGTGTTACATTATAGTGAGGTTCCCCTCTCAGCACAGCCTGATTTGTGGGCCTGTTCAGCAGTGTTTCCGGAACACTCCCTTCGTAATAGATGTACTGGGCTCTGAATTGTTGTGCAGCAGAAGCAGTTCAATTAATACTGAACCGCCATAAAATAACTATTGAAATGACAAACGAGGAAATGAATGAGCGTTTGCCTGTGCAGGCACAATGGAGGGAGTGTGTGCTTGCTGAAATTTATGCTGGTAAATCCGGCGCTTTTCGGAGACAATGATGCCGTCAACTAAATATACCATGATGTCGCACACAAGAAGGCGCAAGTAAAAGATGGGCCAGTTATCTCACACCATCAGCTGCTGATGGCTCATTTGAATATTCACAGCCTTTTGAGGCTGAAGAAATGATCTATCAATAGGCCACAGCCCTTCAGAGAAGCTTAAGATGCATCAAAGTTAGTGGTGAAAGTATTCATTGTACTCTGATATTTAACACACATTTGGGCACAGAAATGCTTTAAGGCCGATTCCAATTTCTGTAGAGAGCCATAAATAACAAATACAGTTTTTCTACTTTCTGCATAATTGAAAATTAACTGGCATAACAGTAAAAATTTTTAAGTAAACCAATGATTTTGTCAAAAACAGCACAAAGTTACAAAGCTGTCTCTTATCATTAAAACCTGATAATACAGAAAAATCATCAAGATTATGACACATGCAATACTGTGCAAAAGTTTTAGGCAAGTGTGAAAAAATGCTATTAAAAAAAAGAATGCTTTCAAAAATGGAAGTGTTAATCATTTATTTCCATCAATAAACAAAATACAGTGAATGAACAAAAGAAACATCTAAATCAAATCAATATTTGGTGTGACCCCCCTTTGCCTTCAAAAACAGCATACATTTTTCTAGGTACACTTGCACACAGTTTTTGAAGAAACTCTGCTGGTATATTATTCCAAACGTCTTGGAGAACTAACCACAGATCTTCTGTGGATGTAGGCTTCCTCACACTCTTCTGTCATTTCATGTAATCCCAGACAAACACGATTATGTTGAGATCAGGGCTCTGTGGGGCCATACCATCACTTCCAAGACCTCTTGTTCTTCTTTACACTGAAGATAGTTCTTAATGACTTTGGCTGTATGTTTGGGGTCAGTTTCCTGCTTGCAGAATAAAAGTGGGGCCAATCATATGCCTTCCTGATGGTGAAATGCAGCCCCAAACATTCAAGGAACCTCAACCATGCTTCACCTGCAGACACTCATTACTGTACCGCTCTTCAGCCCTTTGACGAACAAACTGCCTTCTGCTACAGCCAAATATTTCACATTTGTACTCATGACTCCAGAGAACCTGCTGCCATTTTTCTGCACCCCAGTTCCTTTGTTTTCCTGCATATTTGAGTCGCTTGGCCTTGTTTCCACATTGGAGGTATGGCTTTTTGGCCCCAATTCTTCCATGAAGACCACTTCTGGGTGGACCAGTACGGACAGTACATGGATGTATCTGAGTCCCACTGGTTTCTGCCAGTTCTGAGCTGATGGCACTGCTGGACATCTTCGGATTTCGAAGGGTAATAAGCTTGTCTTTCATATGCAGCACTAAGTTTTCTTGGCCGACCACTGTGTCAACGATCCTCAATGTTGCCCGTTTCTTTTTGTTTCTTCAAAAGAGCTTGAACAGCACATCTTGAAACCTCAGTCTGCTTTGAAATCTTTGTCTGGGAGAGACCTTGCTGATGCAGTATAACTACCTTGCTGATGCAGTATGACTACCTTGTGTAGTTATACTGCATCAACAAGGTAGTTATCTTTACCTTGTGTAGTTATACTGTAGCTGTGCTCAATCTTGCCATGACATGAAGCTATCCTCCACAACCTCACCATGGTAGCAGAGTTTGGCTGTGTGTGACATTGATGATCATTAGCACCTGTTTGGTATAATTGGTTGATCATACACCTGACCATAATCCTACAAAATCCCTGGCTTTGTGCAAGTGTACCTATAAAAAGGCTAAATGTAGTGACACCAAATATTGATTTGATTTAGATTTTCTTTGTTTGCTTACTTTACATTTTGTAAATTGATCAAATAAACAATTATTATTTATATTTCTGAAAACATTCTTTGTTTACAGCATTTTTTCACACCTGCCTAAAACTTTTGCACAGTACTGTAGGTACACATAAATCAAACCCAGTAAAAAGGAATTATAGCAAGTAAACCAATCTCATAACTCCTTTACAAGATGGTTCATAGTTCACTTTATTCCTTTGTCTTAGTGCCATATCACAAGATATTTGCTTTTTTCTACCAGATTAATTAAATTAACTAATAGCTGTGTCCATTGTAATATTTGAGAAAAAATATGTGTAGTTAGTAAATGGTAAATGGCCTGCATTTGTATAGCACTGTTTTCAGTCAGACGACCACAAAGCGCTTTACACATCATTCAGTCATTCAGTCATACATTCACACACTGTTGTGTTGGATTGTTAAATCATTCATTCATATACTGGATCTATAAAGGAGCAGCCTGCCATGAATGACCATTTATCATTAATAATAGATCCAGAGGCAACGTCATATACAGTCTTATTAAATAATCTAGAGTATGCATTCCAATGAGGCTCATTTGTCAGATTATTAGTACCATTTGAGAACAACTAAGCATGTTTTAAACATACTTTTAATTACAAATGTTTTTTTTATTTATAAAAATCAGTTTTTCTGTAATGCACTCAGCTTCCTGATATCTGCTTAACACTCATCCCTTGCTTAAAAGTATCAGCCAGAATAAGGAAACACCTCTGTACCTTTTTTGAAGCTTCTTAGACCTTTTAAGTGTCACCCAACTTCATTTAAGAAACCTAAAGCGGACTACCTCCACTCTGAAGCATGTTGGATCTATGAGCAGGATCTATAAGAACTTACTGTATGTATAGATTCTTCTCTGGTCTGAAAAATTTATGATTTTTAGCTACTACCAAGCAGGCGTTAAACCACTCAACTCCAGTAACCAGGCAAATTCACTTCCATCTTTACCTAATGATCCCAGATGAAGTTAGCCAACTAGGTGTTTTGATGGAGAAAGTGTTCCCAATGATGCTAATGTTCAGTAAAAAAATTTTGGATAAATATGCAAGAGGGAGACAAAAAGAAGAGCCAGAGCTCCTGGTTTGAATCAACAAGCCTGCAGTGTTAACTGCATGTTGATTATATAGTCAAAGTGCAGGATGAGTAAGTCAACTCTGACAACTCCAGGGTAAAATAAGGTTTATTATTTACACTCCTGGAGGTTGTCTCGTCATGGAAATGGTTGCTGTTTTCACTTCACTTTAATTAGACTGAGATATTTCAGAGAATCTAAAGCTGGTTATTTTCAGTGTTGCACATCACTTCTGGGTTTTAAAGTGTTTTACTTGACTGTCATAGGGCTTAGTTTCAAGGTAACGGCCATCATGCACAAGAGACTGTAAACGAATGTAAATTCAAAGAGAAAAGATCTGGTTCAAGGTGAGTTAATCCTGGCGTCACTCTGTAAAATTCCATCAGACTGCATTTAGCTGTGGCTTGCATGAAAATGGATGGTTTCCAAAGAGCAGTTCACATGGGTTTCAATTAACAGTGTCTAGATGAATTAAGAGGTTTAAAGCCATCGCTGTTCTAGTGGTGGTATTAACCTGGTGCTTCTCATTAGCCACCCTTGGCTGATAAAGAGAGCAAAGGGAGCAGTGGTGCAGACAGACACTTCTCGCTGACAACGGGTGACAGAGTGGATCACACCGCCTCATGAATAGTAATGGACGCCAACATGTCCTACACTCCCCCATGTGCGAAGTGACGGATTTCTGTGTCAACAGGGCCCACGGCTAGGGAGAATGGACTGACAAGTGACTGAGATATTCAGGAGCGGTTCAAGAATGAAGGAGAAAAAAGTCCAGTACTGACATGAAGGCTGCATCATAAGATTGTTTGTCAGTCAGGGCCTGCATTCATTGCCTCCCCGAGACTGAGTAAATAAACAGTGTTTGCAGGGACAGGAAGTACTCCTGGATTGTTATCCAGTGCCTTTGGGGTGCACAGACAGGCGCTGGTGTGTCTCAATAAATCAGGCCCTCCTTTTCCCCACTGTCGATGGGGGAAAAGGAGAGGCGAACACCACTTTTCTGAGGGGTGATGTCACCAATAACCTGGCGGGCACACGCTCTTCCTCACTGACCAGATCTTGGCCAATCAATAGCAACACAATGCCTGGCTTGACAAATGCCCAGGTGAGCTGAATGTCAAACATGCAGCGAGTATCGAACAAAGAACAAATTTCTAACAACGGCAGAAGAGGCAGAACAAGCTGTGATGTGCTGCGCCTTCAACAGGAACCAGCAAAAGCTGTTCTTAGTAGAGCAGCTGGACATTGGAGTGACTGAATGAAGCTTTCCTTTCTGCCACAATCCTTTCTATTTTTATTTCCCAACATGAGGCAGTGTAGAGCTTGTATCTGAAATCTGGACATAGCTCAGTACATGAATTGTTCATTTTGTTCCCTCTGAACTCCACTGGTCCTTTGGAGAGCTTGGGTACAAAAAAAAAGAGGGATGTAGGTTAGACAGACAGCTACTAATCGAATCTCTCCACAGAGGCCAATTATGGAGAAGTCATGTTCAACAAGTCCTGGTCGTTTTAACACAGCAGAGTGTGACAGTGCATTAAAAAAAAGGCGAGGAAAAAATCACCCCCCTTCATCCTATTTTAAACTTAAGCTCTATTTTCACACAGCTGCCATTTGTATTTATCATACCTAGGACAAATTCATCCGTCAGCCACATAAAGAAACCGTAATCATATAATCCAATAAGAGCGTAAAACTCCCCATTGCTATATCGTAGTGTCCTGCTGCTTCCTGAATTTCAAATATCAAACTTGCCTTGTGGCAAAGTCCCTGATTAGTCTTTGTCCTGTAAGTCCAGTCATCTTGATTGAGTCCCTCAGATCCTCATGCTAATATGTATTTATTACAATCCTCCATATGGCTATTTAACAGTGTTAATTTATTTGCTTAGTTATCTAAGCTGAATAATGTCATATTGAAAGTATTAGAATTTAACAGGATACTTGCTAACAGTTTTCAATTTCGATCCGGGTCTCCTTTAGATTTACTTGTTAATTTATAGAAATCCAGAGAGAAACTGGCTGGAACTGGACTACTTTTTTAGCTTGACCTGTCCTGATCAGTGACCAGCTGATTAGAAAGTATCTGGTCGTAGAAACAACAGCATTCTCAAAGTAAGCAAAGTTTTTATTTTTTTAACTTAATTTTATTTAGCTTTTTGAAAACGAGACAACCAGATTAACAATTCAGAACATGAAGGGTCCCAAGTCTGTACTTGAAGAGTAACCATTTCACCTTGAGAACCAAAAGTCCTCTAGTCATTTTTGGTACCACCTCCATTTGTGTCAGTTATCCAGATATTGTTCCTCCTTAATTTTTAGTCTTTAAGTCAGTTTTCCTAGCAGTCAAAAAATAATGTTTAGTTTACTATTTTAGCAAGTTTTTAGTCATTGTTTTCTTTGCGACTGCTAATACAATCTTACACAAATAGAAAATCCCTGGGATATACATGATCTTGAAAATGACCCAAGTACAAACGTAAACCTGACTGTGGTAGTAAATATCCCAAATTCTTTAACAAGAGTTGAGTGAATATCATCCCAGAAGGGTTTTGTTTTTTTAATATGACCAGAAAATGTATATGAATTGATTCAGTGAGGTTACAGTCTCCAGCATAGCTGACCATTTCCCAACTGTCTCCTTTTAAAGCTGCTGTGTTTGTGTTGAAAAGCTAGCTTGTTATACAGATTAGGTATATCAGCTTTAAAGTAACTCCTGTTTTATGCTTTTTTTAAATTATATTTCTTTATTAGACTTGTCAGTGTGTGAGGCCTACCTGCTGGAGCTGAACCACTTGATACATACAGAGCATGCAAGTCCTCCACTGAACTTATTCTGCTCCATCCATTCTAGCACTACAGATCAGACTGTTAGCTTTAACCATTGAAATGCAGATTTGATTGCAACATAACATTAGTAGCATACTGTAAGTCATATTCAAAATACCATGACTCATTTATTTAAAATAACTTGCTTGTATTCTGTCATTTGACCATAAATCATCTGCTGCTAAATGTAAAGCTTTTTTCATTCTGCAGAGGTTGTGAAACTGTTTTTTTCTTAAAGAAATCTTTATCCCCACCAGAATTCTCTTTTATATTAAAGCTGCTATGGCAAATCTGCAAAAGAAGCTCGCTTAAAAAAACGTCATGCCACTTAACATTCCAACACAGTGTAGCTATAAATATTTTGTGGAGACAAAAAAAACAGAAAAAGAAATAAGTGGTTCTGTCGCATTTGTCTAAAAACCTCAGCCAATAAGATGGCTGCAGTGGGAACCAACGATTGGACCATCTGGTTTTCTGTGTCACCAGACAAACGCACTTCCGCATTCACCTGGGCCCTCCACTCATCACGCACTTTTGCAACCTAACACCCACTGGTGTGAGAGGTTCTCTGCTCAATAATGTCAGAGAAGGAGAAACAGCCGCCTGCTACCACTTCAACTTAAAGGACACACTACCAGAGATCCAAAAAGAAAAAAGGCATTTAAAGTCACAGAAAACAAAAGACATTCCCGCCATATTACTTCACAAAAACTGCAACTGGTGTTTTGTGCTTTCTTGTTTACGGTGTCAATGCGTGTTCCCATATCAAGGGGGCGTGGCCTTGGGATGATAGCCAATGGGAGGGGTGAGAGTTCTGTGATTGTTTATGTTGAAAAGCTAGCTTGTTTAGCAAATATGGTATAGCAGCTTTAATATTTAGAGTAAAATATATAATCAGGTTCTTCCGTCAGAACTCTCTCCCTTCAAGTGACTGTGTCGCACTGTTATGTATCTTCTTCATTTCATATTTCCTCTGGTATGTCTTTACCTAATACCCATTCCCACTTATTCTCGACATAAATTGTGTAATTAAATTTACAGTTAAAAACTATTCCAGGAATATTTTTTTGGTAAGATGCAAAATATATTTTTACTATATGGTGGACTTTGTACTCTCTCATGGATCTCAGATCATAGTCAGGCACTTACAAATCTCTATAGAAATCCTGATTTGTCACGATATCTTCTAGATATTGAAAACTTACAAGCTATCCCTTTTGAATACTTGTACACAAATTAAAGTTGGGTTGCATTTATTATCATATGCTATACATTTTAGTAGTGGTACTTCCTTCTTCCAGTATTAAGAGCTTCACGACCAAATATCTTTCTAGAGAAAATCTGACTGTAGGATTGGAATTTTCGTTTATTAAGAGTTTTGCCTCATCCTCGCCCTTGTTTGGATTGGAAAACTGAATATGGAGGTCTCAATTCCTTTCAACTTGCTGACATTTCCTGAGTTACACCAATAAACTAGACCATATAAACGGGGCTTTATCAGTATACTCTTACATGGGAAGGAGCCATCCCTCCTAGCTGTAATGTAGCATAACAGATCCTGGGTCTCCCCCCTTTCCAAATAGATATAAAAATCTATTCATCCCATTTATAAAAATTTGCTTCTGGTATTTCAACTGGCAGAAAAAAAAACAGATATATTAACCGTGGTAAAGTGTTTGTCCTAATTAATTTTTTTCTGTCACAAAATCCATATAGCAAGGTGTTTTTGCATGTTTTAGTGTCTAGGAGCGTAGTTTCTTTTTTATTTTTACACCAAGATATTTGAGAGAATTTGAAATCCAGTTTACCTTTAATAGGATAAATGTTTGATCTAGTGTCCCCTTGTATACAGGAACTTGAGTCTTTCTAATATTTATCATGTAACCTGCTCATTTTCCAAATGTATTTAATTGTTTGAATCAATTCAAACAAGGAGTTCACTGGGTTTGCTAAATAAAATCATAATGTCTGCAAAAAAAACTCAAAGTGCACTTGGTGTTTCATTTTGATCCTAGTTAGTGAATTATCTTGCCTAATCATCTGAGCAATAGGTTTGAAATACAAAGCAAACAATGTGGGACTAAGGCATCCGCGTTGTCTAGCTCCACTTGCTAATTAAAATCTTTCTGTCAAAGAGCTATTAACATACATCGAATTGATTTTGTATTATTAAAGGCAAATTTAATCACAAAACATTGCCTGATATGTAATGTAATTTAATATTTAAATATTCAAATTAATCTTTACCTTATTATTTTATTTCTGTGCATAAAGTCACTTAGTGCACTACAATTAAAAATGTAGACCACCTCTGTGAGAGACTGCGTTTGGCTGAGACAGAATGAGCTACTAAGATCTAGCGAGAGCTGTGCGTAAGTAATATGGCAGGATACTGGTAAAACAAACAGACTCGGGTAAAACAAGCCAATAAATTTGAGCCAAATATAGCAAACATTTTAAAAAACAAAAAACATATTCCATTTTTCTACAAAACAAACTGAAGGAAAAAAACTTTGGACAGCCTTGAGTGCTACTTAGAAGAGTGCTTTGACAACCATAGTTATGGGCAAACTACGAAAATCCACTTCTACCATGCCGACAAGCAATCCATCACAGAAATGCACCCTTTCTGAGGCCAGCACTTCCACCGTCTCACCAGAGAAAAGCTACACCGATGTCCTGGGTTCAATTGATAAGAACCTAACCAGCCTAGACACCTGTCTTGTCCTGGTTGAAGTTCTCCACAAAGAATTCCAAGTTCTGAGGGAGCCTCTGGAGTTCAGCCAGGAACAGGTGGCATCACTCACTGCACAAAACCAAACGATGAGAGACAATGTAAAAAAACTCACCAATGGGATGTCGCAGTTGCCTTGAGAGAACAAAATGATGAAGGAAACCATCCTGGATATCCTGGCCTGGGGCATGCAGGACAACATCGTCTTCTCCGGGATCCCAGAACAGGCAGAGAAAGACGCTGAAACCACAGTCCGAGAATTTCTCCAACGTCTGCTGAAACTCCCAAGTGTCACGGTGAAAAAAACATCACTTTTCATCGCGTCCACCAGCTCGGAGGTAAGAAGCTCGACAACCGCGACCAATTGTTGCTAAATTTGAGCAATACAAGCAAAAAGAGGAGGTCAGAGGCCGGGACAGACAGCTGGGTGGAACGAATGACAGCGATAACGAGAATATTTAAGCATTTTGAGCTGCATTTTTTGTATGAAAGGTGATTTATAAATAAAGTTTGATTAATTTGATTGAATATTTGAAAGAGATCCTAAATAGAAGGTGAGTTTTATTCCCAATCAGGAAGATATATAAGTGAAGGCATCAGAGCTACAATGGCTGTAGATAAACTGTATGTTAATGGTCAGCTGTTCAGGGACCAGCAGATCACCCAGTGGTTTTACTAGGAGCAACAACAGGTTAGTCTGAGTCATGTATAACTGGTTAGATAAGAGTTGTTTTATCAGGCAGCTGTAATCTAATGTAAGCACAGCTCAGAGGGTTGTTTACGTCGTTCGATCTGGGCGGGACCAGGGCTGTGCACTGGGATATCGGCTCTTTTTTTCCTCCTCTTCACATGTCTTTCAACAAATCTCTGTCACTCACACACAGATAATTTCTTCATAACATAACCATACATATCTCTCCCCCTCTCACCCCCAACACCTCCCAAACCTTTATATATTGTTCTCTTTCTTATATCACTGCTTCTGGACTTACAATTAGGCTACCCTAAGCACTATGACTGCACCTGTGTTTATCTGTTTCTATGGTGACATGCACATTCCAACTTTAGTGGAATGTTCATATAACTGGCACCAGAGAGAAGAGAATTAAGATTTTTAACCAGCTTAAAAGATTGAAACCAGATGTCTTATTACAAGAGACTCATAAGTTAATTTTACAGTATTAGACTGCTACAGAACCAGAGGGTAGATTTATAATAATAAAACTATCTATACATAACAAAGTTATGTTTTGTCAGTATATATGGCCCAAATATTGATTAACCCTCATTCGTTCATACCTTCTTCTTGGTGCCCCTTGAACACTTGGGTTGCCCACTTCTTCTTAGGGGCAAACTCAACTTTAGTCTAAATGAAGAAATAGACAGGCTCAGCACAGCAGGGACTCAGCGCAGATTGTTATCCACAGATACAGTATACTTTAGCAGTACATGAGTGATTATGGACTTTGCAATGCATGGCAATCTCTTCACCCCAACGATAGGAAATATACTTTTTTCTCAAATGTCCACCATTCTAATTCTCGACTGGATTATTTTTTTAGTCAGCAGCTCACTGTTGACTGACATCTTAGACACTGAGATACACCCTATAGCTGTTAGCGATCATGCTGCCTGTTCCTTTAACTCTGGTACATAAGAAAGAAATTCCACAAAGCAAAAATTGGAGATTCAATACATCCCTGCTTATGGATGAAAATGTTAATAAATATTTCAAAAAAAGAGTGAGCTAAATAGAGTATAATGACCTCCCTGGTACATCACCATCTGTTCTCTGGGAGGCAGGAAAGGCTGTGCTTAGAGGTAAAATAATATCATTCTCATCAAATAAATAAAAAGAAAATAGAAAACAAATATTCAGGAATTAGAAGAAAGTATTAAATCACTAGAAGCTTCCCTGAATGAGGAGAGACTGGGCAAAATTCATAAAGCAAAGCTAGAATTAAATGAAATTATTAATAAAAAGACCTAGTTCTTAATAAAAGACTTTGAATAGAAAACTTTGAACAGGGTAATAAATAAGGGAGCTTTTTGGCTAACCAGCTTAAAATAAATAAAGAAAAAACAACAATATTTGCTGTTAGAGACCAGAGCAGGAATGTAGTATAAGATCCTGAAAGAATAAACACCTTTAAATAATTTTACAAGGCTTTATACTTACTAGATATAAACCCATCAAATAATGAAATTGAACAATTTCTGGATAAAATAACACTTCTAAATTATCAGACAGTCAAGCAATGGCCCTGGATTCACCAATAACAACGGCTGAACTCCAGGAGGCCCTCCAAAGCATGCCCAATAAAAAGGCTCCAAGCCCAGATGGATTGCCAGCAGATTTCTATAAAGAATTCTGGAATATTCTGGCACCAACATTCAACAGAATGCTGCAGGAAACCAAGGAAAATGACAGACTTCCGCCAAATACAAATTCTGCCTGCATTAGTCTTCTACTAAAATCAGGTAAAGACCCGGTGTTTCCTACCAGCTATCGTCCCATATCCCTTATTAATGTTGATCTTAAAGTAATCTGCAATGCCCTCGCAAAAAGGTTAGAGAAAGTAACTCCTCTTATAATACATCCTGACCAAACTGGTGTTATAAAAGAGAGACATTCATCCACAATTTCACGTAGATTAATAGATTTAATAGATTATTCTTACTGTAAAAACACTGAAACTAATATGTCATCTCTAGATGCAGAACAAGCATTAACTGGAATCTCTCTCTCTCTCATAGACTTAAACAGACATTATGCAATAAGAGTTTCTAAACATGAGCGTGTCCTCACTAATCCCATGCAGACGTACACC
Source organism: Valencia hispanica (assembly GCA_963556495.2). NCBI lineage: Eukaryota > Metazoa > Chordata > Actinopteri > Cyprinodontiformes > Valenciidae > Valencia > Valencia hispanica. Next base: position 32,021,132 of record OY747714.1, read on the forward strand.
CATCTGGAATAACGCTGACATCCTGCAAATGAAAAAAAAAAAATATATATATATATTTTTTTTTTTTTTTTTATTTATTTTTTTTTTACCGTACATCTTAGACACTTATTACTTTCTCATGAGACACACATGTAGGGACTTTGGGATTGGCAGACTTTTCGGTATACAAAGGAGGAGCTGTTCAGTCAGATTCACCTCTAGCCGGAGCCCACTGTTATTGCCTCTCCACAAAATCCCTCTGTTGTAAATGCACATTATAACAGCACGCATCAACACCATACTCCAGTAGGAGGAGAGAGGATAGCGTTTTTTCCACACCCCTGTTCGCTATTGGCCATCAAGCGTGGTCTGGTCAGGGCCTGGGCTGGTGGGCTCATTCGCCACAGTGTAGGCTTTGGCAGTCTGCTTGTCTCCATCCTAGAGGGTAGGGGGACCACATCATGGGACTGGGGCTGGTTGCTCTGCTGGGGTATCAGTACCTGACCCTGGGGGTATAGAGTGTGTATGGGGAGTTTGAGTGAGTGTACAGCGTCCTTTCTTGTGTGTCTTTGTGTGCAGGTGAGAGAGTATGTGTGTAAGATGGAGAGAACGTATGATTTTCTGTGTATTCCCATTTATCTGTCAGGTCGTGTCTTGGACTGCCCTCTAGCCTGGCGGATAGGCTCGGCCTATTTCCCCTGCACCACTCCCTGCCGGTGACTGATGCCTCTGCCTGCTGGTGCGTTGGTAGCTCTCGGTGTCCAGGGCTGGGCACTAGGGTGGCATGCCGGTTCATCCCTGGTGCATGCCTTGTTGGACCGTGGTATCGGTCGGCCGGTGTGACGGGCCGATGTTCTCCTTTCGGTGTCATTGGGCGCCTCTTTGGGAGGGGCCAGTTTGGGCATTGTTTGGTGGTAGCTGGCTCGACGGGGATCGGGTCTGGCATCTCCACTTGATCTCCTGTTCTGTATGTTTCGTGCTTGGTCAGTCCATTGATGGGTTTGATTGACCTTGGTTGGATGCTTAGTCTTTCGGCTCTGATGTGCGGGATAGAGATTTGGGAGCTGGATGAGCTCGGTGTCTGGGTGCTGGCTGGTTTATGCCTGGGAATACCGTCCGCCTGCTGTGGTGCCCCGACATTGGGATGTCAGCTGTGGGGATTGACCCGGGGTGGTGGCACCACAGGTCGGCCGTCGGCTGGCCGTGCCCCCCCCCGTAAGCCGGCCCCTTTCTCTCTTGTATCTTCAACTTACCCTCTCCCTTTTCATTTTTTTTGCTACCCCTTAGTCATCTTTCTTCTTTCCTTTTTATTTTAAGTGTCTGTGTCCATAATATCAGTACAAAAAAATTCACAGCGATTTTTAATTAATATTTCTTACACATACTGTATATATCTAGCAAAGTACTATAGCAAAAGCTGTAATACGCCACTTGTTAAACTAAATCTGCTGGGCTTCTACTTGGTACTCAGACACCAATTCTGAGCGCCAGACAAGACATGTAAAAAAAATTTTTTATAATTTGATTTTCTGTATATCAGTAAACAAGACTGCGAAATAACTAAAAAATCTCCCAATTAATCAGTTTATGACAAGTGTCTACCACCAAATGCTAATAAAATTACCAAATGATTGTATTTGGCACAACAATGTCTAATGAGCAGTTAACACGTTTTTAGGGATTTTCTCACATTTCTGCAACACTGGACCAGAATAAGAACTGCAGAAGGCAAAAACAGCTCAGCTTAGAAGTCCTTAGTCTCAGCAGAGGTGCACTGACATAAAGCTCTCCAGCAACATTGTAAATTTCTCATCAAATTTTAGCCCTTAGGTCTCCCTTGGCAACCATGAATGGGTCTCAGAGTAGTGTAGGAACTTATGACCAAAAATTAATCTAGTTTCTTTTCAATAAGTCTAACTTTTTATATAGGGCCAGGTACCAGAATCTTGAATTGAAATTTATTAAATCAATGTCAAAAACGTTTTTGTCCAATGCGTACCAAAAACTATTCATACCTCTAAAGCAGTACATAATTGTGCAGTAGAAGGAAAATAGTACATGGGTTTAAAATTGAAAAAAGTAAAGAACTGAAAAGTAAGGTGCACATTTGTATTCAGCCCCTTTATTCATAAGTCCCCAAATAAAATCCAGTCCAATTTTGCTTAAAATAATCATCTGCTTAACTCACATGTTGTGTTAAGTTTTAATCACAAACTTCAGTGTAGATTATTTTTATTTCATATGACAGAACAAAGCAAAGTAGCGTACAATTGTGATGTGGAAAAAAAAAGATACATAATTTTAAGACTTCTTTACAAATCATGATCTCAAAAGTGTGGTGTGCATTTGTTTTCAGGGCTTTTATTCTGTTAGCCTGAATAAAACTCAGTACACGCAATTCCCTTTAAATAGTTTATTGTTCTAAGTAATTTTATCTCAGTATGCATACAGATGCTCAGACTATAATCTGAATATGCAAAAAGTATTGAACAACTGTAAACCCACCAAAACACGGCAGTTGACCTAAGCCACCAGGCCGAAATAATTTTGATCAAAAAAGCAGCCAAGAGGCACATAACTCTGGAGGAGCTGCAGAGATCCACAGCTTTGGTGGAAGAATAAATTCACAGAACTATTAGCACAGCGCTCCTTAATCAAAGAATAACAAGAGAAAAGTCATTGTTGAAAGAAAACCAAAGAAAGTCCACTTTGCAGTTTGCAACCCATGTAGAAGAAACAGTAAAGATGTGGAAAAAGGGGCTCTGTCAGATGAAACTAAACTGAAATTTTGTGCCAACAAACAAAGTGTTGTATTTGGCAGAAAACAAACTGATAAGGAATTTTGGAGGCCAAACAGTTTAAAGCCTTTTTCCCCTTCAAGTTAAATTCATCAAAACTAAGAATTCTGCACCCTTTGTAGTCTATAATATCCACAACCAGCAGCATGTACTTTCAATGCATTAAGTTTGGGATTCAAAAAACATCAGAAAAACGTTGGTGACATATTTTGATTCTTAAGTAAGGATCTCAATCTTCTGCTGCACTCCAAACTACATACAAACTCAATGAAAGAACCTGTCGCACATTTACTTCTGCTTTCAGTTATAGTCCTCCAGAATAAAAACAGCAACAACAAAAAAACAATAGCTCAGATTTAGAATTGAAAGATCACAGTTCAAAGAAAGCAAGAAATTTGCATCAGCCAGGAAAACCTGATGAGTACATCTCTTGTGGTGGTAGCAACATGCTAGTCAGATTGAATGAGACAATAGTTGGAGCTAAATGCAGGTCTATAATGTAAGAAAAAACCATTGGAGGCTTCAGAAAACTTGAGACTAGAGTGGAGATTAACCTTTCTGCAGGACACATACCCTGAATATACAGCTAGAAGTAAAACTGCATCTTAATAATAGGCAACTCATTAGTTAGAAGGGTGCAGTCGAAGCCTATGCCTTAATCCAAAAAAGAATCTTTAGTAAGGTTTGAAAGTTGATTTTCATGGACACTCTCCATCCAATCTGACTAAGCTTGAACTATTTTGTAAAGAAGAATTAATAAAACATTTAAATGTTTACATGTGCAAAGCTGGTGGAGACACACCCTGAACGACTTAGAGCTGTAATTGTAGCAAAAGGTGGGTATACACGTAGTACTGATATGGCTGAATGATAATAAAACCCAATTTTTTACATTTCTAAGGCCGAGCAACAAAAGCGCTGCGAAGGCCTATTGTGTCTGCATTGTATATATTTCTTCTGTCAAATGAATTGGCTTTTTGGAGGCCTAAACATACCCAAAAACTCACCATAGTTGGCGGAGGCATCAAGTGTGCGTGAAAATGTTATATTTTTTGGATGTTGCAAAATGTGCAACAGAAATGGCTCAACAGCGCCACCTGGAAACTTTCAAAACACACTGCTCAATTGGCTTAGTTCATCATACAGGCATGCCATTCGACAGACTTGTAGAACTTCCCATGACCTATCAAAAAAAATAGAACGTCACAGTCCCAAATGTACAGGAAGTCGACCATCTTGGTTTGAACGTGCGATTTTGACATTTACAGGCTCCGCATTTGATCAAACTCCTTCCTAAAATTTAGATAGATCGGCTTGGAACTTGGTTCAGGATTGACCTTCAGGAATGGGGGATCAAAGTTATCAAAAAAATTGACTTTTCGTATATGTTGAGGGGGCCGGGCCAGGGCTCAGAATTTGAATAAACACCAAAAATATTAAAGTTGTTAAATCTCCTATTCAGAAAGTCATGGAGGGATGGAAACTGCTGTGATGGATGGTCATCAGGTCCCCGACGAATCCCAATGGTCAAATCCTGACATCATACAAGCCCCCCCCCCCCCAGAACAGGAAGTGTAATATTTTTCTGTGAAAGGTCCAGATTGTACACCCTTGAGCTAATAAACATGAAATGGTGCACAGTGATTGTAAACAAGTTGGTTTCAGTCTGTATCCAGTACTGAGAGTTTTCGAAAAAGGGTGGGGCTGCGGCGGGGTGGCGAAGTCCGGCATCAGGCCACAGCCATACTTTTTGCTCTAATTTCCACAAAACCTCTTTGATCTGCACCATATTACATAGGATGGTTACTGGTCCAACCCTTAAGAGATATTAATGCAAAATTTGGATGGGAGTGGTGTAATTTCTCCACAGTGCCCCCTAGAATCACAAACAGCCAGCCCCAAGCCATATTTTATCTGAGGATTATTTCATTCAGCACACCAATGTAGTGTCACGGGCCCAACAAAAAAAGTCTCTTTGGCACCCCACAGGACCCCACAGGAAATCGGACTTTTTAAATCCAACCCACCATTTTGTGCCATTCATACACGTTGTATTTGACCACTGTAAATCAAACTGGGCTGAGTGCACACTGGGCTGAGTGCACGCTGGCGTGACTGTTGCCGCTACTCACCAGTAGAACTTTGGCATAAACTTTGATATTACCTGTGAATTTTCAGACTGACAGTGTTTCAATCTGATCAGATTGAATCATTACACCGTCTGTACAACATTGGTTGCTGCTTATGACCATTAACCGTTGGAGTATCGCTCTTCTGTGATCTGTGATCCCGACGGCGTCCTAACATCTACTTCACTGCTAATGCCTACCTGAGGATCTCAGGCTGGCCAGCCTCTCTTCTGTGCAGGATGACGTGGATTCGCCGGTCAATGCTCTGGTTCATGCTTGGCTGGATCCTGGTGTCTCTTGCCCACCTGCAAGCCGACGCTCTGTTCCAGTACTCGGTTGCTGAACTTCTGAAGCTCCGACACCATGTCAATTTCCTCCAAGCTCCACCTGGTTGCCCCATTCCCTCGGACATCGTCTTCCACCCCAACCGCAGATACATTCACCGTGGATCGCGCGGTAAGCGCTTTAACAAGAACACTTATTCCTCCATACCAACTTGGTTTACCACACGCCGCCCCTCTCGTAACGCTAGCCGGGGAGATAATCACAGTAGCCTGGCTAGCCTACCCAAAGTGGCTAACTCTGCCTGCAAAAGTAGCTTTGCCACAGTCAACTTCGGTCTCCTGAACATCCGCTCTCTCAATAACAAGGGCCTTCTAATCAGAGATGTCCTTATGGATAATAATCTTGACTTTTTATGTCTGACAGAGACCTGGCAGCTAATGATTTTATTCCTCTTAACGAGTCTCCCCCACCGGGGTTTGTTTACGTTTGCCAGCCCCGTGCTTCTGGACACGGCGGAGGTCTCGCACTGCTTCATTGCGAGAGCTGGAAAGTTGTGCCGGTTCCCGCTGCTCCTCTATTTTCCTCCTTCGAGTATTCTGCCTCATTGCTGCCCGGACCCTCTCCCACAGTCGCTGTCACTGTTTACTGTCCTCCAAAATATAACACAGATTTTCTGGACGACTTTTCTCAGCTTCTCACCCATCTTTCAACCCTCTCCCATAACTTAATCATCCTGGGTGACTTCAACATTCATATGGACAATATCAGTTCTCAGCTTTCCAGAGACTTTTCATCTTGCCTGGAAAGCTTCAGTCTGCATCAATATATTGACTCTCCAACTCACTGTAAAGGTCACATACTGGACTTAGTCTGCTGTTCTGGCGTCACCCCTTCTGGCTGTAAAACTCACTCATTTGCTTTCTCCGACCGCATGCCTTTGACCTTCAACATCACCCTCCCGCTGTCTAAAATTACCCTCCCTCGCACCATCTCCTTCCGAAATATTAAGGACATTAACATCGACACCTTTGCATCTGATATAGATCATTTTCCCAGTGCATCTGCCTGTTGTTCACCCAAAGAATTAGTTTCTTACTACAATAAAAATCTTTACACTCTCCTGGACACCCACGCTCCTCTGAGATCCAGATCATTTTCTTTCACCCGCTCATCACCCTGGTTCACTCTCGCCCTACGCCTTCTGAAACCTCAGGGCCATCAGCTAGAATGCCTTGCCAATAGAACTGGACTCACCATTCACAACAATATGTACAAGGGCCATGTTACTCTTTATAAGGACTCCCTCTCCTCAGCCAAATCTGCCTACTACTCTCATTTAATCCACTGTAATCATCACAACTCTAAAACCCTCTTTTCCCTTTTCACCTCCATTACAAAACCTCCTGACTCTCTTCCCCACCATATGCAATCCTAGGACTTCTGCAATAAACTTATGTCCTTCTTTGTTTCTAAAATCACAGATATACATAAACACCTGACTTCATCTGGAGCTGCAGTTTTTGGAGGCAACCTCACCACCCCCTACCCATCCCCAACATCTACTTTTTCGAGTTTTGACCTTCCCTCCGTTCAAGCCATTTCGGACATTATTCATAAATCCAAACCTTCCACATGCCAGCTTGACCCACTCCCCTCCACCCTGGTTAAATCCTGCTGCTCTTCACTTGCCCCTCTAATCACTAATATTATCCACTCCTCCTTAAGCTCCGGTTCAGTCCCCCCTGCACTCAAAACTGCCTCGGTCACACCCATTCTGAAAAAACCCGGCCTGGACCCTAACAAGTTCAATAATCTTCGTCCAATATCCAACCTACCCTTCATATCCAAAATTCTGGAAAAATCTGTTACGTCTCAACTCCATAATCATTTGATGTCCAACAGCATCTACGAGCAGTTTCAATCTGGCTTTCGTCCCCTTCACAGCACTGAAACCACACTCCTCAAAATTACCGATGACCTTCTTATGGCTTCTGATTCTGGACTACTTTCAATTCTCATTCTTCTGGAACTTACAGTGGCTTTTGACACCATTTCTCATACTACGCTCCTCAGTCGACTATCATCCATTGGCATCACCCATATTCCCATAGCCTGGTTCACTTCATACATTTCTGATTGAACACAGTTCATACAATTAAAATCTCAGAAATCCATTACCTTCCCTGTCTCCGCTGGAGTGCCCCAAGTCTCTGTATTGGGGCCTTTCCTTTTTATCATCTACATCTTCCCTCTTGGTCACAATCCTCTGTAAATACAACATAAAATTCCATTGCTACGCGGACGACACCCAGCTCTACCTCTCTACTAAACCATCCTCCTCTCTCCCACCTACCTCCCTCACCATCTGTCTCCAAGAAATCCACTCTTGGTTCTCATCCAACTTTCTCAAACTGAACAGTTCCAAAACCGAAGTCCTCTTGGTAGGCACACCCCATACTCTCTCCAAAGCCAACAAATTCTTCATTACCATTGATAACTCAATTGTCCCTCCCTCCCCTCAGGTTAAGAGTCTGGGTGTCGCCCTTGACAGCACACTGTCCTTCCAGTCTCACATTAATAGCATCACCCAGTCTGCCTAGTTCCACCCGTGTAACATCTCCCGTCTCCGTCCCTCTCTCACTCCCCAAACTACCGCTATCCTGGTTCACAGCATCGTCACTCCTGTTTGGTCTCCCTAATAAGTCCCTCCAGAAACTGCAGCTCCTCCAGAACTCTGCTGCACGCCTGATTACTCGGACTACCGTCACTCATCATATCACTCCCATCCTGCAACAACTTCACTGGCTTCCCGTCAAACAGAGGATCATTTTTAAAATACTTCTCATCACCTTCAAAGCAGTCCATAACATGGCTTCTCCATACATCTCCGATCTCCTCCATTTAAACATCCCGACCCATTTACTCCGATCCTCCCATACCTGCCAGCTTTCCGTCCCCCCTGCCCGTCTTGTCACAATGGGGAGCAGGGCGTTTAGTCGCTCTGCTCCCCATCTCTGGAATTCTCTCCCTCCTGACCTCCGTACCATGGACTCATTTCACCTTTTCAAGTCCAAACTCAAAACTTCTCTGTTCAGTCATATTCCACCTGACCCATATCAGCTCAATGTTGTCTTGCCACAGAACTTGTCTTATGTGTTTTTTGTTTTTTTACTTATTTTACTGTTTTTAATGTACAGTGTTCTTGGGTGTCCTGATAAGGCACTTTCAAATAAAGTTTATTATTATTTTTATTATTATTTGAACGAACTTCTCCTAGAGCTTTACACTTGCAGGCTTCAAAACGATCGAGGACAGACTTAAGGCATTGCGGGATCAAAACTTATCAAAATAATTGGGCGTGGCTACGACTCAAAGTAAGGCTTCTTGCCATACAAGTACAAGATGTAATAACTTCAACATCTACACCAACTTTAACATGGCTATCAGTCCAACCCCTAACACATATGTATCCGAATATTTGGTGGGTGTGGCATAATTCCTGCACAGCGCCACTTACAATCATTAAAACTATCCCCCTCAAGCAATGCCTTCAACTAGGATTGTGAATATCAGCACATATGCAGTTTATAATTACCTATTAAAGTCTTTTGAAGTCAGGATCCATACCCCACAAGAAGTCGGCCATTTTGGTCCAATGCTGCCATTATGTGCCTACTGAAAACTTTGTCATGCAGATTTGATCAGCAGACTGAATGGAAGCGTTGAGGGGGCGGTGTGCGAGTCCTGTGGTCGCAACACAGATCGAAGCAGGGCTAAGCTATGAGGACCGTTCGAGGCAGCTTGCAGCTTTAATTTCTTTTTACAATTAATACATAATGTTAATCTTGTACATAAAAACCCAAAGAAAGTTGTAACTGTTGTGGAAATATCTTAAGAAAAAGGTTTACAGATTCTTTGAAAATGTAATACAGCTTGTTAATTAACAAGGGGAAATGACATTTTGCATCGGCTGTCCTCCTCAACCCAGGAAGAAGAAAACACTATATAGTGTTCTTATCTACACTGGCACTCTTCCCCCTCTCCGTACCAGTCCTCCCTGCCTGCCTCGGGAGAACTGGTTAGCACTGGCCTCATAGTAAGCAGTCAACTGGTCCTCAGGGTCCGTCCGCTTTGTGTAGATATACAAGATAAGATAAAAGATACTTTAATAATCCCCGTGGGGAAATTCTGTTTTAAGTGCAACCAATCCAAGATCATACAAACACTTACAAACTTTAAAACAGTACAGGATTTGGAAGACCTTAGTGGCAGCCGGCTTTACCAGCACCCCTTTAGCAGATAGAAATGATTCACAAATAGGTAGGGGGATGGGGGATGGAGAAAATAAAATGCATCTAAGCCCTGTCCCCTATTGGAGGACACAGCTTAGGTGCTAAACCCAACCCCCAGCTCTACATAGAAAGCACATATATCATTCACAACACATGATAACACAAGGCAGGAAGGGTGGTTCTGGGAACCCCCACTTGGCAGACTGGGTTCGCAGCTTAGCGCGCTCCACTAGCCCACTTTGCGGGAGTGGGAGCCAGAGTCTTGGGGTACCGCGAGCATGTTGAAATCCAGGAGCGCGTGCATGTCTGTAGTTGTTGCGTGAGCGTGCGTGCATGTATGTGTGCATTAATGTGAGACCATGAAACTCCTCTCAGTTCAGTCCCAGAGTCTGTTGCCTGTGATGTAATATACGAACATGGGGCTGAGTCATGGAGCTCACAGGCTCATGTGGAGGATGGGGGAGTTGGGTGGGATGAAGTGTCCTTTTGCACACACATCCAAGGGAGTTTTTTTGTTTGGTCTACCAAGACCAGGGAGTTGTATTCCAGTAGATAAGAAATTGTTTTAGAAACAGGCGAAGATCACTTTTTCTCTTGCCTTAGAGCCTGTCAGTGGTCCAAGTTCAGTCCAAATGGCCAAATCGAGGGTCAGATTACATTCCAGCCGGCTGAGAACTTCGCCATGTTATTACCCATGCAGCGAAACGAGTCCAATTTTGCTCACACATCGCAAATAGTCTGAGTGACAGCACAGCAACCTTCCTGTAGCCTGGGCAGGCTGCCAATAGCTGCCTTTAAGCTTGAAATTTACGATACCTCAAAAAATCCACCTGCGATAATCAGCAGATATCCGGGTATCATGAATCCAACTATATAAATGTTTCCAATATCCTCGATGGTCAAAAGTGAGAGACACAAGATCCTCAACGATGTTCCATCAGAACAACTCCGCTCTCCCTTTTAGCCGTTCTCCGGGAAAAAATTTGATTGATATGATGTACTGACGTCCGTCCCCGCAATCTAACATATACCTATATATTCCTATAAATTCCATCATGGTTGAACATCATGTTTGTTCTCTCCTACTAACACTCACACAGGTAATACAGCCATTCTTGAAATATAATTCATTAAATGTGTAATCATTCAATGGGTACGAATACTTTTTGCAAAGCTAAGCATGTGATCCTACCAAAAAAATTAAAGCGTGCAACTTAAAAATGTTGTTACAAGACTATGGCCAGTAAATCACACATCTTTGTTCAATCTTTCATTCTAGCTCTCCAGATTGTAGCAGCTATGTTCTCCCTGTAGATATGGCAGTGGTTTCAGGTGTTTTGCACCAATACATGCTATATCTTTGATAGGTGTGGAATGTTGAGCAAAGTGTGGTTCAGGACTAAACGCAGCACACCTCATTGACAGATTTTTCACATCATCCTGGCTGGGTTGTCACAAGCAAACCGATCTCTTTCGAGGGGAATAAAAAAACTCTACCGTTGATAATACTGGATCTCCCTCCCTCTGGATTTTCCTTATCACACACAAAATGTGCAGCACTGCTGACATATCATGGTGCTTTTCGTCAGACAGCTCTCAGATGGAAAGTTTTTTTTCTTCCCCCTGATCAAAAATGAAATGAACCATATTTTCTAAGCTATTTGATGTCACAAATCCAGCTATTCTTCATACGGATGTGATACGTGCCTTGTCCCAGCTGTCAAAGTTTTACCAATGGCAGACATTTTTCAAGTCACAAATGAATGACAAAAGCACACTGCAACAGCTCAGAAGAGATGCCGTTTGAAAAATAAAACGGCTTCAATAGTTAAACAACTGTGCCCATTGAGCGATGCTCCTTTAAAGCTCGTGACAAACTGTTCTGACGCACGCTCCATTAGATAATCTTTGACTCATTTTTTTTCTATATTTATCTTTCAAGACATTTCACTGAGCTGAAAGGAAGGCAAATGTTGCTTTGGATCTGGCTTCCACCAGAGAAAAAAATTGAAAGAGATAATCTAAAAATTTAAAGACCATATTAAACGCAGTGCCAAGACATTTGCTCAGCAGTGTCATTTATTATGCACAATTTATATAGCTTTTTTTATACTGATTTTTCATTTTCACGGTAATCACTGCAAACAGACGAGTCACAGTGTTGGAGCCTAGATATCTGTACATTCAGATGTAAGCAAGTTTTACTTATGACAAAATTTAGATGGTGATGGCACACAGAGGGTCTCACCATAATAAAACCACTACAGTTTAAAGAGATGGTGTAAGGTTAGGATTAGGAAAACAGTAGTTAATCTTAGCTTTAATGCAATTTTCAGTAAAAGGATGTATTATTCTGAGAAATGATAGGAACAAGAAAAAAACACTCTTTATTTCTCTCTCTTCATATGTGTGAGGCATGTGTGTTGGGGAAATGGATAAGGTGGGATCATTGTGAATTCTGAAGAGCTGAACAAGATTTCCGGCATAAATTATTCAAGTGTACAGCCTGTTTTTGTAATCGCTCCCCTATTGTCCGCTAAATGTCCCAAATCACCACACAGTCGACATGAAAGAGGAGCGAGTGCTCGCTCAGCAGGAAATCACGAGCTGTGCCTTCCTCCAGAATGTACTGGGGCAGCAATATAAGATGGTAAGATGTACCAGACAGTCCAAACTTTAAACCTTACTTACTTTTCTTACTTATAGTTCAATTCTCCTCTTAAGCGTTTGATCTGACATCAAACAATTGAAAAAAAATTATTTCAATCCAAGTCAGCACAAAGAGAATGAAGATTATGAGATTGTATTACAGATAACCTTGAGTAAAACAGGTCGACAACAGACTCATAATCCACATTTAATCATTTTAGCTCCATGCAAATAGTGTGTTGAAAAGTTAATCTAAACAAAAATATAAACAACACTTTTGTTTTTGCTCCAACTTTTCATGAGCTTTACTCAAAGACCTAAAACATTTTCTATATACACAAAAGACCCATTACTCTCAAATATTCTTCTGTAGTGTATTGTAGGTTGTTGATTGTGGCCTGTTGAATGATTCTCAACTCCTCTTCAATGGCTGTGCAAAGTTGCTGAACATTGGCAGGAACTGTAATATGCTGTCATATATGCTGATCCAGAGCATCCCAAACATGCTCAATGGGTGACATGTCCGGTGAGTATCCTGGCCATGCAAGAACTGGGACGTTTTCAGCTTCCAGGAATAGTGTACAGATCCTCGCAACATGAGGTGATGGCCGTGGATGAATAGCACAACAATGGGCCTCAGGATCTCATCACGGTATCTCTGTTCATTCAAAATGCCATCAATAAAATGCACCTGTGTTTGTTGTCCATAACATACGCCTGCCCATACCATAACTCCACCGCCACCATGAGCCACTCGATCCAAAACGTTAACCTCAGCAATCTGCTCACCCTCACAACGCCACACATGCTATCTGCCATCAGCCACGAACAGTGAAAACCAGGATTAATCTGTGAACAGAACACCTCTCCAACGTGCCACATGGCATCGAATGTGAGGATTTGTCTATTCAAGTCAGTTACAACGATAAATTGCAGTCAGGTCCAGACCCAGATGAGGACAAGGAGCATGCAGATGAGCTTCCCTGAGACGGTTTCTGACAGTTTGTGGTAAAATTCTTTGGTTATGCAAACTAATTGTTGCAGCATCTGTCTGGGTGGCTGGTCACAGACGATCATGAAGGCGAACATGCTGGATGTGGAGGTCCTGGGCTTGTGTGGTTACAGGTGGTCTGCAGTTGTGAGGCCCACTGTATGTATTGCCAAATTCTCTGAAACGCCTTTGGAGATGACTTATGGTGGAGAAATTGACGTTCATTTCACAGGCAACAGCTCTGGTAGACATTCCTGCAGTCAGCATGCCAATTGCATGCTTCCTCAAAAGTTGCAACATCTGTGGCATCGTGCTGTGTGGTTAAACAGCACAATGCACATTTGAGAGTATGGGTCTTTTGCATATATAGAAAATGTTTAGGAACTTTGAGTTCATATTTTTGTTCAGTGTATTTAAAATTAGCACTAAACATCACTAATAGGGTTTTTTTCTACTAAAACTGCCACAGCTATAACTAGGTATTTCACTGGCATATTAAAAAAGCAAATAACCACATTATTACTAGGGGTCCAACAATCCGACTTTTTCAGTACCGATACCGATACTGATGCCTAGGCTTTGTGTATCTGTCGATACCTGATGCCGATCTGATACTATTGTCGTATAAATAAAAAAAACTGTATACCTTCCACCTGATACCTTCCTTGAAGAGACTAAAGGTACCAGACTTTACTAACTAAACATAACTAAGACTCCTTTTTCCCTTCTTGACTCTGCTCCTTTTGTTTTGCTAAGCTTCAGCAATTCAGCGTGCTCCTTAGCATGGTGTTTCTGGATGTGCTTGTTTAAACTGGTAGTATTGTACTTTGCAGTAATACCACCTCCCCTCGAAACATTTACTTTGCAGACATTGCAAACAGCCGACGAATTAGTCGGAGCGGCAAGCGTGAAATATCTCCACACAGCCGACCCTCTGGTTCGCTCCATGTTCCCTTCCAGCATGCGACACACGTGAAGCTGACGAATGATGTAGGTTCTGCTACGACGAAAACAAAAAACAAACAAAAAACCAGGATAGGCTCATGGATCTGTTCATTTTTCCGATCCCCGATCCAGCTATTTTGTCAGTATCGCGGCCGATATCCGATCCTAATATCGGATAGGTGCAACCCTAATTATTACATCACAAAATAATCTACTAAATGTCTGATCCTCTTTGCTCTATTCTTAATTTGTCTACATATGGGTTGCACTGCACATCACCATAAGCACACCATCCCCACAGTAAATAATGGTGTTTGGAGAATTATCCTCTGGGATGTTTTTGCTTCACCAGGGGAAGGGCAGACTGAGCTAGATACAGTGCAATTCCTAAAGAAAACATCTTGGAAAATACATAAAAAGCTTGAGGCTGGGGTGAAGGTTCTGTGTCCAGTGGAAGAACGACAGGAGGACAGAAGGACAACCCTGAATATAGAGCCAGGGCTACAATTAAAATATTTAATGCAAATCCTAATTATGTGTTAGAATGACCCAGTCAAAGTTCCAATTGAACAAGTCTCAACAAGATTGGCTGCGGTGGGGTAATGGTGATGGGAACAGTTCATGATACACTTTGGGCCCCTTAGTACCAACAGAGCATTATTGAAACACCACAGTTGACCATGTCACCCCTCTTATGACCACAGTCTGACTATCTACAATAGATTTGCTTTATGGATGTGAAGCTAACGAATCTGCTGCACATTAATGATACTATCATGTCGATATGGACCCAAATCCAGGGTAGACGTTTCAAACACCTTGTAGAATACCACACAGGATTAGGCTGTTTCAAAGGTAATATCAAAGCATTTTTATTTGACTGAACATCTCGCATTTAGCATTATGTTCAGATGCACTCAGATACTAAACTACTTACAATTTCCAGAAAAAATATTCACATACATTAACCTTGAAATAAGACCCTGAGTGATTAAATGCTTTTCTACTTAGAAAGTGAATTTTAAAAAAAGTATTTATTTATTTATTTTATTTATGGTCTTAACACTCCTAATATATGGTTCTTCCCTTGAGGATGTTGTTCCAGCCAGAAGATGTGACTTCTGGCTGGTACATGCATCTCGTGATGCTGATTTTTTTAGTTACTGGAGGTAATCAAATAAACATTTCAGCTTCAAGTGTTTCATTATTTAATTTTAATGAACAAAGTAAATAAATCTTTGAACACATCCAAGAGGTTTATATGTGTGTGTGAAGGGTACAAAAGCCAAAGAAAACAAAAACAAAAAGAGAAAACCTTAACTCAGACATGGAAAAACATTATTCTCCCCATCTGATCTATATACAAATAAAAAACTAAAGATGTAGAAATATTTTAATAGTTTGGTGACAAAGTAGAAGATAAAAAACATTTAAACACATCTACTTTAATCTTCATGCTATGAAATTATTTGCAAAGAAATCCCACATTAAACATGTACTATCCATTTGTTAAAACCAACATTTGACTTTTTTCCAGAAATGTCAAAAAAAAGGGTACCTTCTGAGACTACAGAAATTGGTGCATTTTGTAATTTTTATTTTTGTAAATCTGATTTAGTATTTTGTTTTTCCTGGAAATGTAAACCACAATAGACTGAGTGCATAATAATACCCGAATCATTTGTCAGAGAGGGACTCAGTGACATCAATTCTCAGTTGTTCAATTTAATCACATTTAATCAATCAGTCCTACGATCACTTTTAATCTTGTCTTTTTGTCACCCACTTTATTTTGCAGCTGGATTTTGTCCACAGACAGTCAACAGTAGCATCATTTATTGTCTGGTTTACAGCAAACAAGAAGGCTGATGTGCTTTTCAGGAGGGTAGGAGTGGAGGGTGTTGGGGGGGTTCGCTCGTCTCTGAGAGCTGGACGGCTCCTGGTTAAGGAATCAATTTGACTGGACAGCCTTACAAATTGCATAAAGAGACAAACTTGTCCTTGGAGTGAGCAACAATTGATTGATGGCTCAACACACTCGCACCGTAAATCCTCAAGACGGCAAGGAGACAAATCAGTCGCCTGCTCCTGCTCCCCACCCTCCAGCACTATTCACCCACATCCAGTGTATTTCTATTCACTTGGAAAATACTACATGATTCAAATGAGCTCAAGACAAAATCCAAATTTTTTTATGGACTGAAATACGCAAAAAGGAAAAGACAACATTCAAACAGGCTTATCAGACACTTTATATGCAAATTTGAAGTGATAATTTAATGAAATATGTTGTGAAAGGTTTATAGAATTATATACGTAGCCACAAATACACACACACACACACACACACACACACACATATATATACACACATACATACTAACTCCCCTTCATAAAATCAAAAAAATGATGGACAACCCTGAGCATCCTCTTCATGAGACAGTCATACAACAACAGAGCGTCTTCAGTTGGAGGCTTCTTCAGTTTCGCTGCAATACAGACCGCTACAGGAAATCCTTCCTGCCCACAGCCATCATCATCTACAACAACTCCTTAAAGAATTAATTATATGAGCTATACCAACACGTAATTTCCCTCTGGGATCAATAAAGTATTTTTGAATTGAATTGAATTTGAAGAAACCTCCAACAGAACCAGGCCCAGTAGGAGCGGCCATCAGCCACGACCATCTGGGGGTTTGAGAAGACAGAGCAGAAACACAGAAGGAACAGAAGATCTGATATAAGAGAACTTTCTATGTTACAGAAAGTAAAAAGTTGATAACAGGACACAGTGGATGTTCAGTTACTGGGAGGATATATATATATATATATATATATATATATATATATATATATATATATATATATATATATATATATATATATATATATATATATATATGGTTCATTCAATATATTCAAGGTTCATTCCATATTTTCAAGGTTCATTCAATATATTCTGGCTTTCAGTCCATATATTCCGATTTCATTCCATATATTCCGAATTCATTCCATATATTCAGACTTTCATTCCATATATTCAGACTTTCATTCCATATATTCAAGGTTCATTCCATATATTCAGACTTTCATTCCATATATTCAAGGTTCATTCCATATATTCAGACTTTCATTCAATATATTCAAGGTTCATTCCATATATTCAAAGTTCATTCAATCTATTCAAAAAGTAACAATATAAATATATAATAATTTCCTGAACGGCATGCCATAATATATATATATTTTTTTGGTGACAACAGGCTTTACTATCCCTCTTGCACACCAGTCTTGTGATGTGCAAAAAAAAAAAAAAAGGCACACACTTTAAAGCCCAAAGTTAACAGCACATGAGAGATAACAACTTCTCTCGGGGGTTGTGTTGTGCTAAGAAAATGGCAGTCTTCCCTGAGGAGACCACACCACTGTTTGTTTCTGGCAACAAAAAAACACTACAGGCATCCTTCCAAAGAAGCCCCACTAATCAGACGTGATCTGCTCACATGTGCCGCTTTCCCTGGGGAAACGCTGTAAAAAAAAGAATAAAAAAAAAAGACTAGGATAGTCAGACACACAGCAAAACAAGGTTGGAAGTAAACATACAGGGAGAAAAAAGTGAGCTGATACAAAACCTATCCAATTAAATTGCTTCATGGCAAAAACTCACGTGTTGAAGCTAACTTAATTATTGGAATGCAAAACGATTGCCTGAAGTAGAAATGAAATCAAGCAGTTTGAAAATAATCTACCAACACTACTTAGGGAAAAAAAGATTAAAGTGTTTTTCTAAGCGCAACAAGAGGGCAGAGTGCACAAATACACTTCCCGCCTAATGAACACCCAATGGCTGGGTGATACTGTGACGCCTGGGGCTTGTGAGACTAAATGGGTGGGTAGACAGTCAGTATGTGCTGATTTTTGGTGGTGGGGGGGGGGGGGTTACAGAACATTTGCAAGGATCTGTCCAGGCTTCAGTGCTTTCACTCATAGCTTTCACTGTAGCTCAAAAGATTAAAATCAGGTGAAAATTCACGTTAGGCAATAACATTTTTCCAAAAGGTGAAAGCAGACCAAAACAAAAAAGGCAGGCACTTCAATTAACTGTGCTATAATTCTTAGTCTTTTGCCTCAACAAATGTTGTCATATCAACATAGACAACAATCAATCAATCTTTATTCATAGAGGATTTTTCATAAAGGATATGAAAAGCAAAGAAGCAAAATAAAAACACTAGAAAAGCACTCTTAGAGTGCAGACCTTTTGGCACTTTTCCAATAAAATGTCTGTTAATAAGACGCATGGCTGTGTTCGTGCTGTCGCTGTGTTCTTCCGGCAGAAAGGGGAGATTCACACATGCGCGATTAATTTGCTGTGCATATGCTCCAACCGTAGCGGGGGCAGCTGCGCGAGATCAGCCGTCTGTGAGCTCTCTGAGACAGGAGAGGAGTACACGACAGCACCGCTGTTCGGTGGGTGGACGCGCATGCCGGATCAACCCCAAAAGTTAAATCACTTGTTTCTGGTCCTATTGCTGACATTTCCTGAAAATGTAATCAAAGTCTGCCCATAATATTTTTCATTATGTTGCTAACAGACTGACAGACAAACAAACAGACGGACAGACAGACAGACCGGCACGAAAACATTACCTTCTGGCAGAGGTAACAACTACTGAGCTAAACAAGGCAACACACAATGAAAATGAAAAAGGTGTACAGAAATGTATAGTTAATGGTGATGAAAGTTTGAACAACTGTTAGAACCTTTGGCCACAACCAGTCTCCTCCTCATCATCTAAGAAGCATCAATTTTAAAACTTTAATGAAAAATTAGGAATAAAAAATATTTAGAGGAATTAAAATAAATCAGTTAATCGAATAATTAATTAATTTTCGGTGTATGAAAACAGGAATGTGAAAAATATTGTTCTATACCCCCCTCCAACACAGGTATTTTTACCTCTTTAAGGAAGGTACAAGCCTTATTTAGCCTGATTATTCACACCATATTAGGAGATAATATAAAGACTCCCTCTGTTGTGTGCATGTCTGTGTCCCTTCAATTTTCATTTCATAAAGGATAGGTTTAAATAATTAAGAATCATGTTGCTGTTAATAGCAGGAGAGCAAACTGAGGAGGACATATATCGGTAAAATAAAAACGAACAACTCAGCTGGCGGCATTAGAAAAGCACCCTGGCATAGTTGTAATGAGGTCTTTTCTCTGGAAAGTCACCAGGAATTTCCTTCTGCCTAGGACAAAAAAAAAAAAGGCCACCCCTTCTCCTCATAATTAAAGCGAAGCCTTCGGTGTTGCTTAAATGAACATGCAACAATATTCTGTCGCTTTAATGAGATTGATAAAATGCTATGCAAGCATTGGCTATGTATTCCTTTTTATGGCACAAATTCCAGAATAAAGGGCAAGAGTCAGATGAATGACAGACGAAGGACAGCTGCAGCATCGAGCCTCCATTAAATGATGCAAATGGCCAACCATGGCCCGAGCAGTTAATTAGCCAGAGAAGGCTTAATCACAGTTTTGGAGCTGTGGTGCTCCCCAGGTAGCACACTTAACTAGAGAAGAGGAAACAAGCTAACTACTGGCTTTGGGCTACTTTGACCCGTGTGTAAAAAAAAAAGGTAATTTGGAAAATTGTCTGAATTTGGACATGTTTACCATATTTTAATTAATGAAGTTTTGTGTGTGTGTGTGTGTGTGTGTGTGTGCTGTTTTCCATTTGCCTCTAGTTGAAACCTAAATTAGACCCAAAACTAATCCGAGTGGAGAAAAGATCCCTCAAAATAGCAAGTGTAGTTTTCTTCTTTGTTAGAGGTAACTTGCCAGAAAAAATACAGCACCATTAAAGCAGTCACAATGCGTCTCCTATCAACTCAAATATGATCTTAGAATGTAAAGCACTTCCCTCCTCTACCTAAGTGAGATACAACCCACTTGTAAAAACATTTTGGTGAAAAGGTCACAAAAGAGCCTTCAAAAGCGTGGGGGAGTAAAGTTATTTTTATACAAAATCTTCTACGATTTTTCTTCACTTTTTCATCAACATACCAAGTTGTTTATTTTTTTTTTTTTACACAACAAAATAGATTTGTTGCAAATATAGAGACAAAGATGTGCCAATATTTTATGCAAAGACCTGCGAAAACACAACTTTCAGTTTCAAGGCATAGCTCAGTTGAAAAGCTCCAAAAATCTACAATCATACAAGTGCAGGTGTTTCAATATTTTTTCATTAGATCCCAGATTCAGTACAGAGCTTTCAGTCAGTCAGTTAGAACCACTGCAAGCATTTGGGATGAAGAGGTGAGTGAAACTTCATTAGCGCAGACAAAGCATCTGCAAAGAGCAGTATGAGATTAAGTAGTTTTATGGGTTATTGAAACATTTGATTAGAACTTTTGTAAATTTCGTAGCAGTGGCACATATGGGAAATATATGCGTCATGTCAGATCCAGTTTACACAACATCTCCCCAAACATTTTTTGTTGCGTATCTGGAAAAAAACTGCATTAATACAAGAGGTAGTGCTCATGCCAGGACTGTCAGAGACAATAAAACTTTGTTCTTTACAAGCAAATGGTTACGAAAACACACTTCTGGATCAGAAAGTACACAGAGTCATTTAAGGTCCTGAAACGCCATAGCGGTGCACATATGATCAGGCACATGTAATCGATGTGTCTTCACTGACGGCAATAAATGTTCCACAATGAGGAGATTTAGCTTTAACAAAACAAATAATCTGAAGAGCTGCAGCAGCATAGACAGAACATAGAGGTCGGCCATTGTTGTTGATGTTGTTCCATGTGCGGACCTGAGCATGCAAGATGACGTGACTAACGCCATCATTTCCAAATTTGTTCCGTTTGTATTGACACAGACATGATTTGCCTTGCATTTCTAAAAAGTTTGACTATAGAACTCGTCAAACCTTTGCATTTTTTATCTGACCAAAACACTGTTATAGTGTAAACGAGAGGACAAAATGCAACAAAATATTTACATTTTACTGTCCGACCATTGTTGTGTAAACAGGGCCATACGTTGGATTTTTCGGCAACTCCAGGCACTTACACTATAGGCAACAGTGGAAGTGGTGTAAGTAAATCCAACAGCTGACTGCAGGCTATGTACCGGGGCACCTAACTCAGCTAAGTAACTGGTGAACCTCATCATTTCAGGTAACTTACCACTAAGGGTGAAAAGGCACAAGCCATTTTGCTTGTTCTTTACTTTGTGTAGGTCCTCCATCACAGTTTTTATCTATATTAAAAAAAACATACAAAACTAAAACTCTAAAACTCTATTTTCATTGTAAAGTTACAGAAAGGAAGTTGGCACATTTCCTCTGTTACTTCAAACAACAGTGGGAGTGCTCACACTGATGCAAACACACTGAGACAAGGCAATGAAATGCCTTAAGCACCCAAACGTAAACCAGCGAAACTTTTGTATGCATATCAAGCGGGTCCCTGAAAATAAAATCCAGCCAGTCTCCATTATGTAATCTACAAATCAGCCACCACTTGCCTTTTACAGATGAGAAACTTTTTAGAGAAGGAAAAGGCAAAAAATAAATGAAAGTCAGGCTGTCCTGACTGATGATGTGATGCTGTAAACAGGGAAGATTTTTTTCTAACAATTAAAGAGTGAGGGAATATTGATTTCCAATGCTGCTCTCCAGTGACTTGCTGGCTGTCACATTGTGGCCCGGGGTAAGGTGACCATGTCTCTGCTAAACGTGATAAACCATACATGTCATCAGGTATGGAGGACACGGTGTCCCCTTTTCCATTTCTACTAAACGCATCTGCCATATTTAGGGATTGAAATTATGGGCTCCTTCATTTGGTAATGAAGTCACCAAGGAGTTGGTAAGGGGAGGAAAAACATACTCGCACAGATACACAGGGAGGCAAAAACATAAGCTCTGTAAGGTTCAGGTGCTCAGAAAGACAAACATTATTCTGTATTTTTGCTAAAGTTAAATCTTGCAAGCAGTGAGTTCTTATTTTGTCCAAAAGTGTGAGGTTTTGTCAAGCAGCTAAGCGTGCAATTTAATAAATGCAATAGGAAGAAATTATGGTAACCTAAAAAGGAGGGGGGGTGTCAACTCCAGTCTTACTCGAGTGATAAACAACCATAAATCAAAGGGCTATAGTTGTCACTCACGGAGATCCATCATGGGCCAACCCAAGGTGTCAAGCACCCACGACAAGAAAAACACAAGATCCATTCAGATTAAATAAGTCTTTTAAATGAGCAGCGGTGGACTTATATTGATCGATTCCAAGTATAATTGACTTATTCTTGCGTTGTTTAAAGTGGAGTGATAGCTACATGTCAATGCTTTGATGTGATACAGCCTGCAGGCATTGTGAGTTATAGGCACAGCTTAGAAACAGAGAGGAGGTTGATGACATGCAACAGAAATTAATTGTCCTTGTCTTTTTTTATAGTAGCTATAAAGTTTTAATTTCTAAAGGAAGATTTTTCTTGTTGTTTGTTAAGTTACAACACATCAACTACAACATTATACAATAGGAACCTTGAAGAATTTTGATTCACTTGAGATTTCGTCAAATTTTATAACAAAAACCAAACAGCTGAGGGCCCCTTCACACCAGATTAAGACCAGCATATGGTCACCAGGATCTCCGAGAACATTTAAAAGTTGCTGGATTGAAACAGATATGGAAAAGTAAATTTCAGTGTTGAGGTAAGAATGACGTTACTGCATTACTTCTAATCAGTGTATAGGTTTTTGCTAACTGCTTTCCTAGCCATCCTATCAATTATTCTCATTTAAGTGGTCAGTTATATTTTTTCCATCATTCTGTTCCATTAATGCCATAACCACAGGTAACAGATCTGCAGAAGACTGTTTCATCCCAATGTGTGGTATGTCCCATCTGCACTTTTCTGCACTTCCACCATCAGTTTCAGTCTTAATGTAGACAACTCAGTATTTTTATCTGCTTTAAACTGCAAGAGGTTGAAGGTAAATTACATTTTTTAATATAGAATGAGGCAAACTACCTAGTTTGTCCTTTTGTACATTACCTCATTAGTTAAGAGCACCAATTTCTGCGCAAATCTCATTAAGTAGTCAGAAGGAATTAAACAAAAAATCCAAACTCTAGGTAGCTTACCTACTGAGCACAAGAGACTCTTTGGCTTTTCTTCGAGACTATGACAAAGTTTGCATTTCAACTGCCTCAAGCACAGTTTAAGCATTTTGATGAATGAAGAACTCGCAACTTATTCCCGTTGTCTCCAAGCAACAACCTGCTCAATTTGGAGGTGTGTGGGTTTCTTCCCAACTGGAAACCCAAATCTATTGTGAAGTCGGCACAGACTGATCTTCATGTGCATTTAGATCAACTTTTTCTGTCTGCTTAGTGAGCTCTGTCTTCTTGCAGCCAGGGAAACGGCGACAGGCACTGAGCATTGCAGATGGCTACAAATAGAATTACAATAAATTATCTGGAGTGCTGCAATCTGGTGAGGGCATGGTTGAGACTATCATAACGGATCATAATTCAAATTCTCTGACCAAACCACCCAGGTGCGTGTAGGCAACACTTTATGACTAAAGTACCACTGCTTGTAGCCTTTACTTGCACCCAGGACTCAGATATTCTGCCATGAAACTGAACGACCAGGAAAGTGTTGTGCATGGTCAAAGCAGTTGGAACTATTAAGCTTTATCGTGAATCACTAGGTCGCACTGTGTTCTCGATGCAGCCTATAAAACCTCTTAAAGACCCAACATAGATCAAACAATGTTTTTGCTGATGTTTAATGTCAAAGTTATGTCTTTATCCTGTGCGAAAGCCGGTACAACCTGGATAGATCTAAATATTCATGTTTAGAAATCAAACAGAGGAATGATGAAATGGCTGAATTTGAGACGGATTCTTTGACAATATAGAACTGCACCGCCAATCAAGATTTTCCAGAGTAACCAGCACTCAGAGCTGATGGAATCCCTTTGCCTATCGAGCAACAGAACTGGATCAATTTTGATAAAAATCATTTTAGTGGCTTTCAAGTAAAACTGGTAAATTCCAGCACAAACCATGTTTTTCAGTTAAAAAAAGTTACAAAAAAATACATTTTAGATACAGTTTACATGCCATTTAGTTTTTAATATGGCTTTCTGTTTTTATTTTAACTTGGGTCATATGGAGCATGAGGTCCTCTCTTAGAGCTTAGAACTTCCTGAGAGCTCCCCACTGATGGAACTTCCCTCTTATTCAGAGTTTAAAGCTGTTGCTAATTTGCAACTCTTGACCTCTAGTTTTTATGGTAGAGAATTTAGCCAAGGGTTGGGCTTCTCATCTAATATTCCCACACTTCTCGCTCGGCAGTTTGCCATGTTCTTAAGTCTAGACCAATCAATAAAAGCATTTGTTACTGAGGCATTAAGGACAAAGTCACAGAGGGGTAGTAGTCCATATCTGGGCTGAAACCGTCCCACTGAGTGACACAGCAATTCACAGCTGTTCAGAATTACCTGTAGATGCCAAAAAGAAATTTAAAAAATGGAAACAGAGATTCATAATTTAATTCTCTACCCCAGATTTATGAGAAAATACAAGACAGTAAAAGGTCCCTAAAATGCCAAATCACTGTAGAGTGAAGGACCCCTCGCTGATGGAGAAATTCTGCCAGTTTTATTATGCCAAGAGGTGGCCACCGAGTGAAGGAAAGGACACTGATGCATAGAATGCAAAACGACTTTTAATTATTCTTGGGAAAAGAGCAAAAGCCCTTGGCTTGTTTACAACTTTACAGGAAAGAGCTTATGATTGTTTTGTAATTATCTCCTTGATAATGTAAAATTTACCCCCCGCCCCCTTTCAGTCCACTCCTTTTCACAGAGCACCATGCAAAAGTGATCAAGCATTCATCATTTAGCCCAAATGTTTTAACTTCCACTTGGGGGAGGTGGAAGGAGGGCTAATAGATTATGGCTAATGAAGCAGCTCAAGCTGTAACACAAATAGGACTTTTTAGTGAAACATGCAGGCTTTGGCCCGCCTGTGCTTCGATAATCAGTCTTTTTGTCTTATGATAAGCCGGCAGCCTAACCTTCACCCAAAGAGCGCATCATTTCCCCTCTGTGAGACTTAATGAGACATTAGCCATACTAACAAATTGTGGACGAGAAAGTGAAAGTGACTTTCCAGGTAGAGGCTGTTTGCTTGACCATAATCAGTCCCCAAGTGCGGCTAAAGGATGGAAACAACTCAGTATCCGTCTCAACAGCTTGCTGTGGCTTTTATGACGGGCCTCCCAGGGACCATCAAAAGGCTTGTGATGTCTTAATTTCCCTCCAATAGAACAGGTAATCTGCTTTTGTTGTCAGTTGGTCTGCTGCGATACAGCCTATGCACATTTTCCAATGATTTAGCCGGTAGTCCGTGTAGCGGGAAATGTGTGTTCACTTCAACTTAAACTTCATCCAACACAAGCAAAACTATACTGCTATTACAGTGCCTTAGATAGGTATCTCCTCTAATTGAGTAATGAAATCTTTATATATTTTGCTGGGATCTTATGTCGCAGACCATCACAGAGAGGTGCATAACTGTGAAGTAGAATGAAAATGAGAAATGAAAATGGTTTTTAAGGGTTTTTCTTTACAAAAATAAATCTGAAATGTGAGGCATGTCTTTGTAATCAGACCCCTTTACTCTGATTATGGTAATAAATATATACCATGTCACTTTATTAGTAAACACTACTGTAATTAAATCTTAGTATAAATTCAGCAGTTCTGTGATGGCCCAGAGGTTTGTTAGAGAACATTTTTGAACAAACAGCATCATGAAGACCAAAGAACATAGCAGATAAAGTTGTAGAGATGTTTAAAACCGGTGGTAGGTTCTAAAATCATATACCAAGCTTTAAACATCTCACTGAGCTCTGCTCAGTCTATGAGCTAAATATGAGAAATGCATGGCACAACTTTAAATCTATCAAAACATGGCGTAAATCATGTGCATGGCAGAAAACTAACACTACATTTCACCCTACATGCACCATCCCTATGGCGCCACGGAGTTGGCAGCCTCATGCTGTGGGAATACTTTTCTCCAGGAAGGACAGGGAAGCTGGTAAGAGTTGATAGGAAGATGGATGGAGACAAAAAGTGGGCAGTTATTTTGTAAAACATTTTTAAAACCATTTATCGTTTTCCTATTACTTCAAAATTAAGCCATGGTCTTGGTCAAAGCTTGGTCCATCACACAAAATCCTTATAAAATACGTTGTCGTTTGTGTTTGTAACAAAATGTCAAAAATCTAAGGGGTGAGAATACATTATTAAGGCTACATATAATATAATGTGTGTCTGGCACTTATGGAACCATTAACTCATACATTAAAGCTATTCTTTAAAGCTACAGAGTAGTCTGGAGAGGTGGGACTGAAGAAGCGGTGTTGGATGGATAAAGGAGGAAGTGACGAGGCCGTGCTGAGAAGGGGCCCCGTTCCCCCCACCGAGCCTCCCAGCTCAATTAGCTCAGCTCATCCCAGCTTTCTGCTGATGGGAAAAAAATAAAATAAAATCAGCAACACCACACTCTACCATAGAGTCCTGGGGGTCCAGTCTGTTAGTGAGTTGTGTACATTATGTGTCTGTTCAAGCCACACATGCAGACTTTGCATCTGTGCATTTGAGAAAGTGTGTCTGGAGACTGTGTGGGCTGTCTCGGCTCCTCTTAGACTGGAGCCCCACAGTGATCTCTGTATCAAACACCTGAACTAATTAGGCTGCACATGGAAAAAAAAAAGATCCCTGAAGCCACTTTCTGTAATCTCATAAACAGACATCTAAAACATACAGAACATCAGGAAAGGTGTTGGGTTTTTATTTATTTTCTTTTTTAACCCTTTTTAAGAAGCCAGACTTTAGTATTATGTTTTTAAAAAATTATTCCGCTTTTCTCTCCTTTTTAAACCAATATTTTCAGATAAAAATCCTGACATTTCAGAGGAAGGTTTTGTTTGTCAATCCACTTAAATCTTAATTATCAATCTTTCAGACCAAAAACGGCTCCTAAACTGAAGAGCTTAGCTGAGACAACCTGGCAAAAAAGCAATTTAAACCGGATCTTTGGGCACTTTGTTATCACCAGCCTCTCCTCGCATGTATTTATCTGAATTGATGCAAAATATAAAAGATATCACAGTTCAGGAAAAAGAAAACTGTATTTCAACAAGGTGATTCCCAAAGCCATCTCAGCTGAAAACCTGGCATACAGTTCAACTGAGCAATTGTACAACTCAAAGATGCTATTCTAGATCCTTTGAAGACTTGCCCCTTGATCTGCTGTGGAAAGTTAGTTTGGTCTGAGTGGCACACCTTACACTACTCACAATAAGTTAGTACATGAGTGCTATTCCTATTTGGTCTGAATTTTAATGAAATACTTAAAAGTATCCTTTGATATTACTAATAATGAATGAGAAGAAACACCATTTTCATTAGTGTAATATTTACTACCCCAAAAATGTAGACAATAACAAGGGTAGCCCCAAATAACACAAATTGACGATGTCAGTAGCGGTTGTTTCCACCATTTGCCGCAATGACAGCTTGACAGCGACTTCGCATGCTTCTTACTAGCCTCATGATGTTGTCCTGAGGCAATGCGTTCCACTCTTCCACAAGTGCTACACACAGTTCTGCCAGGTCACGTGGGGGTGGGGTACGATCATCCAGTCTCTGCTTCAGCTGGTCCCAAACGTGCTCTATGGGGTTCAGGTCAGGGGACATTGTTGGCCATACCATATGAGGCACTCTGACTTCCTGAAGTTGAGCTGTGACAATTCTGGCACGATGTGGGGGAGCATTATCATCCATAAACAAAAAGTTGGGGGTGTGCTGGCGGATTTGGGGGATGATGATGGGTTCTATGATGTCTCTGAGGTAAGAACGTGCAGTGACTGAGCCATCTACAATAACCAAATCAGTTTTGCGCTGACTGGTGATGCCTGCCCAGACTGTTAAACTTCCTCCACCAAAGCTAACCCTGGGGACCATGTTGACCTCAGCGTATCGCTCACCTCGCCTTCTCCAGCAATGGTGACGGCCCTAATTTCTGTGCAAGGTGACGCGACACTCATCTGTGAACAGGATGGTAGACCACTACTGCATTGTCCAGCTAACCTGGTCTTTTGCCCACAGCAAACGTTCACAGCAGTGTCTTGGTGTCAGTGGAGTCACCTGCAACGGTCGTCTGGCATTCAAGCCAAAGCGGTGGAGTCGATTGCGAATGGTTTGTCTGGAAACCCTAGTATCCCTCACATCTCGTAAACGGGCCTGCAGCTGTGTGGCAGTTCCATGACGATGTCTCAGTGCATAGGTCCTTAGATACTGGTCATCGTTATGGTCTGTCACTCGTGGGTCTCCACTCCTGGGTCTGTTATGAACACTGCTAGTAGTTCTGTGTCTTGATGCAAGTATGCTGATGACACTTAGAGATACAACAAGTTCACATGCAACATCTGACTGCCTGCCACTGACCCAAAGGCGCGCTACGGCCAAGTGGTGCTGCTTGTCCGTTAAGTGACATTGTGTGTTCATGGCTGTTTGAAGGATGAAACTGCAATGACATACTGACAATACCAGCTTTTAAAACCCACATAATGTTGAAATTGATGCCTCATTGAAAAGGGTTGTCTTTAGTATTTATTTGTGTTGGCCCCAATATGTAAGGCACACTGTATATAGGGAGACCATTACATGGGAAACACAAAATGAGGTGCGTCTATCACCCAAATACAATTGCCTCCATATCCCAAAAATATCTGAAGTGAAACAAACAATAACAATAATAATAATAATGGTTTGCATTTATATAGCGCTTTTCAAGACTCTCAAAGCGCTTTACAACTCCATTATTCATTCATTCTCACATTCACACACTCAAACACCTTATGTATGACATCCACTGAGTCTCGATATCCCTAACTTATGCGAGTAGTGTATTTTGTCATCTAGTCCCTTTTACTTATTTCCTAAGCACACAATGCATGTTCTATAATTATCAAGGACTGGACAGTTTTAAAAAAAGCATCCAAAGCCCCAAGGTATTCCAAAAGCCTGGAGAGTCAATACCCAAGGCCGACTTAAAAGATTACACTAAAGTTTGGTACCCTGGAAGTAAACTCTGAAGAAATCCAAAAAAGAAACTGGAAGGAGGCAAGGACCAAAATATCTGAGATATGACTTTAAAAGTTTTCCAACTAAAGCTGGCATCAGTAATACAATTATGTCCTCCTGCCTGTGAATCGCCCTTTTGATGCTTAAACAGCCCTGATCTATCAAGTTACGGATTCCGCTAGGCATCTTAAAGTGTGATGTAGTTTCTAGAACAAAACAATTGGAGACCAAATCAACTCCTCAAACCTGTTGTATTCCTCAAACCCTTACTGAACCACAAATCACTTTAACCTGCTGAAGCATGCTACAGCCATGAGGAAATATGGTTTTCAATAAAGGGGGTATGCTGTTTGGTCCACAACATTCCATAGACGGCCCAAATTAAAATCCAAATGAAATGCATGACCCAAGAATTCCCTGCAGAATATTATTTAAACCACCACACCGCCTCTGTCAGCTTACCTTCTTCCCATAGTGCATCCATCCATGCTGTTGCCATGTGTTCCACAGGTGAGTAGCCATACATGTGATTCATCAAGACTTTTGGCGCCGACTGGTCTGCAGCTATGGAGCTCCATAAACAATAATTGAGATTCATCAGGTATTATGTCACATTTCTATCAGTACCATCATTAATTTCTTCACTAATTTGAGCTGTAGTAGATCATTAGTTGGACAAAGGCCTGCTTTAACTTCCCACATGCATTCCTTGTCGGCGGTTCATCACGGGACCTCTCTTAATAGATACGACCCCTTCAGACTGGGAACAACCCTTAAGAGTTGCTGTTTTGGAGATGCTCTGAGCGATCCACCTAGCCATCACAATCTTGTCCTTCTTAAGCCTCCTGTTCGCACATTTTTCTTGCTTATTACCAAGCAAGATTGTGGAGAAAATATTTACTTCATGCCAAATATACCCCCCCCCCCACTATTAGTGGAGTGTAACTTACCTGTCAGTAGTCATTATGGTCATAAATTGATATTGCGATGATGATATATTCATGGTACAGTGTACAGCCCAAATGCATATGCACAAGTGAGTGAAATATAATCGACTACATTTTTGACAAAGCATTTAAAAATGGTATGCTCTCCAAACTGAAAAAGCAATGTAACTGACCTGCATAGGAGGTATGATAAATAAATTATTCATGTGGCCCTTGGATGTGCTTTTAAGATATCCAAAAAGTGAAAGGAAAAAAACAAAAAAAATTGACCAAGGTCTGAATAAGGTGGTTCAATGCAAGATGAACCCTCTGGGGGTTCTTCTCTTTCCTTTTAGAAAAGCATAAGACAAGATTCTTATGCTTGTCTAAAAGAAAAGAGAAGAACTTTGAGCATTGGTGACTGAGAGTGCTTGCAGAACTCAAGGCCATAATAACAAATATCCTTACAAAGCTACCTCCTACAATAAATCTAATACTTTTTTACATACAAATGCTTCTAAAAAATTAGAACACCTCTAAAGCACACTCAGTCTGCCCCTACAGTCCAGCCAACACTCCAGCAGTGTGCCAAGTTATGAGCTAAACAAAGTAAACACACTGATAGTGTCCCTGATAACATCCTTGCCGAAATGAGAGAATGAAGGTCAGTAATTGGGAGAAGGCAGGGGCACAGTGTTTGGTTTGTATTTTTTTTGCTCTTGGCAGGGGTCCAGGTGGGTGCGTGCGGCAGGCTCCAGGGCAGTGTAGGAGCACGTCTGTGCAGAGGTTAAGAAAAGCAATTAATCGGCAGCAGAGATAATCAAAGGAACCTCCCCCTCCAGACACCTCGGTGTGCAGGAGAGGCAGGAAAAGAGCGAGCAGAGGAACGGAGAGAGACAGGCGGAGAAAAGATGATGGGGAAAATACTTGTTTACAGGCACTGCTGGTACGATCAAAAAGAAGTGGGGTTCAGCTCCGCCACCGGGGCCCCTCCGTTTCAGGTGGAATTGATAACACTTCAGATGTACAATTCAGTGTTTGCGAGAGTGCTTTTACCTCCCGGTGAGAAGGCAAGGAGTTTTCACAGTCTAAGCTGCACTTCCTTTCATCTCTGATTTTTGTGAAGTACCAACAGATTGTCAATGGCAAGGAAGACATTTTCCCACACATAATCAAAGAATGCAGTCTGGTGCGCCTGTGCTTCCCTGTAATAAGACGCTGGTTTCAGACAGCACGGTGCAAGAGGAGCTAGAAACCAGATTATGATCTCTGCTAACTCAACTTGTGATTACATTAATTTAGCTGTGAAAACAAGCCCCTAACACAAACTCGATTAAAGTGGAGCGCATCAAACACTGAGGTTTCTCTTCCTTTTCCAACTAACAGTAAACAGATATAAACTGTTTTAGAACTTCAGCATTTTTTTGGACATTATATTCTCCATGGCCCCCTGAGGGATTGTTGCTCCCTCTGCTGGTTCACATCTCACTTTGGGGATGAAATGTAGTGATCATAATAATCTTTGTTATTCAACACCTTGTAACTTTTTTATATGACAAAGCCGAAACTTTAATGCATTTCATGTTGACCTAAGTGGTAGATGAACACAAAGTAGTGCATAATTGTAAGGTGGAAGAAAATGAGTCATCGTTGACATTTTTTTTACAAATATCCTGAAAGGTTTGGCTAGTATTTATATTGGGCCCCCTTTATTCTAATACCTTTAAATAAAATCAAGTGAAACAAATTGCGTTCTGAAATCAATTTATAAATTTTATATTTAATATTGTCCACCACTGTGTAATTTAATCTCAATATAAATCC
Source organism: Valencia hispanica (assembly GCA_963556495.2). Classification (NCBI taxonomy): domain Eukaryota; kingdom Metazoa; phylum Chordata; class Actinopteri; order Cyprinodontiformes; family Valenciidae; genus Valencia; species Valencia hispanica. The sequence goes on from OY747714.1 coordinate 32,053,152, forward strand.
AGCTGTTCTGTGAAGGCCTCAAATGTTTGTTAGAAAACAGTGAACAATAGGCATCATGAAGACCAAGGAACACAGCGGACAGGTCAGGGATGAAATTGTGGAGAAGTTTAAATGCACAGTTATGTTATAAAACAATATCCCAACCTTTGAACATCTCACAGAGTAATGTTCAGTCCAACATTCAAAAATAGAAAGAGTATGGGAAAACTGAAAACCAGCCCAGACCAAGAGAGAAATCATCAGAGAAGCAGCAAAGAGGCCTGTGGTGACTCTGGGGGAGCTAAAGAGATCCATAGCTCAGGCGACTGTTGACAAGAGTTGAATGGTCCATAAATCTGGCCTTTATGGAGAAGAAGAAATTAATTGTTGAAAGAAAAGCCATAAGCAGTCCTATTAAAGGTCTGCTGCAAGTCATGCACGAGACACAGCAACATGTGGAAAAGATGCTCCGGTCAAATGAATCTAAACTTTCTGGTATACACATAAAAGGCTATGCGGTGCAAAACTAACACTGCACATCACTCTGAACACACCATCCTCATGGTGAAACATGGTGGGGGCGGCATTATTCTGTGGGGATGTCTTTACTTCAGCAGGGAGAAGGAAGCTGGTCAGATCTGATAGGACGATGTTAGGAGCTTTTACTGAGGACTGTTCATATAGAACCAGCTGAAGACAAATGCACACTGCATCGTTTAAATTTTTATTTGTAAACATAAACACAACACTTTTGAAAAACATTCATCATTTTCTGTCCCCTTCTCAAATGTGCTGTTTTCTGTGGGTGTTTTATATAAAATTACATGAAAACACAATGAAGTTTGTGGAATGATGAAAAGGTCTAAAACCCTGTGAAAGCCTGAACTCATTATCTCTTTGCATCCTGTTTATATTTCAGCACTTTGTGGATATTTTATTACGCCTATGTATGCAAAATTAAACAAAAACCCTACTAAAAATAAACTAAAGCCTACACAATCACTGAAGTACGTCAACATCTTGCAGAAACCCGGACAGACGCTCAGCGGGTCAGCAATGACTAAGTGACGTAGCTTCTGCAAAGTCTTGATTAGATAATTTTCCATCCATATCTTGGCAATATGCTGCAAAGGAACAACAAGCTTCTCATTACACCGCTGACAGGCTCCGCATCTGTGGATCACTGTCAGAAGCAAGATGTTCAGCGGAAGCAAACTTGTTGATTAAAAACAAGCAAACAAAACAGACGACTTGAAAATTAGGTGTTATCTTTTGTGAGGGTAGTTGTATGAAGTAGTTTTGAAGACACAAAACAGAGTTAGTTTTTTTTTTTTTGTGTCAAAGTTAAATGTTTTATACTATAGGTCCCAGCAGTGATGGCAGGGTGTTGATTTTACCCACAGACATGCCAACCTCCTAGTGTCTTGTATTTGTTTAAGAAACTAGTGTTACCTTAAAAAAGGGGTGCTAAAAGTGTGGCCCGGGCCCATTTGAAGCCCTTGGAAAGATTATGTTTGGCCCCCAACCACAATTAAAGAAGGGTACAAATTTGGTTATAATGCAGATGGATAACTTTTAAAGTATGTTTAGGGTAAAAATTTCACCTAAAACGTTTTTTGTTCCTAAAACATAAATTGTTAGGTGTAACACAAAGTGCTTGTCAGATATTAATAATGTTTTTTTTCTTCAATTATAGTTTGATAGTCAGTAGGACCACAAATACCCAGTGACTTTTACTCAAATACACACTTGGGGACAGAGGTGGGTAGTAACTAGTTACATTTACTTGAGTAACATTTTGAAAAAAAAAAAAGTACGTTTAGGAGTAGTTTTACTTCACCGTACTTTTTACTTTAGTCGTATTTTAAAAAAGTATTGCTACTCTTATTTGAGTAAAATGTATGGCTACTCTACCCGCATAGAGTAACTTCACTGAATGAAGAAACAGCTTGTTTTGACCAAAAATGTATGAGACTCTCTTGTTTATATGCAACCTTCCTCATTTTAATGTTATTTTCTATCTGCTGATCCTTTTGTGCCATTTTGAGGTTAAGTGGGGTACCTTACCCTAATCTAACATGTATACATCATATACTGTAAGTATTGGGTTCATTAGTTTTACTTTGAAAACATTTATTTGGAAAATGTTTCTTTTACTCAAATTTGTTATTTTGCAATGTCATGTATTTATTTTAGTCTTTAAAATTTGTACATAACTTTTGTCCAATTGTGTCATTTTAGAATCTTAAATTGTGATCTCAAAACAAGTACCAAAGAACTCAATACTTGAGTAGACTATATACCAAATACTTTTTTACTCTTACTTAACTAATGTAATGGATTACGAGTTTGTACTTTTACTTGAGTAGAGAATTGTTAAAGTAGTGCTACTTTGGCTACTCTACCCACCTCTGCTTGGGCACACCCATTCACTCAACATGGTTGAATAGAGCAAGTGACGCAGGTGCTGCTGTTGTTGGTGAGCACAGATGTTTTTGTATTGTTGTTTTTAACATCAACAAGACAAAACAAACTGATATATATATATATATATATATATATATATATATATATATATATATATATATATATATATATATATATATATATATATATATATATATATATATATATATATATATAGGAGCGTGATCTACAGCTTTCGCTGGAGCTGTGGGATGAGAATCAGCACCTCCAAATCCGAGGCCATGGTCTTGAGCCGGAAAAGGGTGGGGTACCTCCTCCGGGTCGGGGATGGGGTCCTTCCCCAAGTGGAGGAGTTTAAGTATCTGGGGGTCTTGTTCACGAATGAGGGAAAAATGGAGCGGGAGATCGATAGACGGATTGGTGGGGCATTTGCAGTTATGCAGGCGCTCTACCGGTCTGTCGTGGTGAAGAGAGAGCTGAGCCAAAAGGCGAAGCTCTCGATTTACCGGTCGATCTACGTTCCTACCCTCATCTATGGTCACGAACTCTGGGTGGTGACCGAAAGAACGAGATCACGGATACAAGCGGCTGAAATGAGTTTCCTCCGCAGAGTGTCTGGGCTCTCCCTTAGAGATAGGGTGAGAAGCTCAGTCATCCGGAGGGGGCTCAGAGTAGAGCCGCTGCTTCTCCACATCGAGAGGAGTCAGTTGAGGTGGCTCGGGCATCTGGTCAGCATGCCTCCTGGACGCCTCCCTGGTGAGGTGTTTCAGGCACGTCTCACCGGGAGGAGGCCCAGGGGAAGGCCCAGGACACGCTGGAGGGACTATGTTTCTCGGCTGGCCTGGGAGCGCCTTGGGGTTCCTCCCGAGGAGCTGGAACAAGTGGCTGGGGAGAGGGAAGTCTGGGTCTCTTTGCTTAGGCTGCTGCCCCCGCGACCCGACCCCGGATAAGCGGAAGAAAATGGATGGATATATATATATATATATATATATATATATATATATATATATATATATATATATATATATATATATATATATATATATATATATATATATATATATATATATATATATATCAAAGCAAAAACAAAATAATTCGGTGGGTTTCCTTTTATCTGGTTTCATCCACCGCTGACTGATAGCACCAGGTGGGGTAGTCCTAACAACTACACTTTAGTGGTTTTAAAAGTGTGACCTTCTAAAACGGTTGTACAACTTGAATCTAGGCACCATCACATACATAATGCACACATTTCTGATCTTGGACCTTGGAAATATAGAGGTTGCAGGAAACCCTTGAGGTTTGGAAACTCAAGAACTGGACATCAGAACAGATGAGCAGAAACTGTGTCATTTTGGGATTAATGTCACAGATGTCTACTTTTGCTTTAAGTCAATGCATGTTCATCAAAATAAAAGACATGACATTTACACATATTACGAGACAAGTGGCTGCACTCACAGGAGCTCTGTTGATGCTGGTTTCCACATGCTGCACCAAAACCTGCCCTGAATTCGTTATCTACATGTAGAAATTGCTCCGTTTCTATTCTACCTATACTTTAACTTTTCTTTCTGGCAGCAACTCACTTCTTGCAAGAAAGTTGTGAGACCAATTTAGTTTGTCCACCAGCAGTGGAAAAGATGCAATGCCTCTGAGGGTCATATTTCTGACCATTTGGAGTGACTTTCTTTTCACCCTCCTGGTGGTACAATCTGATATTATTCTCAAGAAAAAAAAAAAAAAAAAAAAGTGTTCCTTAAAAGTGTTCCTATTGCCAGTATTCCCACAGGATCTGCCTGCACCAGTAAACTGTGCCCAACCACACTGCAGCAGTCCTTTCATGCTCCAGCTCTAAGTTCATGTTGACAATAAAGTCAGCCCCTTTCAGCTGAAGTCGCACCTGAATGCACTTATTGACGTAAGCCTTAACTACCAGAGGTTAATTCAACAAGCAAAACATATTAAAAAGGGATTGCTGACCTTGTTTTAGAACCTGGGGGCTAAACCAAAGGCAGCTCTGCATTTCATCTGGCAAAAAAGGGCTTGACCAATATTCCTTGTCCAGTAATTTATCATGAGATAAAAGCTTTTTTTTTTACTGCACAGATTACTTACAGAGTACATGTAGTACTACTCTGTGTATGTGGGGCAGAAAGAGCTGCATCTAGTTAGGTCAGCTAATCAAAAAGATTTGCTAAATAGTGGAGAACACAGTGAATAGAACATGACATGAAGCACCACGTCCCACTCATTCCTGCTAAAACTGAAAACAGGCCGAATGTCCTCCATTCTAAAGCATTAGATTTAAGGTCAAGCTTAAGCAGATATTTGTAGAGAAACAAAAAAGAGTTCTTACATTTTCCATGTCAAATTTCCAAAGTTCTCCAAAATGTGTGCTATTTTAACATTTAAGTGCTATGGCATGTGGTTTCCTAATGAAATTATGGTCTAAATCACAGAGTTTAAGATTTCAAGTGTTAATTGCACATTTGTAAACTTACTTCACATACAATATTCATACCTCATTTCATTATGCTATGGCTTCAGGACATATGATTGTCTTGTAAGCTCTACTAGTGTCCTTGATCAGCAGTTTTCCAGACTTCCTGAAGGTTTTTCTTCTTGGCTTCTTTTTTATTTAGCATGAATCCATCACTTAACTATAACAAGATATATTAGTTTTAGCCTACCTTATGAACTGCTTAGGAACAAAATACTTCCCGACTTAACAAGTAACAGACAACTGAGCAAAATAATTTCTAAATTGGATCTTTAGGTTCTTTGTTTTTCAATGGTCCCATTTTGTAGTTTAGTCTAAGAAAAATGCCACAAGTGACCAGGCAGAAAATAGCATCTTAGCACCAACAAGATGATTCCTAAAGAGCTGAGCTGAAATATAGAGCTCACTTGTCATACACTAGGTGATCAACTAAAGAACGATGCATCTCTTGGGTCCTGACAAGTCTTTTTTTTATCGTTTATCCGTTTTAGATAGTTCTTAGGCCTGATGATTCAGGTTTTGTCCTACTCTTGTTCATCATCCTCATTTTTTGAAACCCACTGCACAATGCAGATGATTAGCCAGAATATTTGTGCAAAAGTGACCAGCGTCTACAGGAAAACTTTATTTAAAAAAAGAAAGCCTGCAGAATGTTTATTTAAGACAACTTAAAGGACTACAAGGAAGCCTGAATACTGTGGAGCAATGTATAAAGAAGATATGACTGATTCATAATTTTTCCACAGTACTGTAGGGAAAAAGAGGGAATAAGAGAGTACATCTGAGATTTCCCCAAAAAAGAAAGAAAAAGAAAAAATAAGAACTGATAGAAGCCCAAAAAGAAAATGGCAGAGGAATGGCAGACCAAAATCTTCAACCAAAAGCTATAAAGAGTTCTTCTATATAAGGTCAATTCTGCCAAAAAGAAAAAACTTTCAAAGATCTCCAGAAAATCCGCAGAACTATTCATCAGCACCACAACGGTCAAAAGGATGCCTGCCTAGAAGCAAACTGTAAAAAAATAGGGATGGTTAAACATTTTTGCACTGCACTAAAGGTAATAAGGAAATCTTATTCAGAGATGTTTCAGATTTTAAAAAAAAAGAGTGAAAAAACTAATAAAACTAGCATACTTAAATACTAAATAACTTAGATCCTATGACATTTTACCAAACTTTTAAGGGTAAACAAAAGGAAATTGGCATTTTTAAATGTAAACAATCAGATAATCTTGAAAAAATCTAAAATAATAGGATAAAATGTAACAATTTTTCCTCATATGGTAACCAATTGGATGATCATTCTAAATCAAGAGCAAACCATAATTACAGTGCCTTCCAAAAGTTTTCATACCTGTTGATCTTTTTCACATTTTGTCATGTTACAACCTCAAACTTAAATAACATTTTTTCAGATTATATGTGGCAGGCTGATATAAAGTCGTGCATTGCTGTGAAGTGGACGGAAACGGATAAATGTTTACAAAAATGTTTGCAAATAAAAATGTAAAAAGTTCCTTTGAATTAACCCCCCCTTTACTCTGATACCACAAAATAAAATTCAGTGCAGCCAATTTCCTGTGTTTATAGGGTTAGAGAACATTTGCAAACAAAAAGCTTCGTAAGCATTAAGGAACATTGCAGCCAGGTAAAGGACAGGGCAGTGGAGAAGTCTGAGTATGGCATAACTGTAAACCTACAGAGTTATAGCCATCCAAGGGAATGGCCTGAGACAACATACAGCCAGAGGTAGACTGCGATGGTGTAGATAGAAGGTGACTTGTGTGTAAGAATGACATAGATCAAGTCTGAACCTAGAGCCAATTAAGAACCTGAGTAAGACATGCTAATTACTGTTTAAAGAGCCATACAACCGCAATTCAAACAATTCTACACGTGCAAAGCTAAAAGAGACATACTCCAAAAGACTTCAGGCTATAACTGCAGCGAACGATGCTTCTACATTTCAGTGACTCAGAGGACTGAATACAAATGAAAATCAGATGTTTCAGGTTTTTATTTGTAAAAACTGTTTTAAATCATGTATCTTTTTCGTTCTACTTCACAATATTGTACTACTTAGTGTCAACTTTTGACAAAATCTCAATGGGACGATTGAAATGGAAAAAAAGGTCAAGGGGTGGGAAAACTTTTGCAAAGCACTGTATCACAACCTAGAATATGTTCTAGGTCTATAAAGTAGCTTTATATATAAAGCTACTTTTATACTTTTTTTACAAGATGTATATTATTGGTGCAAATATATTCAAATTTTCAAACTATATACAGTGGATCTGCGGTATTTGAGGAGGTTTAGGAACAACAGTTGCAGGAGAACAGTGGAAACCCGCAAATACTTGAGACTCTCTAAAAACACTTATAACTGTCTATTTTAATACTTCGAACACCACATACTCAGATAGTTAAATATGCTTTCATACACAGTAAGCACTACCATAGAAGCTATCTACACCCTTCCTCATCTCCGTTCTAGGGGGTACAGCCAGTCAGTACCAAGGAAAATCAATGATTTTTCTGGATTAGCTGCTTTGCAAACGCCAGCCAATAGAGTGTCAAGTAGCATTGCACCTACATATATCTCAGCTTCCCAAGCAAAATTTTTTCCCCAAAGATTTTAGAAAAAAATCTAGGTTCCACAGTAAAATCTGCAAATACTGAACCGTGAATAGCTGGGGGACTACTGTAAATTTTGTTGATCAATCAAATCAGAATACAATAATGATACTTATTCTAAATGGTTCGGTTAGTAAAGCATCAGAAAATTGGGAATTTCTCTAACACAGTTCACAGTTATAATCCAAGGAGATGAAAACTGTTAAGAATCTGGACCTAAGTAATGTGTCTAATGTGGTTTCCGCTTGATTACATTAAATTATAGATCAGTATTATGTTAGTAAACTGACTTTTCATCAAAGTTTAATAGTAGGACCCCAGAATCAATATACCAAAGATAAACTTTTTCAAAAATATCCTAACATGGATCTAATCATCATAAACTTTTCTTAAAATCATTTATATTCTCATAAATGCGTTTATCCCTTTCCTGCTGATAAGTGAGCCTCCTCTTTGACTATTCAAGCTACTGAGTCATTACACAGAAAAAAAGTGACTCACATGGATCAAATACTGCACATAAGAGCGCACACAAAGGAGCTTTCATTTAGCCGAGCCACTGAGTGTGCAGTAATGTAACTGGAGCCTTGCTGTAGGCAGACTCAGACACATGAAAACATATATTAGTTCTTACGGTTTCTGAGAGCATGCTGTGCAACCTGCAGCTCTTTCCCTCTTCTCTTTTTTTTTTGAAACGTCTTGAATTATAAGAGTTCACCCGTCGGAGCCAGGCTGCCTAGTGCTGGCATGCATTTTGTCGAAGCAAAGTGAATATATTGCCTTTGAAGAGCGTCTAAAGTCTGGACAGAAGGTTCGTAGCCTGGAAGTCCAGAGAAAAGAAAAAGACAAGCAGAAAATGTGTGATAAAACTTTCAGCACCATGGACAGCAGCCCACAAGGAGCCATGCGATGGGAGCGCAGAATGAGTGCAGGGAGGGGAGAATTCATTGGAAAGCCAGTAAAGTTTGGTTGATAATTAAGCAAAAGCAGCTTCCTCCTAAAGCCCTTTTGCATTTCGGCCACACTCATGTCGGTTATTTAAAAAAAAGATGCACAGAGACATGCATGTATGCAGGCATGTTCACTCCTGAGGCAGGACCCAGCTTTTTCCACAGTTTCTCCTCGTCTCTGTGTCTCAGGGTGAATAATGTAGGGCCTTTACCCGGCGCTCAAGCATGAGTGGATAATCTGGCCACAAGGACAGACTGTGTCAACATTTCCCTTTTGCTCCCTTATTTATTTATTTACTCCACCCATCATAAAAATTGTGGAGGCCAAGGGGAGGATGTTAGAGGGAGCTGGCAGAGCAGATGACCTGCTTCAAGTGGGGCTCATTTTCCTCTTTGATAAAAAAACCATTTTTGAGACAGAGCATATAAAATATGTAACTTCTGTACATTTGGGAAGGAATAATCAAACTTTAAGATCGTAACCACAAAGGACCACTGGAATGCAAATATCCTCTGGTTAATGATCATTCGAGGTAGGCTACTAAAACAGCTCAATAAGACTGAATATCATTGAAAAGTGAATTATTTAAGTAATTTATTTCCAATTCTCCAAACCATTTTCCCCTACACATGGAATTATATGTTTCAAATGCTTGTTTCTATTAAAACAATATCTATGGTTCAGAGATTAAAACCAAATCTTCAGTTTCTTGGAAAATCAGATTAACACACAAAAAATTACATTTAATACAGAAATGTTATGTTAAGGCATAGGCAATAATGAGGAGAACTGCTGACTTGACTCTTGTCCAGCAGACAGTTATTGACTTCGTTACAATGAGGATGAGCCACAAAAGCTCATTGCGAAAGAAACTGCCTGTTCACAAGATGCTGTATCCAAGTATATTAATGGTTTAGGGAAAGGAAAAAAGTGTGGTACAAAAATAGGAGCATAAAGAACAGGGATACATGCAGCAGTAAGAAGATCGTGACACAAAGTCCATTTAAAGGTTTGGGGGACATTCACAAGGCGTAGACTACAGCTTGAATCAGTATGTCAAGTAGGGGCTGTATCCAGGATATATGACCTACAAGCCTTGCATTTCATGTGTTGAGTCACTCCTGAACCAGAGACAATAACTGAAGCGTCTTACCTGGGTTAGAGAAGTCCTCTTTTCAGATTAATGTAAATTTCGCATTTTATGCGGAAAATCAAGGTCCCGGATTCTGAAAGAAGAGTGGGGAGGCACAGGATCCAATCTGCTTAGGGTCAAGTTTAAAATTTTCACAAAGAGTGAAGATTTGAGAAACCACTGTCATATGCTGATTTTAGTTCAATGGGTTTCTTTAAGTTTAAGTTATGACAGATGGCTTGGGTTAGTTTAGAGCACTTCATAATTCCCTCTGTGAATAAGTTTAATGGAGATTTAAATTTCAAGCAGTACTCGACACCAGACCACACTGCCAAAAGTACTAATACCTTTAAAACCCTAGTATCACTGTGCTTGACAGACCAGCAAACTAACCTAACCATCATAGAGAATCTATTGAGTTTTGTCAAGAGGAAGGTGAGAGACAGAGACGAGCTGAAGGCTGTTATCAAAACAACCTGGTGTTCCTTAACACCTCAGAGGAGCCACAGACTGATCGCCTCCATGCTACATTGCATTGGTGCAGTCCTTCATGCAAAAGGAGCCCAGACCAAGCATAGAGTGCATACACCACATAGCATATGGACAATTATATAGTAAAAAAACATTTTTATAGATTTTATGTTATATTCTAACCATAAAAAATACATTTGTGGTTTTCATTGGAGAGAAGAAATCAACATTAGAAGCTATAAACCCATGTGTAAGGAATCTATACAGTACTAAAATAATGTAACTGTTAGATGATATTTACATCACTTAGAAGCAGATCTATAATACAGGCAACAAACATTAGGCCTCTGCTTGCGAATACCCAGTTGGATGGACTTCCACTGTCCTTAATAGCCTCACCTGATCTGAGGTTTAGTGAACAAGATTGTAAAGCTCATTGTGATTACAGGAAAAAGAAACATGAGGTAAATTTAGGTTCATTATTGAGACCAACACTGCAATACTTGACAATAATAGTGCAATGTCTCACTTTCATGAAATTACGCAATCCTATTTTTATCACTTTATAAAGCCCAGAGAACACTTTCCCTATGGGTTGATGCAGTGATTAAGTGGCTTCTGCTTCTGTAGTTATCAGACTGACATCTCCTAGTTCTTCTTTTGCGAGAATATGACTCTCTTACACTTGATTAAACATCTGGCTGTCTCTTCACAACAATCCAAGCTTCAAAAATATTTACTAACCAGCAATATAAAAGAAGTTAATGATTCTGTCCACAATTATTTTGTTAATTATCTTTTCGAGGTGGAAATGGTCACATTTAAAAACAATAAAGCTGATTTTATGAACTTTTTAATCATTGGTTTACAAATGGAAAGCGTCTAAAATTTCTGCGGAGATCAAAACACATTCAGTTTTGTAAAATGTTCAGCTCCTGGACTGATGTGCTGAAAGCCCATTGTGCAGCTGAAACTGCTGAGGCTTTAATTGTTGCGCAAAAATCCCATTCCCAATGACTGTGATTCTGCGAAATGCTTGCATGTGGTTTTTGTTTCCACTTCGTCTAAATAACTCCTGCATTATGTCTCTCAATGCAGCAAATCAGGCACTCTGCCTTTTTTTTTAAAGACCCTAATCCTCTTTAATTTGTGATTACTTGTAATTCAAATGGCAGCCCACTAAACCGTGGGAGAGTGATTGTTTAAGTGTCCTCCTCCACTTGTTTTTTTTTTTTTGCAACCTCAATGCCTGATCATAGAGGAATGTGAACATATCGTATGTATATCATGTGCTCTCATGGTGCCATTCAAGTAAATTACCATAAAAATCGCTGTAGAGAATATATTGGCATCAATCATTGAGCTTAAATTGCTAAAAAGCTGGGAGCCCTCTTAGCATTCGGAGGGTCATTTCACTGGCTTTCTTGTGGCAGATGATTTCAGCCACTCTCACAAATTACAATGATAAGGGATTTCATGCAGCACACAATAAGTGTTTTTTAAACGCAGAAATTGTTGAGTTTAAGGGATGAATCAGGTAATTATCTCCAAACAGCAGTCAAATACCAGCATAAAAACAGGCCTCACTAGCATGGATTTTATGGAATTACATAAGTGCCAAAATTCTGTAAATAAATGAATTCAATAACTTTAAAAGAAATGTGAATACATCATCAATTAGAATTAGAAGCAAATACATAGGTAATTTATTGAAATATACATTCAGCTATAAATGTACAGCTTTTAGTAGATTCACTGTTTTGACGTTACAAATCAGTGGGCGGGGCTAATACTGCTTGTCTTAATTTGGTTAGTCAAAAGCGGACTTTGCAGCTCAACCAATCAGATATTACGATCTATTTAACGTGCGACAATTTGATTAATTCCACTGTGCACTTCAACAATATGGAAAGCCAAAAGTCCCTAAATCCAATAATATAATGCCATTGAATATTTATTCCTTTTTAGAAATCATTTATTGTAGAGCCCCACCAAATGGCTGACTCCCTATGATTTAAGAAAGTGCAAAATTTCAAGAAATTAATAAATAAAAATTAAATAATTACTTAAATGTACTTAATTACAGAGAAATACATAACTCAGTAAAATAACATTATCTAAATAAACCTATCAAGAGTTTTCATTACTATAAAAATACTTAATAGTTTTTTTTTTCACCATTTAACTTTGAGTCTTCTGTAAGCCTTCTGTAATCCTTAACACTCAAAGAAGATGGGTGCAGCTAACACTGCTATTATTAAAGGTGATTGGCCAATATGGATCCGCTGTGCAAGTTAACCAGTTAACCAGTAAATCATTCCTTAGTTTGAATTATTTCATGATGCACTGGAAAACAGTACCAGTGAAATTAAAGTAAAATAAAAAGTAATCAATGATTTTAAACATAATGAAACTTTTAATAGAAGTTCAAATGTCATTATTCAATTTTATATTTAATTTTAAATGAATTATTGATCCATCTGGTAAATCATTTATATTCTCATTTATTTATGATATACATTTGCATTTTTTAAATAAGCACTTTTTAAAATTATAAATGTGGCCCTTTCGGCTCTCAACACTAAACGGGAATTTAAACATTTGGCAGACACTCTTTTCCAAAGTCACTTACAAATAAACAAAGAAAAAGCAACATATTTTGATGAATGAGTTAATTCATTAATTTTATTTATGTATTTAATAAAATTATAATTTAAATCATGTGAATAAATGTTATTTATTTCCAATTTAATTTTACCTATGTTATGTATAATGAATCTTTAATACATTTCTTTTATTATAGCCCTTTTGGCACCTATAACCTAAGTGGATCACACTGATAAACTTCAAAAAATCACTTCCTGAAGTTTGGAGATTCAGATTCCACACACTTACCTGGAAACTTGTGTGTTTCAGCATCAGACAGCACCAGTGTCTTTATGACCATGTAAAAAAGTACCAACCAGTCCAGATATTAACAATCACTTTCAGTTTCTTTATAGTGGGCTAATAGTATTTGTTTATTCTGATTATATTTCTGGTTACTAATAATTTCTAGGTTTGACTTTGTAGCTGAGGAAGTTGGAAAAGGCAACACTTCAGATTAGAAGAAATAAACTATAGTATAAATAAAGTTAGTAAAGTTGCACCTGCTTATTCCTCGCTTAAAAACTTGTTTTCATAATAGCTCGTTGGCGACAGACAGCTCATTTAACCGAGACGTGACGGAGAAAGTTCCGCCCTACCTGCTCGTAGCAAGTCTCCCAGGTGAGGTTCAGAAGACAGGAGGAGGAGAAGAGCTCATCTTCGGTCCGACCATAACCGTCCATGGTGAGCCAACAAGCCGCTTCTGTCGGAGGGAGCAGTCGGAGGAGATTCTTTGTTTTTGTTCTGCAAGTCTTCCCTTGACGAGTGCCTTTCCTGTTCTTGCTCTCAGCCCCGCTCGGCTCGGCTCGGTTCAGCTGTGTGGAAGATATCAGGCGAACAGCGGCGGTATGCAGGCTGCTGCTTCCTCTATCACGTGGTTTGTCCTCTTTCCCCAAAAAACAGAGGTGGGATGCGTTTGGGTGCGGCGCATTTCCCTTAAAAACACATCCCAGCACCCCCTTCAGGTGTCAGCTAAAGGTCAGCAACACTGTTGACAAACACCATGATACTGCTTTTGTTTAATAAACCCTTATCTTTTCAGATTTGCTACTGCAAATATTGAGTGTTGCAGATTAAAATTTAAAGAAAAAAAAACTAATTGATTATAGCTTTTCTTTATTGGTTCCCTGGTTAATCCTATACATCTTTAATTCTTTCCTCAATGCTCTGAACATTCAAGTTCCAGATAGAAATATTCAGAGTTAGTTATAGTACTACATGGCTCATTGTTTGGGGCAATTCTCTTTCCTGTGTAGAGTAGGTGCATTTTAATAAACTGGAATATCGTTGTGAAAGTAATTTGTTTCAATAATTTACCGTTTACAGTAGGTTATAGTCATATATACAGTATCATGTATAATTTACACACACTCTCTTATACTTGAAGAGTTTATTCCTGTTAATTATGATGATGATGACTCATGTCTCATGAAACCCAAAATCCAGTTTCCCAGAAAAGTGGAATATTACATTAAACCAATTATGGTCTTTACAACCACATAGGAGACTGTTGAGTTGACAGTTGTCCAATGACAACCTCCAGAAGAAGGGTAAACAAAACAAAAAGTAGAAACAGGTGCCTGCTTTTCTTCAAGAGACATGGGCTGCAAGTCAATTTCTAGTGCTAGGCCACTCCTAGACCAGATATAACCTCATAAGCATCTGGAATTGTTCTTTACTTCTTTAGAGAAAGTATTCCTGGTCCAGTGTTTCTGTATTTTTTTTCCCAACTGGACATGAGAGTTGGTTGCTCAAACTGAGTCTGGTGCTTCTTGGAGGTTTCGTATGGTTTAAAAGGAGAGGTTTCTCTCCACTGTCACCACACATGTGCAAAGAATGACAGACAACAGCAAAGCAATTCACTTAATGCAGTAAATCAGCTGGGCTTCCTTAAATAGATAACATTTTATCAATTGCCACTAAGTTATTAACTGAATTTCTATAATGTTAAAATTGATCTAAAAGATGGAACAAGCCTATGAGTATCACTGAATGGAGAGCCTTTTGTCCTGAAACTCACAAACCCAAACCTGGTGGCAGCTGTTGTGGCATAAATCAGCTTCTAATCGTATATAAATGAAATGATTTAGATTCCCAAATTTCTGTCAAATTTATTGATATCTTTATGGATTTTATACCTACTTTAACTTTTAACTTAAATACTTGAATATGCTGTATGGTCCCAATTGATAGGTCTAGAGCTTTCGGGCATTTTTATATATAAGTTACAAACACAATGAAAAACCATAGCGTGTTACAAAAATAAGGAGCTACAAGGACAGCCATTTCAAATCAAATATTTCCTGTTTTTTCTAATAAGTTTTTGGTCAAAAAATCAGAGCATTCAACCTTGTCGTCACTTGTTCCATCAGCTGAGTTAAGATTTTACATTACAATCGAGAGGTGCAGGAAAATACAAGTTTTTGTCAATTAGAAACCAAGATACCAATGCTGAAAGTTTTAAACTAATTTTTCAGAGTTAAAAACACAAACGTCTTATTAGTCTAAAATATTGTTTTTTCTTTTCCAGATTTTTTTAAGACTACATGGTAACCCCTAGTTAAAAAAAGAACAGACCCAGGTTTAACTGAACTAACTTTTTTCGTTATGATAAATGACTAAATCATTGAGGGGACCTGGTTTCCCTATATTATTATAGTGAGACGGTTCATGTTTGACTGTCCTGTTTGCCTCTGTGTTGCACTAGAAAAAAAACAAGAATTTCAATTCAAAGCAAGAGGGTATGGAACAGTATTTATGAAAAAACTAAATCAACAACCTGCAATAATCCTAATGAAACAACGTAAAAACCAAAACTCCCAAGACCCAAGGATAATAGCAAGTAAAGCTTCTTTATGTAACCATTAGTTTAATAGTGGCTGACATGGGCTGCTTAACAACACAAAGCTTGACTCTAATTTTGGTTGTCTTGCAGAGGTTTATGAAGTGTAGACCACCAGATACACACTTTGTTATGACACTCCATATAGCTATGACAAAACTGATGGGTGGAAAAAGGACTTTTTATAGATGAAAATGTTTGGTAGAGTTCTTCATTACTGATCCATTGCATTCTACATATCAAACTAAAAAACTGTCCAAGGAGATGATGTTACTGATTGTACCTCTTATTCACAGTTCAATCTTACAGTTATTTTAGACAGATTCCCATTAGCTATCCCACCTCTTACAACCACACATCACCTCTTCTGTGTGGTCAACCAAACAATTGCAAAATACAAAAACTTTGGCAAGAAAATTAACAAAGGATTTGTATTTCAACAAAATAAAATAAACAACAAAATTAACATGTGTGGATCAAGCGATCAAGAGATGAACCATGTAACATGAGATTCACAGGAATGTGTACTTGGATTCTAGTCTTTTCCCCTCATTAAAGGTGATTTATGTTAATTACAATGCAACTGACCACCATTTAACAATGCCATGTTTAAAATACAGTATTGTATTAGATATATAATATTGTTTTGAATTATGGTAGAAATCTAATAACAAGCAGAGGTTAAATAGAATTTGCAAGCTGACAAAATATTACAGAATTATTAGAAACCATGGTCTTAAATATACAGGTATTGTGTGTCTTTTCAGGACAATATGGGTCTTGAATGACATCTCTCTTACTCTCCTGCTGGCTTTGTTATACTGTCTACTATGGGCTGACATCAATTTTTATCATTCGTCTGCCTTCACAAAGACTGCTGACATTAAATATTCTTAGTAAAAGCTAAGTCTGGAATTTACCATTGGCAGAAGTTGAATCATGTGGTATAAGTAAAACCATTTGCATATATATGGCTTTACAGGAGATGATGTAGCAAAATCAAACGTATAATCTTACATTTTTACCTACTACTATAATCTGCCAATAGCTATTTAAGATACACAGTTGTAACACGGAATAATTTACCCCTCATTTTCTTCTTATTATGGTGCATTATCAGAAAGGTACGAAATATAGATTAGAAAAAATGACACAGCCAAGTGCAGCTGGCAGACACACACAGACTAATTTGGGGATTTTCAAATCAGTGGGTCTTTCAAAAGGGAAAAGGAACAAGTATGAATCAAACAGAAGGTGACGGAAAATGTGTCATGTAATTGGGTAAATCTTAAAAGAACCCTTAATTTAACTTAAGTATTTTTTGAGCATCTCTATACCAATACAAAAAAAGTAGGAAACAAAGAAAACTTATTGGATATACTTAAAACTTGTTTAAATGTCTCCAAAGTAGATAATTATGTACATCCTCCTTGATTGGCCCACTGAGTAGAAATTGTTGAAACCACAATGTCATAAACTCTTTTCTTAAAATACAGTGATGGTGAGAGGAAAGTACTGTACACCTTCTTACAAATGTTAAGCTTAATGTATTAAGATTTTATAAACATGAGCCAGTCCTCTCTCAGTTCTAAATTACTCTAATCTCACAGAAAATCACACAACATATTCTACAGTGTCATTTTAAAAAAATGAAGTGAACTTTGGACACCTATTTGTGAAAGAACACCCCATGATTGAACAGGTTGTAGAGCCCCTTTATCAATAGCAAAAAGTAATTGTTCTTTACCACTTTATCAGTCTACCATTTGGTCCACTCTTCTTTACAACAATCCTTCGTTTCATTGAGGGCTGTGTACAGCTCTCTTAAAATCCCACCACACTATATCTGGGATCACTAAACAGCTACTGAGTTCATGCTGCAAGACAGAAACCCTCACACAATACTTTGGTATGCAGAGTAGTCATGGTGAAGTTATTAGCTGGTGCCCAGGTTCTGTGACTGCAAAACAAACCCAAATCATCATTCGTCCTTCTCCGTGGTTTAGGGTTGATATGAGGTGTCTGTCCTGATTAAATGAAGGGGAGGGGTTCCACTTTAGCCTTGTCTGTCCAAATGATGTGGTTACAGATGTCTTGTGGTTATGCTGCTGTTTCCTCTTTAGAGCAAAGAGGCTTTCTCCTGGTAGCTCTAACTAATGCCCCTTTCCCACTAGGAGTCAGCTGGGCCCAGCACAGCGTGGTTGTTTTTCCACTGCCATCTCAGGAACACGGCAGTGGGCGAGGACATGGGCGGGCTCAGTGTAACAAAAGTTCCATTAAAAATCAATCACTCACCGTTTTCTGACATTACAGATAGGGATGCTGGACCGGTATCTAGCCCACACTCTCTCCCGTTGCTCGTGGGCCTTTCATAATAAATGCCATCCATTTCTGCAAAGCACTTCCAGCGCTTGCTGTCTGCCCCACTCCAGCCGTTGTGGTCCTTCACATCCCGATATTCACACTTACATTTTTTGTTTCCCCCAGCAATCTTTTGAACTTGCTGGAAGCCATGCGTTGCCATCATCTGTGACATCGCTTCACACGCACACCACCAGGCCAATCAGTGGCTACCACGATGTAGGTAGAAGTGAGATTGACACCACTTTACCCAACCCATCAGTCCATAGGTGAGCATGTTGGGTAGCCTCTGCCCGCTTCTGACTGAGTCAGAGGTAGTCCGAAAAAATGGGCCGGCTCGGCCCTGACATAGGTAGTGGAAACGTGGTAAATAGGGGCGGACCCCACCCGGTCCTGGCCGAGTTGACCCTAGTGGAAAAGGTGCATTACAAGCCCTACTTGTTCAGTCTTTTTCAAAATTTACTATCATGATCCTTAATATTTATTAGCCAATTGAGACCTACAGAGTCCAAGGTCCAACTTCATGAATACAGACACAGCCAGAGTTTAACGAAGCTAAACTGAAATCAGCTGTTGTACATCAGTTAATTTTGAATCTAAACCTGGAACATTAACCAGTTTAGAACGCCATCATCTGTTCCATCCTATAATGTGTCATTCTGATTCTCTCTGTCTATGTGTGTTAATAAACCAGCTGCCCTGCAAGATAACATGCTCTAATAATACATTTTTACTCAGTCCCAGGTCAGGATTTTGCAATGTTGTGATTGCAACTATTAACGCAAATTCAGCCAATCCTTGCGAATTTTGCACGTCTTGCAATTTTATGAAATTATCGCAATTTTAATGAATCTTTAACCAATTGCGATTCTCCGAATCATTTGACGCCATCACGTATCACGTACACTCCCTGTTTCTTATGTGAGAGGGAGCGAGAATGAAATATGCTGCATTTGCCAACTAAAATCCCTTCCAAGGACCATGCTATAGGCTACAGGTTCCTCATTCTCTACATGAAAGTGGGGGTAAATTGTGGAGTAATTTACTGTATTGCATCTCACTATATCATATATTATATTGCATTGTCTAGGGTACAAGGAAATTGTGGTTGCTATACTAAAAAAATAGAAAAAAAACTTAAATTAAAATTTACATGAGGAACTAATTACCCAAATATTTTTTTTGAATTACATATTGATGAGGTATACACAATAACAATATTTTAATGGTAAAATAGAAAGCAAAAAATCCAGATGATCAATTAATCAAGAGTGTTTGATTAATGCTCCTGGAGGCTACTTTGCCATTTTAATCTCATCATCTTTACCATTTTCCTTAATCATTATTACTGTTATTTCATCATTTGAGGTTACATTTAGATAATGCTAAATTTGGTAAAGACTAGATCAAGCTTTTGGAATGTCCTAATATTTTAAATCTTAAATCCCCTGTGTGTCTATAAGCAAAGCAGAATGTCTTGAAAGAGAAGAATGTTTTTTTTTTCCCCCTTTGGAATTAAACCAACCTATTATGGAATTCCCTGTTCTCTGTGTGCAGCTTTGCTGACCACAGAGAATCCTTCATTTTCTCCAAACTGTTTAACACAAGCGCTGCTAACAGGCCTCATTTGAAGAGCTGTCTTTCACCTACACTATTTATCTTGATGCAAACCCCTGCAGTTAGATGGGGGAGTCTCGTCAATGCATCAGTCATGTCTGCTGCCCTCCTGGTTTGATCGAATGTGCTCTCTGTGCACCATCTACACCCATATGAAGCCTGGGCAATGGGCACTGAGCTGGATATAGTAAAAAAACTGGGAATTCCTTGCAGCAGAGATGCTAAGAAAGACAGGGAATGTTTCTCATTGCAGCCAAGCCTACATATCTAATCTTGCAGCGTCTCATGAGGCCTGCTAAGAGTGTCAGGGCTGCAAATTGTGCTAAAATACATCTGTCTATTTGAAAATAAAGAGTTTAGGGTGATTTTGATCTTTCAGTGATAGTTATGGTGATTATTATGTGTCATATTCTAATGAAATGTATTATGAGGGGAAAAGAAAAGGAAGGTTTGAATCAAGAATAAAGAGAGACTTCGTGTTTAGTCTTATCTGTCACCATCAACCATAATCTTTCCCGAGCTGCAGATTAATTTAAAGATTACAGAGTACCATAAATGTGCTTGATCCTTTTTTTCTGGTATCTTCTCTGCTCCTTCATTGGCTTGTTCCCCTCTTTCGCCCAGTGTTACTTAAAAGCTTCCCTCTGAATCAAATCAACAGCCAGAGATAATTCAGCTCGACAATGTAACAATTGTGTTAGCGTGATCTTTTTGTTGGGGCACCTCTACCATTCACGCATATCTCAAGAGGGTTGCAGCAGCAGTGAAATTGCAGTGAGAATGAGAGTTAAGGACATCTGCCATTTCAGAAGATTAGCTAGAAAATAAATAGGTCCAAATCAAACATTGTTTCCATTTTTTTTCTCTAGACAGTTGTAGCTGCGCATTTTTGCACAGGTGCCTTTAGTCGTATGATTCATCTCCAACTGGCAGCCTGTTTTAAAAATGCAGTCTACATGCCACCTTGCACCTACATAACCAATCTATCAAGCCTAACCCAGGCGATGTGTGCATATACTCCCATATCACAGAGAAGGGCCGGGACGCAACTGTCATAGATGGCGTGATTGAATTGTTCCCTTGCACTGTCACCAAAGGGGCTATTACTTCAAATTAGCACACAAATTCAAACCAGGACAGATGGATTTGTCACATTCCAGCCGCCGTCTTCCTGGAAGATTGGCTATGCTTGTGCTGCGCGATGGAGATAAGACACCTGTCGTGGGGCTGTTTGGGGGTGAAGGACCGGTGTGGAATGGGAGGAGGAGGAGGAAGAGGAGGAGGAGGAGGAGTGGTGGGTGGATGGGTTTCCTGAAATGCTGAGGTGTTTTGCAATAAACTTTCTCTACCCCACGGTCTCAAATGATGATGAGGCACCATCCAGGACGCTGTGGGTGGCAGGAGATTGAGCTGCAGCAAGCAGGTGATTCACGCTGTTTGGAATGAAGCCGAACAATACCTGCCTTGCTTTTTTTTGTTTCTTTTAGTTTGTGTTTGCAACTTTTGTTGAGTTACAGCGTCTTGCAAGAGTATGGATAATCAGTGCAATGTATTTTCTCTGACATTTATGTGATTGGCCAATCAAAAGTAGTGCATACTTTTGGATTTTAAGGAAAAGAATACACAGTTTTTTATCTTACTTTTTTGCTCAACCTGAGTGTCTTTTGTGCTCTGATAGTAGACCGAATGTCGACTGGGTATAACTCTTCTTCTGCGATGGAGCAGGGGGGAATGCCTTGGGCTCCGTGGGGCTTGGTGGTGCTGCAGCCATGGGCCCCTGGGTGGACGTGCCAGGGCCTCTCTCTGCCTTGGTGGATCTTGGTGAACAGGGGTCCCTATTAGAGTCAGTGGGGGAGTTTTGTCTCCCTGTCCTTCCCTCCCCATCCTCGGACACCTCTATCCGCCTGCTCCATCATTTTACCACTCATGTAGGGCCTTGGGGTGTGGGCACGTCACTGGAGTGCGGGGAGGGGTTTCCATCTCTGCTATCCCGTGGTGGCCTGAGTCCCATTTTTATTGTACAACTTAGACACTCTCATTTATAATATTTTCATGAGACACATGTAGTTAGTGTACAGCGTCTATTCATCTGTGTCTAGGTGTACAGGTGAGAGTGTATGTGTGTAAGAGAGATGGAACGTACGAATGTGTCTGTGTGTTCCTGTGTATCCGTTAGGTTGGGCTGCCCCCTTGCCTGCCGCATTTCAGGGCTCCCACCAAATGGGAGGCCTATTTCTCCTCTGTCGCTCCCTGCCGGGGGTCAGGTCCGACCACTTGATCGCCTGTTCTGTATGTTTTTTGCTTGGTCTGTTTATTGGTGGGTTTCATTGGCCTTGGTTGGATGCTTGGTCTTGGTGCTCTGTGGTGTGTGGGATTGAGATTTGGGAGCTGGCTAAGCTTGGCCTGGGGATGCCGTCCATCCACTATGGCTATTGGTGTGGCCCCCCGACATGGGACGGAGGGGCCTCCTGTCCTCTGAGGGTCCTTTGGATGTCTATGGCTCCGATCTCCTTCGTGTCAGCTTCGATTTCTAGGAGGTTGATCAATGGCTTCTCACACCAGCTATTGAACACTCGTATGGAGAAACCTTATATGCACCAGCATGCTCCTGCTCTCACACACACACACACACACGCACACACGCGCACACACGCACACACACACACACACACACACACACACACACACACACACACACACACACACACACACACACACACACACACACAGGTGTGGGGATTCAGGTGTTTAGGGATGCGTTCTTGGGTTGAGGTTACCACAACTACATCCTGTAATAATCGGTACCATGCCATGAGCTTTTCAGTAATGCTGTTGTTGTATTTATATATCTATTTGTGGGTTGTGTAGTTCTCATTTTGCATCGTTGGTTTGTTTTATCATTGTTTTTTTTCTCTCTGTGTCTGCCATCCTGCAGGTGTAGAAGCAGACTAGGATGTTTTTGTGTATTGTCTTTATTCCCCTTCCTGTCTTATATCTTCAACTCAACCTCTCAACTTTTACTCCTACCTCTCTTCATCTTTTTTCTTTTTCCCCCTTTATTTTCCATCTCCGAGTCCATAATATCAGAAAGAAACAAAAAATCCACGGCAATTTCAAATAAAGATTTCTTACACATATATATCAAGTGGAGTACTGTAGCAAAAGCCGTAATGCTCCACTTGTGAAAGTAAATCTGTTGGGCTTCTACTTGGTAATCGGACACCAATTCTGAATGCTACACTGCCAGACAGATCACGGTAAAAAAAGAAAAAAAAGGAAGAAAGGAAGTCATAGGAGGCATATGCTGTTTGCCAAAAGCCATGTCGGGGACACAGCAAACATGTGGAATCTGGTTATCTGCTCATACGAGAACAGGATTAAACTTTCTGGCCTGCATGCAAAATGCTAAGTGGAAAAAAAATCTGAACCCTTAACAAAAAATCCTCAGTGGAAAACATGGCTGTGCCAGCATTATGCTATGAGGATGCTTTTCATCAGGACGGATGGGGGCAGCTGGTTAGAGTTGGTTGGAAGATGAATGAAGATGAATATGGGGCAATCCTGGAAGAAAATGTTATATGTTGCAAAAAACTTGACAATGAGGTCTCAAGTTCAGCTTCCAACAGAACAGTGACATAGATTGTATACCATTCAACCAAAGCTACAATGGAATGGCATATAAGAATATAAATGTTTAAGAGTACCTTTTTCAATGTCCAGACATAAATCACACTGGGAATCTGAGGCAAGACTTCAAATTTAATTTTATTTTGATGTCAAAAGCTGGTAGAGACCCTCTCAAGAATACTTGCCGATGTGACTGCCATCAAAGGTAGTTAAACAAACTATTATCTTGATGAGTCAATGAGTGTGCTATCAAAGTTCAACAGAAAATTGTATCCAATCTGCAGCTAGGAATGCAAGTATTGATGAAGACCAGCTTTAGGGTCAAATTAATTACATCCTTGGCCTCAATAACCTTCAGACTTTTAATAGTTTTAAAAAAACATGCAAATGTCATTTTATTTATTAATTATCCAGTTTTAATAGGTGTTGACAGGGATGTCTGAGTATACCCATCACACAGACCATAAGCATGGTGCTTGCTTCAGACACTGGAGAAAATACAGCTCAGAGACATAATGATTTTCATTTGTAATTATGGCAGCGTGAATCAGTCGGAAGTACTGAACATGAAAAACTGTTCTTACCTCAGGATCAATTGCATATAATTTCCAGATCAGCTCAGCCTAATGACTTTTCTACTGGCCTGATTAGTCAGACGGAGACTTTTTGTGTTGCTGCGTGTGTTCCCAAGCAAAAGGCCAACCACTTAGAAACCCATCTCCCAACAGTCCAAAAAATATCAGAGCACAACTGGTTATTTCCTGACATGGCATATTACAGAAACTGCAGGCTTAATTTTAAAAAGTCCCACTGCAGGTCTGGTATCTCTGCCTGCCTACATCCAGAAGCTACTGAGATGCTAAAAATGCTTAGTTGTTTATTTCTGACTCTATACTTAGTTCATCTGTGAAGAGTTGAGTTAAAAACAAACAAAAACAGTTAAATACAATTTTTAAAAGCAAACACTATAGACCTGAAACACTGTAGCTGCATTTGCCACTATAGACAAAAAGCGAAATATATTTTTCACATATGATTTTTTGGATGAAAGGATTTCAATTATATTGGAGAACATAAATATACTGGTCAAATTCTTCTGAAGATCTTTCCTCAAATCCAGGATTTGCAATTATACAAATGGATAGATGGATAAACGAATGGATGGATGTTGCACAAACCAGTGAAGAATTTACAATCTGGTAAATGGAGGGATGAAAAAAAATGAATGGATGGTTAGAAGTTTTAGTGACTAGAATAAGGAAGAAATAAATTTTTCCACCCTCAATGTTTTCTTTTCCATGTCTATCTAGACCTGGAAAATCCTTAAACTCAATACAGATGCAGGTGGTGAAAGACAGAAGAACTCTGGCTAAAATGAAATCACTCTTGGACAATGCATCCGACCCAATGCATGAAGCTGTTGCTGAACTGGAGAGCTCCTTTCAGTGAAATACTGCTGCATCTAGAATTCTAGATGCATTCTAGAATTGTGCTGCTCTGGGTGGCTGCATGTTGGAGTGGCTCTGTTGGCTACATATTGAGTTTTCTTTCTTCAGACGTTGGTTCCCCTGTTTTCTTGAGGAAAGATTTAATTTTTTGGAACCTTTCTAGTTTTTGGTGCAATGAAGCTGGAAGGATTTTTGCAGTTAATTTTTCACTTTTTGATAACTTGTTATGATGCGTAACAATGGCAACAAGGTGGTTTACAGCAGGGAGCAGCTGATTAACATAGCAAAAGCTGAAATAATACTTCAGCTGAATGCACAAATCCCTGATGAGTTGAGAAGAAGACGTCGTGGATGCAGAGCAGGAGCAAAAAGGAGACAGAGAAGGAGGAAGTACAAACCATCTCTTCCATTGATCATAATGGGCAACTAGAGATCACTGGCTAGCAAGATGGATGAACTGCAAATCCTTACAAGGACTCAGCCAGAGTGTCGGGAATGCAGTTTTATGTGTTTTACTTAGACGTGGCTGCAGGATCATATCCCCGACTCAAACGTCTCTCTGCCAGGCTTCCTGACAGTATGAGCAGACAGAGATCTGAAGACTAGCAGGAAAAGAAAAGGAGGTGGAGTAGCAGTGCTTGTCAACAACAGATGGTGTCATCCAGGACATGTTACTGTGAAGTGTTGTCTCTGCAGCCCAGATATTGAACTCTTCGCAGAACGCTTTCGTCCATATTATTTACCAAGAGTTCACCCGTGTAATTTTGGCAGTTGTTTACATTTCACCTTCAGCCGTTGTCATCAGTTCCGGTGTCGCTAAGCTACAGACTCAGAACTCGAATGCATTTGTGGCAATATCTGGTGATTTTAATTATGACTCGCTCTTGTCTACACTACACTTACAATAGTTTGTCAGCTGCTTCACAAGAGAAAATAAGACCTTGGATTTGTTTTATGCAAATGTAAAGGACGCATACATGTCCAAACCAAGACCTCCTCTGGGACAGTCAGATCACAATCTTGTTTTTCTCTGCTCAGAATATAAACCACTAGTTCAGAGGCAACCTGTGACAAAAAGAAATGTGAGAAAACCGCTTTGTGACATGGTGTGGAAACAATTCTCTTACCTTGAATGTGAACAAAACAAAGGGGATGATTGTAGATTTCAGAAGAAACTGGAATAAGTCAAACACAGTTTCAATCATGGGTGAAGAAGTGGTGGTGGTTGAGGAGTATGAATACCTCAGAGTTCACCTGGACAACAGACTGGACTGGAGGCGAAACAGTGAAGCAGTCTACAAAAAAGGACAGAGCAGACTCTACTTCTTGAGGAAGCTTAGGTCCTTCAAGGTTTTCAGCAGAATGCTGCAGATCTTCTACAAGTCTGTTGTGGAGAGTGTAATCTCTTCAGCCATCATCTGTTGGGGCAGCAGCATCAGAGCCAGGGACTTGATGAAGAAGGCTGGTTCTGTTCTTGGCCCTACTGTGGAACCACTGGAGATGATCATACAAATGTTTCTTCATAAAATCAAATAAATGATTGAGAACCCTGAGCATCCCCTCAATGAGACTGTCATACAGCAGAGTGTCTTCAGTTGGAGGCTTTTTCAGTTTCGCTGCAACACAGACCGCTACAGGAAATCCTTCCTGCCCACAGCAATCATGATCTACAACTCCTCCTTAAACAACACCACTTATTTTCCCTCTAGGATCAATAAAGTATTTTTGAATTTGAATAGAATCCTAGGTGCACAAAGGAGCGTTATAGCAGATTCCTAACTGTAACTTCCTACTGGTACACGTACATTTCCCCACTGTGGTACAACAAAGCAGTTGGTTCCTTGAGATCGCAGGGGGTTCCAAGAACATTGTCTTTGCTGAGGTTACCAAAATTCTATATTTTAAAAATGAAATTAATGAAATAAAAAAAGAAAATTGTCAACATAGCCAGCAGTGTAAAACAAGAATAAGAACAAAAGCCTACAACTGCTGTTTAATTTTTGCAAATAAAAGTCTGTAATTAATTACTTTTACTGCATGAATGCGAGTAGGAGTTTGTGTTGGGGGTGGGGGGAATGGGGTCCTGGTGTCACTTGGACACAGGCAAGGGGTTCTTCAAGAAACAAATGTTAGGAAGCACTGCAATAAAGAATTGTTCTATTCTATTCATTTATTCTATACATTCCAAAGGAACCCTGATAGCCTTGTCATTCATTAATGACATGATGTAGGAGTAGAGTGGCTGCCCCATGTGGAGAGGCTGTTGGTCCTTGAAGTAGCTATGTGAAAACTGTGAAGGCACACAATAAGATGAATTAGCTTTTTGAAGTGGTCAGGCCATTCAATTTAGAAATTTTAGAAGCTTTTTTTGAATTGTTGTACAGGTGAACGCACAACCAACTTTCACTATTAACTCCCCCTCCCCCCCTTCTCTCAACTGCACACCGTTCCCCTCCACATCCAAGAGGCTGATGTGGCAAAAAATATATTGATCATGTTAAAGGTTAAGTCTCTCCAAGTTAAAGGTTAAGTCTCTGTGTTAACTGAGATATGTATTATGTTGAACCAACATGTGAGAGCTCAAGGATACTTTCTGTGTCTTGGGTCACCAACTTGTGAGCCGTGTCTGCATGCTGACTGGAAGACATGGGAACCGACATGGGAACCACTCCATTATCTTTTTCCCTTACCCAGAGCGTCTGAGTGGTGTCTTACTAACGAGGTTAAGGTTATTCTATCTTACTGAAGACAGACACCTGTCTATGAAGGAGGAGTCTTAGTTTTATTCATTTCTATATAGTAATTTGTTAAGATGTGGGTGCAGGTCAGTTACTGCCATGCTGTATGTGCTGAACTCCTTGTTGATCAACAAGCCGAATTAAAGCTCTTGAACTAAGGAGGAATCCTTTCTCATTCTTGTTAAATAATATTTCCATAATAAGGCGCCGACCTAAAGCACCGCAGCCCGAACCGGATCTGGCACAGCAGGGATTTCACACTGATCTTGTTCTGAAACATTTGTAATTAACATTCCTCCTCAAGTCCAACTGTTTCTCAAGCTATCAATATTCCAGTAAGAAGATTTAACATCCCTAAAGAGGCAGGAAAAACGGACTGGATTTCGCAGGTTGGGAAGTGAATGATCTAAGTGAGCAATGAGAAGTTCATGTGCAGATTATACTTTAATTGTAATGATGACAGAGGGAAAAAGTTATTACAATTGCATTTTTTAATAAACTGAACAGCTGACGAGAAATGTGATGAACATTACATGAAAATACTGTTGAATTATATTTGATCAAAAGCCACTCTTAAGACATTAATGTAGTTAAAGTAGGTATAAACAATGCGATGTTGAAATTTACATCAAGTATCATGCATCAGACAAAAATGTTTACTTCCTGATAACCACATATCTCTACACCTATGTAGTCTGTTCGCAATTACGTTTAAAAAAGCTCTAATAAAAATAGTAGACAGTTCATGAATCACGAGAAAGCATTAGGTGCAGTGAAAGAAAAAACAACAACAGTCAAACTGTCCTTTGAGTTCACATTTAAACTGCCACAGCACTCACATGCCTTCCTAGTACTGAGTGTATTCCTTGGATGAGAGTTTTGCAATAATATGCTCCAACTGTCTTTTTGCTTCACACTGGGGGAAGTTACTCATCTTGTAGTACTGCGGGGCGATTTTCACCAGCCTGGAAAAGAAGGCAAGTCAACAGTCACAAAATTGTCTCCCATGTTTACTTGTGGGTGGAAGACGTTCTTCCATATTCACGAGGCGAATGCTGGAGCAAGCACAACAAATTTGGTAAATAATTGTACGAGGTCACACGGGGGGAACGGAAACATAGCTAAAAGGGTTGTTTCAGGTTAGCTGATTACATGCGACGCTCAGAAAGACACACTGGTGTAACTGGCTCGTTAGTTCGAATGACTTTTGTTGCCATTATCTTTCACAGTTTTTTATAATTAAAATAGTACCTTGCAAGTGTATTTACATATCTGTTTTTTGAAATGGGATGAAAATGATTCAAGGTTTTTAGATTTTGACCCTTGAATTTACATCTGAAGTTTAACTTTTCAATACATACATATGCTTTTAAAATATAAATCATCCTAGTGTAGCTCTGACTGTATGTTGAGTCGTTATCCTGCTGGAAGGTGAACCTGTGTGACTTTGTTTTACTGTGTGGATCGTGTGTTCAACCAAAAGCCTAGTTTATGCTTCTCCGTCTGCGGAGGTGCAAAGACAATGCGCCACAGGTTCTCCAACAGTCATGAAATGACGGACGAACGCAACGGAGAGCGCTCTGTCAGCCATTGCTCCTTGAGTGGATGTGCGTTTACAAGCTGAAGTAATTAAACTGTTGTCGACCAGAGACGTCACTGCAATGGTAGGCAGACCCGCCAGAAAAGGTCTACACCCCCTGCTGTCCTAGCGGAGAATTGCTTTGCAACACTGACACACCAGTGGAGAGGATTAAAAGGAAAACGTCCGTCAATACGTTTACGTGCAAACTGGCTGGCAGAGAAGCAAAAATTAGGCTTAATGTGCAATGTCAGTTTCCTGCCTCACCTACTGTTTCAAATCTAGGCCAGAAAGTTCAGTTTTGGTCTCATCTGATCAGAGCACCTTCTCCTGCATTTTCTCTACAGGGCTTTTGTCAACTTGGAAACTTACTTTCTACAATGGCTTTGTTCTTGCTACTTTTCCCTAATATGATTTGTGGAGTGCATAATGTATAGTTATCACTTAAGCAGATTGTAATACATTAGCTGTAGATCTCTGGGGCTCCTCCAGGGTTACTCTGGACCTCTTGGTTCCTTCTCTGATAAATGCTCTTTTCTAAGCCTTTCGGATTAGTTGGACAGCCATATACTGGTGAGTTTGACGATGTGCCACGCTTTATTTACAGTTAATGGATTTGACAGCCATCTGTGAGATTTTTTTTTTTTTATAACCTGACCCTACTTTAAACTTAAAACCTTAATCATGACCTGTCTGCTGTTTTTCTTGGTTTTCATGATGCGGTTTGTTCACTATTCTCCTCTAATAAACTTAACCTCTATTAAACTAGATTATATTTAGGGTATCATAGAGAATAGGTGGCTGATTACACATACACACAACAGATCTCAAAACCATGGAGATGTTTCCTTTCATTTCTTAATTATGCAATCATTTGTGTCAGTCCATGACATAAAGTATAAATATAATACACTGAAGTCTGTGGTTGAAACATTACAGAATGTGAAAATGTCCAAAACGAATGAATACTTTTTGTAAATTCCACATTTATAGACCTTTAAAGCTGTTGTAACCTGTTTCTACACAAAATCATACAGTGATAAATGTAGTGTCATCACTTAAACATGAACAGAACACCATAGAGCAGTGACAAATTTACAAACAATCTCTGACACTAACCACTCTGGTTTGACGTCTGTGCACGTCCTGATGTAGTTCTTGG
The DNA here is from genome assembly GCA_963556495.2 of Valencia hispanica. Taxonomy (NCBI): domain Eukaryota; kingdom Metazoa; phylum Chordata; class Actinopteri; order Cyprinodontiformes; family Valenciidae; genus Valencia; species Valencia hispanica. Next base: position 32,083,271 of record OY747714.1, read on the forward strand.
TGGTTAGTACGAACTCGTTATAGAGCACCCACTCGGGTTTGTGGTCCAGCACAGTGGAGGGGTGCAGCTGCACGACCTGGTTGTCCTTTACCGTCAGGTAATGGCCAGTGCGCTCAAGGTGAGCAACCTGAGCACAGGTAAGGATAAATATAAAGAAAAACAAAATCAAACACAGTTCTTTAATTTCGTCATTATTAAACCCCATGGTTGATGCTGGAAACCATTTTTTTGTCACTTAAACGCCTAACCACACCTACCCACCCACCAACCCCCACCCCCCGCCTCACCCTGTAGTCACTTGGTTGGGCTTCTGTGGCGGTCATGATTAAACAAGGCAATCAGTCTCAATAAAGGCCTCTCCCAACAAAGATGTGATAACCAAACACTGTGAACCCTTGAACACGAGCTGCAAATTTGTCTCCGAGATAAAGGTTAATGTTGACAAATATTTCAATATTAGAACCATAATTCAACTTGTCAGGTTGCTTGTTTCAGGTGGCCCCGAAAATGGCTTCTTGCAAAGCCACCATTTGTATCCCTGAGCAAGAGACAAATTAATAGGATTTCTTGTTATGTGGTTAAAACAAAACAGCACTAAATGTGTATGTGTGTGTGTGTAGCTCTCAGCTGTGTTTTCAGTGAGAGTTCTGTGAAATACCTATTTTTCCAAAGGATCTACCTCAAAAAGGGTGACATTCAGGTAAGCATAAAATTAATACTTTTAGTTTAAATATATTAGGGGATAGTAGATTCAACCAAACTGATCGCTGACCTGCATGAAAAAGCCAGTGACCAGCGCCCGCCGGATGTTGACATAATAGTCTTTGCTGTTGAAATCGCTGCTATTTCTTGGCAGACTGAAGCGGTCCATGATCCTTGACAGCTGCTGCCGTACGTTGTCTGCTGACATCAGTGAACGGTAGTTTACAAAGTTGTCGTAGCACCACTGGGTGGACTCATGGTCTGTGACAAGGTGACAGAGAAGGATTTGGTGTAGACAAAGGTATAAGGCATTAGGCAGGGAATTCTCAATAAATTTGAATACTCACCAATGTATTTCAGTTGTTTTGTATCCAATTTACAGATTACTAAAACCCCAAATTAAGTTTCTCCCCAAAATGTGGATATTAGATTAGATTTTGAAAACCGATGTCTGTTGACTGAAGTATATGCCCCTGTACTATACGGTACATGCAATCAGGTCCAGCAGACGAGACGGCTCCTCATCACTGACTATGGAAATTTAATGCTGGACTTAAAGCAACTTGGATTCTGTGCTCTACCACCAGACTCTGGCATATTTAATGAAATTAAACCTTCTCTTAGATCTGTAAGGAGGACCTTGAATCACAGAGTAACAGTCTAGTTCTTTTGAAATTAGTTAAAAAGTGTTTTAACACAACAAATACAACTGTTCTAGCCCTGGTTCTGAATAAGTCGGTGTGGAAGCCATTACAGCTCTGGATTCAGCTGTACTAAACTTTTAAAACCCAAACTCTTGAATGGCTTTGCTTCATTTTCTTTTTGACTTATGTAAAATTATAATTGTCGAAGAAAGTTATTTTGGGTTTCTATTGACCGAAAACCTCACTATTTAAAATCAAGAGAATTAAAAATGGATAAAATATACATTCTCATACACGCACAGACACTAATACATACAGTCATATTCAATAAATTAATATGTGCATTTGGATGAGGCTCGTCAGATTTAAGTAACATTTGAAAGTAACAACCTTTAAGCAGGTTCTAAACATACTTTTCATATAGCCTTGAATTTTGTATTAAAAAGGTTTTTATTGGTCTGACGTAATAAATATCCTGATCTAAAATGTCATGTTCTCATTACCTGGAAGAAAAAAAAACATCATAACTAATAATAATCAATAACAGAAAAAAAAAAGACTTAAAAAACTTCAGTCTGTGTGTAATTAATCTATATAAGGTATTTAACTTTGTGAATTGAGCTAATGATATAAATGAACTTCTCAATAATATTCAAATTAATTGAAAATATATATATATATATATATATATATATATATATATATATATATATATATATATATATATATATATATATATATATATATATATATATACACACGCACACACACACACACACGGCTTACTCCTGAAACACTTTCAGGAATGGGCCAAGACTTTTAATTTTAACATTTTAAAGTGTGCATTCTCTATGTAGCCAGTAAAAGAATGGTTAAATAAACTTCAAAAAGGCCCACAAGTACAAAAATGTCTTAAAAAAATAAATGATAGAAATAATTACTCTTCGGAACTAGAAAATTTACCAGTAACAATAAAAGTTTACTTCTTAACTAGACAAAAATCTGATATTATATTCTGTGAAAAAAAGTATTTTCTTTTCAGTGTAAAAAAAGTAAAAAGCAGGAGTACAAAATGACAAAAAAGGAGTATACTCTCAGTCTTTAGTTTTCTTCTTCATCTTCCTCAGTTAATTTACAAATGAACTCTCATTTTGCACAGGATGTGGCAGGGCGCAACTCTGTGCACAGTCTGCTGTCTGTTCAGTCTATGAACGGATCAGAAACACGCACTAGGCAGCAGCTCGGGGAGAATGTCAGATGAGAGAAGGGTGTCATATTGCATGCATCGCATTAGTCAGTTTAGGTATGGCTCCCTGATAAACAATGAAAACCTGGACATTTTCAGCAATCTATGAATTCCCCTCGGATACCCCGCACAGCACGTGAAAAGTGGACACGTTCGGGGAAAAGAGGATGGTTAGCCTAGCTCTGATGTGTGCATCATTGTCATCTGTATACCAGGAAATCATGCACAGAGAAACGTTCCGCATTGATTGGAATGCAAACTGCGATTAAATGCGTACATTTAAAAAAACGCATGAATTCTTCTGTAATTAGTATTTACAGTTAACGTGTTAAAATTCCCACTCCTAATATATATATATATATATATATATATATATATATATATATATATATATATATATATATATACATACATAAACTGGTGTAAGAAAGAAGTATGAATGTATGAATAGATGACTTACTCTGTTTAAAGGCATGGTAAACGTTGAGTATCGTCAGGTGGTCTCCATCAATGTGGGCAAAGCGCATCTTGGCATCATCAGCCGCCTTTTTGGCCTCCGTGGGTCGAGCGAAGCACTGTGGGACTAAACAAGGTTGGTATGGGCCCCCCAGCCGCCCACAGGGATAAGTTAAGCAAATCCAACAGAGAGAAGAACAAGGCCTACGCTCAAATGAGGCATATTGCATTGCCAAGAGTTTACAGATAAAACGGAGAGGAGGATCTAAGAGAAGGAAGGATGATGGGATTCTCCATCCTCCTCCGCAACAGCCTGGCTTTAGACAAGCTACAGCTAACATCTGACAACCAGTCCAAACAAGTGCATCAATCTAACAGAACTGATTCAGTGAGGCTGTCTGGTTCTGCCCTTTACCCTCTGTCAATTTGCTCCTGGCCTGCTTAACATCGAACGTGCTTGATTGTACCTTTAATGGATCAAAGCTGTGTTTATTGAGCCTCACGGTTGGTTGCTGTGGCAGCGCCGTTCTCAGGTGAGCTTCTGCTGCTTGCTTTAATGAACTCAGCAAAAACCTTCCATCCTGAAACAGCTGCTTTAAGTTCACACCACGTCCAAACAGCTAGTTAAATCCATTTCCCCGCTCTCAAAGACCCTCACACTCCCTTCAAAGGCGTCAAGATTCATCTCAATGAGCAGCATTCTGCTTTGGCAAGCCCGAAGTGCAATTACTGCTGTGGCGTGCTAGTGCTGCTCCAGCTACACATATATATTTTGTACAGACATTTATTCCCCCCCCTTCCTCACAAACAGCTGACACTACTGACTTTTTACTCCACTTACCTTGTAGTTAAGTTCTGAAGGCACACACGACATGTATTCTAAGTGGCCTTAAACAACTGGGAAGTAGAGTTCCAATCAAAATTTTGTATCCACTTTTGGGCTTTTGGAAAACTTTGAGTAACAAATACCAATTTCTGACAATTACAGTGTCTCTTCGAGAACTATAAAATAATAATAATAGTACTGAATTAATTTGTTTCTAGCCTAACAATAGCCTATAATAGTTTTGACATTTCTAGGCAAGGTAAACATGGGCCTTTGTACCAGCTCTGCATATGTCCTTTGAGCTCTCTGGTCGGCCCAGCCTGAAGCAACGGGCCAGCTCTGAGCTTTACCTGACAGCATGGCAGTGATGGAGAGGACCTCATTGGAACAGTTGAATTCGCAGCTGGCGATGACCATCTTGGCGAGCTGGGGGTCCAAGGGGAACTCTGCCATCATGGAGCCCAGCTCGGTCAGGTCACCGTTGTCGTTGAGAGCTGCCAGGTAATTCAGCAGCTCAAGCGCTCGCATCAGGGTCTCCGGGGCTGGGGAGGACAGAGTGGGAGCGACGGCCTGTTAAAGTGTTCCAACCCCACAGGCGTAAAGCACACAGGTGGCAGATGCAGACAATTTGCAAAACTGTCAGTCTTTCATAGCAGCAATACTTGAAGAGTACAATTTGAAAAGACTTTCAAACAGAAATATGTCAGATGTTATTAAAACTATAATGCTTACAAGCAGCGACTGCCCTTTTGCCCACATATGAAAGCTGAAATTTGTACAAATGTGGATTTCTTTCTAAATTTTACACAGAATGTCATACATATGTTTTTTGTCTAGAATCTATATCACTAGCTTTACTGCTTTCTGATGCTATCTATCCTTCTTGTCCTGGAAGAAGGAAGAAGCTGGAAAATTGCAGTTACCTAAATTACAGGGTCTATCTATCTAGCCAGGATCTTGTTAGAGCAAACAAAAAGAATCCTGCCTCACAGAATGGGTGGATATATTCACACTTTTAATGTAAGTTAACCTCTTAAGCCCCAGGGTCTCTCCAAGCTCCTAGCTCGAATAGGACATGCCCAACATTAATTTAGTTTTTCTCTGCAAAAACAAACTCTGTGTAAACAATCTTGGTATCAAAATGAAGCCAATGCTTGTGAAATTACAGCATATGTTACTGTGCCAAAGTAATTGTAGCTGGAACATAGACAAATTACAATATTCTTTATTCACAACTAATTCTTTTCTCATGTTACAGTATATAATACATTGAAAATATCCTCCAGTAGATTATAAACTGCAGGAAATAATCAACCAAAATGTGGAGATTACCTGTTCCAAGATTCATGTTGATTAAGTGAAGTAGAGCAAACTTACAGAGGCTTTAGTGAAAAAATAGCTAGTTGTTTTGCAGTTTGGCACAGTTAGGAACATTTCGGCATAATTTGGCACAAACAGTGAAAGTTTCAATTTCTCAACTCCTGATCTACTGATTGTATTCAAGTTCAATTATATGCCTAAAAACATGGTAAAACATCCAACATATTTATCAACCTAATTAAATAACACTATAACAAAGAGTTAGGCTTGACTCTGACTGAAGAACATTTATTCAAATTCCAAATATGACAAAACTGTGAAATATACATATGAAATGGATAACAAAACTGGTCACAACCCCCTCCTCTTATCAATGCAAATGTTCTTACATGGATGATAATGTGCTTTGCATGCAGTAACAATATGATCGTAGAGTGGCCTGATTTTGCACAGACGATCCTAATCAGGGGTAGGTTTTTTTTCTTTTCATTGTCCTCGTCATCGTTCACAAAGCTGAGGTGCAATGACCACAAGATTGCCTCAAACTGGTTTCTCTGCATAGTGTTACGGGATAATTGAAAATTTTATGGCCACTCACCCCTCCAGTAGTCAGCCCTGTGGTGCACATTTACAAGTCCGGTGTATATAATGATAAATAGGAAAACTATAAGTCTGTTACAGTGAGTGGAGTCCAAAGGAACTTTCTGCCAGACTCTTAACTTTTTAGCATTGGTATTGTCGATAATTGTCCAAATTACAGATGAACTGAAGAAGAGCTGGAAGAGAGAGAGGGGAGACCATGCTGCGGTTTGGTCAAAGGTAGGGCGCGATGGCCTTGTGGGGATGAACCTAAAAGACTCAGGAATGCTGTCCTCCTCATGTCTGTGGCACCACACATCTTCACCCACTGGCGTGTTAGCAGACCTCTTTGGACAGCCGTTTGCCTTAGCTTTCCCCATTGTTGCCTTCTTGGTTGGCTGCGTAGAAGTTGAAGGCCTTGGAGGTATTTAGTCCTCATCCTCACTAAAACAAGATGACAGAAAAATAATTTGAGAAATTATGAATATATGCATACACATCTACACATAAATACCTATACACACATATATATATATATATATATATATATATATATATATATATATATATATATATATATATATATATATATATATATATATATATATATATATATATATATATATATATATATATACACACACAGGCACAAAAAGATGTGAACAAAATAGTTACAACAATTGATCATCTAAGAACACAATTAGAAAAAAACATCTATATAAAATGGCTGACAGAAAAACAAAGCAAGCAACTTGCTAGTTGGGACATACCTCTCTTCCTCTGGTAAAATTCGGTTTTCCTCTTCTGATGACGAGTCCTCGACACAAGCCTACGATGAACTATCATTCAAAATAATCGGCAGGGCTTTGTCAGTGATGATTCTCTTCTCTTGAAGCGCCATTTTTCGAATGCAAACAAAACAATCAAAACTGAGTCGTTCACTCTCGCTCTCACCTGCTCATCTGATCACCCGCGAGTAACAGCAGCAGAGCTAAACAAAATATCTGTTTTTAGAATTACGCAGACCTGTAACTCCAGTTTCTATTGGCCAATTTGGATGACTGACATATGGTTAGAAGCGTGAGATCCTATAGAATCACGCTGACATCAGAACTTTGAAGCAGATTGGACAAACCAAATGTTTACATGGGGAAAGTTCACAATGCGTGTGGCAGACAAGGTTGAGCCTCCTCAAATCAAACGTAAAAAATAATGGCATAAGGATTACGTTTTTTTCACATTTTCTTCTCTAAATGCACACTGGGTATTTTAGTTATTCTGGAAATACAGTCATATCACAGTGGATTATTCTTTTCAGCAAGGAAAAAACAAAGGTAAGGAAGAATTTATGCTCTTGTTTTTCAAATGCTGTACGTATTTTTGAGCTTATTTTGCTGCTCATTTGCTGCTCATTTGCTGACATTTGCACGTTGCATGATGCAACGTGCAGCTTTAGAATCTGTGAGAAGCTGGCTTTCAGGGAAGGCAAAGTTTGCTCGTTTCTGTTTGACAGGATGACCAACATTTTTGGTTGAATGTGTTCATGTAAAAATCGCAAAATAGCACAACTGTTACTTTAATTGCTTGTTATTTTTTCTGGGTTTGGGAGTCACAAAAAAGATTTATATGAGTCTTTAGCTGAAACTCTGAGGTTTATAACGATAGGACATGCTTAGCAATCAGTGACCACAGGTCAACTAAATTCGGACATTTCCCCGCCCTTCCCCCACAGTGACCCGGCTGCGGGGGCTGTGGGGTGGAACAGGTTAAAAACTTAATTTTTATATACTAGCTCTGGCATTATGGTTGGGTCTCTAACACTTTTTTTTTCAAGAGTGCGCCACAATTGGCTTCATCGATCTTCCCATTAACTCTGACCAGATTCCCTTTCCCTGCTGAAGAAAACTTTGTGGATGGTGTGTTCAAAAGGGGTAGATTGCATGTGTTCCCTGTCCATACACAGGTCTCAGACTTCCTCCCAGACTCCAAAAACATGACTGTTAAGTTAATTGGTCTATCTCTCTCACTTTAACCAACAATGAACGAGCTCTAACTCGTCCGAAACTATATTTACCCTATTTATCTGCCCAAACACAAGATTAGGTTGAATTAACAGGTTCAGTCCTATTTTGTTTGAGGGAGGTCCAGTCCACAAAGAGGAGAGAAAAATGTTTCAGTAGTTGAGCAAAAAGGCAGAGATAGATCCTGGTGCAGGATTTTGGGACTGTGTGTCCCAACTGCAGGGCAGACGTCTTGCAGTTCGACGTCGTAAAGAACTGTCTTGGAATCAATTTTTATATAACCCAAGCTGGATGCACAGACAGCAGTGGGCACTTCGAAGCTTTGAGATGAGTTCTGGGGAGTGTGTTGGGGTCACAGCTAGGAATGCTGGGAAATGCAGTCTGCTCAGTCCATCTGGGCAAAATAGCTTCCTGCTGTCCAACAGTCTGTTCTATTAATTTGTGGAAAATGGATCCCAACACCAGTAATCCCATGGTCATTGAACCAGGTTTTGGTACTTTTGGCAGCGTGGGCAGGTGCCAAGTCCTGTTGGAAAATGAAGTCAGCGTCTCCATAAAGCTTGTCTGCGGAAGGAAGCATGAAGTGCTCCAAAATGTCCTGGTAGATGGCTGCGTTGACTGGACTTAATAAAGCACAGTGGACCAACACCAGCAGATCACATGGCTCCCCAAATCACACAACTTCTGCACAACTTTCAGGTCAGCACTCTTCCCCATGATTGTGATTCTTACTGAACCAGACTGAGAAACCATTTAAAGGCTCAGGAACCCTCTTTATTTGTTTTGGATCAATTAGCTGATTAGAGTGTGATCCTTTGAGCCTAAAATATTTAACCTTTTCAAAATATTCAATTTTTTTGAGATTTTGAATTTGCGGTTCGCACAAGCTGTAAGCCGTAATCATCAAAATTATAACACAAAGGCTTGAAATATCTAGCTTTGAATGTAATTAGTACATATCATATATTAGTTTCACCTTTTAAGTTTAATTATTGAAATAAATTATATTCAAATTTTTTGAATTTCACCTATAAAGTTTGATGCTTTTATTTTATTTTAAATCACAAAACTCATCTGTCAGTATCTGGAGAAGCAGAGAATAAAAAAAACAACAACTGACTATTAAAGCACTGGGAAAAGAAAAAAAAAACAGAGAAAACACTTCCATTACCTGCTGTACTCTGAGCTTTAATAGAAGACAAATGCCTTTTAAGAAACGAAACAAACACTAAAATGGAAGCAGTTGGCAGATTTGGCAGCCAGATGCATGAGGTGAATCAGAATGAGATGGCTCCTGTTATGTGATGGCCAGAGTTACGTTCGACAGCGGCATTGCAGAGAAGCAATCATGGCAGAGCTCATTTTTCATCCTACACTCCGGCAATCCCAAACAACTAATGTAATTACAGGGGAACTTTCTACTTAATGCTTAAACACAAAAGGCTTCCACCGTTTGGTTAAAAGATTTTTCCTCCAGATGCAATTATTGACCTTTGGCTTCTCAGAGCTGAAGCCTAATGACCAGTTGCATGTTAACTGAAAATTAGCTTCAAATACCGAGTCTGATGTTTGCTTGCCTACATTTCTCTCAAGTGCTTCTAAAAAAATTCAATTTCAAACAGCAGGGAGGTGTTTTTTTTATGATTAACAAATATTGATTTAGTCTATCAAAGCTACTTTTTACATTTTTTCCCCTCCACGCAGCGAATGTTGGGCAGATTACTTACCATTCTGATGGCTTGTGTTGGGCTGAAGAAAAGGTGAAAATCTGATTTCCAAGTACAGCTAGCAAGATGAACCAGCGTGGAAATTCAATCTATACGTAATGCGGCTCATCAGAAAGTAAACATCGACTGACTGGCTGAACACACAAGAATCTGATATATTAACCCGGGTTAAAATCAATGAGGCAAAAGGCTAAAGGTACACTGAACCACATCGGCTTTCAAAGTTGTATTTTGGAAATGTCACAGGAAAAATGAATATGGTCCAGCGAAGTGCTGGGAGAACAAAGAACAGAAACATTTTGGAAAGAAAATCGTAAAAAGTCTTTCACAAAAGACACAGGGCAGCAAACACATGGAAGATAATATTCTGCTCAAGTAAGACCAAAACAAAACTTTTTGGCCTATAAGCAAATTTTCTGTGTGGAAGAAGGCAGACACCGCACAACCCCCTCAACACACACACACTCCACGGTGAAACCTGACGGTGACAACATCATGTGGGCATGTTTTTATCAGTAGGGACAGGGAAGCTGGTCAGACTTGATGGAAGAGAGATGAAGCTAAAGACAGGGAAAGAAAACGTGCTCAAAACCTAATTCACCTTCCAGTAGGACAACAACCCCAAATACACAGCGAGAGCTACGATGGAATTAGATTAAAGCATTAACTTGTTAGAACAGCTCAGTCAAAGTGGAGACAGAAATCCAATTGAGAATCTGTACCAAGACCTGAAAATTATTCTTGACAGAACATCCAAACTGAACAAGCTTCAGATATTTTGCAAATAAGCGCAGAAATTTCAATCTCTAGATGCTCAAAGCGGGTAGGCAGAGTTTATGGCATGACATGCTCTAGTACGTGTGGCGTCACATAACATATAAAAAAAGAAGTCACATCTGTTTTGAAAGGCTCAATTTTGAAATGTCACTAAGACAAAGAACACTGCCCAGCTAAGTCAGGATTTCTTTTGGCCTTTTTGGGCCGCCCTTTTTAAATCGTAGCTGCTTTGTTCAATTATTTACCAACTCAAACATGAGCTGTAGCTTAACCATGGGATATCTATGTTGTTCCAGCCTTGAAGGAATTTATGAGGCAAAGAGAAGGACTCCTCCTCCTCTTTGAAATACAAATAGACATAAACCTCTGGTTTCTCTGGCTTAAATATAAAAAAAACAGGGGGCAAAACTCAAATTCAGTAAAAACTTCTCAAACATAACCAAACTATACCATACCAAAATGATTGATAAAAGCAGTGATTCAGATAAAAAAAGCTTAGTTTCAAAAGATTAATACAGTATGTTCATCAGTTCCTTCAGTCAATATTGGCCATTTTCCCAGAGAAAGACCTGCAGCTCAGCATATAAAAAGTGATCCACTGTAAATAGATGTTATAAAACCTGTCTAGTAACTCTCAGACTTAAGTCAGACTTCATTTGTTGCACCCCAATAGCTCCAGCTCCAGAAGCTGCTTCTGCCCTGAGTGGATCAAATAAATAAAAACGGAATCCCTCCCACTTCACCCCACTGTTCCCAGTTAAGACTCCGCAGACAAGGCCAATCCCATATGTTGATGTATACCTGTGCGTTTTTGTGAGAAATGTGAGCATGGTGTTGGAGGTCAGTCACGTTTCACTGAAGGAATATAAAGGGAAGGCAATTGCTAAGGTGATAGGGCTGCTATTGATGTAACCAATTTCATTCTCCAAATGGCGTTTGCCACAGTGGACGGGGAGAGATGGGTTTAATCTCAGAGGTGAGATGAAAACTATATTATGGTGAGAAAAGGGAGGAGGGAGGGATGGAGGTTAGGGGTAGGAAAAGGTCGGTGGTTTCTTCAGGAGGATCTCAAAATACTTACAATAGAAAATGCAATAACCTGACACCTCAATTAGACGCAAACTGTGTTTTAGATACACTCCAAATGTCTTTCTCAGTTTATTATAAAAGAGGTAAATGCAATAAAATGCAAAAGAAAGAAGCACAGCTAATGATAATGTGCAGAGAAGCAGCATGGAGCAGTCATCAAAGTTCTTTATGTCTATCCTGCTCTGAAAGAGTGCTGACAATGATTTCTGAAGAGAGGTAACTAAAACTACAATAAAAACAGAAAAGTTGTTAAATGTTTTTTTGAATAGCTTTGACAAAGTTAACAAATCCCTGACCATCACAGTTGGATTGTCTTTAGGGAGATCCTTTTCCATCTGATTGCTTCCGATTTATATTTTACTAGGCAAAATAAATCTGAAATTGTGACAAAAAAGCTGGGCATTACAAGAAAGTGTTTACTGGATGTGCCTTGTATTATGAGGATATCGCTCAAATCTAATAAAAAAGACTGCTTGGCTCTACTTGCTCCTGTGTGAGTGTGCAAATATTGACACCTACTTGCCAAGCGAGTATTAGTAATTCATAAAACGTTCTTTACTGTGTCACGTTACACTACAAACTTTAATGTATTTTGTAGGGATTTCATGTGAGAGATAAAAATAAACTTGTGAATAATTATAAAGTGGAAGAAGCAGGATACATGGTTAAATTTTTTTATCTGAAAGTGTAAGATAAAATTGCATCTAGCCACCCTGAGCCAATAAATAGGACCTAGAACCACATTTTGTAGCAATTACAGCTACAAGCCTTCATCTCTACCTCGTTGCACATCTAGTAACAAGTTCCAGCTAAATCAGATTGGATGAAGAATATCTGTGAACAGCAATTTATCTCTTATTCTCGATTCTCTTAACATCTTCCCTGTCCCTTTGAATTGAACTCAATTATGCACTATTTCCAAAATAAATAAATCATAAATGCAAAAAAAAAAGTTTCTTTACAAATTTTTATTGAAGGAAAGTCTTGTTTAAAGTTTAGTGAAATTTAAACTCACCTGGAGGATCCATGAAGTCAAAGTGCACAAGATCGTCAATGCCCAGTTTTTTCAGCTGGAGAACCACAGAGCCAAGATTAGACCTCAGGATCTCCGGATATGTGTTGTCCTGTGCCATTTAGAAAAGGAGCCCAAGGAACGATTGAAAGTGAATCAGACACAGTGATTATTATCTACTCATGAATCAGTCATATGTCAGCTTAAACAGAGACACAGAGTGTAGGGCATCTGAAGGGCTATTTAAAAAAAGAAACATTTCTATGCCACTAAGAGTGATCGGGATAGAATTACCCTGAGGACAGTGGAAAACTGGGTTTTAGAAGTTCATTTGTCACAGTGTGGCCATGTTGTTAACACATCTTAAGGAGGTGATTTAGAATCATGATCCGAAATTCAAGAGTCGTGAGAGCAAATTTTCAACAGTTTCTACAGCTACAAGGCTGCTCTGGGGGATACAAGATGCTCGAGGCACTGCGGAATAGCATATATAAGAATCAGCCTTGAGTTTATATTCCAGATAATTTCAATAGTTTTAAAACCACACTGCTTTTCACCTGCATTTCTGTCCTATAAGCCTTCTCGGTGTACAAGCGGAAACATTTTCCTGGACGTGTACGTCCGGCGCGGCCTGCTCTCTGCTGAGCTGAGGCCTTGCTGATGGCTGTGACCAAAAGGGATTCCACTCTGATGCGTGGGTTGTACACCTGAAAGGTATAGAGAGAGGGAAAGCTAAAAATTATTTCACAGAAAAAGACAGAAATGCTAAAACTAGGGAAGAGTTGCTTTTTTTTAATAGGTAATTAAAAAAGGAACATCTAGAACATCTACAAGATGACAAAAAGCACCAGAGTGACACATATGCCCAATTCACCACGGTGAATATATAATCTTGTTTTGTGCAGAGTGTATGACTTGGCTTCAGGCTGGTGAAATGTCAGGGGAATAAATAACAGGCTTTTCCATCTTTGCTGCTGTCAGTTGTGCGCTGCTGTGTTTATCTGAGGATTCTCAGGCAACAGACGCAGATGATCGCAGCAGATAAGCAGTTGCGGGGGAAAAGGGGACGCTAACCTTTTGCTTGGCAAATCCGGGATCAATTACAAACACAACTCCGTCGATGGTCAGGGACGTCTCAGCGATGTTTGTTGACACAACGACCTGTGGACACAAGGACACATGATTTGAAATGATCCACCCAGGGTGTCTGGAAGGACTGACAGGACCTCAGAGGTTGGATCTGGCTAGAATGAAATCAATTTCATGTATGTTCATCAGGTGAGGGGGATAGTGGTTTACTTTAAGCAGGTCATTGAGTATCAAAACATTGAATAATTTTTTAATGCTCTAATTTTAGCCAATAATTCCTAGACAAAGGTTTTTAAACAGTAACCAATGACAACCTGAGAATGCACCACAAGGTTTTTTACTAGAGCCATTTGGTACAAGAATTCATATTCATTGAAATGTTCACGTTTTGTCATGTTATAACTGTGTTCTTTGATTTAAGGTGGTAGATCAACAAAAAGTACAGAAAATTCTTAATTAAATGGATTTATTTTAACAACTAACTATGCCAGGCAATTTTATTTGTATAGCACACTTTCAACAACAAGGTAATTATTAAGGGGTAAAATAAAAATAGCTGTAAAACACAGACAAAAGCTTATAAAGTAAAAACAGCAATAAAGCAAGAAGCATACACTAAACAAAACGGTTTCCAAGCCCGACAAAGCAAGTCGGCCCGTGGTCCCACCCCTGTCCATGGTTCTTCTTGCATCCTGCCAGGCCGGCATCACCAGGTCTCTTCGCACAACAAACTATTTTGGGATTTCTTAAACTTACAATACATTTAGCCTAAGGGTTTTAGAGTACAAGCAAGTCTGCCTCTGGCTTTACCCCTCCCCGCACACTCTCCTCTCCACATCCTATCAGCTCAACATTGCCAGGTCTCTTTGCACATTGACCTTCAGTTGGGACTACTTTAAGTTAAAGTGTTGCCCTTACAATGCACTTAACCTATGGGTAGTATTGTAAAACATTTAAAAAACAAAAATCATAAAAAATTAAAACTTTATCCTAAAAATCTCAAAATATTTTAGGACAACCATCTCTGTATCTAGAACATAGAAAACACGTTACAGTGCACTTGTATCAACGGCTTTTTCTATTAAGAAAATTGTAAACTATGAGTTCTACATTTTCCCCTCCAATGCTGACTCAAATAAAAAAAAGAAAATCATGTAACATCCATAATTTATCATAGAAATCCAAAAATATTTGTGGGTTCCTGTGTCTTTATCTGGAATATTATGAAATATATGTCCATGTCCTTACATGCCATTGTTTCTTGATGAAAAATAGTTATTTGACATTTTAAACAATGATGGCAGTACATACCAGAAATATATAAATTCATATAAAATCCATATTCTATGATAAAATCTTAAAAGTATTCTCAGATATCCATGTCTACAAGAGGAACAACTTGAACCATTTACCATGCACGTATATGTAACAGTTTAATAAAAAAAATGTTTATCACCATTTGTAACAATGTTAAATAGGTTATTTAAAAAAAAAACATTAAATTAAAATTATTACCATATTATACCTATATTGCTAGGTCTAGATGTTAAGAAGCCTTGATGTTTAATCTTGTCAAGAAATTAAATGCTTTTGCATTAAAAACGTTAATAGCTATTTTATAACAATAACTCAAATAAAAAAATATAAACATATTTCGTTGAAAAATTACTAAAATATTCTCGGTCATGTCTACACACTGCAAAAAGTGAAAATATAGACTAGTGTAGTTTACTTGACTTCAGTGTATTTATCTAATCACACAATTTTCTGGACTTATTTACTCATCCAGGCTGAAGATACTTAAGATAATATTACTTGTTTTAAGAAAATTAATTTTGTGCCAACCAACTCAGATAATAAAAGTAATTCTAAGCAAATTTATCTTAAATTGTTGAGGAGGTAGCCTTTAGGCATGTTAACAACTCAGCTTAAGGGTATTTTTTACTTGTTTCAAGACTCACATCAACCTGTTTAAAGAACGGACCCCAACTCATTAAGAATGTAAGATTGATTGTATACATTCATTTACTCTGGGACAATGCAGTGTTCTATGGAAAACCTTTACCTCAGTATGATTGGTTAAGAATAGACATTAGCCAGTTAAGGTAGCAGGTGTGTGTTAAGGTGGCCACCTTAACTATAAAGCACTGGGGGAAACACTGTGTAGTCTGCTAATGATACTAAATTTGAATCTAATCTAATTAATGTGAGCATCCTGTACCATTAATAACAACAAAACATGAACTTTTCCCCAAACAGAGAGGAGTACCTCAACTAATTTATTCATGGTTATGTTTAGGTATTTGGCAGACGCTTTTATCCAAAGCGACATACTTATAAAAACACCAATATAATCTAACAAATCAGGAGATTTGTAGAAGTAATTTTCAGTAGTATTGGCTTGTAGGCATAACAGTTAACACTTAGCAGTGGCTAAACACACAGACATACCTTGCCAAACGCATGCGCACAGTGCCAACATGGTCCAAAGTCCAGAGTTGGCTAGGCCTAGCTAATTACACAGCCCGCACGAGGCTTAGTCCAAATATATTTAGTATTTATGTCAATTTAAACACAAGTATAAATTAACAACATTTCTGCCATTCACAAAGTGTGTAATTTTAAACATTCGAATACAATAGCACATCAGTTAGGTCATATTTTCTAAAAACATACGTCTTGTCATGGAATGGTACAGAGTAATATGCAGTGTAGTCCGGTAATTTCTCCAAATCTATGAATTCTGTTGCCGGAGCAGCATTTGGTAGAACAATTTCATAAGACAGTAAATCTCGGTTAAATTCCAATGTATCATATATTTGATATTCGCAACAAAATAGGGATGAATCTACAACAAAAATATTATTTATCAGTCCAAAAACAGGCAGCCCGTCTTTTGAATCTGTGATGATGAGTGTCTTATTACTTATATACTTGTTACCATTGAGAGTAATCCACTTAACAGAGACGATATGCGAGAAATGGTCAATATTTAAGAAATCTCTTATCTTTGAATTCACATATTCAAAGTTTGAGACTTCTGATACAGGACCCAATTCTTTCTCATGTGCAAAAATTTCGTTTGTGTGACTATGAACCCTTTCTACCACTTGACTGTGGTTTACCAGAGATTTGCAAACATTCTTGTAGTTTAATTTTGAAGACCACTTTTTAAAAAAAATCGATGCTTAGACAAAAATCTCATACAGATGTGCCTCGTTAAGGGACCCAGCACCTCAATTTGTGAAGGGAAATGCAACATGTAATGCTGCTTTGGTGTTATATTGTTCTCAGGGAACAGCTCCGTGAACATTTTAAGATGCTTCTCTATCATCACTCTAAGTTTTTGTAGGGGTTTCCCTAAATAGAAGAGGAGCAAAAAGGATCGGAGTTATTTCAATCAACTCTATGATGAACTTAACATGGGTATGATCCTTGATACTGTTCAAAATATAAGGAAGTATCTTCAAAAGTATCAGCATCTGCCCAGAAGACTGTTTAAGTTTGTTGTCATTAGATGCCATAGTGCTGACACTGATTGGGCATGGTTTGTCTTTTACATCACTGGGTGAATATGTAAAACCATTTATACATAAATTAATACAATCCAGGTCAATCTCTCCTGACAAAATGAGATGCTTCAATACACATTTCATTTCCAAGGGCACAACACCCTCAAGCATAACATGCATAATATCCTGAGGGGTTTGCTGAATAAGGTCATGGGGCTGGTAAATCTGTAAGTTTACTCCTCCTGTTAATACCATAGGTAGTCTTGAGAGCATTTTTGAGGTAGTCTGTTTTGGTCCTCTCTATTTCTCTACACTGTCTAATGTGATTTTCTAACGTTCTCATGGTAAAACTATTTTCATCTAAATTGTTCTGCATGGTCTCAAAATCACACTAACAATGCCTACACTTACTGAATGCAAACCCAACTCCAGACTTAAACCCAGCCAGGTCATGCTGGGCAAGGGTATCGCCACATACAGATATTACTGCACCATAAACAGTTTCACCATTCACAATTTTGACACCATTGTAGAGTTCTCTTAAATCCTTTTCTATTCGTTCCAAAATAACATCAACACCAGCTTGTGTAATGTCCTTAGCTTTGGCGATAGCAAGTAGTCGTATAGCAGCAAGCTTTGACCTAAACTTGGGGTCTATGTTTCCTAGTGTATAATAAATCATAAGTAACTTGTTCACAGAGGTATGCGCTCCAAGAGGGTTACATAGTTCTATCTCATCAGAGTACAATATCAACTGTAAAGCACTACGCTTCACTGAAAATAATGGATGACTTTTGAAAAGGCTACCATCCACAATGTCATAGAGAAATCCATCTTTGTTGCAATTGTCTGGAGGAGTACTGAGCATACTGTGAATTCTTGGGTTGGACAACAGCTGTTCTAGACTCTTGATGAGTGGAACATAGAACAAAACCTTGTTTTTGAGCTTAAGAACCTGGGAAGAACCTCTCTTTACTCTACACAGTCTTTGAGATATTACAACCTCCTCTGGCTCAACTCGGGTAAAAAGTTCCTCAATGGTTTGGTCCTGCCTGAATGTTGTGGTCAACGTGGAGAATGGATCTGGAAAGTCATCAAATGTTGCCAGTGCATCATTCCGTAGGTGCTCAATGTTGTCTGAATGGCCATGTTTGTCAAAGACTTCCTTCACTCTTTCCCTCAAGGTTTCTACAAGATTAAGTTGAAACTGTTGTACTTCTGACACTATGCTGTTGACGTTCCTCTAGAGAGAGAGAGATAGAGAGAGAGAGAGCGAAAACTCATGTAATTAGGTCTATCAATTAAAGCACAAGTGATGTGATCATTTACAATGAAATACAATGGCCAATAGTGAAATGTTGACAAATGCTTACCCGAGAAAGACAGCATCTTTCACGAACATCCACGGTGAAGGCAGCTGCACGTCTGGACAAGTCCTGTTAAAATAATTACATTCAGCTTTAAAATAGCTGTGTTGTGCCCTTCAAATTATCAAACCATCAGTTTTGATATTAATGATATATTCCTCATTCCAAAATAAACATCTTATCTACTAGTGGTGCAACGGATCATCATTGATCCATGATCCGTTCGGATCACTATCTTCGGTTCGGCACACACATTATCCGCGGATTGATTTATGGAAAAAAAAAGTTGTGCGCATGTTCAGTCTGCACATAGCGTGGTCATGGCGAGCGGACGAACGGAGGAGCTTGAGCACCCCGCGTCATTTAAATCCCTTGTATGGGGACATTTGCATTTGTCCACACTCTCCCCAGACAATGTAGACATCCTTGTCTTTTTGAAAAACAATTTGAAATTATAAGCTCAAGTATGCTTTGCTTTCTTTCTTTTATTCTTCTTTGATGATGTGAAGATATGCTTTGTCACTCCAAGTTTAAAGGAAAGAGATGTGCCTTTTTATGTTGCACTTTAAGGTGTTTTTCATAAATTATGTTTAAAAGAAGATTATGCGTTGCGCATTTTAAGTTGATTTTATACATTTTAATTTAAAAGTGTTAATAAATGAAAAGACAAAAGTTATGTTTATTTGTCTTGTCTTTTTTGCTGAAATCCAAAAAATGATCCGATCCGTGACTCTGATCCGAGGAACGATCCGAACCATGAGCTTTTTGATCCGTTGAACCCCTATTATCTAAATTTTTCCATAACTAACCCCTATATGATTGACGTGCAATGGACTTGCAGGTGCATCAGAATAGGCCTATATCTAACAAGAACATAAATTATGTAGGCCTAGAGCAGTGGTTCTCAATCTTTTTTAGTTATTCCCCACCCTGGAGGGTCAGAAATGTTTGAGCCCCACCTACCACACCTCCCCAAACAGAACAATGTTCAAACATCATTTTTGCATTGTATGATCCCATGTTAAATTATGCTCTCAATACCTTGCATCTGATCTGATTGTGTTTAACTGAAATGTTAAGCTACATATAGGCCGACCAAAGATTAATTTGGTTGTTTTGTTTATTTTGAAGAAAGGAAGGCATTGACAGGGCAGGCAGGTTTCTAGGGGCCCGCCCCACATTTTGAGAACCACAGTTCATGGGGGTCATACATGGAATCATGTCAAAAGTACAAATTAAATGAACAAAATCATAGCCTATCATATGGGCATATTTTAGCAGCAGTCCAATTTATTGTTTAGCCATAAACATAACTATAACTGTAGAGGCGTAGATAAAACCAAAACAAACGAATTGAACTGCATCACAAGAAAAGCCAACATGTTAGAATTTGTAGCTTTCAATTACCTTTTCCTTGATATGTGACTGTGTATCACTGTTGACTTGGTCCTGGTTTGGCATTCTGGCGCTCTCACCATGGAAAGCATCTTCCTGCAAGAAGGCGGCCTCGTTGCAATTTGCATCCTCGCTAACAGTACTTGGGGTCGACTCTTCAATTTGGTTGCTGGTGGGTGTAATACAGTTTGAAAATATTGGTATGTCGAACCTTTCACCTCCAACACAGCCTGAGCGAAACGGCATGCCATGCAATGGCGGACGTCCATTGGCCAAGTATGACGCGTGAATGCGTTTGATGTGATAGTAAAACGAATTAAATACTCTGTACTGTTCTCTGCAGTCCTCAATTCCACAAATTGCACGAAAGTTTCTATTACGTCCATGTGCCCTATTAATATGGCTTAAGAGTGCCGTCACAGTCAATGCAATAAATGCAAAACAAATGACACAGCGCCAGCCAGCCATACTTCTTCTTCTTTTAGTTTATTGGCGGGTGGCAACCAACTTTAGGTGCATTTCCGCCACCTTCTGTGTGGGAGTGTAAGTCGTGGTAGGGAGAAAACTATATTCTATTTAAATTCTATTTATTAATTTACTATTTAAAAAAATTTCAATTATTAATTTATAAACATCTAATCCTCCAAGTAAGAGATTCCTTAAATTCAACTTTTCATTATCTTTCATCTTTAGTTTCCTTGATAATATTTTACTATTCTTTATATATTTTTCACATTTATATACTACATGCTCTACCGTTTCTTTATCCTTTCCACAATCACACATTCCTGTATTATGTTTTTCTATCATAAAGAGTGTACCGTTTAAACCCGTATGCCCCATTCTCATTCTTGAAATTATTACTTGATTCCAATTACATTTACATTACATTTGAATATTTTCTATTTTACCTACCTTTTCTTTAATATTATATGTCTTCCTTTTTTCTCTCTTATCCAATTCCATTGCCATTCTTCCATAATCTTCTTCTTAATATTTTCTTTTATTTCTGCCATACTATATATTTCCATCATAGTATTCATTTTAGTAGCTTGTTTTGCGTAAAAATCCGCTATTTCATTACCCTCTATCCCTCTATGAGCTGGAACCCACATAAACCTAACTTCTGAATTAACCTTTTTTAAACTAAACAAACATTCATATATTTCATATAAAACATCCATTCTTTTATCCGCTGACATTGTATTAATTGATTCTAAGGGTGACATTGAATCTGAACAAATAATACATTTCCTAATTCTGTTTTGCTCTATCCACTGTAAACTAAAAGAAATAGCTAACATCTCCACTGTATAGATTGACAGACTATTAGGTGTTATACTTTCTTTATATATACCTAAATTTGGAATCCAAAAAGAGAATCCTGTTATATCTTTAACTTTATTTAACTCCTTTGACCCATCTGTATATATCGGAATGAATGTTCTATATGTTTCATTTAATCTTTTTCCACTATATAATCCCAATTTCCTTTACCTTTTCTTTTAATGATTTCATTCTGAATGTAAAAATCTACATTTACTTTTGGAAATAGCCAAACAGGTGTAACTAAATATAAGAATTTATTAATAATTTCTTTATTATTCAATTTTAATTCCTCCGCTAATTTACATGATTTCCATATCGTACTCTCATATTTCCTATTACCATAATTTCCTCCTACTATCATCTCTTCTTTTATCATATGTTCATCTCCTTTACTTCCCTGAACACTAGCCCAATAATTAAGTTTCAATAATTTAAATCTTAGATTTATAGGCATCTCTCCCATTTCAACTTGTAATGAAACTATTGGAGTAGTTTTCATTGCTCCACAGCATAATCTTAAAGCCTGATTTTGTATTATTTCTATCTTTTTTAATAGTGTTTTACTCGCTGAACTATATACTATGCTACCATAATCAATAATCGATCTAATCATTACTATATATATTTTCTTTAATGCTTTAGAACTAGCTCCCCAATCATTCCCTTTTAAACATCTCATTAATCACTTTTTTACACTTTTCTTCTATTTTATTTGTATTTTCCTTCCAGATTAATTTTTCATCAAATATGACTCCCAAATATTTAAAACTATGTACTTGCTCTAGTATATTTCCATACAATTTAAGTTCAATTTTGATATCCCTTTTCTTTGTAAAAACCATACTCTTAGATTTATCAACTGAAAATTTAAATCCCCAGTTAAACGACCAATTTTCTACCTTTATTATTGCTTCTTGTATTTTCTTCTGTACATATTTAATATTTCTTCCCCTTTTCAATACAATACCATCATCTGCAAATAAAGCTTTACCAATATCTAATCCTATATCATCAAACACATCATTAATCATAATAGAAAATAACACTGGATTAATTACACTTCCTTGAGGAGTACCATTATCAACTTTATAACTTTTTGATATTTTATCCCCCACTCTCACTTGAATGAATCTGTTAAACAGAAAATTCTTTATCCAATTAAATGTTTTCCCTACAATTTAATTTAATCATTAATCCCTCCTTCCACACCATATCATATGCTTTCTCTATATCGAAAAAAACTACTATTAGACTCTTTATTATTCTGTGCTTTTCTAATTTCACTTTCTAGACTCACTACTGGATCCATTGTTCCTCTACCTTTTCTGAAGCCATTTTGATACTTAGTTAACATTTTCTTACTTCCTAAATAATAATTTAATCTTTCTGTAATCAACCTCTCCATTATTTTTCCTATATGCGATGTTAATGCTATTGGTCTATAATTCTCTGGCCTACTTGGATTTTTTTCCTGGTTTTAGTATTGGTATTATTGCCTCTTTCCAATTTTTTGGTAATTTCCCTTTATCCCATACTTTATTGTATAATTCCAATAGTTTATCTTTCATCTTATCCCCTAATTGTTTAAGCTTTTCATAATTAATATTATCTTTTCCTGATGCTGATATTTTACTTCTTCTCATTACCCTTTCTAATTCAAATAATGAAAATGGTGCATCTATTGCTGTTGATCTTTGTTCTTCCTCTCCTTCTACAATATTCTTCTTTCTAGTTTCTTCTCTTCTTCTTTGCCTAACTTCTGATGAATTTGTATTACTATTTATCCCCACAAATGTTTTTACTAAAATTTCTGCTTTATCTTCATTTTTAATAGCAATTTTTTCTCCTACATTAATTATTGGATATTTGTACTCTTTATAGACTACTTTCATCTTTCTTATCATTCCCCATATTTCACTTATTAATGTTGTTCTTCCTATTTTATCACAGAATTTCCTCCAGTTTTCTCTTTTTGCTCCTTTAATTACTCTTCTTGCTTCTGCTTGTAACCTTTTATATTTGATTAGATTCTCAAAATTATGTGTCCTTTTTAATATCTTCATACTTTTATTTCTCTCCTTAATTACTTTTTCACATTTTTCATTCCACCATGGAACATTTTTCTTTTTCATGATTCCTTTACTCTTAGGTATAGTTACTTCTGCTGCTTCAGTTATTACCCTAAATGTTTTTTCCACTACTTCTACATCTTCATTCATATTTATCCTCCCATATTCTTTTTCACATATTTCTCTAAATTTAATCCAATTTGCTTTTTTAAATATCCATCTCCCTTCTCTTTTTTCCAACCTTTCTTCTTTATCCCCATAATTTTTTGTAAAAATTATATAATGATCACTCCCTAAATTTCTTTCTTTAACATCCCAATTACATTTCTCTGCTAATTCATTTGATACTAATGTTAAGTCTATTGCAGAACTTTTACCTGTGTTTATATTTAATCTTGTTCCTCTCCCATCATTTAAACATACTAAATTCTTATCATCCATTAATTCTTCAATTACTTCCCCATTTTTATCTTCCTTATTTCCTCCCCATAATTTACTATGTGAGTTAAAGTCTCCACATATTAACTTTTTATACTTATCCTCAATAATTAGTTCAAGTTTATTAATATCTAATACTTTGCATGGCTTATAATAATTTACTATATATTTGTTCATTATTAATATAAATTTCTATTCCTATATATTCTTCTTCTTTTCCTATTTTAATTATTCTATGATTAATTTTATTATTAATAAAAGTTGCACATCCTCCTCCATTTCCTTCTTCTCTATCGCGTTTAATTATTGTATATGGAAATAATTGAAATTCTAATTTTTTATTTAACCATGTTTCCTGAATGCAAATAATATCTGGTTTATCTATTAATTTATCTATATATCTTTTAAACTCTTGTCCATTAGCTATCAGGCTCCTTGCATTCCATTGTAGGATCACTACCATTCATTATACTAATCCTTCTTGTCTTGAATGAGCACTTAAACTGTTCCTGATTTCCTCCCATGATAACTCATTAATATCCAGATGATTTATCGCTGCTTTCACTATAATTTGAATTCTTTCTGTTTTTGATTTTGATTCCATCGTAGCATTTATCACTCCTGCAATTAAGGTCACCAGTTTCTTAACATCTAACCATATTTTTCCTTCTTTCTCCACTCTTTGTGGTTCTTCTTGTACTCTATTCACATTTATTTTCTCTGGCACCTTCCCTACCCTTTTCACTGCTTCAGTATACGATATTTTGTTTTGAATTTTAGTTTGCTGCACCTCCATCTCTCTCCTCATTACTTGACATCCTGCATATGCTGCACTGTGTTCTCCCCCAAAATTACAACATCTCGGTTTCATTTTATTTTTTAATTCCTCATAACTATGCTCTTCTCCACATCTTGGACATCTTTTCTTACCTTTGCACACATTTGCTGTATGTCCAAATCTCTGACATTTGTAGCATCTGATTGGTTTTGGTATGTACTCTCTTACAGAATATGACATGCATCCCAGAAAGACCCTACATGGAAGAATGTTTCCTTGGACCTGAATTAACACTGATTCTTTTTCTTTCTTTTTCCCATCCCTAAATTCTGTAAATCTCTTAGCATTCTTCACTTTTGCCCCTTTTAGATTTGTCTTTATTTCCTCAATAGTTACATCCACAGGAATTCCCCATATTATTCCTTTTGGTCCTTGTCCACCCATTCCCACTTTGCTCACACTAGTTACTTTATGTTTTACTACTTCTTTTATCTTACAAGCTTTTTCTCTTTGTTCCACAGTTTTACATATGATTAGCAGATTTCCATCCCTTAGGACTCTAGCTAGTTTAATGTCCCCAACTTGATTTTTCAGGATAGAGGTTAGTTTGACTGGACTCACTGTATTCACTCCATCTCCCTCATTGAATTTCAGAATAATTTTAAACTCATTTTCTTCTTCATCATTAGAACTTTCATTTACTTCAATCCTTCTCTGTTTCCTTGCTTCTTCTTCATCTGAATTATTGCCTCTTTTTCCTTTCAATGAATCCTGAACAAAACTCATCTCCATGTTACTACCCTCACTTTCATATTCTTCTATTTCTCCCCATTCTTTCTCATTCACCACACAGTCGTGCCTTGACTTTCCTTCTTTCTTTTTCGGCATTTCATCCAACAGGATTCCTCTTCTTCTTTCCATCAAGATATTTCCAAGGCTTTTATCCTTTCCATTCGTTTTCAACTTGTTTATCCCTGTTGATTGTCTTTTAATCATACACTCTTTCTTTATACTTTTCGCGTCTTTCTCCACCAGAATCGACCACTACCAAGCTTGCCAGCCATACTTAATCCAGCAGTAATCTTCTTCTTCTTCTTTGTATGTTTTTTGGCGGTTGGCAAACAACGATTTGGTGCATTACTGCCACCAACTGGCTTGGAGAGTGGACTGGAATAGTACTCAAACAAGCAAATATAAATAAAATTTATTATTTTTAAAAATAACCTTATATCCTATCATACACATGAGCTCTTTTTAGAAACTGAAATAAGGCAAAATCCAGCAATAATCAAACCTGGTGTGTAGCCAGGTGCTACTACTTCACGTCTTTTTTTGCGCGCGACAATTCCATATCAAAAGCATAATGGGTGGCTTTTATAATGCAAATGACTTGCCCGTAACGTGTCTTTACTAAATAGGGGATATTCTTTGCTCAAAAACAAAAATGTAATATTTATGACTGAGGAAACCCTACTCTAGCCCTGAAATAGTGTTGTTTAATTGTATGTATTCCTTTAGAATAGAGTATGGCTCTGCCCCTCCCTATTCAGACTTGGACTCGCCCTCACTCCCTCAACGTTGGACTGACTCGACAACGTTCTTTTGAACAGGGAAGATAGAGAGAAAGAGTACACGTGGCAGTTACAATCAAAAGGTTTGTATTGTCTGAACGTTTTACAAGAAATGAATGTAGTTATGAGTAAGATATTATTCTCTACGGTCTTAAGGAGTAGTTAAATGTTTTAAACCAACGACTGTTTCCATGGTTTTAGTAGCCTAAGCCTACTTTAAAAAAAACATAGCTAGCAACTAAACATCTCACTCAATCGTTAGCTAATGCTAAGTGCTTTGCTTCCTCTTTTGGGAAATAGCTACCCGCCCTAGAAATGACACACGATTCATGCAGTAAAACATTATATGAGCAGGATTGATTGAACTGGAATAGGAAAGCTATGGATAGTTTGTATAAAATTAATTATTCAGATTGTGTATGTCCAGTTCAAAGACATGAGCACATGTAACGTTAGTTTTGATATCCCTCCCTGTGTGCTAGTGCAACACACATTTGAAGGATTTTGAGTAACGTTAATGGCACTCTCCCTCCCACTTGCACAGTATCTGAGTTAACATTACTACAGATAACAGTAGGCATGCACTAATTTAAGTGACCAGTATTACATATTAGCTGCTACACATATTTCTCTTGGATCAGCATGAATATATATATATATATACATATATATATACATATATATTCACATATATACACACATATATATTCACATATATACACACATATATATATATACACACACATATATATATATATATATATATATATATATATACATATACACACACATATATATATATATATACACACACATATATATATATATATACACACACATATATATATACACACACACACACACATATATATACACACACACACACACACACACATACATATATATATACACACACACACACACATATATATACACACACACACATATATATATACACACACACACATATATATATATATACACACACACACACATATATATACACACACACACATATATATATACACACACACACATATATATACACACACACACACACACACATATATATATATATACACACACACACACACATATATATATACACACACACACACACACATATATATATACACACACACACACACATATATATATACACACACACACACACATATATACACACACACACACACACATATATACACACACACACACACACACACACACATATATATATATATATATATATGTGTGTGTGTGCCTTAAATTTGGACCAGGTGGCGAACAGCATTTTAGCAGGTAAGAATGATGACCTGATACTAGTTTACAAATTACATAGGTTGTGGTAGTCACATGATCTTAGGTATAACTATAGGTGGCTCGTAGCCTGGGTAGTGATTCCCTTTCGTCCTGCAGGCTAACCCCAATCACAAACAGGCTTTTCTCCTGTTGATCACTCCTGTTCAAAGTTGTCCATTACTAAAGCTTGGTTTGGGATTAGTCAGGCTAGGGGATGACCACACAAATTCCTAACCAACTTTCAGATTGAGTGGTGTTCTGGCAATAGCCACAGCAAGGTACCTCAATGAATTCAATTAATTGGACAAGGTGTTGACAATTGACAGCACACAGTTCTCACCGTAGCCATACAGACAGCACGCTACTTGCACAGCACACACAACTTAATTGTACATTAAGGGATATTGTGCTGCTTTCTGTATTGTGGCCTGCATGTTTTAATAGTCTAATAGATGTGATCTTCTGAGCGTGCTGGAATAAGTTAGGAAAAGGAACAAAGCTGTGCTGGGACTAGATAATCTCTTGGATCACCTTAATCAGTTGTCATTATTCTTTAACTACTTCTCCTTTGTTTCTGTTTATGACACAGCAGCACAAATTGATGCAGATTCTCTGCACACACTATCAAGGGAAGATCTGCGGGACCTTTTTCCAGGGACTGCACATTTTCTTAGGAGAAAATCCATTTGGGAGGCTTTGCATCCTGTGGTAAGACAAACTCTTTGTCTTTTGTTTCTTTTTTTCTGATTTTCTTAAAACAGCATCTCAGCATTGTGTTTCAGACTTGATATTAAAGGTAAATTTGTCTTTTTTTATGGATTTATTCACAGGAGCAGGCCTCATCCAGCTCCTGTGCAGCCGGCACCCAACAACCCAACAACCCAACAACCCAACAAGCGATGATACCAACATCAAAGAGGAAAGTCCAGCCAAAACAATACAATTGCCAAGCTTACAGTATGTTATTTACAGAGATAGCGAGTTAGAGCACATTAGGAAACACTATTTTGAAATGAAAAGAATTGAACGTGGAGGAGAGTGTGAGCTCTCTAAAGAGCTGACCTGTAGGCTGGTTAGAAATACAGTAACAAACATGGTCGCTATAGTGAGGGCCTCGGCCACCGAAAACTACATAAAATACCCTGCCAAAGAAGACCTGCAATCAATGGCAAGGAGACTTGTTTCATATTACCCAGTGTTTGTTCGATAAGCTTGATCTACAATGTCTGTGGGTATGCAAGGATTTTGACATGAATGTAATAATTTCATTACAATATTAGGGGTGGAATGGTACAATGACTTGATTTGTATCTCTTGTCCTGATTATTTTTAATATGAATTGACTAAATGGATACACAATCAGCCACTTAATTTGTCTGAGGGGAATTTGTTTCCAGTCTGGATAGAGGGAATCATGATCTAGATAGTAAATAACTAAGTTTGATAAACATCAACACATTTGTATTGAAAAACTTGAAACTAAATGGTTCCGTATGAACATTTGTACCCTTACACCCCTAACCAACACAAGTACAGGACTAGTTTGTCCATTAAAAAGATTTTGTCTTTGTTCCAGTGGAAGCAATATTAGCATAGATACTGTAACATTAGCAAGCAACAAATAATTCTGACCTCAACTGTGTTGTAATATTTTCTCTCTTTAACCTTTTAGTTGAACGCAGACAGGGCAGCCGGATGGCCCAAGCTAGACACTACACAACTCTGCAGGAGCTATATCGCAAGACCAAACAGAACAGAGATGACTTGGCACAACTTATCGACCTGGAGTTCGAGGGGAGGAGGGCCTTCATTGATTCTGATACAATAAGGGAACAAGACAGACCGGCAAAAATATTGGAGGCATATCCATGCCTAAGAGATATTGACCATGTAAGTATGATCACAATTCACACTTAGGTTCAGTTCAACAGTGAACATGTTCTTTTGAACATTCAAAGCATACTGCTTTAGCACATTAAATAGCTGTTTTAGACCCCATTTACACGTAGGGAAAACCTATGTATTTTCATGCGGATTTACACTTCATTTACACGAAAACAGAGGTTTTGTCCCTGAAAATGAAAAATCTGGTTTCATTTCAGCATGTAGACAGGGAAGACAGCATTTATGCATTGTGACATGTTTTTTTCTTGTTTAGAATATCTGATAGTCCATCTGGTTCGCAACTTATTCGTAACACACCTGTCTGTCAGTGTTTTATCATCGGTGTGAATGGACTTATTTCCACAAATGGAGGGGGAAAATGCAGTTTTTCAGAATACCTTGCTATGTATAAATGTGGTCTTAAAGTGATGCTTGAACTAAACTAACATGTGTTGGTTATTTCCATAAAATGTTTCTGTGTGTGTCACCAACCAAAGGTTCTTGATGAACTTAGACGAATATTAGACAACAACAACTCCAACTACGTGGAAGAGCTGAGGGAGCGGTGGCTCGAATTCAAATCTAGAGTAAGCTTCTATGGGGTTTACAAGAAGGCAATGAAACCTCCAATGTCACTTTCAGCTGGTAAGGACAGCCATAATACCAAAATAATATGTATCTTTATGTTTGTGTCTGTATACTGAGAAACAAATCTTTAATTTTTTCTCCTCTTTTTTTTAGAGGAGCAAGCAATAAACCTCTTGACCGTACTGCCAGCTCTGTTCCCGTCCAATGTTGCTGTGCCCAAGAAGATGTCATCTGTCTCTGAAGCTCTCATCCATGTTCTTATATAACTTTTATATAAATATATAAAATACCAGCTAAACTTTCTCCAATATGGTTGCTCCTGCTCCTGGTCCACCATTTGGTCCATACTAAATTGTTCTGTGTGGGCAGGGAATGAAGGAATGGGATTGCTGTCCCAATGATGTTGTGTTTTTATGTTCAGCCCACAGAGGACCCTGAGACGTTCCTGAACAGAAGGCCACTCACCACACCACTCGTTTTGGTGGATGAAAACCAAGACACCTTTCTCTGCCTAGCAACCGAAGCAATCCCATTACCCAAAAGGTACTTGGGGGACGCAGCATTGTATATAATGGCATACTATTATGCATTACATATGACCTACCCCAAAAGTGTGGCCTGTGTTCTTTCTATTCTACAAACCGAGGTCCTGGGGGACTCTATCCATAAGAAGGATGCCACACCGGCTTTCAAACAAGCAAGGACTCAATGGAAGGCCTTTCTTGCTAAATAAATGGTGTCTCCCTTAGGGTAAAAAGACACACAAACACACACAAAACTAGTGTTCTTGTCTAAGTTGTCTAAAAAGACCGTTTGAAATTTTATATTTTGCAGTTATATTTTGTACTGATTTGCAGTTATACGGCCTTTCTTGCATAATTTGCTAAATAAATGCTGCCTCCCCTAGGGAGCCCACACAAACCCAGACACACACACCTAGTGTTCTTGTCTACATTGTCTAGAAAGAAAATTTTCACAACTGTTTTCAATTTTATATTTTGCAGTTATTTTGTAATTGCAATTGTATATTTTGCAGTTATGCTGATAAAACAATAAAACAGGAATTGACGTTACTGATGTGCCATTGTGTTTTTTGAGGTTGTGGTTTGCCAAGATTGCATTAAATATTAGTGTATTTGTATAGTATAGTATAGCTAAAACTAGACAATTTCTTAAAACAAGACTTCCTAATTTAAGATTTTTGATTTTGGCAATCATAAGATTTTTTGCTTATTTTTTGCTTATGAGATATTTAATGCACTTGATACAAGCAAATTCAGCTTGTTTTCAACCTACTTCTGACTTGTTAAGAAATATTTACTTATGAGATATTTAATGCCCTTGATACAAGCAAATTCAACCTGTTTTCAACCTATTTCTGACTTGTTAAGAAATATTTACTTATTATGAGATATTTAATGCACTTGATACAAGCAAATTCATCTTGTTTTTGACCTATTTATGACTTGTTAAGAACTATTTACTTATGAGATATTTAATGCACTTGACACAAACAAATTCAGCTGGTTTTCAATCTATTTCTGACTTATTAAGAAATATTTACTTATTCTGAGATTTCTTTTTAACAATACAAGAAAAATTATCCTGTTTTAATCCAATTGCTGACTAGTTTTAAGCAAGCTTGGCTCTTATCCTGTTGGTTTCAAAGCAATACTTCTCCAAAACAAGCACAAATATCTTAAAATAAGACAAAAAAAAAACCTTCACAAGAACACTAAATGTAAGTATTTCCTGCTTATATTAAGATTTTTAGTTTTCTTGTTTCTCGGATATTTTATTATTGTTTCAAGAAAACTTAACAAGTGGAATTATCATGATCCACTGGCAGATAATTTAGCTTGAAACAAGTAAATTTCCTCTAATAGTGGCTATATTTTCTTGCTTTTTTTGGAGCCCTTTTTTTGGAGTGCATATGGAATCCTATACTCTTATTTCCATCTCTCTACAACGAGTACTTTTTCAATAATTAATTATTTACTACCATTTTATCCAACAATGACTTTATGAATTAATAAAGAAAATCCATAATTCATCAAAGAAATTACTAAAATATTCTTAGATGTTCATGTCTATATGTGGAATAATGTTCCTTATTTCCACGTCCACAAGTCAAATGTCAATTTCAATACAAAATTAACTACCATTTAATGCAATACTAACCAAAATTATTAAATTCGTCAATAATCTATCATTTGCAAAGAAACTGCCAAAATATTCCCAGATGGTCATGTCTACATGAAAAATTCTCTATTTTCTACTTCCATTGATAAAGTAAATCTTCAATGAAAGATGTTAATCACCAATTTCGTGCCATACAGATTAAAATGAATAAATTAATATAAAATCCATGTTTTAATTAAAAATCACCAAAATATTCTCAGATGATCAGATGATAATCCACTTTTATTTTATGTCCCTAGATTAAATTCTTTAATAAAATAAAAGTTAACTGCCATTCAAGAACATTTAGACAAAAATGTAAAAATTCACCAAAAATACATGCCTTTTCCAAATATTAAAAAAATATTTTCAGATGACCAACTGTGCATCTGCTACAAGCTTGAGCTTTAGGATGTTTGCTGGACAAAGATTGTCTGAAAAAAACAACAACTAATTAAATGCATTTCCCCATTGACTTGATTTATCTAAAAATCATTAATTCATTAAAAATGGCCGGTTTTCTCAAAAATTTTGAAAGAAATTCTCTAACGATCAGACTTGTATGTTGTACATGATGGATTTTTTTTTATTCTGCTTCATTAAAGGAATGTCAAGAAATAAATAAAGATTAATCATTAATCTTATCCAGTCTCAACATATAAATGCAATGTGCTATAGACAACCCCCCCAACATGAATTCATACCAAATTAAACAGGATTTCTAGGCATCATATGTAAAAGAACTGTGCTCAATTTTGTGTGGATTATCTAAGTATTGTGGGACATACAAAGATTTTGTGAAAACATACTTCTGATTATGCAGGGTGACAGTCTTTAAGAATGCACACAAATGTGC
Organism: Valencia hispanica; assembly: GCA_963556495.2. Lineage (NCBI taxonomy): Eukaryota > Metazoa > Chordata > Actinopteri > Cyprinodontiformes > Valenciidae > Valencia > Valencia hispanica. Next base: position 32,116,029 of record OY747714.1, read on the forward strand.
CAGTTGTGTAAGATCATCTAAGGAATATATCCTGAAAACCTGAACTTATTAGGACAAACATGTGATTTTTGTTATGATTTGTTTGCAATTTTTCAACATTTGAGTGATTTTTCAAACTTTTGCTAAAAGGTTCCGTCAATCAATACCATATTGATACCAATACCGTAAATCTTTGGGGGAGGGATGGGAATGTGGTTTATGTGGGTTCATTTGAATTCTGTAAAGCACTTTGAACTGCCATTTGTGTATGAAAAGTGCTTTATAAATAAAGCTTGATTTATTTTTGATATTTAATATTTGGCCTAAGCACTATGACATAATGTAAAGCTTTGTGAAAATCTGATAATCTTTTTTCTCAAGGTAATCTGTTCACATATATAGCGCCTCCCTAGTGGTGAAAATTTGCCAAAGTCAATACAAAGCAACACAATCCACCTTCAATGTTAAGGTATAAAGAACATATAATTTATTTATACTATTTCTGAATTATGGCCAGTTTAAGAGAAAGACAACATTTATTTACGCATAAGATTCCGATGCAACAAAAATTCAAAAATCGACCACTATAACGTTCTTCAGTTTGCTCTCTAGATGATATGTGCACATTTCTAAGCCGATCAGGTTTGATCTTGGGGGGTGAAATAGTGATTGGCTTTAGGTAGCTTCGTCAAGCTGTAACAAAGACCTTTTCTATGCAGAGGTGGGTGTGGCGTATATAACCTGATCTAAAATTTTTCAAAGATTACCCTGACAATTTTTTTGTGTGGGAATTACGATTTGGGAGTTCAAATTCTAAATGTATTTAACTTCATAATAGCGCCATCAACTGGTCAAATTTAGCAAATTTTTTTCAAAGTCTAGGGGCGTAATTCTGGTTCTCATAGAACCAATTAAATCCCACCTTTTAAGTGAAGATTTCTCTTCAGCCTGAGAATGCCTGACTGTTTAGTTATTAATGTCAGAGACAGCCTTTTCCCCCCTATCATTTTGCCCCCCCCAAGTGATGCTACCTTCCTTTAATCCTCTCTTCCATCTATTCATAGGTCAATTCAACTATCATTGCCTCTTTGCAAGCAGCCAAACACACAGTCTTCCCACTTACTGTTTCCTTTACGTTCAATTCCCTGTTTTCCCAGAATGAAATGAACAGAGTTCACTATAGGGCTGCAACATTCAATATGCAATAATATTGGTAAAAGTTGTGATGAGATATGACTTGTGCTACATAAATAATTAAAAAGTTTTAATTCATTCTTGTTTTGGGTCAACAGTAAACATAAACCCCAGATAGTGAGTAATCTATCCAGTTGCTAGAAAAAAAAAATTATTCATTATTTCCATCTCAACAAGGTTTTACGTAAAAGTTGCTTTTGGGCATCATCTGCTAAGAAGTATTTACTTAATGATTTCCCCACCTCCTGCTTCTTTCTCTTGTAAATTTTTTTATGCTTTATTAAACAACCGCTATCATGAAATATACTACAGGCATCCACAGCCTAAATGCATAACACTTAAATTATTAGCTAACATTTATTGCCGGGCAGGCACTACATGCATATTGTGTACAGCGATACTGCAAAGATGATAAAATTGCAATACAATGTGCAGCCCTAGTTCAGCTTTGATAATTGAGGTCAGGCTTTGAATACAAAACTTGCAAAATCTGACAGAAGGTAGTGAGAAGCAAAGATAAAAGATGTAAGGAAGCATGGATGGATGGATGGATAGATGGATGGATGGATGGAAAATCCTTAATGGATCAAGTTGGCTTTGATCAGTGGTTATCAATTATTTTCTGTCATACTAATATTTAATTATGTATCTACACAAACCACTGGAACCAGCATTCTGCATACAATCTCCTGATTATCGAAACAGATTACTATTATGTCCGTGTCAAGCAGAGGGCCGACTCAACCCCCGCCTAACCAGGTAACAATAGGTACAGGAGCTGCAGCTGCAAAAAAGCTACAGAAACAGCACCTATTGACTGGAGGCCTGTTTATCATTCAAGCATGAATGAAGACAAAAGTCCTCCTGCTTCTCGCGCCCACCTCACTATTTGAGAAGTACTGGCCTTGTTTATGTAGTAATTAAAATAAAGACAGATCCACAACATTATGCTTCCTTTAAAAAAGTTATGCAACTCACAGTGGGTCTTTTTTTATACTAAATGCTTTACTGTTGAGAAGAAATCACAACTGTGGTGACCAGTGGCATGTTGGGTGTTTTGCTGTGAAGGAAATGTGCTCAATCAATAGCTTTCAACTGCTGTGTATTCATAGCGAGAAATAGAACAAGAAAGAAAAAGCAGCAGGACTGAGAAGCAGCAGTGTGATGAAAAGCTGCTGGGGTTCCAAGAACATGACCAGTGGGAAAAATATGAACCGGCTCCACATTGCAGTTTAAGATCTACAATCGTCCCTTATAGCAAAGACGTGCATGGGAAATGACAGTTGAATCAAAGCAAAATTATCCAATGAGTCACATCACCCTGGGTCTGTTAGCTATCGGTATGCATGCAAACAGGGGGTAAAGGGAGAAAGGAAGGAAGATGAGACGGCTTCAGCTGCTCTCACACAAACTTTGATGCTGCTGGGGAAACTTCTCCATAAATAACCCTGGAGACAGTCTGGGTTAAGAAACTCGATTAACTCTTCAATTTTCACAAGAGGCTCTAACATCAGTGTCATTGCTTATTGAAAACGATGTTAGTGATTTATTTACTGAATATACACCAAAACGTAAACAAATCGTAAAATTACCTTAGCAGCCAATTCGATGGTTGCCGTCCTCTTTCTTGGTAGTCTTCATCATAAATTGGCAACCACAAAACCAAACATCAAATGTAGTCTTTGCTGATACACGTCCATAGAACCAATTTTGCACACTTGACACACTTCTTTTGTAGCCGTGCCTCTTCAGCTGTCTTCAAGCCGAGAGCCTTGGAGACTTTTAAATCCCACCTTTTAAGTGAGGATTTCTCTTCAGCCTGAGAATGCCTGACTGTTTAGTTATTAATGTCAGAGACAGCCTTTTCCCCCCTATCATTTTGCCTCTGACCTCGAGTAATTCACCTGTCGAACGGCACATTCTCCCTTATTATTCGAGGTGAAAAATGAAGAGATGGAAATAAACGCTGGTATGAACCTTATATAAATTGGCTGGTTTTTTTTAAAGCATCATTCTTGGCTGTCAAGATATGAATGCATCCCCTGACAAATTAACACATTTAATGACTATAAATTGGAAAGGCTATCTACTAAGTAACACATCAGCTGCTTTATTCATAGGTAGATCATTTACTTTGGTCTAGTTAACTAAGTGGAAACTTTTTTCCAACTGACCCACACAAACAAAACCTCTAAGCAAGGAATGGGTCATTTTCCAAAATTGAGCTATTCCAAGGTTTTCAAAAACGCTTGAATTGTAGGTTATTATGTTCCAGTGGTTTAAAGTCCTTCTAATGACATATCAGAGAAACTGTCTGAAAAACACTTCTACAAATTTGGTTGTTTGGAAATATTTCCAGTTATGTAAAACATAGACCTGATGTAAAAACAAAACCAATTGTTTCAATTTACGTAACACTGGAGCTGACTGCAGGCTGGCTACCTCAGCAGATGGCCTGACTAGTTAACCAGTGATTATCAGCTTATACTTTTGTTACTCTGTAAAGAAGTTTATTATAATTTTTTTTGCTAAAGTCTATGAATGAAAGGTTTCATTAACTCTTTTTTTCCAATAAATTTGCTGTGGTTTCTAGTATGAATAAATGCCTTGTCAGTTGCTTTCTGTGGGAAAAAAATGCTCTCCTACTCTTGTTTCAGTTGAAATTTGTCAGAGGAGTGGGTGGGCGGAAAAGGACAAAATTACAAATCTTACTCATTAATATTCATGATATGCAAACATCTCGCCTCTGATTCGCTAAAAGCAACGTGACTTTTACGCTGCCTTTGAAAAAAATCACTAACTCAACTTACTTCGCTGACTTAAGAGACAGTTTTTTCTGTATCACTAGTTTTCCCATCTATTTCTTTTCTGTGGTTAATGTAGGCAAGGGGAGTTGGAGAAAATGTTCATGTGCAGCATGCAGCTCAGAGTGATCCATCGTGTTTCAAAAAGCATTACATGGTTTCTCAGTGAACAAGTCCTTCCGTAAAAAATAAACAAAGGGTTTACATAAGATTTTTTTTTGTATTAAATAACAGCATTTATTCATCCATTGACTATACCCTCATATTCTTGCAGGGTTGCCAGGTGGCTGGTGCCTATCTCCAGGGGTCATTGGGCGAGAGTTGGGGTAAACCTTAGACGGTTCGCCAGTCCATCACAGGACAACAGAGACGCACACACTCATGCCAAAGGACCACTAAGAGAGAACAATTAACCTAACAGTCATGTTTTTGGAATATGGGAGGAAGCTGGAGAACCCTGAGGCCCCATTCACACTACTGCGTTTTCGCTTAGAAACGGAGAATTAAAACGAATACGATCTCCGTCCACACCAACGTTTTAGCTGCGTATTAGAAATTATCTCTGTCCAAATTAAAACGACTGAAAACGCAGATCACGTGACCATTCACCAACACTGGGCATGCGCGTGGCAGTGTGAACAGGAAACGGATCGACAATTCCTAAGATTTGTTGAAGAAATTGATGAAAATGCAGAATTTACTTGCATAACAGCTGCTAGCAAAGACATCAAAGTCAGTAATGCTTGTAGTTCGATATCCATGTTGCAGTCTCTAACGTAACGTGCTCCAGGCTGTTTTTGTAGGTTTTCTTCTGGGAACGGTTCATGTAAAGGGTGGCTGACTAATCAGGGAAGGATACGCCATAAATGATGACACCCAATCAAAGTCCTCTGTTTTTACCCGTCCAGACTAAAACGCCCTCCAGAGATTCAAAACGGCAGCACTTCTAAACTTCTCCATTTTGGGTCTCCAATTTTGCAGTTTTAGTGTGGACGGGACGTGAAAACGTTGCAAAAGGTATCCGTTTTTAAATGAAAACGCAGTAGTGTGGACGGGGCCTGAGAGAACACACGCATGAACGAGCAACAGTCCTACCAACTGCTCCATTGAGCAGTCCCACTTAACAGCATTTAGATCATGTTATTGTATTTTGTTTTAAAACTCTGATTTTGATCTTGAAAATTGCTACATAAATAAAAACTAGAAAAGCACAGACCTCCACCAGGGCCACTCAACCCCCTATTCCCATGTTATTATCCAATTCTAACATTCGGTACTTCTCCAATAAATTGTCTGTTACTGAGATGCATGGTTGTGTTTGTGCTGTCGATGTGCTCCTCCAGTAGAGAAGCGAAATTTAAACATGCATGATTAATTTGCTGTGCATAACCTTCAACTGTAGCGGGGCTCCTGCGCGAGCTCAGCCGCTTGTGAGGTCTCTGACATGGAAGAGGAGTGGAGGTTAGCACCGGTGGTTGGTGGGTGGATACGCGTTTCATGTCAGATCAACCCCAAAATGTAATCAGTTGTTCCTGGTCCCATTGCTGACATTTTCTGAAAATTTCACCTAAATCCGTCCATAACTTTTTGTGTTATGTTGCTAACATACAGACAAGCATGAAAACATTACCTCCTGGGGGAGGTAATTATTGTTGTTACGAGAGGAATTGTTGAGCTAACAGTAGTTTTTTTTTAAAGCTGTATGGAGCATATTAATACTGCCACTGCCCTTCCTCCACATGTTTATTTCTTCCCTTTGTACTCAGCAGCCTGTTTGTTCAGGCTCCCAGTCTCAAATAAATCAAAACCATCCCAGTAATGCTGGGACCCTGAATTCAGTCTCCAATACGGCATTTGCACGTATAAACTAATAATTAACACCTCTGACAGTTTGAATCTCATTAAACTTCAGGCACACACAAAGCTGCTCAATATTTATTTAATAGCATGTTCCCTGAGTGTTAGATCATCAGAAATTTAAACAATTATCAAATCCCAAAGGGAATGAAGCCTACTCGGACAGGGAGCTCTCTCTATTTGGGTGTGAGGTCAGTCCTAGTTTTAAGCTTTGACTTTAAAGACAAACAACTTGCACAAATGAGCTATAGCTGTCAAGCTAAAGGGTGAAGGGCAAACTGTTAAAGAGCAAAAAAAGCTGGATCAGGTAATATTTTTTTGTTTTAAGCATTTGGGTTAAAACTGTGGTATTTTCACTCAGTTATCCTACTGTCGGAATCTCATACCAGTCTATGCCTACTTGACACAAACTTAATCATCACATCACTGGTAAGATGATTTTAAGTCCTTACTATTATCTTTTTCATGCAATTTTGCACCATTTGTCTGTTCTGAATTCGCTTCATAGATACTTAATTTGCTTCACTGTTACAGGAACCCTGTAAAGGATGCTCCATGCCGGCACACATCACCCTGCTAGGGAATCAAAGAGCTCAGAATGCTTAAATGTCTGTCTAAAAAATGGACTAGCGGAGGCTGCCTCTGTCTGGAGTATTGGGTCACAGTGGGTGCTCCAGCAGATGCCGCACATGACACCCTCTCACATTTCATGATTGTATGGGTGGCCTCATTGACTGCATTGATTCTGAAGGATTATCCGGGCTGGGGCCATTACACTGAACGCAGGCTGGCTCCTTCCAGTCTGTTGCTGCACTGGATAATCCAGGCTTCTTCATCAGTAATATCATTAGAGCATCATCTCTGCATGTTATTTCTGGGTTATTACCTGCAGGAGAGCATGCTCTATAGCTAAAATGGGCCATTTTTCACGATCCCTGCTGGGAAGCACAGCCGTGTTGACAAATAAAGCCTTCCACCAACGAAGGGAGGAGAACACCAGAATGCGCTCACATCTGAAGCTCAATGAAACGGATACGTGGCAGCATCTTAACTAACATCAGGCGGAAAGCTTAAAAGATGTCATTGATTAGACAAAATCCTAAAACCAACTATAGCCCATTTATTAGGGAATATATGACAGATTTTGGAGCGCAAAGTGAGATTATGGTGTCTGTTTGTAATTAGTCAATTCCTGCCTTGCTTTAAGATGATTAAACTGTTCAAAAATGGAAGACGAGTAGCTTTCCAAGAGAAATGGAGCAATGACGAGCCGGTGCTTTATGTTAATTGAGGGGTGCCTAATGCAGTCGTTAGCATGGGTAGCAGCAGATGCGACGAACCTTAATTCTTTTTCACTACTTCCTCTTGGGCTGGCTCGGATGACATCTCTACATTTTTCACTTGATGAGTTGCTCAGTCAGTCACTGAAGAGAAGCACATTTACTTCAAGGACGGCAACTTTAGATGCCACCTCGCCAATTCAACAAGACCCTGACAAATTGAGGCTAGGGGGGGAAAAAAGTGACAAACTGTACTCTGACGTTTAAACTGGTTGCTAGGCATAAACTTCAGACCTGACTTTATTTATTGTATTTCAGTTCATTTTCTCAATGAAATAAACACTTGGGAATTATAGCAATATTTGTGTATTTGTTTCTTTATTTGGATCCCCATTAGCTGTCAAAACATTAGACAGCTACTCTTCCTGGGGTCTATTCAATTCATTAAAAGAATTTACATTCACAATACATTATCACACATCATAAAAAACATAATAAATCATTATTGCTGAATGACATTTAACGCCATAACGTCTGCTTTAAGATTATTATATCTAGATATACATTCAATCATCCATTATTTCTTCTTATCCCTAGCAATATTCTCCAGCTCATTCTGGGGGATCCCAAGGTGAGGCATGTTGGCAAAATGTTTATGTGTAGAACTAAGTGCACAATGTGACGTTCTGTACCGCAACATTAAAAAGTGACACCAAAACAAAAAAGAGAGGACTCCCAGCTTTCACTAAACTCTGCTAATTTGAAACATTAAGGTTTCTAATGAAGCTACAGTGGAGAAAGAAAGGTGAACCAAAACTTTTTGTCAGCATACACATTTTCCCACAGCAAAAAGGTACGCAGCTCGCTCTGCACTTAACTGAATAACTCACCTGAAACGTTAAGCTGAATGTAAACATCACTGGTACTAAAGTCCAAATCCAGCTGCATGCAGCACTCAACAGGTCCAAAACACCACACAGCATATGAGATGTGACTATTGCCTCGGACCGGAGAGGTTTTTCCAACAGCTGAACTTTTAGAGTGCATTCCAAGTGAATCTTGCAAACTGGATTTTTCTTAATTCTCAAATTTTTGTAAGGAGCAAAGAATTCCTAAACAACATTTACCATGTTGAAGTGGTGTTATTGTTGTATAATCCATCCATCCATGTCAGTTGCTATACCTATTTATCTCTTTTTTTTTTTTTTAAGATTTTTTTTAGGGCTGTCAAAATTAGCGCCTTAATGCAAGTCGCTTAATTTGTAGAATTTACACGATTAATTTTTTAACACATTAGCGCATGCAGAGAATGACCTGCCCTGTTTATTACACAATTCAACCCATGCTGCACTCATTGCCCGGTCGTCAGGTAAACAGCATGCCAGACCCGAACTGTATCCACGGTTCCATGGGAACATCTTCTCAGTCGAAGGTCTTATAGAGGGATTATCAGTCTACATATAAAAAATTTTGAAATTACATTTATTTGTAATTTCCACTGCTGCTTCAACAGATATGTGTCCACATCTATCAGAAACTAACAGAAACCGTTTTGAACAGAAACAGCTTAGAAGAAAGCATCCAGACCAAATAAAACATCAACGCTGTAGCCTAACACAGGCGGCTCATCTCAACTCTCTGACATAAACAGTAGTTATTGTTCTGAGGTAGCTAAGCCTTATTGGACTTCACTCACTATTGAGACAATGTGCTCGTCTCCCTTGTCACATCAGATCACCAGCAGTCATACACTGATTGCAAAACTCGACAAAGTGTAAACATAACAATATGGCAACAGTCAGATACCCCATGCTTTAATAATTTAGAAGCTAGAAGATTCAGGAGGAACAATGCGCTTTTCGTCCTGGCCGTGGAACAATGGACTAGCTCTACACCCTCAGCAGGGTCCTGGAGGGTGCGTGCAAGTTCGCCCAACCGGTCTACATGTTTTTTGTGGACTTGGAGAAGGCGTTTGACAGTGTCCCTCAGGGAGTCCTGTGGGGGGTACTCCGGGAGTGTAGGGTACCAGGCCCCTTGATACGGGCTGTAGGTCTCTGTACGACCAGTATCCGAGCTTGGTTCGCATTGCCGGCACTAAGTCGGGTTGTTTCCAGTGAGAGTTGGACTCCACCATGGTTGCCCTTTGTCACCGATTCTGTTCTTAACTTTTATGGACAGGATTTCTAGTCGCAGCCAAGGTGATGGGTGGATCCGTTTCGATGGCCTCATGATTGGGTCTCTGCTTTTTGCAGATGATGTTGTCCTGTTGGCTTCATCGGAATGTGATCGCAGTCGAGTGGGAAGCGGCTGGGATGCGGATCAACACCTCCAAATCCGTGACCATGGTCTTGAGCCGGAAAAGGGTGGAGTGGCTTCTCCGGGTCGGGCACGAGGTCCTTCCCCAAGTGGAGGAGTTTAAGTATCTGGGGGTCTTGTTCACGAATGAGGGAAAAAAACAATGGGAGATCGACAGACGGATTGGTTAAGCATCTGCAGTGATGCGGGCGCTGTACCTGTCTGTTGTGGTGAAGAAAAAGCTGACCCGAAAGGCGAGGCATTCATTTTACCTACCCTCATCTATGGTCACGGATACAAGCGGCTGAAATTAGTTTCCTCAGCAGGTTGTCTGGGCTCTCCCTTAGAAATAGGCTGAGAAACTCGGTCATCAGGGAGGGGCTCAGAGTAGAGCCTCTACTTCTCCACATCGAGAGGAGTCAGTTGAGGTGGGTTAGGTATCTGGTCAGGATGTCTCCTGGACGTCTCCCTGGTGAGGTGTCCCGGGCACGTCCCACCGGGAGGAGGCCCAGGGGAAGACCCAGGACACGCTGGAGGGACTATGTTTCTTAGCTGCCTTGGGAACACCTTGGGATTCCTCCTGAGGAGCTGACCCAAGTGGAGTGCATCGTGGAGTTTTCGCTAACCGGAAGTAGGACCGAAAGTTAAACAGGGATCATCTGGGCTCTGAGCTCAGCAATTGGTCAAATTTTCCCTAGGGACTATGGGAAATTCAAGGACAAAGTGTTTCAAAGAAAACCCTAAAACTACCTAAACTAACCATTTTATAACCAATGTACATTCATTTATTGAATTGTTTTTAGATTGGATTAGTCTGGAATATTTAGCTAGGGATCCTAACATTTAAAAAAAAGTGTTTGTTTAAAACTACAATCTTAGAATTGGTTACGCAAAGCAATCTCACAGCTAGCCCTACCTTGTCGCATGGCATGTTATTCAAAACAGCCAATGACAGCAAGTCTTGCAAAGATGGAAGTGTTACCTCCAATTTTTTATTTTATGACTTTAAGTGACACCCCTCAAAAATAAAAGTTAATTATAAATATATTTTCTTTTAGGAAAGCCCTTTTTGTGGTTGGGCTCTTGTCCAAAGTGGGTGGGCCTAATCATAAAAAAAAAAAAACAGCATCGCAGAACTTTCTGGAAGAATATATAAAAAAGCTATTGTTGTCAGAAAGCCACAAGAAGTCCACAAGAAGAAGGTGCTCTGGTTACATGAGACAAAAAGTTAACTTTTTGTCCTACAAGCACAGCAATGTGTGCAGTGAAAATCTAACAATAAAATACCACCCCAAAAGTAAGAAATGGTGGTGATAGCATCAAGCTGTGGGATGATTTCCTATAGAATGGACAGAGAAGCTTGTTATGAGTTGATTAGATGTCTACACCTAATTCCAATTCAGAATCTATGTCAAGTCATCGACAGATGCCCCCAAGTGTTCTCCATCCACTTTGGCTGAGCTTGACCTGTTTTGCAAAGAAGAACGGGCAAACCTTGAATCTTAAAGACAAAGAGCTTTGTTGAAATGATGGGCAAAACTTTCTATCTAAGCCTGACTGGATGCAAATACCTGACAGCAGAAACTGAGTGGAGCAACAATCAGTTTGAATATCTGACACTGATAAACAGAAAATCTAACAGCATTTCAGTGACTCTAAAAGTCACGCAATCCCATCTGAGCAGAGTATTTTTTGATGTATCACAATGTGTTCTACTTCGACAGCGCATAAATACTTTCGCTGCTCATTTCAGTCGGATCTGGCTCAATTAACAGGGTTGTAGCAATGACTCATTCATCAACACCGTCCTCTATCAGCTGTTGGGGCTGAGTGTTTGCTCATTTGCTGGCACCGGTGATGGTCTTGTATTCCCTCAGATCCCAAGCCAACAGTGTGACAGTGCAGCTGGAGCTGCTACTATGGCGATGAGCCCATCTGAATAGAAACTGGCACACAAAAAAGATGAACTCTTTCGTGTCTGTTTCAATAGGAGCGTGAGATAAAATGATAAAGAATCAGACCTATACCATACCTTTACCGAGTTTTAACGCACTTTTGAGTGTAGGGATAAAGATGCTTAGAATGCAGTGCTTTCTCCCCAGCTCACAGGGTGTGAGTAATACTTCAGTTATAATTTAGAGCACAGAATCACATGCTTACAAAAGCAGCATATGTTGTGTGAGTCAGTTCTGCGCTAAAGCTGAGAAAAAAGGAAGGGAGCAAAGAAAAAAAAACTTTCCACCTTTTTAGCTCTCATATTTTTCCCATCTGGATTCCCCTTTGTCTTTCCCTCACCTCTTCCTGCAAAGGATTTTGTACCAACGGAGCAGCCTTACCTTTCTTCCAATAGCACCATTTAGTTTATTTGGTGGAGGAGGCTCAAAGATTCTCTGCTGCTGCTGTGGTGGTAAGGTGGAGTACAGGGGAATGATTTTCATATCGCCGACTTGGGGCCCCAGGTCGTCGACCTCACGCTTGATCCGCTTGCAGGCTTCATCGATTTCCTGAAAGATGAAAGGACCACAATTATTACCTGAAGCTCCAGCATACGCAAACACAAAAACCAGGCAGGTTCTGAGCAACACCTGGATTAACAATGGGAGTGGACGGATGTGATGGGGGGAAGAAAAAAGAAAGGAGTCGGGGAAACCGTGGTTCCCTGCTACAGTACATTTGTTCTAACTATCGTTCCATCTGATGGAGGAAATTAAACTTGGACTGCAGCATGCTTTGCTGAGTTCCCTGTGGCTCTGTTGTCAAATGCAGCAATCATGGAAAACACAGACGAGCACGCTCGGAAGGCACAAACACGCAGAGCCAGACACACTCAAACGGGGTTCATTATTCCACAGCGCAGTATTGTAGAGGGGAATGTGATATGAGACTGCAGCATTGATGCATAACCAGCGGCAAATCATGGCAGATCAGTTTAGTGGAGCTGAACGTTCAAGAGCCGGTGGGTTGGCAGACAGAAGCCGCGAGTAGTGCCAGGAATGAGGATAGAAAATACAAAATTGGGATCCTATTCTCTAACCGCATATTAAATGTAATAGGAAAAATACATTATAAATATTCCACAATGCCTTTTGCCTAACAACATAAAGATTGATTCATTTTTCGTTCATTCTATTGTAATACAGACAATTTGATTTTTTAACAATTGTTCAAACTTCTGAAATGTTCCTAGCACAAAACAAAGCTCTGAACACATTTAGCTTTTTTTAAGCTATTCCCAGTTAGGAACCATTTCATTATGTTCCAAACCACAATCATTTCATCTTCAGCGTGATGCGGCTCCTCAGTGTGGTACGTTGCTGCTTAGACAGTAGCACCACCTGCAGGCTCATGGGAGCAATGCAGAAACTACATTCCAACTACAAAGAGTTGCAATTAAGGCACTCAGAGCAGTAAGTATAAAGTTAATGCTTCAGAAACAACAGCTTCTGCTTACCATAAGGGGAGTCAAAAAAGTGGCATTTATATCTTATGAAATATTCATCAGCATCCTGTGCTTAAACTAGTTTAAGGAACATCGTTAATGCCATGAGAAAGTACCGCTGAGACATTTTTGAGTTAAACAAGTTCAATTTAAGACTTTGATTTGCTTCATGTTAAAATATGAAAAGTGTGATGGACCTATATTCAGCCCATTTATACCGATACCTCCAAATAAAATCCAGGGCAACCAAATGATTTCATAAGTCACTTAATTAGAATAGTCGTTTATGTAATGTAATCTCTGGGGGGGAAATCAGCTGTTCTGTAAAGGCCTCTGGGGTTTTTAGAGAACAAACAGCATCATGAACACCAAAGAACACAGCAGACAGGTCAGGGATATAGTTACAGAGAGGTCTAGGTTCTAAAACAGGAGACCTGGCTTTAAACACCTCACAGAAGTCTCTTTAATCCATCCTGAAAAATGGAAGGATGTTTTTCAACTGCAAACCTACCAAAACATGACCGTCCAACTAAACGGACAGGCCAGGCAGGGAAAGTATGAATCAGAGAAGCAACAAAGAGGCCTATAGCATCTCTGGAGGGGCTGCAGATCTCCACAGCTCAGTTAGGTGAATCGCTGACCTGGACAGGACGACCAATAGCATGAACTCCACAAATCTGGCCTTTGTGGAAGACTATTAAGAGGAAAGCCATTGTTGAAAACAAGCCTTAAGAAGTACAGCAGAGTACACAGAAAACATCTGGAAGAGTGAAACGTGCTAAGAACCAACACTGCGCATTACTCTGAACACACCATCCCCACGCTGAAGCATAATGGTGGCAGTATCATGCTGTGGGGATGCTTTTTTACAGCGGGAACAGTGAAGCCGGTCAGAGTTGATTGGAAGATTAACTGAGCTAAATACAAAGAAATTCTGGAATAAACCGGTTAGAGGCTGCAGACGACTTAAGTCTGGGACAGAGATTCATCCTCCAGCAAGGCAAAGACCCTAAAGATACGACCAGAGTCACACTGCAATGGTTTACCGTATTCAAGTGAAAGAATGGCCCAGTCCAAGTTCTGCCTGGATCATAATTGAGAATCTATGGGAATGCTTGAAAATTCATGTCCCTAGATGTGCAAAAGACTTCCAGCTATAACAGCACCAAAATGTCATTCTACAGAGCAGGTGGACTGAATACAAATGAACTACAGAGATTTGAAAAATAAGTAAAAGTAAGAACCCAATGAAATACATTGAAGTTCGTGACAAAATGTGAAAAAGTATAAGGCATATGAAAAGGCACCATAAGTTACCAAACTTTAATTAATGCCTTCTTATACAGCAATAAACAACAAACCTAACAGTCATTAATGGCAAGATTTTGGCCATTTATTGAAATCCCTGTTTTCAATGCCCTCCTATGACAACAGATAATATAGCATAAATATTTGGATTTTATCGCCTATAATATACAATATGTCAGTTATAGTGGCTGAATTTAGCATGTTTGGAGGGAAGGCTGAACATCCAGGAGCATGAGGGAATACATTACTTCCACCAGGGCTGTTTGAAGGCTGTTTACATCCTGGTTTGGTAGTTTTGTCACAGGATGATAACACCGGTAGTCAGAACTAAAAGAAATGGGACAAATGAATGATCCCAGAAGATTTCAAAAAAAAAAAAAAGACAGCTCTACGATGGAACTAATTTATGTAATTTCAAACATGCCATGAAAAATCTGGACAAATTTAAGACTTTTTAGGCCTAAAATTGAGAAGATAAAAATTTAAGACTTTCTAATACCCTGCAGAAACCCGGGTTTCCTTTTTTTTCCATCTGGACTGCAAATAGGTTATTAGCCCGGTTTGTCCTCTTGTTCATCAAATCAAGTCAGGCCCCTCCAATGGCCATGTGCCTCTTAATCAACACGCTGACACGTGGAAAACGCTAAATCTGAATGGATCGGTAAAATTAGCCTCAGTATTAATAGCCTATCAAGCTTCTGGATGCAGCAGCTGCCACGAAAAAATAAATAAATAACCTCTTTGCCAAAGCGCTGGAAGCAAGCTGGCTGTCTGTCCTGTAGGGATTTGAAGACAAAGAGTGTGTGTGTGTGTGTGTGTGTGTGTGTGTGCGCGCGCGCGCATAAACATTTGTCCAGTGTTGGGCACCCGTTCACCAGCTCTGCCTGTGACCCCAGAAGCTAGAATCTAACTAGCCAAGCTAAAGTACCAACACATTTGGGCACCCTTCATGACAAGGAAACAACACCCGCCCCTCCCTCATAAATCCTCCTGTTTTTTGATGTTAGCTGCTGAGGGGGAAGCTTAAATATTAGGACTTATCTACTCTCGACAGCTGTGATAAGTTTCAACTTTCTCATTTGTAACTGGCGCTTCATTTCGGTTTGTTTGTGGAAGCCAAATGTCTCAGAAAAACTGTGGAGGAGAGAGCTACGTGGTCGTTTGCACTTGCTTCCCCTCTGATATAAATTAAACAGTCAGATAAAAAAAGAATCTATGGCTTTGCCGTGGATCTGCCTCCAAATCATTAGTCTACATCAAAGTTGCTGGGAGACTGAAGAGGTTAAGAAGCGCTTGAGGGGCACGCTGCTGCACCCTTTGAACAGCCATCTCTGCCAGACCTACAACACATTAACTTCTTTAACCCAATTAGGAGAGGGTGATAATGAACTCACCATGGGAGTGCTCTCTGTTATGCCTGAGCTTTACACAGCATGTGCTGATGGAATATAAATCAACAAATTACATCTAACCGCAAAAAAAAATATTTAACACTTTGGCTGCAAATATCTTAAGACTTTTTCCTAGTCAGTCACTAGAGGGACGATCAATGTTTCAGCTGGGATACCACTTATTCAAAAATCAATTACCAATCCTCAAAGGACACCACTTCAAACACTGCGCCGCCCAATGACTTGATCTTGTTTGTAACAAGCCGCATATTGATCCTGCTTTGACAAATTAATACTGACGTAGGTGTTCTACAACAACCAAGCTGGTGTCAAATGCCAGATAATTACTGGTAATAAACAACCAGCGAGAAAATGTGACTGGGGAAGTTGTGACATCATACAAGTGGCCAACACAGCACTTGCCTCTCAAACTGCAGCTTTACTGTTGGTTCCTAGAGTTTCTAAAAATAGACTGGGATGCATATCTTTTAGGGATTAGGCTCCTCTCTAGTGGAAACAGCTCACAGTTTTTGCCCAGGTGGCAGACACCCTGTCTACTTTCAAGACTAGACTTAATACATTCCTTTTTGATAAAGCTTAGAGTAGTTTACATTACCCTAAACTATCTTTGTAGCTATGCAGCTACACTTTTCCCCACTCTGCAACGTTCTCCTACTACTCTCAATTTATGCATTGTCTACAGTTATTCCTACCATTAACTTTATGTTGTCTGTTTTTCTCTCTTCCTAGAAGTTAAACCTGGCCGGGTGTTTAGGTGTATAGCAGCCTGTCTTCTAGTGTTTTAATCCTGCCTCTCTCCTAGTCAAAATCATCCATCCATCCATCTATCCATCTATCCATCCATCTATCCATCCATCCATCCATCTATCCGTCCATCTATCCGTCCATCTATCCATCTATCCATATATCGTGACTTGATTATATATTTCTGGTTATAAATTAGATCAGTTAGTCTAGTATAGTGTCTCAAGTAAAATTGATGCAATATTTAAAAAAACTGAACTGAATTTAATTCCATTTTTTGACAAAAACATCTCTTCAATGCTTTCCAAGTCAGGTTGTTGCACCCAAAGTGCAATGGTAAAGGTTTTAAATTATGTATGGCTTAACAGCAATGAATCTAAACCTTTGTGTTAGCATAACTGCATCTGGGCACTATGTTCAACAGACTCAATCCTAACATATTGATTTATTGACTGGAACAGTGTTTGGGATTTTTTTTTCTTTGTGCAATCTGGCACTACTAAATCTGAGCAAAAAATTTAATATGTGAGGTTCCCCAAGGCTCCAATATCAATTCACTTTTATACATCTTTATGATCCCCCCTATATGACAGATTATGGAGTATCTGAACATCTCTTACAATATCTATGCTAATTACATATAACTTTACATATCTGTCTGCAACTAAGACTGTGTGTTCATAATATTAATCAGAGGGTTGGCATTTCCTCTAGCTTAAATCAGATTAAACAAATATCATTGGTTTTGGTCCCAAAAATGGAAGGTTAGAGTTCAGCACTCTACAGACCCAATGTGGGTAAAGACCACAAAGCATTCAAGAAATCTAGTTGTAGTTATGGATTCAGACCCAAATTTTAACATCGGTATAGAGTCCTGATAACAATAAAACCTGTAACATCACATCAGTCCTTCAATAACTGCACTGGCTCCCAGTAGAAAAAAGGACATTTTAGGGTAATATTGCCGGCATGGTGTCTCTTATGACTATGCAGTGGAGGCATGTCGAGGCTTGACATGGCAGCATTCATGTCAGCATGCTTGATAGTAATATTACTGAAAAATTGCGGCAATGCTGGACTTATGAATGAAGATCACGTCTTGCCGCAACAGAGGGTGATGTCATGATGATGTGTGGAATGTGTGCTGAGCCCCGACCGGCAACAGTATTTAAAACGCAAGTAAACATGGGGAGTTCATTTAGCATTTGTAAACTGTATCAGCCAAAATGGCAAACTGGAGTGATGCAGAGGTTCAGTCTCACTGATGCCGGTATTGATGCCGGCACAGATGGCAGCATTGTCTTTTGAAACAGCCTAGTATGTAAAAGGATAGTTTAAAAAAGTACATATATCCATCAGGCACAGGGGAGCTAAGTGGCTAGTCAGGTGTGCAGCACCTAGACCTCTAATGACATCAGAGGCCTGCTTACTCAGTGTTCCCAGGATAAACAATGGGAGCCAGCATTTAATTCCTATGCTCTTCAGCTCTGGAACAAGCTACCTGAACACCTGAGATGTACAGAAACAGTTGGAACTGAAAACATTGCTCCAGCTTTCCCATAAAGGTCAAATATCACTTTCTCAGCTCATTACATCTATAATTGTTTTTAATTTGTATTTTAACTGTTTTATGTAATACTTAAACTGACTGTACAGATTTAATGTATTTTCTGATTTGATTGTAATTATCTCAACCTCTATTGTTTTGTGCCAAAAATGGTGCTACAGAAATACACCTGCATTGCCTAAACACCAAAATTTAGTCCAACGTGTGTATCCATCTCCACCAGTGATGCTGGCCAATACAACCACTTTTGATTAAATGTTCTCCAACAGTATTTCGTCAAAGAGCTGAGAAACTAATCATGGCAGCAAAAGGCGCAGCTGAATCCGACAGGCTTCTCCTCTCCACTGATCAGGAGATTGAGACATTTGTTGGTGCTTATCTGCGTGTGTGTGTCCACCCAGCTGTGACCAAATTCATCACTTTGGGCATGGACCCTGCCCTCCATTACACATCAGTGGACGACATTTGCAGGAGGGGGAAAAATAATGACTTAATTTCAGAGATTTGTGGGAAGGTTGGAATCTGGGTCACTTGTCTTCTTTTTTTACATTTGCAGCACAAATCTTGATGATTCCCAAAGAGCCAGAGTCACAGACAGCTCACTCATTTATTCATCCAAGGATTAGAGATATTCCGTCAAATGTGCCTTTTTTTTTTAGTTTCCATGGACACTACTATTATTGAGGATACATACTGGTAAAAGTAAGGAGGAGACTTTTTAATTCTAAGGTATTACCAATTGGGACATTTCCAAACAGATACTATCAAATACTACCATTCTAAAACAGTCACACATATGGATCTAGACAAGCCTATGTGTGGTGGAAAACTAACACTGATCGTCACCCTTAAATAAACCCCCACATTAAAACCTGGTGCTTGCAGCACCATGCACTGGGAAAGCTTTACCCAGTGACGTGCGGTCAGGGGAGGCAGGTGAGACAGTGCCTCATCTGTCATAATGACAAGCTGAGACATAGATTTTCTATGATCATTTTTAGTGTGGATTTTACTTATCTGTTCTATATATTGTTTTCTGTAATATTTCAAAATTTATGTGGTAACCTGTGAACAACACCAGAACACCAAACAGAAATATTTTTTTAATTTATTTTTCTTGTCATTAGCTTGGAAAAGATGTGCTTTTAAAAAAAAAATATTTGTACAAATTACACCCACTGCTTCAATGTTTTTACCTTAGTTTAAGACCTGACAATTCAAATAAGAATTGTGATTCTTTTATAAGAAGCCTCAACAATTTCCTGTGGTAGATATTATCCGTAATTAGTTTTTTTTTTTTTTTTTCGAAAGGCCTTGGAACATTTATGGCTTTAAACGAGTTTTATTTAGTTGGACTGAAGCCTAAAAATGACTGTTTTGATTGTAAAGGTTACCTTGGTCAATCACATAAAATTCCAGGAAAATATACTGGAGTTTGTGGCTGCAACATGACAAAATCTGTCAAGGGGCAAGAATACTTTTGCAAGACACAGCGTGCTGACCCCCCCCCAATATACTGTATAAGCACACATATATTTACAAATTATTCGAACCTCTAAATCACTACAAGTTTTACATAGGGGAAACCCAGCTTGTTAACATCATTTAGCCTTCCACTTCCTCTGTAAGAGCAAGTGTTAATGTCATGCATAAACTATGCCCCATAAAACCTCAATGAACTGAAGCAACTTTCAAAGAGGCGGCCAGAATCCCATCAAACAAAGTGAGAGGCTGATAAGGTCATATAGAAGGTAAATATAATAGGTAGAGAATTAAGGGGGGAAAGATGGATAAATCTTTTTCTATACTTATCCAGACTTGAAAAATAAATAATAATAATAATAACAATGATGATAATAATAATAAAAAAAACACATTGCATGTGTTCCAAGAGCCCTGTAAGCCTTAAAACCCTTTTCCATAAGCTCTGTGGGAGTTACCTCCTGTCCAGTGAGGAAGAGCAGAATGTCCCCCTCATCTTCCTCACACATGTGGATCTGGATCACGGTGCGGATGGCCGCCTCCAGGTAGTCTCGCTCGGGTTCCGGTGTGTAGAAAATCTCCACAGGGTGCGTGCGTCCAGGGATAGTTAACAGCGGGCAGCTGTCAAAATACACTTGAAACTTTCCGGCGTCCAGCGTTGCGCTCATGACAATGACCTGAGCAGAAACGGGCATGGCAGCTTGTCAGTGAGGCACACTGTGTTCTCTCTGTGCCAAAAATAAAAGTAATGAGTTTGTGTAATAATAGGTCTGAGCATCCAAGGGGAAAAAACCTGTTAATGTTTTTGTTCTGTTGCCGATTATACATAAGGACAAGTTTTAGGCGGACAAGGGTGGGATTAAAGTCGTGATTAATGTGTCTACATCCTTCTTTGGCATGAATGATGCCACAAATTTTAACTTTAAAAGAGAACCTTGGCACAAACTGAATAAATTGTCTATAATGTACACTTATGCGTTGCAATCCAAGGAACTGACCTACAAAGATCTATAACAGTCCTTGTTCCTGTTGCTAGGTACACTTTGTTCTTAAACAGACCCATTAAACTGTGTGCATTAGGATTCTGATGGGAAACGCTTCTCCCATTTTCAATCTTTAATATTTTCAGGGGCCAGCGTCTCTGCATTTCGGTTTACGCTCTGCGGGATATCCTAATTGCTCTTAATCAAGGCAAATTAAACTTTGAAATTTGGTGAGCGATAGGGATGAAGGAGATAAGGGGAGTGGGTGGATGATCATTCCCTATAACCTAGACCTCATTTAACAGTCTGTGAACAACAATCTAACCTTTGATTTCACTCTGACAAACAACTAGTCATTATCCATCTGCTTTATGAAAATTATATCTGGCACACTCTAGACCATAAAACTTCTGCCTGCCTTTACGATCATCCCATCGACACCGGCGGTTGCTGTTTTCCTCCTGGTTGCCTGGCTGAAAATGGTAGGTGACTCTAGGAACAATCAATGCCGCTACTGCGGTGCAGAAAAATGGGTGTTCCTGAATCTAACAGCAGCATTATCTCTCAGGGACACAGGGACTCTGTCAGAAAAATGCAACAACAAGGAAAAAAGGACAGAGGAGGGAAATAAATACTCTCCTCTGAATTTATCCTTGGAGGGAACTAATATTAAGGGCTGAAACATAGTTTTACAAGCATTAAACTCAAAATATTTGTGAAAAAACCAAAAGGTTACATCTGTAAAATAAATCTGCAAAAAAACAAACAACCGCAGCACCTGATCCGTAAATTACATCCTAAAAATAAAAACACAGAGCAAAGCAAATCTCGGGAGATTTCTAAGCGTTGGTTTCTACCTTGAGGTCAGACCTCTGGCGGACTACTTCCTTGAGAACCCCCATGAGGATGTCTGTGGCTAATGTGCGTTCGTGGGCCTCGTCCAGAATGATGACACCATAGCGCTCCAGCAGGGGATCATTCATAGCCTCCCGCAGCAACATTCCATCTGTCATGTACCTGAGCAAAAAGGGGACATGCTGCCAACACTAACTATGCAGTACATTGAGGCTTTTTCATCACGTACAACTACATTATCTGATAAAACCTGCTTAAAATAAAGAAAAAAAAACATATAAAGACAAAGTTTCCTTTCAAAGTACACAAGGCAGTTATTTTTTATGCGATATTACATTTATAAATTAATAAATAAGTAACCAGGAAAGCAGACAATTTTAAACTTTGTTTTTTCAAAAAATAACATTTAGCTTTTAATTTATTTAAAATACCTTCATCTTTATTTTGTGAGAATTTTTGTGTTGCCTTTTTTGGGAAAACGATTTGAATATTTTTTTTTATAAATTTTGCACAATACATGTTCTTTAAATGGCACTAAACATGATACATCAAAACATTACTCAAAGGCAGCTCTAAACAGATACGTTTTTAGTTGTGATTTAAAAGGTTGTAATTCTAGGGATGTTGAGTAGACTGGAATTAGAGGACCTGAGTGTTCTGGTGGGTTGGTATAGTAACAGTAGATCTTCAATATACTCTGGTGCTAAGCTATTCAATGGTTTATAAACTAGTAAAAGTATTTTGAAGTATATTCTCTGAGCTACAGGGAGCCAGTGTAAGGACTTTAGAACTGGGGTGATGTGCTCTACTTTCCTGGTTCTAGTGAGGACACAAGCAGCAGCGTTCTGGATCAGCTGCAGCTGTCTGTTTAACCTTTTAGACAGACCTGTGAGAATAAGTCACTAGAAATACCATCATCATCAGTGGCAGGCCTATTGTAATGCAGTAGTGAAACTTTATGGAATAAGTAAGCATACAACTTACTTTAATACAGTTTTGGCAGAGCTGCAGTCCTCAAACCTGATGGAATAGCCCACCTCTTGACCCAGCATGACATCCATCTCATCTGCCACCCTCTGGGCAACGCTCATTGCCGCCACCCTCCTGGGCTGGGTGCACGCCACCGCTCTCCTAGGTCCTGGGAGCGAGCGCACCATGTCTACACACCACTGTGGGATCTGCAGGACAAAAGAAAAATGTGATTTTCTTCAATTACAATTTTTTACAGTTTCCCATTATCTGCCAAGCTGATGCAAATAAAGTCAAGTTTTGTTTGTAGCTGGCTAGGAGCAACCCAAAGCTCCTTTGGAATACTTTTAGAGAAAATTCAAATCAGGGATATATCGGCATCAACATCGGTATCGCCTGATGTTAGTCACTTTTAACATAGCGGTATCGGCCCGATAAGTTAAACTGGCCAAAATTAATAACCAGTATTTATTTCTATGTTTTTACTGTTTGTGCATGTGTTTCAGGTAGGGTGAGGGTGTTGCCATGTGGTATTTGTTTGGTCACGAGACCAAACTAGTAGAACATTACCTTAACTGGGAGATTTTCAGTAGACACTTAATTTTTTCTAATCCAGTCTGTTCCATGACAGACAGAACTGGACTCAAATATAAAACAGAGCAACTTTGATATAATTTTTTCCCTAACAGCTAATATGCCTCCATAGAAAACACATTTTCCTTTCTGGAGGCTTCATCCATCTGTGCTTCCTCTGACTTTTTTAAACAACCCACTGATTCTTAAAGTAGCCAAGTGAGTGTTCTATGTATATCTTCCACACTGAAGAGGGTGCTTAGATATGGAATGCTAACTGTTTGGAAAAATAATGGATTTTTAGCTTTAAACTGGCCGACTGCCTATCAGGTCAGGTGTAGCAAAAATTGTCCGATGCCAGTTAGCTGTCGATTTCTGGGTTCATCTTTTATTAGAATTAGCATTTAGATATAACTAAGTTTTAAAATTATAATTACTTAAGTTGTATTTATGTAAAAAGTAAAATCAACACAATGCAATTTCTTCTTCTTTGGATCTATCTGAGGAAGTGTTTGTATTTGAAAAAAAGTTAATTTCCCAACTTTCATGCATCACTGAATTGAAGGTGCATAAAACGTACCCAAAAAATTAATTCACAGCACAGATTTTTAAGCATCATCAGTGCAGAACGCATCGACAAACTTAAACTACTCCACTTTGCAGGATAGTTTATATTCATCTCAGGATGAGGCTGAGACTCAGTGATTTGCTCTAATCTTCTCCTGCAAATTTAAAAAACACACAGCCTGGTTGCTTAAAGCACTTAAGATTAACTGGTAGGTTTATCTAACTGGGAATCAAATCTTAAAGCAACCCAATGAAAATACATGAATCATTCATAGTATCGATATTTTTTTATGATAACATTAAAGCAATTTTAACCAACCAGAGTCAGGCTCTCATTTACTGTGACACACTTGTGTCAGTGCATTAAAAGTCTGCTTTTGGCAGGAGGGGGGCAACTGATGGCTGCTATATTTCAAAATCCTAGTGTGCCCCATGCCTCTACCTGAGTCGTCTTTCCGGAGCCTGTCTCTCCGACCAGCACGAAAGACTGGTTCTGCGTCAGGATTTCTGTTAAGATCTCTCTGTACTCCCAGACGGGGAGCAGCAGCCGTTTCTTTAGGATCTCATAGAAGCGTGGCGTATGGGGCAGGTTGGTGAAGGGGTTTATATCCTGCTGAACGGGGGGCTGATTCACGAAACTCCAACTGGCTGCAGCTGAGGCGACTGGGGCAACAGCAGACTTCACATCTCGGCCCCGGTTACGGTTCCGATCCCGGTTCCTGTCCCGATCGCGGTCTCTGTCACGCCTGGAAAAGGAGAAGAATGAATTTAGGGTTAATAAGACACTGCAGCATAAAGGAAACACTTCAGCTTCCATGTAGGCCAACAGTAAAAAAAAAAAAAAACTGTGGACAAATGCTAACCATGTCAAGCTCTTCTGTTGTAAAAATACAATCAAAAGGTTACTGCACATTCTCTTTCACGCTGGCAAATAGATGTCTAATCAAGTATAGCGTGCAAAGGTCATGAATAAACCAAATGCTTGCAGCACGTTGTCCCTTTACAAAAAGACCCATTTATCAGCTTCAGAGCCCAAATTAGAAACTTTGACATTGTCAAAAAAAAGCTGTTAAGTGCTTTGTGTTGTGTTATATCTAGGCTTGTGACAATAAACAACAAATCAATTAATCACATGATAAATTTAAATGTGCTTGATTTTTCTATACATGATAATTCTATTGTTTTTTTCTTTGCGCATCTCCCTCTTTCTACCAAAAACTGGATGAAAAAAGGCAGTAGTGGCAGAGTAAACTGAGGATGTCTTTTTTTTTTATTCAAACTGAGTGTTGTTGGTAGTTTGCACATTTTGTTTACAAAACTCCTAACTTATAGTTTTTCCTGTTTTTCTTCTTTGAGCGAAGTTATATTTTTTGAAGGGTAACTTTGTAGTTAGTTTTTTTTTGTTTCAGTTGTTTTGTTAATTTATATTGGATATTAAAAATGTCTTCCAGTTGCAGTGGTAAATGTTCTTTAGAAATTATGTTTTACTGATCGGAAGTTGTACCTGCAATTATTATTACATTGGTTGAAAATTGTCTCAAAACAACAATATTATCGTTTATCTAAATAATTTCTGGGGCAATTTATTTGTTGCTCAGCAAAATCTGTTGTCATGACAGGCCAACTTATATCAAAAAACTAAAATAATCTGTCAGCTGTTCTACAGTGAGCTGATAAGATTAATTGGAAAGGAGACAAATGCAGACAAAATGTCACCACTAAATGAAATGTAAGTCTTTCACTTTTTCAAATTACCAGTATGACTTAATAATTGACAGAGTAAGCATATTTTTCTTGTTAAAAGTTACAGTTTTTCCCTGTATGTTTTTTTTTTTTTTTTTTTGCCATTTGTCATATTATGAGAAATCCATCCATCTATTGTCTATATCCACTTATTCTTGCAGAGCTTCAGGGGGGTGCTGGTGCCAAACTCCAGTAGTCATTGCGCGAGAGGCAGGGTACACCCTGGACAGGTTGGCAATTTATCAAAATATAAAATAGATTTTACCTGTTTTTTTTCTTCCTCAAGAAATCATAAAAACACTTTTTCAGACTTTGCAAGAACCTGGGGGAACCCTTTTAGCTACAGTGAAAGCGCCTTGTATGCATGTCCTAAATGAACATTTTTGACCCAATGTCCTCTGTGTTCTAGAACAGGGTTGTCCGAATCCAGTCCTCAAAGGGCCAGAGTCCTGCATGTTTTAAAGCAGTGGTCCCCAGTCCTGGTCGTCATGGCCCACTCTCTAGATTTTTAGATGTGTCCATGTTCCAGTATAACTGATTCATATCATTTCATTACCTCTTCAGCATTTCGTCCAGGTCAGCATAAGGCTGCAAACGACCCATTTTTTGATTCAGGCATGGTAAACCAGGGAATCATCTAAAACAATACTGTCTAAACTTTTTGCCACTTGGACCAAAATCACCAAGCTGAAAGTAATCATAAGGCCCATCCATCTGTCCATTGTCTATACCCACTTGTCCTTGCAGGGTTGCGGGGGCTGTTCTGCTTGCTAACTACCCCCTGGACAGGTCGCTAGTCCATCAAGGGCCAACACAGAGACACACTGGGCAAAGAACCATGCATGCACATAGAGTATCCCAGATAGAACCCACGCATGCATGGAGAGAACATGCAAACACCATGCAAAAAGAAACAAGAATTCAAACCCACTCAGGACCTTCTTTCTGCAAGGCAACAGTGCAACAGGGCAACTTAAGAAAAATGTATGAGACAGATAAAACAATTTAAAACGCAGTTTAATTTATTTTTACCTGTTTAACAATGGGCTAAGCATGCAGCATTTTAGAGAAATGTGCCTGATTTTTGTAAAAAAAAAAAGCATCTGTACTCTGTAAATCTTTTTAGATGATTTACAGATGCAGATCCTTGTTAAAAGATTTCTACTATTATACACTTTCCTATCATTGATGGGTTCAATTGCTGTTTTTTCTATTCTGTTGGTCTAAAAAAGTCCCCCCCCCCCATAATTCACAATAAGGACAGAATTTGAGTCACTTTTAAAAAAAACAATTGCTGTATCTAGACAAGTTTATTCAATGGGCATGTTCCAAGGATGCTTTTGTGTTAAAGCACTAAGGCAGTCTTCCGTGGGCCTACATATGATGACATTAAAATCAAAGTAAAACATTTGGTAAATAAAAGACAACCCCCTTGTTATACCAAACATTTTTCATTCTTTTAAGATTTTAATTTCTCAATGAAAATCTAACCCTAAAATATTTTAAAATCAAATCAAACTTTATTTATAAAGCGCTATTCATACAAGAAGTTGCATCACAAAGTGCTTTACAGAATAAAATGACCCCACATAAAACCACCTTCCCTTCCCTCCCCCACAGATTTAAAAGCATGGTCACAGTCCCCCTCCCCCCAATCCATCTCCCATGCTCACACACAATTAAAAGAAAAAGTAAAAAAAGGACATAGGGCCGAGTGTAGATGAACCATGCAAGGAAACGCCATCAGAGGAGCCATCTGCCCCGGCAGCGGTAGACTAACAGCAGCAGCCGAGGTACCGACACAGGGCGACCAGTGGAGGCAAGGCCAAGACTCCCATCTCCACCCAAGCTCCACCTGGACAGCACCCAGGCAGCCACAGCCGACCACCGCTCCCAGGGCAGAGGGCTCCCACAGAGGAAACACTGGAACGGGGATTAAGATGAATTAAAGTATAAAAATAAACAGTAAATTAATGTGCTAAGATTAAATAGTAAAACTGATAAAAATATAATCATATAAAACATGCAGAGCAATTAAACAAACAGTAATAAATAATAATCAGTTAAAAGCTAAGCTAAAAAGGTGAGTCTTGAGCCTGCTCTTAAAAACATGAACGTTCTCTGCAGCCCTGAGGTCCTCTGGCAGCCTGTTCCAGAGGTGAGGGCCATAAAACTTGAAAGACGCCTCGCCATGCTTGTGTGTCCTGACTTTTGGGGTGACAAGGAGACGGCTGCCAAAGGAGCGCAGAGAACGCGAAGGTTTATATGGTAAAAGCAGTTCAGAGAGATAAGAAGGCCCAAGACCATTAAGACACTTAAAAACCATTAAAATAACCTTAAAGTCGATCCTGAAATGTACGGGGAGCCAATGCAATGATTTTAAGACAGGTGTAATGTGCTCCCGCCTCCTGGTCTTCGTCAGGACACGTGCTGCTGAATTTTGTAGTAGTTGTAAACCTGATATACTCTTTTTGGGAAGACCAGAAAGCAGGGCATTACAGTAATCAATCCTACTGGTGATAAAAGCATGCATCAGTGTCTCCGTATTGGCCCGAGAGAGAATGGGGCGGACTCTGGCGATGTTTTTTAGTTGATAAAAACCTATTTTAGTAATATTTTTTATCTGAGGAATAAAAGTCAGCTCAGAGTCAAAAATCACTCCCAGGTTCTTCACTTGTAAAGAGGGATTAAAAGACAGTGATTGTAGTTTTGGTAAAAGTTTCTCTCTCTGAGCCTCAGGACCGATGACTAAAATTTCAGTTTTGTCCTGGTTGAGCTGGAGAAAGTTTTCTGCCATCCAGGATTTAATGTCTAAAATGCAGTTAAAAAGTGCATCCATTGGACGTGTGTCATCGGGAGACATGGAGATGTACAGCTGTGTATCATCAGCATAACTGTGAAAGTTGACTCCATGTCTTCTGATGACACTGCCAAGAGGGAGTATATACAGGTTAAAGAGCACTGGGCCTAAAATCGAACCCTGGGGCACACCACATGTAATCCTATGGACCCTAGAGGAGCAGGTATCTAAACTTACCATAAAAGTCCTGTCTGTGAGATAGGATGTGAACCATTTGTGAACAGCACCAGAGAGGCCAATCTGTTTTAAACGGGTTAAAAGAATAGTGTGGTCTACTGTATTGAAGGCAGCGCTTAGATCCAGTAGAACCAACACTGTCACCCTCTGTGCATCATAGTCTAATCTAAAATAATTTAAAATCTTTAGAAGGGCCGTCTCTGTGCTGTGGTTCACCCTAAAACCAGACTGAAATTTCTCCAGGACATTGTACTCATTAATAAAATCATTAAGTTGAATTAAAACAATTTTTTCTAAAATTTTGCTTAAAAAAGGTAAGTTAGATACCGGTCTAAAATTGTTAAAATCATTACAATCTAAATTGCTCTTCTTCAACAGGGGCCTCACTACCGCCCCTTTGAAGGCGGCAGGAAAGACGCCCGTCTGAAGGGAGCAATTCATCATGGTTAAAATCTCATCTCTAAAAGATCCATAAAATTGCTTAAAAAAGGAAGTGGGAATCGGGTCCAAAACACATGTGGTGGGCCTCACTGAGGAGAAAACTTTATCAAGAGTCCCAGCTTCTACCAGGACAAAACTGTCCAGCGTTTCCTCTGGTAGAGACACACACTCAGATTTGTCTAAAACCATGTTACTCTGAGAAGATAAAATCTTACATCTGATGGTGTCTACCTTCCCTCTGAAGTGGTCTGCGAACTCCTCACAAAGAGTGTTTGAGGGGGTTTTAGGAAATGCAGTAGTAGCTCTGTTAAAAAGTTTATCAATGGTGGAAAAAAGGATTTTGGAATTATTTTTATGTTCCGAGATGATTTTGGAGAAGTATGAATTTCTTGAATTTCTTACTGCATTGTTGTATAATTTGAGAAGATCTGTGTATATTTGATGGTTTATTGTGGTTTTACTTTTCCTCCATTTTCTCTCTGCCGCCCTACAATTTCTCTTCATTTTTCTGAGGTTTTCATTTTTCCACGGCTTTGCAGCTTTAGATTTTAAACTTTTAACTTGTAGTGGAGAAAGCCGGTCAAGAGTGGACTGAAGCCTTCTGTTAAAATCCTTGACAATAAAATCACAGGGGGCAGGTAAAACAATAGGAGGATTCTTTTTAAAAATTTCCAAAAAACGTGCAGCCACTTCAGGGGTTAGATGGCGCTTCCTGACAGTTCTCACAAAGGTCTCCTGCTGAATAAAACTGGTGATGTGAAAAAACACACAGTAGTGGTCAGAGACAGCCAAGTCGACAACAGAGAACACACGGGTGGACAGGCCATGCGTGATGACCAAGTCCAGGGTGTGTCCTTTGTTGTGAGTCAGCTGCATGACATGTTGGCTAAAATCCATATAAGTCAGGATGTTTAAAAAAATCTGTTGATAAAGGATCTAAAAGGTTATCTATATGTAGATTAAAATCACCAGCTAAAATGATCCTTTAAAAGGAATTGCGCAAAATTGATAAAAACTCTGAAAATTCTTGAAATAAAAGTGCACTCTTTTTAGGAGGCCTATAAATTGTGACACATAAGATCTGAGGAGTGCTAAAAACATTTGTATTATATTCAAAAGTAAAATAGTTATCAAATAAAACAGGTTTGGCGGAAAGTGTTGATGAACTTATTAAAAAAAAGTGTCCATCTGCAAAGACTGTCTGCGGTGGTGGTCCAAATTGATATTAAATTTAAACTGCAGGTAGGGGTCACAGAAAACCACTGCAGGGTCCGCAAATGCTACCCCAAGCCGTACTTTGGACATCTCTGATCTAAAACATGCAGGGTGCTGGCCCTTGAGTAATGACTTTGGACAACCTTATTCTAGATCGGGCATTCTTAACCCTCGTCCTCAGCTCTCACTGTCCAGCATGTTTTAGGACTGTTTTACATGGACACAAAACGGGTATAGTTTCAAAAACAGAGTTTGTAAAGATGGCACCACAATAATCCAAACGTCTGTCCACATGGATTCACATAAACTGGCTTAAAATGCTGCAGTAAATATCCCGGGCCCACTGGTGGCGCTGTAACACTGCCAGAGAAACACAGAAAAGAACACTGAGCATGCAAACACGACAAATCTAGCTTTAAATGAGAGCTTTATTCAAAAGCACATAGTGTCTGTGTTTCTCTGGATCCATTTTTGCTGCTGGTGGTAAAGGGACCATAAATCTTATTCTAGGATACATAATAAGATCAGTATTTGCTTTATTAGGGACCGCAACACCGTACGGCACCATGTTTGTTTACTTTATCAGAGAGCTGCGCAGACACCTTAAATTTAGGAATGGGGTGGCGACGTCATCCACTCAGAATAAATGCCAGAGAGCTCATAATAACCGAGACAACCGGCGTTGTGAGATTCCTCCACTCTGGGACCCGGTTTCAAACATGACTGTTTTCGATGTCCTGAAACGCCGGCTCCTTGTGTATGAGACACCTGTTCGATGAAATATCTTTGCTGCTACACCTGGTTTCATCTCCGTGTAGACATGGCATTTCCCTTCTGTCCCACACCTGACCTGAATAATTGGTTGATTGACAGGCTTCTCCAGCACTTGACGGCATGCAGGAACTAGTGCTATTATTTGAATCGGGTGTGCTGGAGCAGAGATGCATCTAAGACAATAAAGGACAGTGGGCTTTGAGGACAAGAGTTAAGAAATGATGTTCTGGATACTTCTATGCTTCAACACTCCTGATATAAATAGATGGCTCTTTAACAGGCTCCTGCTGAACTCACGGACACCCTGAGGTCATTCATACATCTGAATCAGGTGTGGTGAATGAGGGTCACATCTAAAACATGGCCATGTGTACCTACGATCATGAAACACTGTTGAAAGAAAGCTGCCCTCTCCAGTAAAAACATATTTTTACTTATGGACACGGCCTGAAAGCAGCGTTTGCCCAAATGTTTCTCTGTAAAAAGTGAAGCAAAACTTTGACCCTGAGCTCAGTCAGGGGCATTGTGATAGACATCAGTTGGAAAATATGACCTACCGGAGCCACTTTCTCAGAACTCCTTAGATATTAAAACACATCTAGGAGGGTTCTTAGGTATACTATGAGGAAATGGTCAGACATGTATTAAAACATGATTAGTCTGTGCCAGAATGACCTTTCTACTTTAGCTTTAGCCACCTTAGCATGCTAACGCTACTGGCAAAATACCTCTTTGTTTTTATTTTTTTTAAACACTGTCTGCCTGTCACCTCAGGCGCCTTCGTGATTTATGCCCGAATTACTAAATGTATTGAATTTTTGCAGCTACTTGTAACTCCATGTATAACTGTGAAACACTGGCAGTGCTAGCTTACAACAATAACAGATTGTAATCAACCCTAATAGTTTAACGCTTAAGCTAGAGGGACATCAGCCTATCCATCAGAAGACGTTTTTCAATTTGAGGAATAAGCTTATTCTAATGCTTTAAAAAATCCCATTTAGATGTGCTCTGACTTGTTCTAATCCAAAATAACACCTAATCCATTTACGAGTTTGCCCAAACGCTTAAACTCCGGCTAACAGCAACCGGAAACTCTTACCTCATACTTATGGTCAAGAAAAAGAAAGCCGCGAGCCTCTTTGAAAATCACTGCTGGAAAATTCCAAGAATTTATTAAATTCAATGACCGATGATGGCTTTGAAGGTCTAGTGCAGAGCAGATGCTATGCTCCAGAGCAGCTGTATGCGGAGGAGGATGTGGATGATACAGGTCTGCCACTGCGGAGTCAACAGAGGCGGCCCACGGCTTGAGGCAGCCTTGAGCAGAACTTCACAAGCCCCCCCCCCGACGAAGGTCTTTGAAAAATAATTAGCCTAGTTGTTTTCCTCTCTTTTGTTGTTTTTATTTTCCAAGTAAAATTAATATTCTTATCTCAACAAAAACAAAAACATGCAGTGCAGTAATACACTTCTGAGTTGTTGTTTTTCTTTCTCTCTCCTATAGAATCAAAACCCTGCATGGTGAGTATTCAATGACTGTGTCAAATTGGGTTCCTTAAATATAAATGTTTTGCACTCTGAGGTTTAGGTGTGTGATATGGTACAAACGGGTTTTTAACTTCCTATAGCAAAAGAGAACCTGCTGCGAGTAGGGTTTTTTTATATGGGCAGCATGGCTCCTTGTCCAGGGTGGCATAGCCTTGGGGAAACCGCAATAAAATGCTATCGGTTACTTATAGTTGTCTTCATTAAGGAGGACCCCCTATCACCATCCCTGCACTAACTATCTCCCAGTTTTTTAAGTAATCACAATTTATTTCTAATATCTTTGGGTTAGAATCGAACATGCTCAAACTCACCAGACCTTAACAGAAAGATTCTAGACTGCACAGGGATTCTTTAGAACTAGGCTATATGACATTTTAAAAATGTATTCTACTCATTATAAATGCAAATAATAATAATAATAACGCAGTTTTAATGCTTTCTCTTTTTTACTTTTGGAGTACCGTAGACTATTGTAGGGGCATGGAAGAAGGGACCATTGATACCATGGGAATGGGCACCATTCATGCAAGAACCGCCACTTCCCGATGGAGACCATTATGTCTCAGGAGAAGGCCTTCTCTTAATCTCAGTTTTTATTTTCAGAGACAGATCGCAGAGTTTATTCCTCAGACTTATGCAGTGAACACAGCACTAAGGATCTGGCCTTTCACTCACATCTCTTTCTTCTGACCAAGGCTTTTCCAGAAGGCTTCCACTAGGACTTCTGATTGAGTTGAATTAATCTTTAGTCCCACAGTGAATGTTCCTGAAGTATGTGCATTGTGCACAACTAGTTTATAGCTAACTAGGGAGCCAATAACAAATACCTTACAGTGTCAAGAAGCCATCAGGCTCAGCTCATAACAGCCGTGCCTGATGGTCTCCTCTCCAACCATTGGCTAGATACTTTCCCTCAGGGATTCAAAAGCCACCGCTCCCATTTCATCCTCGCTCAGTCATCGTCTTCTCTTTCATGACAAGAAGCTCTAGATCCGCGTTTCTACGCACGAACTCACCTCTCCAGTCCGGACCAGGATCCCAGCCTCGTCCCGACCGCCGCCGGTCCATCTGCGTCCCCGCCATCTGCGTGTGGAACACGGCAAAACTCCAGCTCTGACGGCCGCCCGTCCAGAGGCTCCTGACAGGGGATGGTCGTTGCTGGAGTGTGGTAACCAGGCGGGCTAACCTGATGTGCGCCTCGGGAATCGTCTCCAATTTGGAGCCCAAACGATCGACGAGGCCGCTGAGGTGGGCCACCTCCACCTCTGCTGGAGCACTTATATTGGGCTCAGTCATCCTGTCAGGAGCCGCTGGACGGGCGGCCGTCAGAGCTGGAGTTTTGCCGTGTTCCACACGCAGATGGCGGGGACGCAGATGGACCCTTTTGAATGTTTTCCAAGTGGTGTGTTTTTGGAAAACAAATATGATCGAGCAGGTCTAAGCCAAATAACTAACTTCTTAATGTCAATTTAAAAATACATGTACAGCCTTGAATAGCTTTAAATCTTACTTTCAGTGTCTAAAATGCTAAAGTGAAGAATAACCTGTCAAAACAAACAATCATTGCTATTGACACAGATAATTACACAGCTCAGACACTGCTCACAGGCTGAATAAAAGTGAATAAGTAGTTCATTTCCTATTGTTGGGAGATTGATGGGGATGATTAAGAAGAAGTAAGAGTCACAACAAAGTCATCATGCTCTAATATTCAGGATATTTTAGGATGCTGTGAATTTCCCACCTTGGAGTCTGTCTCTTTGTCACAAGCTGTTAAATGCATCTCCAATTATCTGTGAAATAGCTGTGGCAGGCAGAGCTTGCAGTAAGCGAATGGATTAGGGACTAATCACATGAATGTAAACTGCAGTTTTAAAAAAATAAAGCAGGAAGCAAAGCTAAAAGATTAGGTTTTTTTCTATTTTTGACAGTTTGAAAGCTTGCATTTGTCAAGAATATGGCAGTATGAACTACAGAGAATGAGATAGTGGTGCAAGATCTCATGAGGCACCGGAAACTATTACAGTTTCCTGAAAGCACTCCAGTTACATGTGATTTTCTTTCTTTGTCTTCTTTTCTGATCCTGATAACATTATTTAATATTTACTTCTGCAGTTCTTTTTTTAACATTGCACGAATGTTTTAATGTATACTATGATATACGATACTTGCTAGTTTGAAACTGAAACCTAAGTGAAAATGCAAGAAGCATTTATATTTATATTTGCCTTAAGTTACTATCCCTTCTATTTTGATGACTAGCAGAAAAGGCATCCTTAATATTCTGATCCCTGAAATCAGACCAGTTTAACCCTGGAATTCCCCTGCTGGAAAGAGGCGGAGGCATCTGTAGCCAGTGTCCCATCACTGATGTCACATCAATAGGTCTTGTCAGCTCTTATCACACTGACCCACCTTCTCCAATCTTAATAGCGATCTGACTGTACAGCATGGCCATGCACTGACCTCCAACGTGGCCTCTAGGCTTATCGGCTGGCCACAAGCTCCTGCTCCACCAACAATACCAGCAGGGGCATGGGAGCTCCTCCGGGTGCAGTCAGATTCAGTTTTGGCAACAGGAAGTGTAGAAATGGGTCCATTGTTACAAGGAACAAAGAACCAGAAACATTGAGACAAAAATAGATCATTTGAGTATGAGAGTTTCAATATACCTGGTTCTTGTAATGTTTCCTAAATGTTTGAGCAAAAATTGGGTAAAATCTTAAGAATCAAAGCAGTTTTATTGATAGAGGATAAAAGTCCAAAACCTTCGCATTTTTTATGTAAATAAAAAAATGCAAGGTGTTTGTAGAGCAAGGAACCCTCTACATGCATGGATTACAATCTGCAAAATTACTTCCCCTGAAAGATTCAGGTTTGATGGAGTGACTGAATACCCACCTGCCTCTTTGCTTTTTGCTTATATTTACAAGGCCTGATGAACATGGCTTGGGACTTTATCGATTCATGTTCCAGTTTGTATTGAATAGGGAGCTGGGAAACATAGGACAAGCAGCTAAATCTAAGGTGCTGTGTCTTCTGGGGTGTGTCTCGATGACCGTTGCACATATGCAGTATGAAAGTTTCCTTTGTTCTTCTGTGCAAAGTAACTCAAGCTGAGACTGGATGGAGAGCATCTGTGGAGATACACTTTTAAGTACCTCCGTTCACCTCTGGTTATCTGAGATTGGGTTCCATTGGTTACAAGACCAGTAAGAAAATCCAGACTCCCTGCAGTCATACTCTCCAGCTCATTCTGGAGAATTCCAAGACATTCTCAGGCCAGAAGGGATAAATAGGTCTTGGTCTTCTCTCCAGTGAGACGTGCCAAGGAAAACCTCCTCCTGATTAGGTCATGTATTCCTTCATTTTTTGATCTTGATGATTTTGGACCAAATCCTTAGGTGAACCTCATTTGCATTAATTCAAATTCAATTCAAATTAAAAAATACTTTAATGATCCCAGAGGGAAATCAAGTGTTGGTATAGCTCACATAATTAACTCTTTAAGGAGTTGTTGTAGATAATGATGGCTGTGGGCAGGAAGGATTTCCTGTAGCGGTCTGTATTGCAGCGAAACTGAAGAAGCCTCCGACTGAAGACGCTCTGTTGTTGTATGACTGTCTCATGAAGAGGATGCTCAGGGTTGTCCATCATTTTTTTGATTTTATAAAGAATCCTTCTTTGCATTATCATCTCCAGATGTTCCACAGTTGTCCCAAGAACAGAACCAGCCTTCTTCATCAAGTCCCTGGCTCTGATGCTGCCACCCCAACAGATGACGGCTGAAGAGATTACACTCTCCACAACAGACTTGTAGAAGATCTGTAGCATCTTGCAGCAAACCTTTAAGGACCTAAGCTTCCTCAAGAAGCACACTCTGCTCTGTCCCTTCTTGTAGACGGCTTCACTGTTCAGTCTCCAGTCCAGTCTGTTGTCCAGGTGAACTCCGAGGTATTTATACTCCTCAACCACCTCCACTTCTTCTCCCATGATGGAAACAGTGTTTGACTTATCCCTGTTTCTTCTGAAATCTACAACCATCTCCTTTGTTTTGTTCACATTCAAGGTGAGACGATTGTTTCCACACCAAGTCACAAAGCGGTCCACCAGCACACTGTATTCAGCTTCTTGTCCATCTCTGACACACCCGACAATTGCAGAGTCATCTGAGTATTTCTGCAGATGACAGGTCTCTGATTTGTACTGGAAGTCTGATGTGTACAGAGTGAAAAGGAATGGTGAGAGTACGGTCCCCTGTGGTGTTCCTGTGCTGCTGACCACCTGGTTAGACACACAATTCTTCAGTCTCACAAATTGTGGTCTGTTGGTCAGGTAGTCATTGATCCAGGCGATTGTTGAGGGCTCCACCTGTGTCTTCAGGAGTTTCTGACAAAGCAAATCAGGCTGAATTGTGTTAAATGCACTGGAGAAATCAAACAACATGATCCTCACAGTGCTGCCTGGTTTGTCCAGATGACAGTGGGTTGGTTGAAGTAGGTGGATGATGGCATCTTCAACTCCAACTCCACAGCAACAGGGCAACAGGTCTATAGTCATTGATGACTGATGGGGGAGTTCTTTTATTCTCTTTTTCAAGGCAGGATGTCTTCCACAACACTGGAACCTTCTCCTGAGTTAGGCTAAGGTTGAAGAGGTGCTGCAGAATCCCACAGAGCTGCTCTGGACAGACCTTCAGGACTCTGGGGCTGACACCATCTGGACCTGCAGCCTTGTTCCAGTTCAGTTTCTCCAGCTGCCTCTTCACCTGACTTTTGGAGACAGACAAGTGGGAGGGGGAGGCAAAGGGGGTAGCAGCATTTCCTGACTTGGTTGAAGTCAAACTTGTGGAATCAGAAGAGTCCATGACTGAGGTGAAGGATAAAACATCCGAGGTGTGACAGGAGACCTGTAGGTCAGAGGAGGGTGGGATGTCTGTTTGGCTGGGGTAGAGGAGAGGAGGATGCTGAGCTAGTTCCTGAACTGAACCTGTTGAAGAAGATGTTCAGTTCATTGGCTCTGTCCAGACTACCATCTATCCAATCCTTCCTGTCCTTAAAGCCTGTGATCTTTCTCATTCCTGACCAGACATCTCTAATATTGTTCTTCTGTAGTTTGTTCTCCAGCTTCTTCCTGTATGCCTCCTTGCTGTCTCTGATCTTGACCTTAAGTTGCTTCTGTATACTCCTCAGTAATTCCCAGTCTCCCTCCCTGAATGCTATTTTTTTTTCTTGTCTAGCAGTTCCTTCAGGTCACTGGTGATCCAGGGTTTGTTATTAGGGAAGCATCTCACTGTTCTGGTGGGAATGATGTTGTCCACACAGAAGTTTATATAGTCAGTCACACACTCAGTCATGGCATTGATGTCCTCTCCATGTGCTTGGCAAAGAGTCATCCAGTCTGTGGTTGCAAAACAACCCTGCAGTGCTTCTTCAGCTTCCTGTGACTATTTTCTCTCAGTTTTCTTTGTAACAGGTTGCCTCTGCACAAGTGTTTTATATTCTGAACAGAGAAAAACAAGATTGTGATCTGATTGTCCCAGAGGAGCTCTTGTTTTGGACATGTGTGCATCCTTAACATTTGCATAAAACAAATCCAAGGTCCTGTTTTCTCTTGTGGAGCAGCTGACAAACTGTTGAAATGTTGGAAGTGTAGTAGAGAGCGAGGCATGATTAAAATCACCAGATATTGCCACAAATGCATTGGGGTGCTGTGTCTGTAGCTTAGCAACAACTGAACTTATGACATCACATGCATTGTCCGCAACGGCTGACGGTGGAATGTAAACAACTGCCAAAATTACACTGGTGAACTCTCTTGGCAAATAATATGGACGAAAACTTACTGCCAAGAGTTCGACATCTGGGCTGCAGAGACGACACTTCACAGTAACATGTCCTGGATGACACCATCTGTTGTTGTTGTTGTAAAGAGACTAATGAATCCTCCTGTTTCCAGACCGAGGGTGAAACTTTCCAGCAAGTGCCAGGTGGCCGAGCTTTGCCTGCTGGGCTTAGCCCAAAGAAGCATCCGGATGAGCTTACAATGAGGGCCGACCACCTGTGAGGAGAAATATCAAGATTGGGTGTGGTGTAATGCCAGTGGCAGGCAAGAAGGTTGACATGGAGTTTTGAAGCCACAGGTACTCAACTGAATTTATGTCTGGACTTTGACTACACCACCCTAACATAAATATGCTTTGATATAAAACCAGTGTATTGTAACTATAGCTGGATGCAGTGTTGTCCTGTTGAAAGATTAATCTCCGTTACAGTCTCAAGCCCTTTGCAGCCTCTGACAGGTTTTCTTCAATGATTTCTCCATATTTAGGTGCATCCATTTTTTCCACAAACTCTGACCAGCCTATCCATCCCGAAACATATTTGGACACCATGATTCTGCCACCACCATGTTTCACTTTGAAGATGATGTGTTTAATGTGATGTCAAGTGTTAGTTTCCCTCCACAAGTAGCATTTTGTACATAGATTAAAAAAAAAATCAATTTTGGTTTGGTTTTTAAACAAGTTTTGTCAAGAGACTTTATTCAACCTGAAAGTGTTAATGATACAACAGTGACTTCTTTCTATAAATAGTTAATGTAAAACTTAGTGAGATAGATTAATTAATCATTTTAATTAATGGCAAGACTTTACTATGTCTTTTTGGTCTAATTTATCAAAACAACATTCATCTTTGCTGATTTGGTCTTTCTTTTATATACCTGAGCAGTGAGTGAGCCATCCTAATAAATTAGCTGCTTACACACTAATGTCTTCTCCAAATCTTCACACATCGATTGAATTTCTTTGCTGTTATTTACAGGAATTTGAAGTGACTTGTCACAACAACAGACACATAACTTGGAAATCTTTGAAGGTGTATGTTCTGATCTAGAACATACCCAAAGTACTTTAAATATCAAAGAACTTGAAATTCACAGTTGTTTCCATGGAGGATGATGTACAATCATTCTGCCCTGGAAACTCAGTTCAAAGAACTGAGATAATTTCAGTCGTTATTCATACTCATGTTGAGTAAATATCTGATTAAAGCTGTAAATCAAACATTTCCTTCATCAAAGAGTCACAACATTTCCTTTCTTAGAAATTTCTGAAGCAAACCCACAGAGTCACATTGTTGGAATGATTTTCACATAAAAAATATACAATCAACTCTGTAAACCTGTGCTCTAGTAGAGTGAGTTGCTGACACAGATATAGGAAAATATCAGTTTTTGGTGCTTTCTTTGGCACTAATACAGACAAATATGATTCCTTTACCTTTTTGCCTTATGGGGTCAAAGTACCCAGTCTGAATCGCTCAATTGTGTGTTAGACCAAATAAATGCCAATGAGATCCTGATGGGTGTGGCAGATTTCAATCGACAGGGATTCTTCTGAATCTTAATCAATCAAATTTTATTTGTAGAGTACTTTTGATGATAAAATCAGCACAAAGTACTTTACATGATAAAAACTGAAAAATAAACAAAGAAAACACATTTAAAGCAAAATCGATCATACACAACCAGTTAAACTGTCAGCACACAGAAGACACATACATCCCCAATCTCCCACCCCTTCACTGTAAAAACACAGCTTAATCCATTCCCATCTCTTTAAGTGAACATACAATAAAATGAAACACCTAGAATGATACCACTGTGAGAACCCAATATTTGGGAGACCCATCCACACTGGAAGCCACCCCACAGCCACAGAAGAGTCACCACAGGGACTACCATGATCAGGGCAGGCAGGTATCCAGAGCACAAGCATAAGGTTGCAGTACATAGTCCCGCCCACCACGACAAAAATGATCCCAATGGCTAAACTGGCAGGGATCCCAGCGAGAAGGATTTCCATGAAGGAAACACTGGAGTTGGTCTGTATAAAACACGCATAAAAACACTTCAGCATCCCATAATAATAATAACAATAATAGTATAAAAATAGAGAAATAATAATTGAAAAAATATTTGAAAACAAATAAAGAAAATAAAGAATAAGATCAGAAATAAAAATTAGATAAACAAAATAACTCAATTAAAAGGCAAGCTTAAAAGGTAGGTCTTAAGCTTCTTTTTAAAAACATCAGCTGTTTCTGTAGCTCAGAGGTTCTCCGGCAGGCTGTTCCACAGACGAGGACCGTAGTGGTAGAACGAGGCTTCTCGTTATGCAAGTAAGTATAATTTGTCTGGTAAAATGAGTTTTAGTTTATTTCTACATAAAAGGTCTATCTTATTCACCCTTTAATTATTTACATCTTACATTTGCATTGTTTCTTAAAAAAGGAATTAAGAGCACAGGTTTAAATTCATGGAGAAGTTTATCTAATCAACACAGAATTATTCATACAGGTTAAAATTTGAAGCCTTAGTATTTGGTTAAATGTTCCCTACAAGGTTTCATCTTCAACACATGCAACCATTAATAAGCTTTCGGTATGATTCTGGTTGGATATTCAACCAATCCTGTTCACAATAGTTCACCATTTGTTCATAAAACTGAGGATGGGGTGTTAGGAAGGCCATTCCAAAAGCTTAATTTGTTTTATCAATCCCAAGACTAGTTTTGAGGCATGTTTAGTATCACTGTCCTGTTTGAGCACCCATCAATGTCCAATTCTCAACAATAGGACCCAAACTAAGGTTGAGCTTTAAAACCTAAGAACATTCTACTACCTATTAAGCATGGTGGTGGTAGCATCATACTGAATAGCTGTTTCGCTGCCAGCAGAACTGGTGCTTTGCAGACAGTGGGATGAATATTAAAGATTTAGATAGCGATCTCCTCCAGTTTTATTACCTTTAACTCAAATCAACAGCTAGATAATTAAAGTTTGGACACAGCTGATTTTGGAATAGCTTCCACAAAGTGCTAACCTCAGTCCCTCTGAAAAATATTGAAAACAGTGGTTACATTTGGTAAATATCCCCACACAAAGCATTTAGTGAAAGCAGAACTTTCTGAGGAACAAAAAAAAATAATAAAAAATTGGAGTATGTGCATATTTAAATAATGTACACACAAGTTTAAATGTGTGTGGATTAAACAAAATGTAGCATAATTTTAAACTTGTGCATCAAATTAAACTTGTGCATCAAGTTCTTATAAAAAACACAGTAGTTGTATTTCACAATTCTACCCCGGTAATTAGTTTTGATAAACCACTGAAAACCTCAAAACAAACCATCTATTTACACATATTAGTGTTTCTAAACCTCTCAGAAGTATAATCTGAATCTCTTTGGACTGAAATACTTTGTGAGATACTGGTGTTACCATTTGTTCTCTAATGCTTCTTTTAAAAGATTCTGGTCAGATTCTGTTTAACTTTTTGAACTAGCCTAATATTTCCACCCCACAAGCAATGTTATTTTCTTCAGTCCAGGTCGACCTCATCGAACAAAAGAATCGATATTTGGCTCAAGTCCACAATTACATATTTCCTGCATCAGACTATGTAGTTTACTAAAAATGTATTTTCTTTCAAATGGAAAGCTAACTGGCTTCCTCCAATCATTTATATGCATGCAAACAATCAAAAACTAGGCAATTACTTTAGAAAATTTAATGGCAAGCTGCTATCATCTAAATTTATTAGTTCAGCTCCCATCTGGGTGACAGACTTAAAGCTGGAACAAAATGAAATAAAAAAAGCCTTGGTGCAGTTTGCCAAATCAGCTGCATGGCACAGGTCCCGTGCTGGGTACGTGCTACGTCCCCACCCACCACCGCCCCATCCCCAAAGCTGAATTCCCTCTTTTTCCTTGCCTCTTTTTTATATTGGTGATTAAAAATAGCAAGTGGCCTCCTGCAGAATAAGCAGTTCATGCATTCTGGGTTTGATGCTGCGTTTGCCTGGAGAGGCCAGCTGTCACCTGCATGTAGGAGTGGGACTCACTGTTGATTTCCCAATACACACTGGGCTCTGGACATCGGCCACATGACGACCCGGGTGTGTTTATGGATTAAACTTTTTTCGACAGGGAAACTTCAGCAGTTTTGAAGCTTTGAGCTAGATGATAAAAAAAGACTCTTTAAATGAGTAGCTGCACGTTTAGCTAAAAAATAAGGCTGGAAAAGTCAAAACGTTCAGCATGAACAACACTGCTCTAGATTCGTATGTGAAGTGTGCATTATTCATTCACAAGAGTTGCAACAAGATCACATTTTCCTCCCAAGGCTGACAGTCAATTAATTCAAATGTTAATCCGTAAAAAACTTAAGCTTTTGGATTTTAAAAAA
This sequence comes from Valencia hispanica, assembly GCA_963556495.2. Taxonomy (NCBI): domain Eukaryota; kingdom Metazoa; phylum Chordata; class Actinopteri; order Cyprinodontiformes; family Valenciidae; genus Valencia; species Valencia hispanica. The sequence continues at coordinate 32,158,350 of OY747714.1, forward strand.
GGAGTTTGAACCTCATCTCTTGAGGAACCTTGTAAAGATATGTATAAAAGAAGGTTGTGAAAAACTGCTAATATTTTAATACAGTTACATAATGTCAAATTGAAAAATTCAGAAAAATCTGGCTTTGGTGGTGAAGAAATTAAACTATTACCCTCAGGTGAGAGGTATTCCTGCCCAGTGTCCTTCACCATAAACATTCCAGCAACAGCTTTTCTAAAATGCCCTATGACCGAGAGCTCTAAAAAATACAACCTTTCATGTTTCCCTTGAGATTCTTTTAATTGAAGTATCATTTATAAATCTTATTTTTCTGAAATGGAATGACCCTTTTAATGTGTCAGTGCACACTGGGTTCTATGCAATAGCATCCCATGCGTTTCAAAAGATGTTGATGTTAACCATTTCCTCATTAACAATTAAAAGCATGCTTGCCTTGAGACGAGACTGTGTTTTGAATTTTTTTTATTTAAAAAGGTGATGTAAATGGGCAATGTCATGTGCAAAATTGACAAATTACGACAATAAACTGCCTATTTATTTCAATGTGACAATATAAAGTGATTTCTTTGGACAACAATAAGGCAAATACCCCAGTTTTAGAGCAAGAGAACTGAAGGATCCAAACTTTCTGCACCAAAAATTAATACGACCAAAAATACAGCAGTTTTTATGAATGTATCTGAATAAATATTAAATATTTTTGACATAAGGCACATTTAGTCACATCCAAATACATCTAAAAAATAGACAAGATTTAGATGGACAGATATTCACAGAATTAGGGAGAAAGAATGAATTGGAAAGCATCTATCACACACATTTCTAATTTTGGTACACCACCACCAATCCCCTTTGGAAGGAACGCCAAAAAATCCAGCATTGAGTTTATTGGCATTCTTTAGCATTGAGAAAAATAAAGCAAACAACTGGGATCATCTCCTCACAGGGAAAGGCGACAAGGGAATATAGAACACACAAGTTGATCACTTGTTTTGTTTTTTTCCTGTAGGGCATCGAGTTTGCAGCTCTACTGGAAGATTTTTTGCTTTAGCGCAACAAGCTAGTCTAGATGCATAGTGCACCTCTGGCTTTGTCAGCAGCATCTAAGAAAAAAAAAAGTGTTTTCTCTGTTTTATTGACTGAAAGCGAGCTGCTCAGTGTGGAAGGAAGTTAATGAGCAGAGACTAAGCAGTGGGAATCCAACTAGGGATGATTAATGTAATCATCAATAACGACAACAAGAGACAAGAGAAGTTTTCCTATCTTTTCATGACATTAGATCATGCCAGGTGCAGATGGACAGTGAATGTCCCACTCAGTGTCACTCTGTCCCTCTGTGGCCTGGCTCTTTGGAATCGATGCTGAGCTTTCTTCATGTTCAAGTGCATCATTAGACTCCCTGTCCTGGCAGGAAACCTTTGAATAACTGACAGACGTCTGTGCGATGGAAAGCCACTGAAGCTTCGACTCAGTCGGACGGAGATCCAGTGCCAGCGCGGCTTCTTCTCCTTCCTCCACAGAAGAACCCAGCTCCTCATCCTCGACAACTTCCTCCTCACGCCCTGCTTCCTCCACTGGACTCCGTTCCTCCTCCAGCTTCGGATCGCCTCTCAGGGTCACGGTTTCCCTCTCTCTCCCGTCAATCCCATCCGTCTCCATGCCTGTGAAGGGATCCGGGCTGCTGAGCAGTGCAGGTGCGTCTTCCCTGCTGGCGCCATCTGTGCCAAGGTCACTGCCAGCGGTGCGGCATTCCCAAGATGATTCATGTGAACTTCTGTCATCTGACAGAAGTGGGAGAAGAAAAGATTGAGGTGATTGGTCATTGTAATTGCTCACTTGAGCTGCAGCCACAGCCAAGATCAGAAAACAAACACTTTTGCCTCAATTTGCCCTGATGGTGTTCATGAGGGAGATCATCTGCACCATAAAACAAAATGGCATCACATCAAAACAACAGCTTACTGCATCTTTTAAAATCCTTTTAACACTGACAACTACAATTCAGTTTCTCTACATATTTTTAATTTCAAAACCAAGTCTATAATGTCCAAGACAAAACAAAAAACATGTAATTAAAAGAAACAAAGCTCTGTCAATTAAATTACTAAGAGTTAACTGTTTAAAGTTAATTTAGTTCCATGCAGTGCCTGACAATAGTGCTCAAATCACCTGACCTTTTAATACTTTTTGACGAATCAGCCACAAAATATGTGGATTTTATTGAGCCCTTATGGGATTCACTGATAGAACTAAATTATTGTACAAGGTAAGTAGAAGTGGAAGAATTGACAGTTTTCAAAAAATGTGGAATATTTTACAGCTTGGGATATTGTTTTAAAACTTCCTCCGTGACCTGCCTGCTGTGTTCCATGGTCTTCATGATACCATTTGTTTACTAATGTTATCTAAAACAACTTCTGAGGCCTTCACTGAACAGTTATATAGATAATTAAGTAATCAAAATACTTCTGAAAGCAATTGTTTGCACTGGCAAAGTGTGGGTCTAAATACAAATGCACACCAAACTTTTCAGAATTCTACTTGCATAAAATCGCAAAAACCACGTATCCGTTCGCTTCTTAACTATGCACTACTTTGTGTTTGTCTATCACACAAAATCCAGCTAAAATACGCTGAAGTTTGTGATTGCAATGTGACAAAATGTGAAAAAGTTCAACGGGTAGGAATAAATATGTAAGAAACTGTATGTGACTGAATCTGGCTAAATATAGCAGCAATGCCCCAGACAGGTGGAGCTGAAACAAGTATGACGCCTCCGTCTGAGTAATAGCAACAGCTTAGTTCTGCTTCTTCCCTCAAAATCCCTCTCTTAGGGGCTTACTGACCCATATTTGTGGATGTTCAGGCAAAAAGGTTAAAGACAGCATGCAGAGTCCCAGCTACATTTTATACACACTCGCAGAGGCAAACACACGGCAAGAAAAAAGAAAAGAAGCGGCAACATTACTGGAAGTGGCATCCATATTTATGGCATTCTCTCCACCCTCTCTTAAAAGAGAACATGGCAGAAGTTTCTGAATGTCAGTGGGCGAGAATTCGCTTCACATTTCCAAAATGCCATGGCATTTGGGCAGCTTGCACCAATAAGAGGCTGAGAGGAGCAGAGGCGAGAAGGGGAAGGACTCGGGTTAAACAAGAGACAGAAAGGAGTGTTTCTCCACATGGCGGCTAATTGCTGTGTTAATGGCGAGGGTGGGGGTGGGGGAATGCTCATCAGTAAAAAGGTACACAAAGTTACAGACTCACCTTTGAGGGGCTGCGTGTTTGGTAAAGATGTGGCACATGTTGGATGAAGCTCTGGCTGGAGATTTTCATTTAGTACCATTTTGTCCCTGTTTCCTGTAAGACACCCCCAACCTCAGTTACTCTCATATCCATCATGATGGCAGAAAAAAAAACTAAGCTAGTGGCTTTTAGGACATGATGGAATGGATGAAGCACATTTAAGGTTCTTTTTAACCACACGGCATCCAAACATGCACTCACGTATGCAGTGCAGCGCTTACAGAAAGAGAATTCAGCTCCCTGTCATTCGTCTTCATTAGTGATGGCTGCACGCCTTTTAGGCTGACACCATATGCTCCTTGAAAGAGACTGTACACCATAATCCAGACGTATAAATATAAACACCCTTGTAAACGCACATCAACAGAAGCACAAGGAGAATGCATGTGTGTAGCTCGTTGCTTTACAAAAACTGAGTTGGTAAAAGTCCGATGACTGGAACAAAAACACACAGCAGAGTGCAAAACAATGGATCACTGGACTGATGAGATACATGGGAAATAAGAATGGTGAACAGGGAACATTGTTATGAATGCATGTTGTACTGTGACATTAAAACAGCGAGTGAATGCGAGGTCATGTGTATGGAAATTGTGATTCTTTTAGATTTTAACCTATATGTAAAAACATTGTGGCAGAAAACAAACACTCCACATCACCCTGAACGCACCATCCCCCAGCATGAAACATGGTGGCGGTTGCATCATGCTTTGAGGACGATTTTCTCTAGCCTTGAAAGGAAAGCTGGAGAGTTTAATGGAAGATGGATGGAGGGCAGAAAACCTGTGAGTGTCATGGCAATTCTTAAAAGACTCTACAAGATTTGAATAGTTAGTTTTTTTTTTTTTTTACTTGGTTTTTCTTTTGCTGTGTTCATTCATTACAGTACACTAGTCTTATTCTGGTGGAAAAACACCAAGATGCGTTTTTCTTGGCCCCATTTCCATAGACACTGCTCAGATTGGTTAAAAATGATGAATTGCAACTTTTTTTTCTTTGTTTGGGTTGTGCCAACATAGCCAGAAGGCAAGCATTATGCAAATCTGTTGCATGTTGATGTAAACAAATAATGGAAGAAAAGCTGGGGCCACAAAACAAGACGGCTCAGCTGCTCTGTCTTCTCACAGAAAGAATAACACCATTAATGGAAGGTTTTTTGGGGGGAAAAAAGAGAAAGAAACCCAAAAGGCAAAATGTGACCTTTACAGTGACATCTTATGGGAGAAAATGCAAATTGCCAACAGTGGTAAGAAAACACTGGATAAAGTGTTCTGATTTGTCTCTTCCTGCAGTGAGCAATATGCATGAGGACTAATGGCCTATTTATAAAAAAAGGCAATTATTCACAAATCTGTCAGTTTATTATTAAAAAGGATATTAAAATAAACATCATGGATAAAGACTCCTAACAACTTGCAAAACCTAAAATGACTTGAAATAAAAGGAACGATCAAGAGTCAAAACACATAACCATACCGATCTTCAATCAGCCTTGGCAAGGTGTCGGCTTTTTTTTTTGTTTCTTGGGAAAGCCTTGTTAATTTATTTTAGGTGCCAAAATGATTTTTGTAATTTAAGCAACTTTGACCACCTCTAGGTCAATATGAACTTGATGAGGTTGGAATCTTGACCTGAGACCAGCAGAGCTAGTCCTGCTTCTCTGACAACCAAACCATGCAGTTCCATGTAGCCAAAAATCATAAAAAGCTAACACCTCTGCTACCAAGGCTATATTGTCCAGATATGCTGACACCATGATAACGAACCACCACGATATCGAAGCACCACAATGTAAGTTTAGTGTATGCTCAAAAACAGTTGTGGAATGCCAAAGCTCCAGCACTCCTAATAATGAGTGCAATGCTTCTTTGATGCACCCTAGAAGACCAGCAATGTGGTGCAGGCTTAGTCGGTTGTGTTAAAGACTGCATTCAAATGTTGTTTTTGGCAGGTTCTAATACAGGGACAGTGGAACAGTTAGAATACAATTTAAAGCCATTAACAACATGGTTTCTGTTTTCAGCCCAAATGCAACCTAAATTTAGTATCTATAGGAGGCAGTAGAATTAGTCTTACCTGACCAATAACAAAGCAATTACTCATACCCTTACCAGCAACAAAGCAACATAATGAAGTGAAACCTCAAAAACCCACATCTATAAACAATACATTAAAAATATTGAAACCCAAAAAAGATAAGTGAACTCACTTAGATAAGAACATAGTATAGAATGCAGTCCTTTGTAGCTGTGAAACATCTTTTTCAACTAAAATGAGTCACTTAAGCAGCTGAAGTCTGTCAGTAGCATGATATAAAGCTGTTAAGGTGTCGTCTGTAGCCTGACGCACTCTTCAAGGCTTTCGTTTGCAGCGTTACAGTCAGCTTGCACTTATTTAGCATGAAGTTAGGGTGAACTGCGAGAGCCTATCAATCTCAACTTCATCTAACTCACTACATCGATGTCATTGTTATTGTTTTCTGCCCTCTCTCATCCGTGGACAATGTAGTCGCCTCCCGTGTTCTCCGGGCTTCAGGTTGGCAGCCAAGGCCCTCCATCCTATCCTGTTTGCCTTTAATATCCATCAGCCCGACGTCCCATCACATCAAGGCCACAGACGCTCGCCTCTCTTTCTCTATATCCTTGTCTCCCTAACTGTGGTGGACAGCGTGCTCGTCAGGCACTCTGGGCCCTCGCCTACAAATTCCCTAATAACGCCACATTCCCCTAAATGTGTTTGTAATGTGGGCAATCATTTTCAGTAATGGATGCTTGTCAGTTTTATGGTGAAGAGAATGACGGTCTCATGACAGCGCACCTCCATCCAGCCACAGCCCCTCCACCTTTCAGACTGACTGGTAGCTAGTGTAACATCGCCCTCCAGTGGAAAAACAGGGGGAAGCGTTTTACTTGTGAATAGGTTTGATCACTTGGATTTACACTGCCAGCTCAATTCTTACATTTGAATTCTAAATGCTATTTAGTTTTTTTTACTTCAGTTGAACATGATGCTTTTAATTTTATCAAACTACATCGTTTACAAAAAGGCTATCAATCGTTTAATGAACTGTTAAACTTTAAAATTGTATTCCATAAAGCCTTCTGCTCAACCTCAAAATAAGCAAATAAACTGTGGTGCATAAGTCTTCAAACCACTTGGTTTACTTTTTGTCACTTGACAACCACTAACTTCAATGCATTTTACTGGGATTTTATGTGATAGACCAACACAAAGTAGTGCATACTTGTGAAATGGAAGCAAAACTCATCCATGCATTGATTTATTGGCAGGGTACGACATGAGCAAGTCACAGGTTCATCACAGGGCAAAATGATGTATGGATTCAAAATTAAATTAGTTTACAAATAAAAAACTGAAAAGTGTAGCACGTCTTTGGATTTAGCCAACTGTGTGCACAAAGCAAGGGACTTCACATTGGTTTTCAAGTGCTCATGGCATACAGACATGAAGTATAAATATATAAACTTTAAATGAAACAAACTAAGGATAAAAGGAACAATATGTTAATGTAGCTTGATATTGTTAAATAAGAGTACAACCAACTGCCTTAAAAAAGTGCCTCAATGATAAACAGAGTTCACCTGTGTGTAATTTAATCTCAGTGTAAAGCCAGCTGTTCTGTGAAGGCCTCAGAGGTTTGTTAGACAACATTGCCGAACAACCAGCCTCATGAAAACCAAGGAATAGAGCAGGATGGTCAAGTTTAAAGCAGCACGATTATGAAACAGTTCACTAAGATGCAAAGCCACACACAGAAGACTAGTATCAATCTATTAAAAATATTAATGGTATGCAGTATGCATGGCCATCCACATAAGATAGCACGTCAGTTAAGGAGAGCGTTAATCAGAATCAATCATTTGGCCCTCGGTTCATAAAAGTGGCAGCAAGAAAGCATACACTAAATAAAGCCATAAGAAGCCTCGTAACCAGTCTGCCACAGGCCATGAATGGCACACAGTTCAGTTTTTAATCTCACATTTTTTAAATGTTGATTAATGCTGTGTGGCAAAAAAAAAAAAAACTGTATACATTACCTAGAAAACATGTTGGTAACAGCATCATGCTGTGGGGATTATGTTCTTCAGCAGGACAGCTAGTGATTTTTGAAGCTGTGAATTTAGCTAAATACAGAGCAATCCTTGAAAGAAGCCTGTTAGAGGCTGCAAAAGATATGAGATGTTGGCCGAGGTTCACCTAAAAAACTTTTTGTTTTTTATATTTTTGCAAGAAGATATCTTTTTTAATTCATTTAAAAAATGTTTACAACTTTCTTTTGCCTGTCAAATAAAATCCAACAAAAAAATATAAAGGTTTGTGATTGTAATGTGACATAACGTGAAAGCGCAGTGAATACTCTTGCTAACACTTTAAACCCCCCCGAACTATAATATGCACAGGGCCAGCTGGAACAAGACGAATGGCGTGTGTTGCTGAGGTGGTCTGGTTGTTTCGATGGTATCATGAACAGACACAGGAGCTGGTGGTCAATGGAGTCGACACATGGTAAAAGGCGGGCATGAGGTGGCATGTTTATTGGGCGTCTGCCCAGATTTGTTCTGGCATGACATACAGAGGGGGGCATGAATGGGCTAAGTGGGGCAGAAGGAATACATACTCCCAAATCCCACAGATACGTGGTAAGTCAAGCCTGACATGCAGCCGGAGGGGAGAGACAGAGAGGTACAACATTGTAAATACAAAACCTTATTTTTTTATGTTATATATATATATATATATATATAAAAAACAGTAAACTAACAGTAAACTAATAACAGTAATTGAAATGTGGTGAATTACTCTTTATTTTAGTACAATGCATTGATTTGCTTGGAAACCCTACATTCAGTCAGTCGTGCAAATGTTATTTTGACCGCCTACTTATACATTTCTGGGTGCCAATCATACAGTAGGAACCCTCTATGGCAGCAGAGGATTGCAGTGGGCTGGTTGAACTGTCTTGGTGACATAAACGGGGCCTACACCTTATTGTGGTGAGAATGTTACAACCAGGATAATAATAGTAATTAACAGCTCTCATTGTGAGCACTTTCATTAGCACCCCTGACAAAATGTGTGGAAAAAAAGAAAAATGAAACCATCTTTTATTGCACTGCATAATCTCATAAAAATATGTAGAAAAATCCAACCTTTAATGCGAGTACATTTATTCTGCAGAGGAAACAAAAACAAGCAACAATATATTTTTTACAAATTGAAGTTGCCAGAACTATTCACTACCTATTGCAAAAAATAAAATTAAACATTTTTTTATTCATACCTTTTAAACAAACAAGGCTGAATGAGAACATGGTAGTTTAACAACTGTTTTACTTTGAGATTATGCTACTTCAAGAAAGAATGAATTTATTTTAATGAATGTTACACATTTTTACCAGATGTGTCAATAAGTCTGGAGGGTGCTGTACTTTGGGTATAATATTATGGCTGACAAAATGCCTTCCCACGCCACAATGCTGCACAATATAGAATCATCCACACTTGAATACAATTAGATAATAAGCTTTAGATGAATCATGCGAGTGCAAAAATTTATTTTTCATTAAGCTACAACCAATTGTGTTAATTCATATGGGTCAAAAAGATATCCGCGTGCTTCAACACAGAAAGCTGCTATGGTGGCGTCAGCTGACAACAGCTTCATACAAGCACAAGTGTTTAGACCATTTCAGCTGTGTGTCAACATTGGCCGACATCTCAGAGATCTATAGCAGTACAAACCTGACCCCCTGGCATGCACAATGAAGGCCACATTTAACTTTACTGATTGAAAAGGGCTGTTGGCATAGAACGCGGTGTAGTCCCAGGTTTAACAGGGACAAATGAAGCCGAAACTCAATCTACAAACTAATCCTAATCCAAACTTTAACCAAAAACTAAGTCTTTATGGTGAAAGTGCTGTGTCCTCCATTGCCAGTAATGGTGACAGAAGATCAGCTGAGGTCAGGTTAAAACACAGAGCAAACATGAACAGCAACAGCTGCGTTTGCTCATGGTGTGGTAGAGACTCAGTGTTATCAGTGTCGTCTGTCTTAGTAAAGACAGGAATTGATACATAAAGAGGCTAAGGTTGATATTTGGAACCCAAACTAGACATAAAAAACATCCAATCTTGTAACTACGGTGAAAAACTGGTGCTGGACCATTCCTAATGTTTGCTGTAGGGGGATTATCTCAGTACCTCAGTATCGAGTACAGTTTAATCCATTTCTTTTACTTTTTTTAACCCACCTGGCAAACTCCACAATCCTGAGACCTCCAAGGTCTTTAACTTCCTCTCCAAGTCTGCAACTCTGTTTCCCAGGATCCTGCAGAACAGATATAAGAGGTAAGGTTTCTATAAACTCTTAGTCTGTATTTGTCTGTCATAGCTAAGTGTTTGTCTTTGGGGCGGAGAACTGGTATAACAGTAAATACTGAAAGTGTGTCAGGTGTGGTGTTGGAAGTGGTAAAATGGTAAAACTGATGCTTTATCCAGACTCTGGGACAGCTGGTAGAGCTTAGGATAATAATGATACGTGGTTTTCAAAAGTTTTTACAATAAATCTGAAAATTGTGGTGTGCCTCGGAATTCAGCACCCTTTATTCTAATACTATGAAATAAAATCAAGTGTGTGCAGCAAATTGCCTTAAGCAGGGTTAGGTTATAAAATAATACAAGTTTTAAACATCTCATGAAGCACTGCTTAATCCATCTTAGCATTAATCAGTGTGGCAGCCAAGAGGCCCATGGTAACTGTAATCAGAGGCATTTCCTGGACCTGGGAACATTGGGGGCTGAGCCCACACCCTCGTAGATAAAATCTGGAGGAACCTACGCAGTAAAACAGTCCTTTTATTAAAAGTTTCTTTCTCCCTATAGCTAATGCAAAGCCAAATACAGCAATATCTACTTCAAAATGTATTTTTTTTCAAACTTAAACGTTACAGTGTAAACAAGATTGCTAAAATCAGTACTGATATTAAGTAAGACATGATGATAAAGTTAGTCAATAGGTAACTATTATTTTCATTTTTATTTCCTTGACGAGCACAAAAGTTAATTCTGTGTCAGGTTCATTGGTGGACCTCTGTGTCTGCTGCTCTTTTCCTCATTCTCTGTCCTGACCAGGTCATTTGTAAACAGAATATAAAATCAGATTTCTTTTATCATAATAAATGTTATCGAAAGATAATCATAAAAAGGAACTGACATTTGCAACATGATTAGCATTCAAGTATTATTTATTGGGGGAAATGTGTTCAATTTTATAGTTTTAAGTAGAAAAGCACTCGAAGAGTGCAGACCTCCGCCAAGGCAGCTCAGTCCCAGTCAAGACAGCGGTCTTTGCAGTCAGAAAAAAAGTACAACTGTTGATTTAATCAGTTGTGTAGTCTAGTTTATTCTAGTGGTTTCCTCCCAGGCAATCATCAGCCAAAATGTTGAATCAGTCATTCATTAGTCAGGAACTTTAATCCTGTCCTGCTTTCTGCAGCAGCTCCTTCTGTTTTGCATTTACGAAGATGCCTACATTATCACTTCTTGTGTAGAAAATATTTTAATGAACAATAAGACACAGAAACAGCTTTAGTCAGAATTATTTATGGGTTTTATGCATTTTCGTTTACGTCAATCTTTGACCCCTATGTTGTGACTCTGATGTCTGTCACTCAGTCTAGGCCACACCCCTTTGTATTTCAGTCCTGCGTGTATTTTGGTGTGACACCTCAAGATCATCACTGGCCCCAATTTAGCTCGGTTTAAAAACTTCTCGGATACACCCCTGCTCAGCAGTCTTAATGAAGTAATTTAGACTTATAAAAACATTATTACCTATAATTAGTTTGAATATGATGCTGAATTAAACTCACTTTAGGGTGAAACAGCAGGTCTAACCAACATAGTTCAAACTCTTAGAAAAGTCTTTGTTTCATTCTGACTTTTTCACGTTTGTTTTTTTCTGCTGCTGAAAAATTCTCTATAACTGAAGTTTATGAAGCTGCTCTGTCTCAGAGTTTCACCACAATTTTAATTTATGTTGGTAATGTCCAAAGTGTTTTCACAAACACTGTTGTCAGGAATGAACTGCCTAATATTCACATAATGTCAAAGACACAGCTGGATTTAAATTTTTTGTTTTCCTGTTTTATATGTTGGCCCAGAGTTTTGCTGCCCACTGCCAGCCACCACAACTGAAGAACTGTCTCTCTTATTTCTGTCAAAAAAATAGTCTGATGTCCATCTTTTGTCCGCTCTAACTCAGACTTCAGATGAAACAACAGGCACTGGTCAGGTGTGTGGCAGAAGGGAAACACCTAAAACCTGCATGATAGTGGGTCCTGAGGATCAGGGTTAAGAAACCCTGGTTTAGATCAAAGCATATATGTGTATTAGAATGGCCCCAAAGTTCAGACCTAAATTGCGATTCTGTAGCAAGACATGAAAACTTTTTTTCCCAGACTCTTTATTCAGACTGAATGCACTAGAGCCATTTTGCCAAAGAAATGGGGGGGAATTCAGTTTCCACATGTTCAATGCTGTTGGAGACATAACCCAATAAATATAAACGCATCCCAAACTTTTACTTTTTTATTTGCAAAACTTTTAATACACTAAAATGAGTATTCGTTTTCCTACACTTTACATTACTCTCTACCTTGACTTAGACTAGCGCATAAAGTCCCAATTAAATATATTAAAATTCGAGATTACTAGGTGACCAAATGTGGAAAAGTTCAAGAAAACATTTGCAAGACACTGAACCTGTTGGTGTGCCTCTGGTGCTGGATGACCAGATTCTTCTCATGGATGGTTTCCAGCAGAGCGGTGGCAAGTGACTTGAGGTCAGAGATGGATTGAGGCGTGGTAGGCAAGCTGCAGCCCTGCTCCTCCAGGAGCATCTCCTGGACTAAAAAAATGGAAGAAAATGGGACTTTAAGGGGATTTTCTGAAACAGAGGAGGGAAGATGTGGGACTAAGCCACAATTTACTAATAATGCATCAACAAAACTTTTAAAAACCTTTAAAAGTAGACAGAGGAAAAGGGTTGACAGAATGAGAGGGGGGGTGGGGAAACAGCACGACAAGAGCAAGACAGAGATAGAGTGTTAGAAACAGCTGTCTGCTAGGTGACACTTCTCTAACTTTAACTCCACAACCCACTGTGCTGCTAGTGCCAGAGACTGTCAGTCATCATGGCAGCCTCATTTCCCTGCCAGTGGCACTCTGCACCACTGAGAATACAATTAAAAACACAGTTGGTGTCCGGGTGAAGGATCGGCATAACTCAAGTTATTAAATAATTTAGCAAAAAACATGGTTTGAGACGGGAACACTAGTTTATTTTACTGATGACAAAGAAGATATCTGATCAAATTTGTGAGATAAAACTGAGGTGACGGGCACAGTTATACCGGCTTTTTTACGCTTTCCAGATGAACATCTCTTCTGCGTTTTATGTCGGTGTTTAAAGTGAGCTCAACAGTTGGTGTTTTCACCTTGTTTGGCTGACAGCACTCCTGTAAGGGGAATGCTGTTTGATCTCCCATATGTGCCAGAGTTTTTCCTCCTCTCGAGGGCCGTCTGGGGAGAAAAGAAAACAGACAACAAAGATCATCCTACAAAGCTTGATGAAAGATTTGTGTTTATGCAGCTTCTTTCATAAAAAACAAAAAAACAAAAAACCCCAACATGAAATCCTGTTAGGCTTCAGAGTTAACCCTTCAACAGAAATATGTACCTTGTACTTCATGATGTTTGATTTGAGCAGGTTCACCTCCTCCTGAAGTTGCAGAAGCCGGTCATGTAAATACCTACCATGAAAGTGATTAAAAATGCGGTGAGCGTCAAAGCACAGATGGCTAGAGGCACTTTATATGCAAGACATGATACTTCTAAGTTATGGAAAATTGTCATTCTGAACACGGTAGAAGGCAAAACAAAATTAAAGTTAAGGTACATTGATGTGCAAATGTTTTAAATAATGCCTAATTGGTTTATATTTTGCTTTCAAAAAAAGACAACTTTTCCACAGTTTCAGTTACAAAGTTTACATCCACGAAATTACACACTTTTCGGAGTATCTGAAAAGAATTGTTGCATAATTATCACAGGATGTTTCCCAGTTCTTGCATGAAGCTGTTGCTGAACTGGAGAGCTCATTTAGTGACAGACAATCCTAGGTGCACAAAGGTGTGTTACTGCAGATCCTTCCTCCCAGAAGCCATAAGACTCTATCACCATCACTGCTCCCAACAAACCCAGTATGGTAATTGTTTACATACCAGTTGTATGCACAAATACAAGTGCATATTTTGAAATTATCATGCTCAGCAGCACATTTCTTAAATCAGAGTATGCCATTTTTAATAAGGGTACAGTATTTTAGTGTTATTTTACCCTTACTGTAAAGAATAGTGCTCTTAATTCTGTTTTACATGTTATATTTTGATCTTTGTGTGAATCTGTCACTTTGCTGATGATACACCTGAATTCCCCAGTGTGGAACAAAGAAAGAATTTCTACTTACTTCTTCTATTCTATATTTGACCCTTCTTACTATAATTGGTGGATCTTACTTAACCAGGTTTTAAACATTGTTCACAACTTTTCAGTATGGTTGAAGATTAGGCTGTTTCATCAGCAAATACAAAGCTGCCTCATCCAGTCATGTAGAAGTGAGTCTCATGTCACCGTGGGCAATGACCCATGTTTGGCCTTGTAGGTTTATGAGTCATACTTGAACATCTTAAAGCTGCAGCCCGGAGAATATATCTATGTATTAAAGTTTTATTAATCTTTAAAATGATAGTAGAGCTCAATAGTATGATAAAAGGCTAGTGCTCTACAACATTTGTTATTCTTCCTAAGTCCAGCCTTCCTCCCATAGACACCTATGCATTTCACACTGACCGCCAAATGTTTTTAGCCAATAGAATTAGAGTTTCCGCCTTGTCGGCTGTCAATCAACTTACATGTGCATCGCGCGAACCTGTGGGGATGGAGCCACTCACACAGGCCGCTCCTGTTTACAGTCGCCATATTGGAAGAGAGCACAGTCATGGAGAAGTCGCTCACCTCTGAAATGTCCATAACAAAATACAATCGGGTGATGCTTGATAGCGCTTGTTGCTTTCCTTGTTGACCCGCTGTGACACCACAGGTGATGCACGTGCACAATTGTTGAGGTGGAGCTAGAAGGAGCGGGAGGGACGGGGGGAAGGGTGTTTTGTGAGGGGCCTTGATAGTGGGATTCAAAAAAATATCTCTCGCGCTCAAATACTCCGGACAGCAGCTTTAATCAGTACCTGGCCGGAGGGAAACTCGCCATGCACAGGGAGAACATGAAAACTCCATGCAGAAAGGCAGGGATTCAAACCCAGGACCTTCTTCCTGCAAAGCCACAGTACTATAGACCACTGTGCAGCTCCCACCACAAGGCCAACTGATTAAAACAAACTATTCTTTTCGATAAAGAAGAGCTGGCAAATATCCAGACAGTTATGCCAGAAGCGTGCTGATGGCTACCAAAAGTGTTTGGTTTCTCTGCGACATGCTACTGGCAATTTATCTAAATATTATAATAGACATATTTCAGTCTGTATGTATGATGTTGACCTGTTTAAAGTAGAAAAATAACACAAATTCAAAGTGTGCTTTTCTTGTTTTTTAAAGTTTACGTTGTTTGTACAAAAATCCCATGCTGTGGAAATAAGGATTTAGATGAATTGACTAAAAGTCGGAATTGAGTTTAATGTCTAGAAGATGCGAAGAAAACTTTTCTGGCTTTTGGCAGAACCAAAGAAGTAAATTATTAAAATGGATACAAACACTAGTGTTTCTACTCTTTATGACTCCTTTTATCTTTAGAAACATCGTTCAATAATAACTGCATTGTTTTTATTTGTTTAATAATGGGACAAAGCAAACTTTATTTGCGAATAGGGAGATAAGTGTAATTAGATCTTTGGCATGTTTCACTGATATAAATTATTAAGTGTGAAAATCACATTTTATTTGTGATATTCTCATACTGATGCTATTTGTAAGTGACACACAAAATGTAACTACAATTGACTATATAAAACTATAAAAGTGTGATGTACAATATTGCTATTATACTTATCCAGACTGTTATTGATTGTTTTGTATGCATGTTTAGTTTAACAACAAAAAAATAAGGGTTAGGGTAGCAAATAAAATAATATAAAATGTGGAGTCGCTGTTTATATAAATGAGCTTTAAATCAGTTAAGGTCAGACTTTTTAACTATGTAAAAAAAAAAGTTATATTAATGAAAAACCTAGAGTGTGTAGTTGTTTAAACTTGACTGATATTCTTCTGCATGATCTAAGGAAACATTTCCAGAAAATATCACCGAATCAGCAGCTTAACCGAAAACATGACATTAGAGGAAAGAAGATGTGTGATTATTCAACAAGTTAATTTAGTCAAAGTCGTCCTGTGTTTTCCACTCACCTGTTTTCCATGCAGAGTGCGTCCACATCGATAATGCGCGACTCGTGGTTCCCTAAAACGTGGTTTAGCTCAACATTTAACCGGTCAGCCTTCTCCCTGAACACGATGCGTTCTGCTTTAACGTCCTGCAATTCGTCCGTCAGGGCTTTTATGGTGTGCTCCATCTCCTCCATCTACAAACAGATGACAAGGTCAAAAGCGTCTGTGAAGCTAAATTTGTCGAGATGCTCCAAGTTGTTTTCGTTATTCAGGAAATGAGTTATCCCCACACTGACTTTACCAGCACTACCATTATAGTTTTTGAGCTCTCTGCAAGGGGAGCTTTGTTGGCCATTTATTAAGTGCCACACCCCCTTAAGAGCTGAGGATTTGATATAATTTTCTATAAACTACTTATAGCCGATGTATGTTCAACTCCAGTCCTCAGTTGCGGAAATCCTGAATGTTTTAGATAGAACTGTGCGTTCCCAAAACACTAAATGAATTATTGATTAGCAGGACTTTTATAAAACGTGATGCAATACTGCATAGGTAACATGCTGGAGAACGGCTCTTGAGGACTGGAGTTGGCCATCTCTGGTCTAGTGTAAGGAAACGTGGTTATATGACTGAAATCTACACTTTCTACCAGTAGGAAGTTTATGTTTGATCTGGGGTCATAACCTGTAACATTTTGTAAAAGTCATCTTGAGAGTATCAAAATAAAAAATAATTAGAGGCACAGTTTAATACATAGGTTACAAAATAAATTTACTGTCAAATGACTTGATCTTTTATTTGTTGTTGCAATGAAGATTAGGAACATATAGAAAAAGTTGTGAAGTAAATGTGGCCTTTGGTTCAAGCCACGTCAGAGAGAAAACATGTCACCTGTCGCCCTGCTCGTTCTAGCTGAGAAACCAAGTCCTCACGTTCATGTGCGGGAAAGTGCCGGACCCCCACCTCTTCGTCCCCCAGCCTCTGTCGAGTGATGGTCATCCTCAGCAGCTGCGAGAACACATTAAATTCAAGTCCTTCAAACATGCATATTCTCTTTCATGTTTCAACTTTCAAAGGCTCTATGTAAAGGCACCTTGTTATCCCCCTGAGCCTCAGTCAGCCTCTGAGTAAGATCCTTCACCTCCTCAGTGAGCTGTTTCACCCGTTCCCTGGAGTCCCTCAACAGCTGACCCAGGTTCACCTGATGAAGAAGAAGAGGAGAAAGGTGAATGATAGCAGACCCACTTTATTGGTCACAAGAAGTTGCAAATACACAAATAAAACATTCAAGCGGGACACTACTGCGTTCTTCATTAGCTCTAGCTACAAAGCTTAGCCAAGAAATGAGATAAGACAGCAGAGTTGTCTAAAATCACCCTATTTGTTATGTAACATAACTACAATCAGTCTTGGCTTATCTTTGTTGTTAATAGTCATGAAGCTCACCTGATTACGTTTTTCTGGTGGCAAAGAAGGGTCCCCATCCTGAAACAAGAAAGATTTCTGTAGTGCCAATGTAAGTTTTTACCCACTTCACACAGTGTGCGAATGTGTGCGTGAATGGGTGAAGGACTGAATGTAGTGTGAAGCGCTTTGGGGTCCTCAAGGACTAAATAAAGTGCTATACAAGTACATGCCATTTACCATTTCTGTTTTCTTTCTTTCTTTATTTTATTCTGCATGCTGAACCACTCACAATAAGTTCCCTGTACTTCTTCTTCAGTCCCTGGTGGCGCTCTCTCAGCTGGTTGGCCATCAGCTTGTACTGGTCTCTCTCCTGTTGACATGTGTCCAGCTCTTTGGACAGGATGAGCAGGGCCTCCTTCTTACTCTCCAGCTTGCGCTTACACACCAGGAACTATAAAAAGGAAGAGACAGAAAACAGTAAAGACGTGTTAAAAAAAATGTATTGTTCTGAATAGAGTAGGTTTGTAATTATAGATTTATTTCTAGGTCCAGATTTTTTTATTTTATTTAACAAGCAGTCAGACTGTCTTGTAATCGGTTTATGTGGTCTTGACATGTTGTCTTCCTGGTTTTCCAATAGTCTTTTAGAGTTTGTTGAACTTCACTTTCTACAGTCCAGCAGCAATACTTCGGCTAAAATGAGTTATATCAGCAAAATAAAGGATACGATTAAAAACATTTAACTTGGAAAAGCACAAACCATCTCTTGAAATGATAGCATGATTTTGTCTCTAGGTTGAAGATTAAGAGAATGACATGATTTTAAATGTATGAACACAAACATTTGTGTGAGCTACAAAAGTATGGGTTTGCATATGAAATAACCTAACTTTTGTTATTTAGATAATTGAATACATGAATTAACAGAATATTAGGTTGTTTACATAAATCATTGGGAAGATCACATAGCAACAAAAAAAAACAGATGAAAACCTAAAAAGCTAGAAACTAGAGCTGCACAATTTATCAAAATGCAATCATTGCAATACTCCATCCATCCATCCATCCATCCATCCATTTTCTTCCGTTTATCCGGGGTCGTGTCGCGGGGCAGCAGCTTAAGCAAGGACACCCAGACTTCTCTCTCCCCAGCAACTTGTTCCAGCTCCTCGGGAGGAATCCCAAGGCGCTCCCAGGCCAGCCGAGAAACATAGTCCCTCCACCGTGTCCTGGGCCTTCCCCTGGGCCTCCTCCCGGTAGGACGTGCCCGAAACACCTCACCAGGGAGGCGTCCAGGAGGCATCCTGACTAGATGCCCGAGCCACCTCAACTGACTCCTCTCGATGTGGAGGAACAGCGGCTCTACTCTGAGCCCCCTCCGGATGACTGAGCTTCTCACCCTATCTCTAAGGGAGAGCCCAGACACTCTACGGAGGAAACTCATTTCAGCAGCTTGTATCCATGATCTCGTTCTTTCGGTCACCACCCAGAGTTCGTGACCATAGATGAGGGTAGATCGACCAGTAAATCGAGAGCTTCGCCTTTCGGCTCAGCTCTCTCTTCACCACGACAGACCGGTACAGCGCCCGCATAACTGCAGATGCCCCACCAATCCGTCTATCGATCTCCCGCTCCATTTTTTCCCTCATTTGTGAACAAGACCCCCAGATACTTAAACTCCTCCACTTGGGGAAGGACCCCATCCCTGACCCGGAGGAGGCACCCCACCCTTTTCCGGCTCAAGACCATGGCCTCGGATTTGGAGGTGCTGATTCTCATCCCAGCCGCTTCACACTCGGCTGCAAACCGCTCCAACGAAAGCTGTAGATCACGTTCCGATGAAGCCAACAGGACCATGTCATCTGCAAAAAGCAAAGACCCGATCCTGAGGCCACCGAAACGGATCCCCTCAACACCTTGGCTGAGCCTAGAAATCCTGTCCATTAAAGTTATGAACAGGATCGGTGACAAAGGGCAACCTTGGTGGAGTCCAACTCTCACCGGAAACAAGCCCGACTTACTGCCGGCAATGCGAACCTAACTCTGGCACCGGTCGTACATTGTAATACTGCAATTACAAAGGACTCCCAGGATGCAACATTTGAAGGGCCATACATTCTGGTAATATATTTAGCCTGTTGGATAATTTTACTGGCCTTGATTCCCACTCTTTATGTACATTTTTTGTTACTGAGCTGCTGAAGTGCATAAGGAGCGGTGAAATATTATTATAAAGGAGCAGAAAGACAAACATGATAAAAATGTGTATCTAATCTATACTGTCATCACAATCCTCAGCAAAAGTTTGGAAGTTAGTTGATTTCCTGATTATCATGCAGCCCTACTAACAAAAGTTGATTAACAATTTCTAAAAGTCATATCTTTGGAAATTAATGAAAACATATTCCTGCACAGACCTGACAAAGGAGAGCAGAAATGCATTGTCTTTCGCTGATCATTAATTGTGTGCTAAGTTTTCAGACAGATCTTTAGGTATCTCAATGATGATAAAAGGCTATGCTCTGTCAAACTGTGTTATCTTTGGAATTTCTATATAGATTTAACTAAAGAAAATCAAACAAACCATGTCTTTGGTAATAAAGTGCATCGCCAGTTGATTATTTTAAGAGCCTCCCAATGCCTTGATGATTTATGGGAAATAATTAACTGGTTTAATAATTTCAACAGACCTCCAAAACACCTGAAGAACCATTTATTAGGTCAACATTGAAAGCTTACAAGAAAAATCTCACAACTTGAGAAATAGATTTAAATAACCAAGGAAAGACATATTACTTATGCACAGCACTAAACAATTAATAGCAGCAAATACCGTGGGTTTGAGTTTAGCATGTAGATAAGGCACAGCAGACTATGGCAAACTTTATCCCGCTCACAACCAAATCGCAGCAGAAGCAAAGTAGCTCTATTACTTGTATAGCCCCTTACAAAAGTATTCATAACTCAACAAAAATTGGTACATAATTATAAAGTGTAAGAACAATTACACATAATCTTAAATTTTTTGTAAATAAAACGCTCAAAAGTGTGAGGTGCAGCTGTATTCAGGCTGGTTTACTCTCATACCCCTAAATAACCTCTGTATAAATCCAGCTGCCCTCTGCGGCCTCAGAGGTTTGTTTGAGAACATGCGTGAAGAAGCAGCATCATTAAGATTAAAGAACACAGCAGACAGGTCCGAGGAAAAGTTGTGGAGAACTTTGAAGCAGGCTTAAGTTATACCTTTATATCCCAAACTTCCATCTTCATCTCATGAAGCACTGTTCATTCCAACATCCCAAATGGAAAAGGTATAGCACAACTCAAAGCCTAAACCATCTAATAGATGACTATCCACCTAAACTGGCAACCCAGGCAGGAGAGTATTAATCAGATAAGAAGTCAAGATCTATTGCTGAGGTGGCGGCTATTAGTGGTGGACAGAGGTGGCTAGAGTAGCCAAAAAACTGTACTCCAGAAAGTGTATCATGACTTCAGTAGCCTATATTGTACTCATGTAGAAGTAAAAAAAAAGGTCACAAAAAATAAGGAAAGGGTAGCAGTACCTCAAATGACTCAATCCAACTGGACTAGGCTTGAGACTATTTGCAAACAAGAGTGGAAAATGTATGTGCAAAGCTAGTAGAGCCATGCCCCCAAAGACTTGCAGCTGCAACTGTGGAAAAAGTAGGTTCTACTAAACTAAACATTACTGAATATTCACTCAACTAAATGCACATGTACAACAAAATTTTGCAATACATTCTGAAAACAATTCATACTTTTCCTTAGTTCACAATTCTGCACTACTCTGGGTTGATATATTCCATAAAATCCAAAAAAGGATGCATTACAGGTTCGTGATTTACATGTAAAGCTCAAGAGGTATAAAATAAAAGCAAACAACAATCTAAAAGCTGTTTTTGTTTTGAGCTAAGTAACTGATCTTAGTCTTTTGATCCATCTTTTCCAAATTATGTAAACAGAAAGGTTCATATGTCCTCAGGTAGGCAGTTTCCTGCAAACATCCTGTTGACCGGGTGGGCCCACAGGTGGGGTTCACCTGTAATGAGCTTCTACGTGCGTTTACCTTGTCGGATGCTATATTGGCTTTAAATATCAGCCATTTTGAGTCATAACTGAAAACCTTGGTGATGAGCATAGCGGCTGAGTCCATGTGTCGGTAATGAGTTTAGTGCTTATCAGACACACCGCTGAAGGTTCCATATGGACCAGAGGAGCGTCTGTGAAAGCCACCCGTATCTGAAGCAGCGGTTAACAGTGTTTCTTGTTCCCTCTTACCTCGCTGACCAGTCCCTGCCAGTCGCTCTCACTCCTCTTGGAAGACTGCATTATTGTAAAATGTGGGTAGAAATGTCAGGATGCAGGATGAACACCGCTGCCTCGCCTCCTCCTCCGTTTGTTTATCCTGCAACGTCACTTTACGCCTCAGCTGTGAAAATGAAACAACTTCCGGTAGAACCGTCAAAATAAAATGACCCCTAGACGTTATGTTTAAACAATGGTTCAAGGTTTTTATTTGTGCTCCACTCTTCTATATGCCTACTGTTGTTTTTTAGCCCCCATGTTACTTCTGTTCAATTCTGTTTTTCTTTCTTGTATTTGAGCTTTTTTCAATAAAGCTTATTTAAAAAAAAAAATAACAATAAAAAAAAAACAATGGTTCAAGGTTCTTTTAGGAGAACCTTGAACCATTGGGAATAGAATATACAAACAAACATTTGTATATTCTATTCCCAAATCAACATTTAAATGTCAGAACACAAAATACCAGTGTAAAAAGCATATTGCTTGCATGAACAAAACAAAAAAACAAGACAAAAAAGATTAATAAAGCACATACATTTAGAATGTACTACAATGTCTGAGGCCATGAGGTTCCAAATGTATGACGTTCCAAATGTGCCAAAAATGTTTGTCTATGTTCATACGCACACTGCATATGTCAACTTAAGAAGTTAGTTAGCATGTGGGTGCGTCTATATAAATGGCAGCAGTAGCCTACTTCTGCAGATACAAACTTGCAATTGATTACTACATCGCCCATGTAAATGACTAACCTGACCATGTTAAAATATCGGAATAGCACACATCACGTTTACATTCTGTTGGATAGGTCAAGGTCAAGGTCAAGTTTATTTATAGAGCACATTTAAAACAACATCCGCTGCCGAAAGTGCTGTACAGAGATAAAACACAGTAAAAAATAACAAAACAAAGAATAAAAATACACAATAGGAATCCATTTAAATCAAGTAGACTGCTTACACAAACAAACAACATTGGTGATTGCATCTAGAGACTTTTTGAAAGTAGTGATCATCTGCAGTCTTCAAATCTACTTTGAAGATATCCTATGGGTGCTTCTGACCATGGTACTAGGTAGTCAATTTGACTTTATCAATTATTATCAATTGAATATGCAGGGACACTGTTGTAGAATGGTCTCAGACTCAACCCAATTTTTGCTTAGTTAGGCATTTATCAAAACTGTACTTACATTTTCTGGTTATTGTATTTTATTTACTATTTTAAAAAGTGAACAATAAAAAAGTGACTAGAGCTTTGGTTAGATTCTGTGATGTAATAAAACCTATTTACAAACTGTAAAAAGAAAATATTTTAAAATTGTATTTATGAAATCTTGAATAAGACTGTAGTGGCCTTTGATGATATGAAAATTTGATACTGTGATTTTAGATGAATATCAGATTAGATGACGCAGTGTAGGAGGTGTTACTGAACACACCATGAGTTTATGAAGTGTCCAAAAGCATGGTATAGAAGTGAGATGGCATGATAAATAAACAGAAGTACACACTCTTTTTGAAAAAACACCTGGCTTAACCATGCCAGAATTTACGCTAAACAAAGCTTCATTGCGTACACTATATTTGTTTTAAGTCACCAAAATTGTTGTGTTTTTGTTTTTAATATAATTTTAAGAGTTGGTTTAGGGAATAATCTGTTTTCCTATGTCAGCTGTCAAGATCTTAGTCTTACAGTTAGTAACATTTTCTCCCACTCACTTCACAGGTTCTTTGAATGAAAGACATAGCAAAATGTCCATGCTGAAAACATTACAGATGGAGGAAGATCCTTTAATACAGTGCATAATTAATAACAACCTTGGAAAACTTAAGGAATTGTTAAAAAACAACAATATCAATAAGATCTACCCCCTCAGTGATGACACAGATCAGGTATCACTATTGATCACTACTATCATTCAAGATTAATTTGATATTTGCAGGTACCTTTTGAGTCAAGGTGCAGTTTCAAATCTATCTTCTACAAATGGCTGGACACCTTTGCATTTCGCCTCGCAAAGGGAGGTGCCACTTATTTTTGTGGCAAAACTTCTGGAAAATGGAGCAGATCCAAATGGAAGGGCACCTCAGCAGTTCACACCACTGGCTATAGCTGCCCAGGTGAAAGGCAGGATGTTATAGAGGAACTCATCTCTGCATCTGCAGACGTAACATTATCACCAGCAATGTATTTGGAAGCCAATAAAATGATAACTCAGGTGGTTGATGACTTGGCATTGAAAGGAAATAGTTATTGCTCCAAAATAACCAACTTTCTGAACCTGGAACTTGCTATGCACCAAGAAAGACCTCAAGAAGTCTTCAAAGCCTTTGAACATGACATGCTACAAGAACATCCCCAGACTCATTTGACGATGATCGAAATACTCTTCACATTTCCTGGGAAGAATAAAGATGGATTCAAACAGAGCAGTCTTCAATGGCTCAGTGAAGCCAACAATTTAAATAACTACATTGCAAGTACAATCAGCCACTTTAAAAACATCCCAGAAGTGGAAGTGGTAAATTCCATTAAATGCTTACATGCTGTTTTCTTGTCAATGGAAAAAGTACCAAATGAGCCAGTCCTGGGCATAATCCCCAAACTTGAAGACAGACTTGGCTTCTCAGAAAGATTCTGTACTTTGGTAGCCGTTCTACAAACACTGAATGTGATAACACAAAAAACAGAAAATGTTGGCTGGAATGCTGACTTTATTGACATCTTCTGTCACAACGCTGAGTCTTTCGAAAACAAAATATATTCTCATGCCCATAGCATGTTTGCAAACTGGTTCTTATCTGAACATGCAGCAGAGAGCTTTAGAAGTTTAATACATTCAGTGCCTCAAAGCATATCACTATCTGCAGATACGTTAAGTAATGACAAACAAAAAGAGCACGTCAGAGAATATGAGACAAGCCTGCAGTGTGAGGATGACAGCTTCACTGAACCTGCAGAAAAGAAAAGAAACACGGACAAGCTTGAGAAACAAGAAGAACCTAGTGATAAAAGCTGCTTGGCAGCAAATACTCAAGCAGGAAAGCTTTCTACCATGAGATCAACTTTAAATTCCCAACAGTACCATTTCAGTTTCTCCAATCCTTCAGGATCACAGAAGTGGCAGCCAGAGGTGAAAGGATAAACTGGAGAAGCTTGTTGACACAGACGAAAGCAAAGTGACCAAAGTTCGAAACATCCTTCTTGTGAATGATGCCGAATTCTTAATAGCAAAGGGAAGTGATGGCACAGAAGTCTTCTTGGGAATGAGAGATGATGGCACAGAAGTTGCAATAAAAAGAATGTCTAAAAGCAAAAACGAAACACTGAAGAATGAAAAAGGAATCCTACAACTACCTTCTGTGGATCATCCATCCATTGTGCGATATATTGACTTTGCAGAGAATGAAAACATTGGATACCTTTTCCTTCAACTTCATGAATATACTTCGGAAGAATGTATCAGTAATCTCAACAAACCTGACATGAGAAAAAAACTTGCAAATGAGCTTCTTGAAAGTCTGGAGGTGCTTCACTGTCAAACCCCTCAAATTCTGCACAGAGATCTCAAACCACAGAATGCTTTGATCGGTGAGACAAGTTTAGTACGTCTTAAATTTAGAAAAAAAGAAATAGGTTGGTCAATCTTATGTTATTCTACTTCTTTTTTCTATGCAGATAGTCAAGGAAAGGCAAGATTAGCTGACTTTGGAATAAGCAGATGCTTATGGAAAAATGAAATGACTCACCGCACAGTCAAGGGAGGAACAAGGTTTTGGATGGCCAGAGAGACTTTAGAGGAGCGATCTGTTGTACCCTACAAGTCACAGACTGATGTCCAGGTGAGTTTCTTTCTGTAACACTAGCTTGTTTATTGGCAAGTTGTTGACGCAAACAAACAAACTGCTAATGCTTTTTTTCTGTAAAGGTGGCAGGGATGCTGACCTACTATGTCCTTTCTGGAGGACAGCATCCATTCATAATGGACAAGCCATTGTGGTTTGAAGTCAACATTTATGAAGGGAAGTACTGTCTGGATCATGTTGACAATATGCTGGCAAGATATCTTATTGAGTGGATGATCAACAAAGAACCAAAGAACAGACCTGAAGTGGATCAATGCTTAAATCATCCCTTTTTCTGGAACAGTAAACAGTAAGGAAGAAAACTCAGATACTAATAAGCTATTGTAACATATTGTTTGAATTATAGTTTTATTTTGGTACTTAACAAGCATTATTTGTATACGGTTATTGTTACTTCTTTAGATGACATCAGTTGTAAAAGAACTTAGTGCAACATAAACATTTTTATATTTTATAGACAGAAGCTGGGAGAGGCTGTTCTTACGTATTTTCCGTGACAACACTAAAGTCAAAATGGAGAACAAAAGTCCTATTATCATATTTGCCTGGGGAAATGTTCCTAATTTCTTTCAGTTCTAAACCTTAGGACTAGTTTATCCTTCTTTGAGCATGTACAGAACTGTCTGTGGATATCCCCACAGAAATTAAAATACATATTGTAAACTGTTTAATCCATCATTTATCTAGAGCTGGGCCACACCCTGTAAGGGGCACAAGGCAACACAGAAACTGACAACCATGCACGCATATAGTCTTGCTGAAGGGAAATTTAGAGAAATCAGTTAATCTAACAGTCCTGTTTTGGGGCTCTAAGAAAGCCGGAGTACCCAGACAGAACCGACACATACTTTGGGAGAGCATGCAAACTCCATGCAGAAAGAACCCAGGCTGGGGAGTGAACCCAAGACCTTCATGTAGAACATTAACAACTGTGACACCTTGAATAATACTAAATTACAATCGAAGATTAATCTCCAATTGATATAAGAAATTTTCATTTTAGCCTTTGCTCAAAAATCATTAAGCACAATATAGCACTAATTCATAAAACAAAAATCAATAGAATCTAATCTCTGCACAAAAGCAACATAAAAAGGCTTTTTTTTTGTCGAGGCCTGCTGATCACAGAAAGGTAAGATTAAACCTTGTTTTCTTTCTGATGTTTGTTTAGGAAAATAGTGTTTTGTTTAGTTTTTTTTGGACTGGTAGCAATGCCTTTTACCTGATAGCAACACCTTCCAGAAAGATGTATCTCAAGCATTTTATGGTGGACATCAAAACCAACTGAACCATCTTTAAAAAAAAAAAAAACAGTCTTCTAAACCAGTGTTTTCCAACCCTAGTCCTCAAGGCACACTGCCCTGCATGTTTTAGATGTTTCTCTGATTTAATACACCTGATTCAGATGATTGCAGTTCAGCAAATATCTGTTAATCAGCCATCAACTGAAATCGGGTGTGCTGAAGCAGGGGAGACATCTAAAACATGCAGGGCAACGTGCCTTGAGGGCCAGGGATGAAAACAGCTATAAACCACATAGAATATGCTGTGAAAGAAAATCTGTTAGTGTTATAATCCATTGGTGTTTCCAGCTGTTTCCTATCTTATCATTTCTGCTCTGTGTGCATTCTCCCCCAGCTGCTTCCACTTCTCGTTCGATAGCTCTTGTGGTTTCTTTTGTCATCTCTTCTCCCTCAGCATTTAAACTCTTCAGTTTGTTCCCTTTCCTCACTGGCGTGTCGTTGTCTTGTGCTGTTCTGTAAGTTTCATCATAATCAACTCGAGTTTATGTCTGCATTTTAGTCGACAGTTAGATTTCCAAATAATTTTAACATTAGATTAAGCGGTGATCTTATCATTAGTTACCTATTGGTTGTAATAATGCAGATGCTTGTGTTCATCTGTCAACTGACAAGTTTTATTTTCCAGATGAGTTAAAAAGATTAGATTTGCAGCCTCCTGTTTTTTTTTCCAATTTACCTTTTTTGGACATTTGGAGTCTATTTAACAGGAGTCCAGAGAAGTTGCTTTTACCAATATGATTATTGATCATCTTGAAACAGTCTGGTGTTCTGGTCAGATCAATAACATTTAGTAAAATTAATACACAGTAAAAGAAGTTTGAAATCACAAATGGTTTATTTATGAGCTTTTGAAGCAGGCTGATATAAAAATTTCTAAAAATAATGAGAAATGAATCTTTACTTGTCAGTTAAGAAGGAAATGATTTATAGTATTTTGAAACAAATTATGATTGTTTGATACCTTAAATGCAACATCCTAGCCAGTCTACCTGTGTATCCGCCAAAAGCTCTGTAGACCCCCACACCACCACGAAGTAATTATCATGTTAGCATAAGAAAATTCCTTTTGTTGACCTGAGATAATCAGATAGTTTTAAAGTTACCTTGAGAAAAAAAAAAAGTATGGCTTGTCATGTTGCACTCTGAATGTCTCTTCTTTTTTAGGCAAATTGAATACTTGAAAAGAGTTTGAAAGAGGAAGGAAATGGTACATGATCGCAAAGCTGACCTGGAACTGATTTCCAATCAGTGGAAACAAATTGATTTCAAGGAAAGTGGCATCCTTAGAAAGTGAATGACACTCACAAGCAGTGAAGAAGAAAGAGTTTCAATGTTTTAACTAATTATACTATTTGTATGTTGGCTTTTCCTGTATTGCTAGTTTCAAACACTGAACTCCTGTTTAAGATTTACCCTTGCTGCAGTTGTTTTCTGTCTAAAATGTCGGGTTACCATTTTATGTGTATTTGAGGAATTTCTTGTAGCATTGAAATGTAGAAAAAAATACAAGAAAAGATGTTAGCATTAAGGGATGAACTTTGAATTGATCGGTTGTTTGTGTTATTTGCTGTATCTCCCGTAATCCTAAAGTTTAATGTTAATAAGCATATTAATTGTTTTTTAACTGTTAACATCCTACTATTATGTTTTTTATCAGAAAAATTAAAAAAACAAACAAACACCTGCTTTAAGAGCACAAGACAAATGTATGTCTTTTACTTTCATTATGATCTTTTTTTTGAATGAATGAATTTATGTTTTAAATTCAATACAAGATGACTTGTGAAAATACATATGAAACAAAAATGGTTGGTTTTTGTTTTAAAGATAACTTTTGGTGAACTCTGCCTGTTTGACACTTGAACCAATTCAAGTAACGCTGCCCCCTCGAAAAAATTATTCAAGTCATTTTTAGCAAAAGAAAACAAAAAAATAAAGCCAAACACACTTATAATAAAACAAATCTCAAGTGGTTCACCTGTCAGAAAGCTCAGCTACCAATTATAAAATCACTTAAGTTAGCTTTATTAAATATTAGGTCTCTATCAGGAAAGTCACTCCAAATTAATGAACTCATCACTGAACATAAAATACATGTCCTTTTTTATCAGAAACACGGCTAGTTATAAATAATGAAACACCTGTATTGATAGAATCTACTCCTCCAAACTACAATTTCTTAATTGAGAGCAGGAAAGACAGACGAGGTGGAGCCACAATTTTTCACAATTCAATGAACTTTAAAAAGGTATCCCTGGGCACATTTGACTCTTTTGAATACCTAGTCACCCAGATAAATGAGCCTAAAAAAGCTATATTCCTAAATTTATATAAGCCTCCTAAACATAACTCTAACTTCTTTAATGATTTCGGCGACCTTCTCTCCGTAATATGGGTCGATTATGTCCAATTAATCATTGTGGGGAACTTCAACATCCATACTGAAAACCCCCAAGATAGACTAGCTAAAACATTAAGTGACACTATTCACAACTTCGGCCTGACCCAGCATGTCAAACAGCCAACACACAATAGAGGACACACTCTGGACTTAATTATCAGCAAAGGTTTAACTACACTCAACAAAAATATAAACGCAACACCTTTGTTTCTGCTCCCATTTTTCATGAGATGGACTTAAAGATCATTCCAGATACACATCATTACCATTTCTCTCAAACATTGTTCACAAATCAGTCTAAATGTGTGATAGGGAGCACTTCTGCTTTGCTGAGATAATCCATCCCACATCACAGGTGTGCCACATCAAGATGCTGATCTGCCGTCATGATTAGTGCACAGGTGTAGCTTATTCTGCCCACAATAAAAGGCTGCCCTGGAATGTGCAGTTTTGTCTCACAGCAAAATGCCAGATGCCACAAGCATTGAGGGAGCGTGCAATTGGCATGCTGACAGCAGAAATGTCAACCAGATCTGTTGCTCATGCATTGAAGGTTCATTTCTCCACCATAAGCCGTCTCCAAAGGCGTTTCAGAGAATATGGCAGTACATCCAACCGGCCTCACAACCGCAGACCACGTGTAACCACACCAGCCCAGGACCTCCACATCCAGCAGGTTCACCTCCAAGATCGTCTGAGACCAGCCACTCAGACAGGTGCTGAAACAATTGGTTTGCATAACCAAACAATTTCTGCACAAACTGTCAGAAACCGTCTCGGGGAAGCTCAACTGCATGCTCGTCGTCCTCACCGGGGTCTTGACCTGACTCCAGCTCGTCGCCGTAACAGACTTGAGTGGGCAAATGCTCACATTCGATGGCGTCTGGCACGTTGGAGAGGTGTTCTCTTCACGGATGAATCTCGGTTTACATTGTTCAGGGCAGATGGCAGACAGCGTGTGTGGCGTCGTGTGGGTGAGCGCTTTGCTGATGTCAATGTTGTGGATCAAGTGGCCCATGGTGGTGGTGGGGTTATGGTATGGACAGGCATCTGTTATGGACGAAGAACACAGGTGCATTTTATTGATGGCATTTTGAATGCACAGAGATACTGTGATGAGATCCTGAGGCCCATTGTTGTGCCATACATCCATGAACATCACCTCATGTTTCAGCAAGATAATTCACGGCCCCATGTTGCAAGGATCTGTACACAATTCTTGGAATCTGAAAATGTCCCAGTTCTTCCATGGCCAGCATACTCACCGGACATGTCACCCATTGAGCATGTTTGGGATGTGCTTGACCGGCGTATAAGACAGCGTGTACCAGTTCCCACTAATATCCAACAACTTCGCAAAGCCATTGAAGAGGAGTGGACCAACATTCCACAGGCCACAATTGACAATCTGATAAACTCTATGCGAAGAAGATGTGTTGCACTGCATGAGGCAAATGGTGGTCCCACCAGATACTGACCGGTTCTGAGTCCCCAGACCCCCAATAAAGCAAAAAACTGCACATTCCAGGGTGGCTTTTTTTGTGTGGGCAGTATAAGGTACACCTGTGAACTAATCGTGATGTCAGATCAGCATCTTGATGTGGCACACCTGTGAAGTGGGATGGATTATCTCAGCAAAGCAGAAGTGCTCACTATCACACATTTAGACTGATTTGTGAACAATGTTTGAGAGAAATGGTAATATTGTGTATCTGGAATGAATTTTAGATCTTTAAGTCCATCTCATGAAAAATGGGAGCAGAAACAAAGGTGTTGCGTTTATATTTTTGTTGAGTGTATTTCTGACATCTCTGTAATTGATACTGCATTATCTGACCATTTCTGTATTTTCTTTGAAAGTACCATCTCTGCTAAAATATCTAGCCACAGTGAGATAACTGTAAAAAAAAAAAAACTTTTTCTAGGGGACAGTTCAGTTGAAACCTTTAAAAGTATTTACCCTTCCACCACATCCCCCTCATCTCCCAACTCTAGCTCAGTAAACAAGCTGGTAGATAATTTCCTTGTTAAAATCTCAGACATAATTGATTCTATTGCTCCGATTAAAGTGAAAGTAGTCTCATGTAGAAAGAAGTCTCCGTGGACAAATGATCCCCTGGTACGTAGCAAAAAAAAAAAGTGTCGACGAGCCGAGAGAAAATGGCGGAAAACTCGACTCCAGGTTCACTATGAGATCTACAAAGAGAGACTGAACAGATATCAGTTAACTTTGAAAGAGGGAATCTTTCTTTTCTGAAATCATTAGGAGAAACATTAATAATGCAAGGACTTTGTTTGCAACAGGGGAAAGACTAACTAATCCTCCAGTGACAGTAACCCCTGAACTAAATTCTACCAGGGCCTGCAATGAATTTGCCAGCTTTTTCACTAAAAAAGATTTTAACAATTAGAAGGTCGGTATGTACCGCAGCACCAAACTGACCACCAATGTTATACCCAGCTAACACAAATGTAGAAAAACTGTCAGAATTCCATGAATTAAATTAAACCAAAAAAGCCTAGGAGAAATTATTAACCAATTAAGCTCCTCCTCCTGCTCTCTTGATATCCTACCCACAGCTTTCCTTAAGAAAGTTTTCCCTGTCATTGGGTCTGATCTGATTAAAATAGTTAACTCATCCCTCCTGTTAGGTCTCTTTCCCCAGGCTTTAAAAACAGCAGTTATTAAACCACTGCTAAAAATGAATAATCTGGACAACACGTTAATGCAGAACTGCAGGCCAATCTCTAATCTTCTATTCATCAGTAAGATTATAGAAGAAGCTGTTTCCACAGTTGAATAGCTTCATTACGATGACCAACCGTTTTGATATTTTTCAGTCTGGTTTCTGTGCTCACCACAGCGATGAGACTGCCCTCGTCAAAGTATTCAATGACATCCGCATAAATACAGACTGTGGTAGAACCACAGTGCTGGTTCTGTTGGACCTCAGTGCAACATTTGACACTGTTGATCATATATACTATTAGAACGACTGGAGAGCTGGGTTGGACTCTCCGGTACAGTACTTGGCTGGTTTGAGTCCTACCTAAAGAACAGGGACTTCTTTGTTTCAATAGGAAACTTTTCATCAGAACAAACAGAAATCACATGTGGGGTGCCCCAGGGCTCCATCTTAGGACCCCTCCTATTTAATATCTACATGCTCCCACTAGCCCAGATTATAACAACCAACACGATTAGCTACCATAACTATGCAGATGATACTCAGCTTTACATTAAAATGTCGCCAGGTGACTTTGAACCAATTCAAACCCTAAGTAAATGCATCGGGCAAATCAATGGATGTGCCATAACTTTCTCCAGCCGAATAGAAACAAAACAGAAGTAATTACTTTTGGACCTAAAGAGGAATGATCAAGAGTCAGCACACAGCTGCAGTTAATGCAGCTAGAAACCACTGATCAGGCACGGAATTTAGGTGTAGTAATGTACTCAGACCTAAATCTCCAGGGTCACATAAAGGCAATAACAAGATCAGCTTTCTAACACCTGAAGTACATTTCTAGGATTAAAGGTATGATGTCGCAACAGGACCTCGAAAAACTCATCCATGCGTTTATCTTTAGTCTGATTGATTACTGCAACAGCGTCTTTGCAGGCCTAAAAAGTCAATCAGAAAGCTGCAGCTGATCCAGAATGCTGCTGCTCGTGTCCTCACTAGAACCAGGAAAGTAGAGCACATCACCCTAGTTCTAAAGTCCTTACACTGGCTCCCTATAGTTTAGAGAATAGACTTCAAAATACTTTTACTAGTTTATAAATCAGTGAATGGCTTAACACCAAAGTATATTAAAGATATGCTGTTACTATACCAACCCACCAGACCACTCAGGTCCTCTAATTCCAGTCTACTCAACATCCCTAGAATTAGAACCAAACACGGAGAAGCAGCTTTCAGTTTCTATGCTCCTCTAATCTGGAACAAACTCCCAGAAAACTGCAAAGCTGCTGAAACACTGAGTTATTTTAAATCAGAACTAAAAACGTATCTGTTTAGAGCTGCATTTGAGTAATGCTTGGTTGTACCATGTTTTGCTTATGTTTCTTGTTGTTTAATGCCTTGAAGTATATGTGTGTGCTTCTTCCTTTATTGCTGTTTTTACTTTATATGCTTTGTCTGTGTTTTAATGCTGTTTTTATTTTACCTCTAATCACGTAAAGCACCTTGAATCACCTTGTTGTTGAACGTGTGCTATACAAATAAAATTGCCTTGCCTTGCCTTGCCTCGTGTGATTCAGTCTGACACCCCTGTTTTACAATGCTATCTTGACTAAAGTAAGCAGGACAAGAAAATAAAAGACTTTGAAATGTAATACAAGATCATATATAAAAGTTGCAAAAAAATGTCACAAAATGCAATTTCAAGCCCTTTTGGATCTTCTGTAATATGTAAAAGTTAGTTAGTTTGCAGAGGTTTAAGTATATATATATATATATATATATATATATATCCCCCCAAGTTACAAGCAATGGATTTCCACAGGAATGTGTATGTTCAAGCTTACTATCTCCATCGAGTGTCTCATTGGTGGGAACAGTTGTGTTTTCACAAAAATACAAGTTATTTAAGTAAGTAACTTTCTCCTCTAGTGGTTAGGAAGGGACATAGCACTAAAGTAATAACTGCTCAAGCAGCAGCAAATGTAAGATTGATTTTCCAGTATTATCCTACACTTAAATTATAAAAAGGAATAATGGATTGCATATATATAGTGCTTTCAAGACCCTCAAAGCACTTTATAACTCCATTATTCATTCACTCTCATACACACTGGTGGAAGCAAGCTATGATTGTAACCACAGCTGTCCTAGAGCAGACTAACAGAAGCGAGATTGCCATATCGCGCCATTGGCCCCCCTGGCCAACACCAGTAGGCAATGTATGTGAAGTGTCTAACCCATAACGGAACATAACAGACGGAAGCAGGAATTGTACCAACGATTTCCGGGTCGCAGGCCGACAACTCTATCACTGATCCACAGCCACCCTAAAAAGTGGTATGTGATTTGAATTTAGCCCCATTTACTCTGATATCCTAAAAATCCAGTACAACCTCTCCTTTACAACACACATACTTAGTAAATAGAGTCCATGAGTGGAATTTAATCTCTGTATAAATCCAGCTGTTCTCTCAAACCTTGCCTGAGGTTTCTGTATAAAAAGACTTCTATATTGTTTTTTTATTTTATTAGAATCAACCTTTGTACATATGCAGTAATGTTAGGATGTTTAACTATTTACAATGTGCCATGTTCATTTAAATTTCAGTAATAACACACAAACTGATATTTACACATCCCAATGGTTCTGACAAGAGTTCCTTTTATTATTTGACCAAAAGTAATCAAATAGACCTTGTGGTTACAGAAATATACTCATTTCATGTCATTTTTGAGCAGATCTCTAACAAAGAGCCATAGGGCTCTAAAATGCAGGCATTTTCCCATGAGTGAACTTCTAATACTGACCCTGGATATTTCCTCTCCTCAGCTACACTCTGCAGCAGACGGTCACATCCTGCTAAAACATTACACCCTCAGTAATAATTACCTTCCTCTGTTGGACTCTGCTTATTCTTGTGTTCACTTTAACTGCTAGCTGTTGTTCTGCTCTCAGATTCTGGTGACAATAACTCCTGATCAGAGGAGAGTTTGTCTCAGATGAGCCTTTCTGAGAAGGACAAATCCAGGGTGTACACGCTGGAGGAGTTCTGCTACGACCACTTCAAGTGCCCAACCAACCAAATCCTTCTCATAGAGAGACAGTTAGAGGGAAAGAAGAAGATGGGTGCTTGCTTCAAGCTTTAACTCGCTCTGTGCTTTTCAGGCCTCCTCTGAAGAGCACCCTGAGTTGAGTGATGATGTCCAAAGCTCGAGGGAAAGAGCATCTGTGGAGCTGCATCAGGGAGCCTCTCAGACAGCCTCTGCTGAAGAAAGCCCGGGCTCATGACGAGCTCTCCTAGGAGGCCTTTCTGGCCTTCATAGATATCTTTTACTTCTGATATCGAATCACATCCCAGCTCATTATGAAATAATTTAGTTTATTCATAGCAATTAATTCTTTTTAAAGTGTTTTCAAGCAAGAAAAAAGGCTCAGCTACAACACTTTTTACATTAAACATGACAGTAAAATGCAGTATACACTCATTCAAATCAACTCAACTTTCTCTGACATATTTAGTTGTGGACTTTGACTGAGCCAAATCCAAAAACGTTGGTGTACTTCTGATATGCTCATTCTTTTGTATATTCTGGTGTATGCTTGGACTCACTCTTTAGTTCTCTAGCCGATGCCTGAAGGTTTTGGATCAGAACCTGACTGGTGATTGGATCTGTTCATAAAATCATCTATCTGGGCAAACACCTCAGTTCCATCTAATGAGAAGTAACCCCACAGCATGATGGTGCCACTGCCACATTTCACAGTTAGGACTGATGTAATGTAATCCAATCAGATCAGAAGACTTTCTACCACCATACCTGGAGGTTGTCTTAGGGAGAAAATATTTCTGTTTGGAAACCGCATGCCTCAGTACAGAAACATGAAGAACAGTGCATCTTTTAAAAGTTGTCCCCCTCTGCAACCAAAAGTGAGAAAATATTTTTTTCACACTCTTAAATCACTAAATCATTTGAAATGTTTGAGTCAAACCTTTTATTTCGATACTCAACTGAATTAATGTACAACAGTTTTCATCAGAAACATCCAATATGCTTTGAACTATCACAAAAGAATTATAAAGCTTGCATATTCATTTTTTTACTTGCAATGCCATCGATCCTATTAAAAGCACTTAAAGACTTTTTCAGGTTTCTCCAAAAATAAGTGTCATTTTTTTAATGTCATGCTGTTGCAGGCTGCAGTATCAACGGATTTTAGTTAGTAAGTGCAAAGAACTTTTAAGAACAGGTAGTGGCATTGCAGTCCTGATTATATGTACACTTGGTAGGAGGTCGACATTCAGGTTTTTTAAAGAGCAGAACAAAGAAAGGCTCTCAGTTTCAGTGGATATATTTACATAACTTTTTCTTATAGATGCTTCACAAAATCTCATCTTACAAACCAAAAAGCATTTTTATTCAGACTTGAAAATATGTTCAGTTTACCTGATCAACACACAAACTCTGGGGACCGCCATCCAAGTAATTTTTTTCTAACGGTGGAATCAGCTTTATCGTTAGCTCAATGTTTAACTCTCAAAATAACCATCAATTATCATTTTTTTAAAGAAATTTGCTCTTTATAGCACCTACAGTAACATTTCCACTAAACAGCTACGTTCTAAGATCTCAGCTATGATATTTAAAGGTTTGTGCTTTTGAGACATTCCCTGTAAGAAAAAAACGTGTGATACTTCATCACGGCCAGGAGGAGGCACTGTGAGTCCATCAGAGCGCTGAACTTCTGCTCTGAAAGGACAGTAAAATGTACACCACAGGCTATGAGGGCAAGAGGAAAGAGGCATACATGTCTACTGGTTCCTCAGTTGGCAAAAATTAGAGCAAAAGTAGTTGACGTTAAAGTAGTAGAGGTTTCTTGGAGTTATTATAGCTCATGGGTCAATCCAGATGGGAATCTGTTAAGAACAACTCCAGTCAATGCCTCACCAAGCTTTAATATGAGTTATGACTATGCATTTATTGGAATTTACCCATTTATAAAGTCTTGTTCCTTTGTTTCAGTCTTGTATCTTTTGAATGGAAGACATTTGATTGTAGGAGGGACAATAAGGCATGGCCCCTTACAAGGTCAGGTCAATAATGATGTGTTCAAAGATCTGCGTGTTCCCCTTGAAGCTTGAGGAAAATATAAAGTCCCTGCGGTCAGTGGAGACCACAGTAAATGAGCGAGGTGCCTGGATGTACACCTCCTTGAAACGATCAAAGACTTTCTTGTCATCGTCCCACAGGTAAATTTGCGAGAACGTATAGTCACTTCCAAGAGCCAGGTAGTAGCGGTCCTTGAACGAGAACGGTTGCAGGATCATGGAGCCTCGGGACGGTACAGCCTGGATCTCTGAAAACTGTTTGGGTCCCCATTTTAGGACCTTGGAGTCACCAATGTAGCGAGTCATGGAAAGGTATAGCTCCTCTTTGATCCGGAAGTGTTTCACAGCTACTACGTCCTCCATGTTGGGGATATCACCTTGCAGGATGAACTTCTGGTTACTCCGGCTCCACTGGTAGATCACTGGAACCTGCGAGCGACTTGCCAAGATTAGATGAGCCTTCCCATCTAAGTTCAGAAACTCTGCATCTGTGTCACGAAACCACTCATGCAGGGACTGGTATGAGTAAAAACCATTGTCGTTCCACTTATAGAGGGTCGACAAGCCAGCTTTGGAGCTGTCTGCAATGACAAAGAACCAGTCTGTTCCGATCTGAAATGCCTCAATGTCATTGGGTTTGGAGATCTTGGACACTTCAGTGTCCTGGAACTTGTTGAACCTGCTTTGGTCATCGTCAAACTTGTAAATGTGGGAACCACCAAACAGCTGAGCCACAATGACGTAAACCTCTTCCTGGATAATAACTGCCTTGCAACCAACAATAGACTGACCTAGAAACAGAGGAACACATATATCACACAACAATTCAACTCAACTGACGACTTAGTCAGACATTTGCTTAAAATGATAGTTCAGTTTTTTCTGAAGGGACGTTCTGCTAAAAGATTACAGGCACGCAATATCCAGTATATACAGTAGCTAACTCTCATAGCTTCTTCTTTCAGTGTTAATAAAAATTCACTTGACCCCTAGACTGACATTAACGGCTTAGGTAAGCCTGTTTTCCAAATCAGTTTATTACATGTTAACTTGTAACATTTTCCAGTGATTTGGTTCTTTTTTTACACAGCGAAAAATTCCAAAGGAATTAAAACACGTTGCTACAAACCACACCAAAACTTTAAATGCGTACATTGATCAGATGTGTCTGATGCTCGAAAACCAAAATACAGAAAGCAGGGGCTGCAGTCCAAGCCCCTCCTTCTTGTATTCTATCATTAGTGTGTTTCTCTGTACTATTTGAACCAAAATTATCTGAGAAGTATCCTGAATGATTTTGAATAATCTTCTTAAAAGTTGCATAGGGCTTCATCCTTTACAAAAAAGATGTTAGTTTATATACTCCACCACATCCCACAATGCAACAGAAACTTGGCTACAGAAAGGCATTTGGATCAAGCTTAGAGCCTATGCCTGGTAGCTGTATCGGAACAAGTTAAGATCATATTCACATCATAAAAAACCCATTTTAAAATTCATATGGAACCGTACCAAGACCCCCTCCTCCATAGGGAATGGTTGCTTTGGTCTGCACCCTTCTGCAACTGCGATGTTTACATATACACAAACACACCACCAAGAGGGAAAACAAACCAGAGCTCATTTTAAACGGATTAAGCACCTCAGATGTAAAAAGACCCCCAGCATTCATTCTAGATTTATTCTGGATTATTTTAAAAAAATTGAGAATTTGTTGAAAGTGCGTTTTGATGAACCTTACAACTGCTGTCACATTTGCATTAGATGTTTTTCCCCCTGAAAAGCACACTGTGATTGGCACTGGAAATTAAGCCTGCTTTGAAAAAGCGCCCATAACAGTTGAACTCACAAACTTCAGTGTATTTCATCAAGATGTTATGTAACCAATAAACATAAATAAGTCTCTACTTGTGAGGTGAAAAAAAACGATATGGGGTTTTAATTTTATCCATAAATACCCATTTGAAAAGTGTGGCTTACATTTGTATCAAGCCCTTTTAATATGATGCCCCTGAGAATCTGTGGCAAGGGTCAGAAATTGATATTCATAGATGCTCTCCATCTAAACTGACTGACTTTGTACTTTTTGGTAGAGACATGCTCTAAAAACTTTAAAATAAAGATTTTGAAAGCCATGTGTCTGTATTTTCCACCTACTAATTCTTTACTACTTTGTGTTGGTCTATCAAATAAAATACCAACAAAAATACACAATGGTGCCACCGGAAGGCACCGTAGAAGGATTTGCTTCCCCTATAATCTTCCTGTGGGAAAGTTTTGAGAACAGAACAGGCAAAACGTTTCAGTGTAACTCTGATATTAAAGTATTTATACATAATGAAGACACTATGAGTACTATCTACTGGAGGTAAGATATTAATTTCTAGCGTTTGAAAAGAACCCTACTTCAAAAATCCTAAACTAATCCTTAAACGCAGGGTCTTGTCTTTTCACTTCTTCTGCAATTTTTATAAAAACACAGAAAAGCTAATACTCACTATATTTAAAAATAGAACTTCAAGGCAACAGTTTATTCATTTCTGTGTTCCTTAAACCTATTACCCTACAAGTGAAACATGGAAATATGCAGGCTAAATTTACTGAAAATTCATAATATACTTTAGGAATTAGTCTTTTTTTTCTGTCTTAGCACAATTTAATACACTATAATATAAGTTTATCATCTTAAAAAGCTTGTGTTTTGTGATCTAAGACAAATTTAATTTAGAGGGGAAAGGGAAGAAAATAGGTAGATATGGACTTTATTAGATGCAGGCTGAAGAGATTTCCTTACCTGTGATATTATCATACGTCCTGAAGTTCATTTCAATGTGGTCCCATTGTAAAACCATACAGCTGTCTGAGCTTGGAGCAGCAATAGTCACATAGACATCATTCTTAAAGCTGAATGTATCAACTGACAGCGACTCTGAGGCCACAGACTGATGAAGGACAAAATCTGTGGAAAGGTGAGTGAAATCACGAGGGGATTTTTTTTCTCAGAATGACGCTGCTGAGCCAACCGACACCCATGTCAGCAATGAAGCTGACTCGGGTGGTACTCACCCGTCGAGATGCACTCATTGTGCAGGCTGTTCATGTCATTGAGGCGCTTGCCCTTCATGTCGTCCGGTCCGGCACACATGACATCTGACACCGTGGCGTTGGTGCTCTTCAGCCACATCATGAGCCATTTGGCTCTGCAGTCGCACTCAAAGGCATTGCCTCGCAAGTCCCTGCAGGGCAGAACCAGTGTGAATCATTGCAGAGAAAATCCCCAAGCAAAAGAACATATTTTTTAAAACCTGTTGTAAACTTACAGCTCTATCAGTGAGTCAAGGTCAATGAAAACATCCCTGGGTAAGAATTGAATGTTGTTGTTTGCCAGAGACCTGG
Organism: Valencia hispanica; assembly: GCA_963556495.2. NCBI lineage: Eukaryota > Metazoa > Chordata > Actinopteri > Cyprinodontiformes > Valenciidae > Valencia > Valencia hispanica. The sequence continues at coordinate 32,198,635 of OY747714.1, forward strand.
GAGAGAGCTCCAGTGAGTGAATTTACAGCAAATGCAGAGAGAAAATGTAAGAACCCAAAAGGTGTTTAATCAATTCTGGAACATACAAGTGAGTCAAGTCCCTGAGTCCTCTGAAGGCATATTTAGATGTGGTCTCCAGCTTGTTGCTCTCAATGAACCTATGGAATAATATTAAACACAAAACTGAGTATTAGTGTTGCAGTGAAAGTGCGTTCAGCATTTTTACTCCTAAAGTGCCCTTAATATATTTTGTTGAAGTGATGGATCAACACAAAGTAGCACATAATTGTTTGGTGAATGGAAAATGATACATGATTTTTACTACAAATAAAAATCTAAAGAATTCATCACAAATCACAATTTGCACAGAGAAAAAAAACAGTTCTGGTTTGATCTCATCTGATCAGAGCACCTTTTTAAAAATGTCTGTATCCCCTGTGTGATTTGTGGCAATCTGCATATTATATTTTTAATGGCTTTGATTATTAGGAGTGCACAACTAATAGTTACTCTGTTGATAAATTATCCCAACTGAGCCATGGAGTTCTGCTTTTACATTCTATACTTTATAATGCTTTGATGAATCTGTGTGTGCTTCTTGCTTTATTGCTGTTTTTACTTTAAATGCTTTGTCTGTGTTTTACTGCTATTTTTATTTTACCACTTAATCATGTAAAGCACCTTGAATTACCTTGTTGTTGAAAGTGTGCTATACAAACAAAATTGCCTTGCCTTGCTTTGCAGCTCCACCAGAATTACCATTACTCTTTTGGCTGCTTTTCTGATTAATGCCAAAAGATCTATTTTGATCTATTTTTGTTTTTTTCATTTTAATGCATGTGGGTGGTCCAATTTTTTAAATTTACATTCCTGTATTAAGATGTCAACATGCTTGCTCCTCATTTTGTAAAGAAAAAACCCAATACTGCAATAACTTACAGGTACTCCAGATGTGGAAGGCCTGAGAAAGCATCATCTCTTACAGTCATTAAGGAGTTGGAATTCAAAAGACTGCAATTGACAACAAAATAGACCAGTGAGATCAGAAGAAACAACACCTTTGATCAAAACCGAGCCAAATGTTCCAGTGCAACTTATAGTGTAATTAAATATGAACTCAGGAGATGAATCAGTTTACAAAGTAGTAGCCTTTTTTAAGAATTTAGAAGGAAATCCAAGTTTTAAAGCAATAAAAAAAGAATATGCCTTGCAAGATGTAACTCATCTCATTTAAGGTTGAAATGAAAGACAATTTTCCTCCGAAATATCAGAATTTTATTGGACACACATAAGTAAAACACATACAGTTCTGGACAGAAGTTTACACCCGCTCACTATGGGCATTATCATATCAAATGTGGAGTTTTATTGATTTATTTCAGCTATACTTGTTAAAGGGTGGAATGATGACGATTTAATATACAACTTGACTGATTTTTAAAAACAAGCATCAGGTGCACAGGTTAGAATTTAATGTGGCTTGTCTCAAATTCATAAAGGCTCCAAATTATTCACCCAAGCTTAAATTCATACATTTTCCTAACTCTTTTCCAAGTACTGTTGGCAGCACCCATTACATTAATCAATACTGGGAAGAATGGGAAAGTCCAAGGCACTCTTTGAAGAACTAATAAGGAAAACAGCAGATTAACCCCATGTGGTGGAAGAATTGTAATGTTCTGTTCTGTGTAGTTCACATACTGATAGTTACTATGTGTCTCTTATGATATGGTGACCAATCTGGTTAGGTGACACTGTATGAATTTAGGTCAGGTCAAACCTGCTGATTCAGACTCTTACAGCCTGGGTTGGCATGGCAACTCTGTTAAATCTAAGAACGTCCTGACATACATTGATTATGCTTCTATATCAAATCTTCTACGCCTAATGAGTCAAATGGCTACCGACTGAGAAATGTTTGTTTGTAATGTCATAGGTGATAGGCCATGATTACTGAACCTATTTAATCCTGTGTCTTGTTTTGGAAGGCAGGTCAGTATAGCATATTCCCTCTGTTGACGCTGTACCTCCTTGTGTTGATCAATCAAGTCTGTATTAAAACCTCCGAGAATCTGAAGGAATCTCTCTCATCTCTGTTATTAAAGAACTTCGATAACACCCAGCTTGGAACTTTTTTCTATGTTATGATCCCATAGACTGATTTTTGTCACTTTGATTTTCACTTTTGCATTCATTTTTAGTCTTTAGTCATGTTCTGTTTAGCTGTGTCCTGATGTAGGTACTTCGTTGTGTTTTTAATAGTTCTGTGTTAATTAAAAGCACCGCCAGGCTTCTTGTTCATGCTTTCACCAAACCTGTTCCTTGTTCTGTTAATTAGACTCGTCATGTTCTTGCTCCACTAATCAAACTTCTAGGCAGAGTTATGATGAGTGTATCTAAACTGCATCAGACCAGGAATGCTGTGCATCCTTTGTTTATGCTGACATCCAAGCTGTCACTGCAGCTGAGTAACAACTTAGATTAATGGCCCCTGAAAGCACCTCATACAAATGGGGCGGTGCTAAATGGACACAGGAGGGTTTTCATGATTCATTTCCAGGTGTACAGCGCCTTTAAAGCTTTCCTATTGCTGGAAACAACCTCCCAAACGTATTACAGTAACTGCAATAGATACTTAACATGCAGGTGATACAGTTGGCTATAGAGCCTGGCATTATTTATGCATATAGTGATGCTGACTTACTCTATACTGTATGTGTCATATGCGCCCCAAAAAGAGCACTTACTGCAAGGTTTAATGCAATCTTAGAGGAATAAATGTGTTCTTACAGTAGCTGGAGGGTGGGCATGTGGGCAAACATTGCCTCTCTGACCTCAGAGAAAGTCCCATTGACGATACTCCTGGATGAAGCAAGCAAAAATGAATAGATGAAATAATTAGAACATATAGAAAAGAAACGCGATAGAGTACATAGTAAAAAAAGAGATTCGATTTTTAATTAACGAGTTTACAGATCCAGAAAGTCCCACGCAGGTATTATGTGAAATAAGCAATTGAAGCGATAGAAAACAATAGCATGGATAGTGGTTTACTTACAATGAGGTGATCTCGTTGGGGGAAATCCTCGGGATGTTGGAGGACCCGACGCATATGATGGAATCCTTGGAGCAGCTGCATGTTGAAGGGCATCGGAAAGCCTTTTTCGGAAGAGCCGGCTGACACAGGCTGCTCAGCGACACACAGAGCAGAGCCCAAATCCTGAGAGCTGGCGGCATCTTTCCTGTCGGGCTCGCATGTGTGAGTTTTTTTCTATTTTTTTTCTTTAAAGAAAATATTTATTTTGGGAGGGAGGAGGGGGAGAGATAATTGTTGCGAGCTGGAGATCTAGGCAGATGGCACCACGCGTTTCCACCCTGCACCATGAAATGCTGCACTGGCTGCCTGACATCAGCAAATCAGCTGCAGTTTCCCCTCTCTGTACGTTTTCATTATTTATTTAAGGAGGGAGGGGACTCCAGACGTATAACTGTTGGTTAAACAACCACATTTACCCCTACAAATATAGAACCGTATTAGTGCCAAAAAATAGCTGGATTGTATGTATGTTTTAAAAAAAAATATTAGGATATATTTCACCAATTTGCGTTCATAAAACCCAAACCATTTCCTGAATTAAGGCTAAAAGCAAACTTATTTGGAAAAGTCTAAAACAAATCAAGCATCGAGCTTGTTAATAACATAGTGCCAATTTATTTCGACTGAGATCGAATAATGAAAGGAGTAAATGTTGGGCAGCATATGTAGCCATAGGAGCGGAGCTCTGAGGTGCAGAGCTGCAGCAGCACCACGGACAGCGCCTCTATGTCGATCCATGCATCAGCTGCTCCGACTGCACGCTGACTGAGCCTCTGCACTCACAGAGCACGTGTGCATACGCATGCGTTTATGTTCGGTTGCCTGTAAACATGCTCAAGAACATTAACCCAAAAAAGAAGAGAGATACTGTATCGGGTTGTCTCGGAGTATGTGATGCTAATGAAAGAACACCAACTCATAAAAATGCAGAGCTTAGGCCCACACAACGTCCTTAGTGAATCAACGGTAGAAAAAAGCGTGAGTAAAACCCAAACTTCTTGCGACAGCTTTCATTTGACTGTGTTTTAATTCATTAGGAACACAGAACACCCTGTTCCAAAGCAAAACACAAATAATTTTTAAAAATAAAATTTGTTGTCATAAAGTGAGGAAAAATGAGTAAAAGGTGTTCAATCAAATAGCTTAATCTGCATTTGCGTTTACAAATGTAAACATTTACTGTGTAAACCAAAAAAAATGCTTGAAGATTTAGCTTTTCTGTGAATCACTGAACACTCGGTTGCACAACTGGTTTCTCTGAGAGCTGCTTCACATTTGTGCTGCATGGAGTCGATCAGACAGGTTGTTGAGCCCAGATCAATTGGACTACATACCCCACTGTCTCTGCATTTCCTGCTTTTGTCACAGAAACAATATTTTTGATGTCTTCTACAAGACTGAGGTCCAGGAACTGGGCTATCCACTCCTTAATGTTAATCTTTGTTGACCTGGAACCAAGTGCATTTCTTCTCCTGCATAAGAATACATTAACCTCTTAAAGTATTTTGAGGTATTCAAACGGATCTATGATTCTTGAAATACATCTGACACCGCAGTAAGGGAAACCTCCCCGTACCCTGATGCCTGAGTCCCAATGCTTTGCAGTTAACTGTGGCCTAAATTCAGTGGTTAGTCCATGAAATGTTGCATCATCTTTCTTTAGGCCAGTCATTGTGTTCTTTGACAATTTGCAACCTCTTCAGCATGTTTTCTTTTTCATTTTTGGCAAGGCAAAGGGATGTCTTAATTTGATCCCCATGGAGCTGATCATTTGCTTTTCCCTAAATCAATTGTAAGGGCAGATTTTGGTTTTCTTCAAAAACGTATTTTCCTTGAAGTATTTTTGCTCGTTTTAGCAAAGCAGCCTCTGGTTTTCTGCAATTCATGTCTTCTGATTCTTATGTTTTCTACAAATGAAGAATGCACAACAACCAGCCTGTACAAAAGTTGCAGTCTTTTTCCTTAAATAAGGGCCACCTGTTTTTTTCAGTGATCAATCTCGGCAATTGAACCTCCCACTGCTGTTATTTTAAACAGGTTTCCTCAGAATTAACAGCATGCATGTCATGATTGTTAAAATTGTATGTATTAATCTGCAACTCAGGTACGCCGCTTCTGACAATTTGTGTGGTTCAGAAATGGCTTGGCACAAGAATGCAACTCTTAGCCCATGTGTAGAATTTGTCTGCGTTTAGTGGCTCTTGATGTGCTGACTCCAGCCTCGGTTCACTCCTTGTGAAGCTCCCACAAGTTCTTGAATGGATTTTGCTCGATAATCCTTTCAAGGCTGCAGTTATCCCTGTGGATTCAGCTTTTCCTACCATGTGTTTTCCTTCCACTTAACTTTCTATCAGTATGCTTAGATTCAGCACTCTGAGCAACCCGTTTCTTTAGAAATGATATTTTGTGGCTTACCCTCCTGGTGGATGGGGTCAATGACTGTTCTGAACCCAGCAGATTTCTCCATTGTTTTTTTTGTTTTTTTATGGTGTAATGCACGATTCAAACTTTCGGAGACACTGGATTTGGAGTTTTCATTATCTGTAAGGTATAATCAGCAAAATTACAAAAAATAAAGGTTGGTAATATGTCCCACAATCTATATGAGTTTCACTTTCTAAAATGAGTGAAACCTGTTTCATTATTTTTTTACATTTTCATAGATGCACCACTGTGGATGGTACACTAAATTATAACTGAACTCCAGCCAGGTTCTAAAAGTAACCATTGAGGAGCTTTTTGGATAGAGGGGCTCCTTTTCCAATACTTCATTTTGTCATGCAATCAAAGAAGCACCATATTTGTAGTATTTTTCAAACTGATTACTTAGATGCTCCATCAAGTTCTGCTGCAGTGCTGCAAAAGCAGCCACAACGGTAAAGCTATGTTTTCTTCCCTCTAGCAAAAGAGAAGCACCACTGAGAACATTAAAACAGATTTTTTTGTAACTTTTCTAACCCCTCAAGCTGCTGCATAGTACCCGCCTGCTGTCACAGTGCAGTGTTTTTCCATTATGTTTTTGTTAATGTTTTAGTACAGCTGGGAAGAGAGGAAATGCGCTGATACAACAGCATAACCATCCGAGTCCAGCCCCCTTTCACAAGCTGCTGAGTGGGAGTTGTTCTGCACCTGCCTTTGCTGCACATGTATTCTGAGCGTACAGGTGGGAAAACATCTGGAAGCTGAAATCAGGCACGAAATGATGGCTGATTTTAGAGCCTGGCTCCTTCTTTAAAGCAAAGACCTCCTACAACCTCCAATTAGCTTTCATTAGCTGCAAAAGATGAAGCACAGATGCAGAATACATTAAAAAAGCAAAACTCTGTTTCTGAAGAGGTCTTGATCTCTTTAAATGTGAAGTGAAGGTTTCCATCCATAAACACAGCACTGATCTTTGATTGGATCCCCATCATTGATTATCTGCAACAGATGCTAAAAATAAAGTGAGCTAATCCACTATACAGGCTTCAGATGGAGTTAATGGCACAACAGCATTCAGATCACGTTACAGATCGCTGCAGAAGACAAGGCACAACACACCAGATCACAAATCTATTCTGTTTTTTAATCCGTAAAGCAGCTTTAATTATAAATAAAATCATAAGAAATGATAAATCTGATTTTTAGCAAACATTCAAGAATGCTCCAGTCTCTTAAAACACATCTGGATAAGAGGTAGGGAGCAGAGGCCTAAACTTTTTCTGCTCAGTCATTCTTTATCGGGTGCCTCCTGATTGGCCTGAGGTACTGTGGGCCAGCTGTTCGCTGCTTTCCCATTTTTCTTCAGAGCTTTCAGACATTTGTCGAGCCTCTTCATGCACAGCGTCACATCCTCTTGGGTGATGCCCACAGCCGACGCGGCGTTGAGGTACGGACAGGGGTACGACTCGGAGTGCGACATGAATCCACGGAAGGTGTGTCCGCTTATGGTCTGCTCCTTACCCAGCGGTATCACCCTAGAAACATGGCCAAAAGAAGACCAAAATACAAACAATTACCTTTCAAAAAAAGTAGGGATAGACTAACAGAAATTTGATAAATAACCCTCTTTGAGTAAAGTCTCAACTCGTCTGCTTCACTTTTGTTTTTTTGCTCTCAGCAAATTCATTATTCTTTAGCTACACATAGGTCAGATGTCCATTCTGTAAGGTATGAAGGCCTCCTTGCCATCACCCTAATCATTAGCTCCCTCCACAGATTTAGATTGGGACTCTAGGGGAGCCACTCCAAAACATTATTACTTTAATGTAGAAGAAAGATGTCAGTAAAATTAAGATTACTTTGTATTCCATGACTCCATGGCCATTAATCTCCTGCTCCATACCTGATTATCTTGTAACCTGCAGGTTTGTCAGATTAATTGTGCAACCAGATTATTAAATCGGATACCTTATCTGCTAGATAATGCAAAGGCTACTCCTAACCCTTCATCTTGCCTGTAAAACTAAAAAAAAAAGAGTTATTGCCAATTAAACAAGACCAGCTTGCACCTCAGTCAGCACAGCTCAGACTCACTTTAATGTTAAATCAATTATGGGCCAGCTCCTAACAGTGCATATCAGACACCATTATGATGGAAAAATGAAAGGGTAGATGTGTCTAAATTGGTTTTCAAGGAGGATTTGGAAGGAACAAAGAAACTTCCCCTCAAAGTTCATAAAGGTTAAATGATTTCTCTAACTGTAAAATGTTATTTAAAGGCAAAACAAGAGGATAAAAGGCTGCAGGCTCTGAGGTTGGTAAACATTCCCAAGCACTGTTGATGCTTTTATTCCCAGACATCTTTCCACTTTCAATAGAAACAATCCAGTAAATTAGGAGCTGGCTCTGATAAGATGGGCTGTCTAATCATTTAAAGTAGTTCCACCTCATCCATCAGTGATGTCTACAGCCCAGTGTCCTTATTTGTTCGGCTCATCCTGAATTCAAATTCAAATTCAGACTTCAATGTTCAAAATCTCAACACCCTTTAACTTTTCACTCACACTTTTTTTATTTTAACATCTTGCATTTTTAGATCTTCATTTAAACACATCGTCACTTTATAGCTTGAAACATTAATATATTTCGGGGGCTTTAATGTTCCATAAATAATTGTTCTGTCGATAGATTCTCCCACCTGAGCTATGGATCTCTGCAGCTGCTCCGGAGTTACCAAGGTAATCTCAGTGCTCTCCTTGCCTGGCCAATCAGTTTAGGTGGACAGCTAAATGCTGGTAGGATTGCAGTTATGTCATACTCTATTTTAATATGTTTGACTGAACAGTGATCTGCTCTCAGTAGAGCTGCATTTATATTGATCAAATTACATGCATGTCGACTATTTACTAATTAGGTTCATAATTGGTTGCACTGGACTTTATTTATGGAGGTCTGAATACCCCCAAATTACATCATGGTTTGTGGTTGTAGTGCAAAACGTGGCAAAAAAAGGATAAAGAGCTAAGATAACCATCTAAGGCACTGTGTGACCCGTTTACATACCTTGCTCCCGACACCTGTCGGGTGAACAGCATGGAGCCGAGCTGAGTCACTGCCTGGTTGCTTGAGGCCTGGAGACCATCTAGAGACATGGCTGAATGAGGCGAGAAAGGTCCCACACCCACACCACACGCATAAATATATACACAACTAACAAAGGCCAAAACGGAAAGGTTACAAACATAAATTCTGCAGAAACGGACGACAGCGAGACGACGTGCTGGTCCGCACTTTGAGCTCACCCAGAGATATGGGATTATGTGGGGTGTGAAGCAATCTCTCTCCATGTGCAGAAGCAAGATTCTTCAGCTCCTCAGCTAGGAAGGAATAAATCTCCTGCAGGCCACGGACCGACAAAAAGGAAGAGGGGGGCAGAAACACACAGCAACAGCAGACTGTATCAGTAAGCTATTTATGGCAAAGACTATAGCTTTATTTAAACAGCAGGAGCATTTGTTCTTTGTCTTTTTTTTTTTGCTTATTCAGCAAATTTAGCAGCACACAGCTAAATTCATGTCCAAAATAAGACTGTTTCCTCTTTGGGTTTCACCAAGAGGAGACTGCCTATCTCCTCTTGGCTGGGATATTTGTTTGCGTCACACTTGCACCTCCGGGATCAATTAGAGGCACAGGAGAAGAAGAAGAAGCCATGCTTTTAAACGGCGCATTCCTAAAAGATACTGACAGAGTGCTTAGCAGAAAGCGTGAAGCTGCTCCTGAAAGATTGAATGAGGCCAAAGGGGTTCAGGACAGATGTTACAAGACCAAACCTGCACAACAACTTTTTTGCTATATATTTTTTTTCTGCTAGCTTTGGAATCCCTGCTGAAGCACTAAAAGGGTGTGTTTTCTGCAGCCACAGGCATGTGTCTGAGTATTTTCTCCTTCAAGAGTCAAACACAAACAGAGTTTCAATCACATCAAGTGTCCCCAAGTGTCCCTTGTTCCCTGATAACAAAGGGCAACTTTATTTTCCCACTATGAAGGAGGAGGGATGCAGCTGGCTATGGCTAACTAGACAATCCCTCAGTGTTTGGGTCAAATGGCTCCACCATGAAAACAACCCGCTTCCCTCTTCACCGTGTTACACACATTGGCTAAATCAGAGCTACAAGCGGCTTTAAGTGAACCTCAAAAGATTGAACGCCTGAATTATTTAAAGCCCGTCCCCCCTTTAGAGAGATGCGAGAAACTCTCTGGGATCTGCAGACACAATGGAAAAACAGATTTTGTACATCAATTATGCATTATGGCAGAAATCAATGGGCCCTAATGCTGCCAGGTCATACAACAGGCCAGACAAGCTTCAATTTTGAGGGCTTTATGTATCAGGACATAATTAAAAAATATGGTCTGCACTGCGTCTTATAATTAAGCAAATATAACCTCAGATGAGCAACAAAGCACCAAATAACACAATTTTATAATATATTCAGTAAAAGCTGACCATCATAAAAACTGTGTGCAGGTTTATCATTGACTTGACTCTGACTTGTGATCTGAGACTTGAGTCTTAACTGACAATTTTTATGATGACCAAACAATCTTTCTACAACTGAAGCACTTAAATGACTCAACTAAACAAACCTAACTAATTATCTTGCATGCTATTACGTAGACAATCTTGGTTGAAAATATCAAAATAAAAGCAGTTCCTGTTGTCATTCATTCAGAATTTCCACATTCTCTCTAATTTACTCACTATACTGTGCCTCATCCGTCCACCCAATATCTGTACTCGTCCATCTTATGCAGGATTGTGAGTGTGTGTGTGGTGGTGGGGGGGCGCTCTGGCCCATTCCTCCTGACGGAACCAATGTAACTGAGTCAGGTTTGTACGCCGCCTCGCTCACACATGCCTTTTCAGATCTGCCCTCAAATTCTCTATAGGATAAAGATCAGGGCTTTGTGGCAGCCACGCCAAAACATTCACTTCTTGAGCGGTTTGATGGTTTCACATTCCCATCGTGCCTATACTTGCATATATTTGTTTGAACAGATGAATGCGGCACCTTCAACCATCACCTTCCCAAAGATGGGGGGGCAGTCAGAGGTTTGTAGCTGTCAGTGTTTGCACCTTTAAAGCACTTTTAAGAAAGTTAATGTCTTTTAAAAACGACTGGATGGTTCTGGCAACAGTATAATTTTAGCACTCTCAGATCTCACACTGATTAATTCCCAATACTTACCCAGTCTGAAGAGGGGCTGGTTGCAGTGTTTGTGTATGAATTGATTTTTTAAAAGTAATTGTGAATGTTATTTATATTATGGTTTTATATTGTAAAAATATTTTTATTTTCTTTATTAAAGTTTAAATTATGTATTTTAAAAACAAATCTCAGGTAACTATGGATGTAAAGTCTGCCAATACAGTTTGAATTAAATTGATGGACCAGACCTGTGCAGATCTACAATTCTCTTCTTGACATCTTGGCTGATTTCTTCTGACTTTCCAATAGTGTCAAACAAGAAAGCAGTGTGTTCCAGGTGTGGCCCTAAAACACATCCATAGGTGTGCCTCCAATTAACTCAAATGTCTCAATTAACCTATCAGAAGTTTTCAAAGTCGTTACATCATCGTCTGGGCTTTCTCTCATTGTTTAAAGATATAGTAATCATTCTGTATGTAAACTTGTGTCCTCATTTATCAGATGTTCGTAGAAACTGTCCTATATTCTATCCTAAGAATTTATCAAATATGTGGTGGCCACTTGTACGCATGTTGCTCTGCAATCAATAATCCCACATGTGCATACCTCGGTGCTCCTGCCAGTCCACAGCCAATTGCATACAGAAACGTCCTCAATTAATCATATTTGGTCACACCACATCCTCTAAAACATGCACTGAGTCCTTGCAATCTTCCTGAAAATAATAACCAAGAGAGCGAAAAAAGGAATTTCAGTGACACAGAGATCAAGGTGAAACAGAAGTGGGGCAAAAAATTTAAAAAAGTCACGATGAAAAGACTTTTTGAAAATGGTCATAGTTAACCCAAATTCATTTTAACACCGATAGTTTTTGCACCTCTGCCTTCTACAGGGGGTGCACAGATCACCACATTTGACAAGCACGTGGCTATGCGTTATTGGAGACACTGCTTTGGCTGACATCAGTAGGTATGGAGACAACGACAACCTGCTTTACTGATAAGCGGGATCATCTAGTTTCCACAGTACAGTTTGCAAACTTTTTATTTATAAGTGTAACAACTTTTTTTTAAGCTGAACGGCTTGATGTGACAAGTAAAAAAGAACATGGAGAGCGCAGACCTCCGTGAAGCACCTCGCAGCCCCCCACCCTCCCAGATTGCGATTCACAGGATCTCCAGGCATGATCACCCCCAAAATTGAATAATTTATTACGTGGGGAATTTTTAACGTTTCCTGAAAGCTTAATCCAAATCCATCCATAACTTTGAGTTATTTTGCTCAAGACAGACAGACGCCAACATGAGCTCCTTGGCAGAAGTGATAAACTGATGAGATAAATACTCTGTCAAAGTAAAACTGTTTCAGTGTTGCAGTTACCCTGTTCTACCACTAGAAGCTGTGCGTACACATGGTCAGAGCTGTTCTTATATTTAGGAACATTTCTATGCACAAGTACAAGATGGTAAATACCACACAATACGTAAAATTGTTCCTACGCACAAAATAGGCACAGATCTGTGCAAAAGTATGGTTGATAAATGAGGGCCCTGCTTTTGAAAACTATAAAATAAAGCCTGATTAAGTTTTTAATTGTGCTATCATAAGTGATCTCATAGAATTTTTTTAACCATAACAGTACATTTCTGTGACAGAGAGATTTCATATAAATGTAATGCTAAATCTCTGAGTTCTGATGGTCTCTTAGGTTTTATTTTTTGGAACATGTGCAACTTGTGTCAAAGGATATCACTTCAAAATGATGACAAATCCCATTTTAACCTAATCTTTTATTGTTGTATTATGTGAGCTTGAAGGGAGGTGAATTTAGTTCACCGACAGCACATTTACAGCAGTGTGGAGGAGTGGGAATGCTGCAGTGCCTATGGCCTGAAGAGGGAAATGCTGCATTGTGAGTAACTCAAAAAGTTCTGGATCAATTTTATCTCTCTACAGCACATCCCTCCCTGTACATAACAAACTGCTTGCTCAAGACCAGAGTCCCCCACTTTCAGTCAGAATGATGGCCCAAGCCACGCGCAGCATTAAAGCTGTAACTCGGCACATCTTCTACTAGCTGAAGCAGCCATTTTAGGTGAAAGGAAACAACACATCCAACATAGGAAACCCTAATTTCTTCCATTTTTCCCAACATTCTTTTGTTTTATTACATCTGCAATGGCTTGTTGAAGTATTCACAGCCACTGAACCTTTTCACATTTTGTCATCTTACAACTGCAAACTTCATTGGATTTTAATTGGATTTTATGTAATAAAGTAACCAAAGAATGGTCTGAAAAGTGTGGCATGCATTTGTATTTAGCCCCACTAAGTAAACTCTTTATATGACTATTTTATACTGCCATTCCAGCTTTGCACATGTAGAGACTGAATGTTTAGTCTATTCTGCTTTGTAACATTGCTTCACCTGTGGGTCTGTAAGGAGAGCCAATAACCAATTTGCACGTTTTTCACCACAGAGTCTTGGTTCGATTTAGGTCTTGAATTTGACTAGGCCATTTTAAAACATGATAATGCTTTGATCTAAGCCAGCAGTGCACAAGTCCAGTTCTCAAATGTCACTATCCTGCAACTTTTAGATGCACCCCTTCTTCAGCATACCTGAGACAAACGAATGGCTTGTTGCCACGCCTTGGCAGAGCTGGTGGACATGGTAATGAGGGAATTCAGCCATTTCATTCAGGTATGTTGGAACTGGGATGCATCCAAAATCTGAAGGATAGCAGCTCTCAAGGACTGGACCTAGGCACCCCAGGTCTACACCATTCTATTGTAGCCTGGCTGTATGCTCTAACAGGGCTTCTTCCAGGATTGTCCTGCAATTATCTTAATCTAAATTCCCATTAGCTCTGACCAGGTTCCCCTTTTCCTGCTGAATTACGCCCAAAGCATGATATTGCCATCACCATGCTTCACAGTGAAAATGGTGTGTTTAAAGTGATGTACAGTGTTTGGTCTTGACCACAAATAGCGTTTTGCATGTGCAATAAAAAACACCCTAAATCTTGGAAACTAGGGATGTACCGATATGAAAATTTGGGCCGATACCGATGTCCGATATTAATCTCGCTGTTAAGGCCGATAACCGATACGCACCGATATGGTTTAAGGTATATTTCCCTACACTTTCCACACCGTGGAAAATCAACCACACCATCTACATCGCTTCTCTGCTTGAGTTAAACACCCCCACATTCCTGCGCTGCATCACTATCGCTGTAACATGACCAAACAAACACCACATGGATAACACCCCCCCCCCCCCGAAACACAGACAGAAATGTCACAAAGATGGAAATAAATAAATATCGGTTGTTAATATCGGCCCTCTGTTACTTATCGGACCGATGCCGATATGTTAAAAACGCCTAACATCGGCCGATACCGATGTTGATGCCGATATATCGTGCATCCCTATTGGAAACCTAAGGTTAAGGGCTATGAGTAAGAGACAATAGGGGAAATTGGATACAGGATGGTCTCATCTGATGTCTGAGATGTTATGGCATTCCGTACATGGCTTGTGGCAATTTGCAAGACAGACTTCATAGGTCTCTTTCAGCACTGACTTTCTTCTTGCCACTTTTCCATGAAAGGTCTCATTGAAGGTGCACACGACTAGTACATGACCAGTCGACAGATTCTACCACCTGAGCTGTGGATCTTGGCTGCTCTTCCAGAGTCCCCATGAGTCTCAGGGCTGACAGTTTAGGGTGGATGGCCATGTTTTGATATGTCTGCAGTTGTGCCACACTCTTTCCATTTTCAGATTATGGATTTAATAGTCCTCTATTAGATGTGCAGACCATAGGATATTATTTATACCCCAACTCTGCTCTAAACCTCTCCCTCACCTGTCAGCTATGTTCATTAATCTTCATGAAGCGGTTTGTTCAGTAATTTCCTCTAACAAACATCTGAGACCTCCACAGAACAGCTGGATTTAAATTACACTCAAAATGACTATTTGATAGCTACATGAATTCTGAAAGCAGTTGGTTGCACATACCTCACTTTTCAGATTTTTATTTGTAAAGGATATTATGCACTACTTTGTGTTGCTCTGTCACAAAAATTAAAACAAAACATATTAAGGTTTATGGTTTGAACATGGCAAAATGTGAAAAAGCAAGGTAATGTTGCTGAAAGTACTCATCAGAAATCCCACTCTGACACAAGAAGTCATCAAACTGTTTTTAGCTTTGGAAAGGGTAGTGTCTGTCCTCACCTTTCTCTCTGACAAGTACTTCTTGTAGCCGTTGGCTCCTAGAGTGAGAAGGGTAATGAGGACGTCGAGGGAGGGTGAAGCTGATGCTCTACCTGGACACAAGAAACCCAGAGGAGATTTGTGGGGCAGTAAAAACAAACTGAATTGGTAGTTGTGATCCAAATATTCAGCAACTTTTCCCACAATCAGTTCTGAATAATTGCTGACATGTCAAATAATAAAAAGGAAAGAAACGTTTTTCATTTCTTGTAGGGCTGGACGATATGGACCAAAAGTTATATCACAATATTCTTTGAAATCCGATTATCGATAAATATCTAGATATTTTTTGTTCCTAAAAAGTATTGACAAAAAGCAATTAAGATTCTAAGCTACATGTCTCAAATGTCACACTGGAAATTTTGACATACAGCTGTAGATGTGCATTAGAAACAGTGTCAAAGTACCAGCATATATAACTAATATTACTTTCTTGAATAAAATTAAAGTTCTATGCTTCCGAACCAAAATAATAATAGCTTTGCTATTAAAAAGTTATGCTTTGGGTCAGACCAGTTACCGTTTTGAGCAGGGGTGGGCTGGTGTTGAAATTCAGCCTGGCAGCTGGTTCTGAGTGGTCTTTCATCTGATTGGATTAAGGATGCAAGTGGAACCATAATTTTATGGTATAACAATGTAAGACATAACATCTAACATACGAGTTTGTGTTTAATGATATGAGCAAAATAAAAAATAAAGATGAGTTGTTGAGTTCACATAGAGCAAGTTTTAAAACAACTGCACTTTGAGGTGTGTTCCTCAGGCAACAGTCGTGGTGCCGTTCCTTTCTATCAAAGTAAGGAAGGCTCCCAGACCCGGAGCAGGTGAATCAAGTGAGGCTGCAATATTTTTCTCTACCAGCTTGTAGTGGACCAAACAAGTTTGTTGCTACAGCATTGGAGCAGGCTAGTAAATTGAAGGTCAGAAGTTTTCTCATTGGCCAAGCCACTTCAGTGATTGGGGAGGTTCTGAAACCACTACTGGAAGGATGATGGCGAAAAAAAACATGAATAAAAATGGTTTTATCCAACAATGATACCGTCCAGCCCCAAATATATATATATATATATATATATATATATATATATATATATATATATATATATATATATATATATATATATATATATATATATATATATATATATATATATATATATATATATATATATATATATATATATATATATATATATATATATATACACATATATACATACACACACACACATATACATACACATATACACACACACATATACATACACACATATACACACACACATATACATACACACATATACACACACACATATACACACACACATATACATACACACATACACTCACTGGCCACTTTATTAGGTACACCTTGCTTGTACCGGGTTGGACCCCCTTTTGCCTGCAGAACTGCCTTAATCCTTTGTGGCAGATTCAACAACATCTTGGAAACATTCTTCAGAGATTGTAGTCTATATTTGACATGATAGCATCACACAGTTGCTGCAGATTTGTTGGCTCCACATCCATGATGCGAATCTCCCGTTTCACCACATCCCAAAGATCTGGTGACTGTGGAGGCCATTTGAGTACAGTGAACTCAGTGTCATGTTCAAGAAACCAGTCTGAGATTATTCGAGCTTTATGACATGGTGCATTATCCTGCTGGAAGTAGCCATCAGAAGATGGGTACACTGTGGTCATAAAGGGATGGACATGGTCAGCAACAATACTCAGGCCAAGAAAATGTCCCCCACACCATTACACCACCACCACCAGCCTGAACCATTGATACAAGGCAGGATGGATCCATGCTTTCATGTGGTTGACGCCGAATCCTGACCCTACCATTCGAATGTTGCAGCAGAAATCGAGACTCATCAGACCAGGCAACATTTTTCCAATCTTCTATTGTCCAATTTTGGTGAGCCTGTGCGAATTGTAGCCTTAGTTTTCTGTTCTTAACTGACAGGAGTGGGACACGGTGTGGTCTTCTGCTGCTGTAGCCAATCTGCCTCAAGGGTTGACGTGTTGTGTGTTCAGCAAGGCTCTTCTGCATACCTTGGTTGTAACTAGTAGTTATTTGAGTTACTGTTGCCTTTCTATCAGCTCGGACCATTCTGGCAATTCTCCTCTGACCTCTTGGCATCAACAAGGTATTTTCGTCCACAAAACTGGCGCTCATTGGATAGTTTCCCTTTTTCAGTTGGTATATAATTACCTTGCGAAAATCTCAGACATCATGGATTCCATTGCTCCAACTAAAGTGAAAGTAGTCTCAGGTAGAAAGAAGTCTCCGAGGACAAGTAATCCACTGGTACGTAGTGAAAAAAGAGAGTGTCGACGAGCCGAGAGAAAATGGCGGAAAACTCGACTCCAGGTTCACTGTGTGATCTACAAAGAGAGACTGAATAGATATCAGCTAATTATAAAAGATGCTAGGGAATCGTTCTTTTCTGAAATCATCAACAGAAACATTAATAATGCACGGACTCTATTTGCAACAGTGGAAAGACTAACTAATCCTTTAGTGACAGTAGCCCCTGAACTAAACTCTACCAGGGCCTGCAATGAATTAGCCAGCTTTTTCAGTGAAAAGATTCTAACAATTAGACGGTCAATCTGTACCTCAATATCGAACCCACAACCAGTGCCATCCCCAATCAACAACAATGTAGAGAAAATGTCTAAATTCCACGAATTAAACCAGAACAGCCTTGAAAAAAATTATCCAATTAAGCTCCTCCTCTTGCAGTCTTGATATCCTACCCACAGCTTTTCTAAAGAAAGTTCTTCCTGTTATTGTGTCTGATCTTGTTCAAATAGAGAACTCATCCCTGCTATCAGGTGTCTTCCCTCAGGCTTTAAAAACAGCAGTTATTAAACCACTGCTAAAGAAGAAAAATCTGGACAACACGTTAATGCAGAACTACAGGCCAATCTCTAATCTTCCTTTCATCAGTAAGATTATTGAAAAAGCTGTGTTTCAGCAGTTAAATGGCTTCATAACAATGACAATCCGTTTAGATGTTTTTCAGTCTGGTTTCTGTGCTCACCACAGCGATGAGACTGCCCTCGTCAAAGTATTCAATGACATCCGCATAAATACAGACTGTGGTAGAACCACAGTGCTGGTTCTGTTGGACCTCAGTGCAGCATTTGACACTGTTGATCATGATATTTTATTGGAACGACTGGAGAGCTGGGTCGGACTCTCTGGTACACTACTTGGCTGGTTCGAGATTACCTAAAGATAAGGGATTTCTATGTTTCAATAGGAAACTTTTCATCAGAACGAACAGAAATCACATGTGGGGTGCCCCAGGGCTCCATCCTGGGGCCCCTCTTATTTAATATCTACATGCTCCCACTAGGCAAGATTATAGCAACCAATAACATTAGGTACCATAACTACGCGGATGATACTCAGCTCTACATTACAATGTCACCAGGTGACTCTGAACCCATTCAAACCCTAAATCAATGCATTGACCAAATAACTGGATGGATGTGCCATAACTTTCTCCAGCTGAATAGAAACAAAACTGAAGTAATTATTTTTGGACCCAAGGAGGAACGATCAAGAGTCAGCACACAGCTTCAGTTAATAAAGCTAGAAACTACTGATCGGGCTCAAAACCTAGGTGTAGTAATGGACTCAGACCTGAACCTTCAGGGTCACATAAAGGCAATCACAACGTCAGCCTTCTATCACCTGAAGAACATTTCTAGGATTAAACGACTGATGTCGCAACAGGACCTAGAAAAACTCATCCATGCGTTTATCTTTAGTCGGATTGATTACTGCAACAGCATCTTCACAGGTCTGCCTAAAAAGTCAATCAGACAGCTGCAGCTGATCCAGAACGCTGCTGCTCGCGTCCTCACTAGAACCAGGAAAGTAGAGCACATCACCCCAGTTCTAAAGTCCTTACACTGGCTCCCTGTAGCTCAGAGAATAGACTTCAAAATACTCTTACTAGTTTATAAATCATTACATGGCTTAGCACCAAAATATGTTGAAGAACTGTTGTCACAGTACCAACCACCAAGACCACTCAGCTCCTCCAACTCTACCATACTAAACATCCCTAGACTCAGAACTACACATGGAGAAGCAGCTTTCAGTTTCTATGCTCCCCTTATCTGGAACAGACTTCCTGACGAGTGTAGAGCTACTGAAACTCTTAACTCCTTTAAATCGAGACTAAAAACCCATCTGTTTAGAATTGCCTTCGAGTAAATGCTTGATGTCATATGTATGAAATGTGTTCATGCTCTCTTGCTTTTTTGATTTGTGTATCATGTGTAATGTGTGTTTCTTTTATTTTTAATTTCCAATGTTATATTCCATGTGTTTTTTTTTTAAATCACCAAATCATGTAAAGCACCTTGAATTACCCTGCTGTTGAAAGTGTGCTATACAAATAAAATTGCCTTGCCATTCTCTGTAAACCCTAAAGATGGTTGTGCGTGAAAATCCCAGTAGATCATAGGTTTCTGAACTACTCAGACCAGCCCGTCTGGCACCAACAACCATGTCACGTTCAAAGTCACTTAAATCACCTTTCTTCCCAGAAAATTTATATATATATATATATATATATATATATATTTTATATATATATATATATATATATATATATATATATATATATATATATATATATATATATATATATATATATATATATATATATATATATATATATATTTGTTTATTTAGGTGGAAAATTGTTATGCAATTAGGAATTAAGTGTATATTCTCTGTTTAGTGAATGCATCTAGAGTAAAATGACAAGGTTATTGCTCCAACTTAATGTTTATGATATATATGTGTCAGGTCACCAGAGAGACAGACGCCGGGGCAGTAAGATAACAGTCTGGCCTTCGGATGAGCTGCTTTATGCGTTGATATGAGACTCGTGTGAAGCAGTTCTCCGGAGGCAGGGCGTGAACGTTGGAGAAGACGTCTACAGAGATAAACAATGATTGCGGAATACTATTTAAGCGGTTAGTTAAAAAGGTTGGTGAGGGTGATGCACGAGTAACTCTGTCCCCTCCGTGTCTGGCCAGACATGTTTAAATTAAATACTTAAACGCCTTCTTGGACTCAAGTCTTCTTTATAATGGAAACCCTGAGATACAATTTTTTGCCATTACACTTGGCGCCCAACGCAGCCTCAGCGAACGGAATGGACCGGCAGGGACAGGATCAAGGGAGCTGCTAGCGTCCTGGGAAAGTTTCTCCCAGCCTCTTACCTCCAGTAGCTGTTTGGGAGATGGAGGCCTTGAAGCGTCTCTGTCGGCCCTGCTGTCGCCTGAGACAGAACCTGGTAAGACTGAGTCCTTTAAATAAATAGTGATAACAGAATTTTATTTGCACTCTCAGGAGGTGAAATATATGCTAGCGGTTTTGTATTTATTTACTTACACGCGGTTGATTGATTGATTACTTAATATATATACTTATATATAATTGTATGGTTAATTATTTAATCAACGTTAAAGAAAGTATCAGGTTTTTGCTCCGGGTTTTACCTGGGAGCACGGCAGTTGGACAAGTGGTCAATTAATTCGATTGATTGATTATTTTCCGACGAGGGTTTTTTTAAGCTTTTGTTTCACTCAAGGAAACTAGAAAGCGATGGGGGAGACGTCCTTCATTGGAACTGGGTACCCAGGCAGACAATCGGGTCTGTAATCTAGCAACACTTCACCTCCAGACAGTCCAATATGTCGACAGAAAAATAAAAGAATTAATGGGCCCAGGGGAGGAATTTGGATAATCTAAAAGAAAATCTAAAAGTGATGTAATTTCTTTGTGGTTTATTTATGTGGTTTTGTTTATTTCTCTTTTATTTACTCTTGTTTGCTTCTTCCAGAACTGGAGTGTTTGAGCATTAAGATCATTAGTTTGATGGCTTGGTATAATGCAGAATGTGACACACACACACAGTTATTGTTACACATTCCATTGTAGAACTGCTGGTGAGTTTCTCTGAGTTGTCCTGTGTTTTTCTTCAGGCTGGTTGGGACCCCTGCCTTTGGCCCAGCGGCGCCTGGGGAGGGCCACAAGGAGCCCTAGTACCTCCCCCACCCTTGGAATAAGGGGTTTGGCAGCCATAACAAAGGCGGAGGCCGGACTTTGGCCTGAATGCGGGCTGACCAGTGGGCAGAGGGGAAAACTCTTGCTCAGGTGAGATGAGTTATTTGGGGGCTGTGGTCCCTGGAACATGGCGATTAGCTGGATCGTGAGGGGGGGCCCTGGGCCGGCCAGCCTGCAGATGACCCAGCGAAATTCAGGCAGGACAAAATACACACAGCTCAAATGCAATTAAGAAATGCTTGCCGACTGATGTAGCTGTATTTTATCTCTGTGACACCTGCTTATGTTACACACATACACACTCCCTCAGGAAAGTAAATCTTGTTTTGGTTTTGTTTTGTTTCTGCCAGAGGACCCTTAGAGCGAAAGGGGTCTCGATGGAAGCAGGCCATAATTTCTGATTCTTTCTATTTTCTATGTTGATCTAAATTTTGTTTTGTTATTGTGTTGTAATTTGTAAGGGAAAGTTGATGTGCAACTAAACCAAATTTGTTTGTTTTAGACAGACGGGGTAAAGCAGACAACGAAACTGCTACGGCTCTGATAAGGTGATGATTCGTCATCCGGTGAGTTTAGTCTAATCAGAGCTTAAAGACTGTGTTGCACACAGTTATCTGGTATTTCATTTTGGTTGAAAGTTATTTGATGGAATTGTTATTACACTAAGTACAAGTTTCCTTAGCTATCGCAGCTTGTGTGCACTAACTTAGAAATGAAAATGTTCCTATTTTACGACTAGAACAAATAGCAAAGTTGATTGGGGCATTTAGGGTAGGTTGTGAATTATACCCTGACTGACTTAAATTTTGACTAAGCTGACAGACAGTGAAAACATTTTCCTTTCTTTCTGGGACAATTGGGGTGAATTGTTTTCCTTGTATTTTGGGGTTTGTTGTAAGAAAGTAATAAATCTTAGATCTGTGAACATTAACTAAAGTAACTTGGACTTGTACCATAACACTGCTTAGATTTCTCCACAGCTGTGAAGGACGAATTTTTTTATCAGCTTGCAAGGCGCTAATGTAAACAATCGCGAGACTAAAAAATAACAAGACTGTGCTGTGAGCAGCAACAGTAAAACAATATTGTTTAGGCTATAATTTGAAAAAAAAAAAAAAAAAAAAAACTTTTGGTTTATGCTGGGTAACATTAAGATAAAGATGACCGTAGGCTACTTAGGTCTTAAATAAATGGAAAAAAGGTAAATACAAATCTTACCTGGGGAACATTCAAATGTCAGAGCAGTTAGTGGGCCTTATTAGAAATTTTGCTTGGAAAATTACTGAATTGATCTCAAGCTGTGAAGTATTCTGTGTCTCCTTCCAGGATAAGGGGCAAGAGGTCAGGAAAGGTTTGATCCTAGAAATCTGTCGGTTTTGTCACTCTGGTGGGTAAACACAGGAAGTTATATAAGTGGGTCTTAATATAAGGCACCTGATTTTGTAAAAAAAAGGGAAGTCGTCTCACTGTTTTAAGTAAATATTAATATACCTGAAATGTTTTTTAGGGGCCATCAATTATAACAATACAGTGGTCCTGTGAGTTTGGAATTTTGCTTATGACAACCAATGCAATTTTCAATTTCAACTGAACCAGAATGCAAATCAGGCTGGTTCTCATTCTTTTTTGTTTTTTTCTAGATTGGACTGACCACTTTGTCCACAGGGGAGGAGTCATGTTCGAGGTTCGACCCAAAAAGGTATGGACAAGTGGCTTGGGAGGTTACCTGTGCGTACCTGAGTTTGGGGGCTGCTTATATATTTTGGCTTATTTTGGGCTATGGTGAAGGGAATTCAAATTCTAACATTTTCTCTTAGACCTTACAAGGGAGGCTCAGAAGTGTGATCCCCTGTAGCTGCAAAAACACTCTGGGGACCCGTTTTCTTTAAAATAGTAATAAATAATGAAACGTAATAATAACATGAAATGTTGGAATTTAATTGTTTGTTTCCAAATGAATGAGCATACTGAATTACTAATGTTGGACACTGTTCAGCCAATTGTTTTACTTTCTTGTAGTAAAAGCAAATCCAACAAAACGTAATTGTTCGTCAACAGTGACGTATCATTTTTCAAATTAAGAAAGCAAATAATATATAATCACTTGGTGTTTATGGGTAAAAATCTAATCCTGAACTATAGATTTCACAGTTTTGTTGTGGCTCTCTTGGCTTTTATCAAAGCCTAAATTATTTGAGGCCCGTTGTGAGAATTTTTCTGCATACCATTTTTTATAATAGAGGATTTGAATGGCTTAATGTGGGAAAAAAATATACTGATCATGTTAAAGGTTAAGTCTCTTTAAATTAAAGGTTAAGTCTCTGTGTTAACTGAGAGATGTATTGTTATGTTGAACCAACATGTGAGAAGCTCAAGGATACTCTCTGTGTCTTGGGTCACCAATTGTGAGATGTGTCTGCATGCTGACTGAAGGACGTGGAAACACTCCATTATCTTTTCTCATCCTTGTTAAATATTATTTCCAAGATAGGCTTTTTAATGCATTTGACATGCATTTAGTATCAGTGGTTTGCTCGGGATCTCAGGATTATAAATATATCATCGCTCTATCTGAAAAACTAACAAGGAGTTAACAGAGAATAAACTGTAAGAAACAGATGAGCAAATAACAGCAGCAGATATATTAATTAGGTAAATAAACTGTGTCCTGAGTAAAACAATTTTAACTAAGGTGGTTGCAAAGATAATCCTTACTGTAATATCAATTAGATTCTGGAAAAGCAGGGTCTGAAGAAGTTGTCTAATTCAATTCAAAATACTTTATTGATGCTAGAGGGAAATGAAGTGTTGTAGCTAATTCAATTCAATTCAGTTTGGTTATATAGCGCCAATTCACAACAGATGTCATCTCAAGGCACTAATGCAAGTAGGACTAAAATTCTTAAATACATTAGGTAACTATGTGGTGAAATTATTAATTTTTGGTTTTGCAAGGCAATTTTATTTGTATAGCACACTTTCAACAACAAGGTAATTCAAATATAAGAACCTAATTGCAAACCTAAATGATTGGGATATGATCATCTGGGGGTTGAAGCTGCAGCAACAGCAGCAGGATACACAGGTCCTGAGGTTATGCCTTATGCATGACCTTTAACCTACTATGTTTCTTTTCTCGACACTGGAGAAGCAGTTGAAGTTATTGTTTCCTTGTTTCTTGATTTTTAAGGCATGTGCAAGACGATGCCTTAAAAAAAAGGGGGGGGGGGGGGAATTGGATTTGATAGTAATTGGAACAGATTTTTAAGGGATTATGAAGAGAACTGTAACTTGCAAGTAATTGAGTTTCCTGTGAATCATAACTCCGTCATAAATTAATGAGGGTTTTTACTACCTGGACTTGACATCTGACTTCATATTCCATTTCGGTTTGGGTTCAGACTTGTAGTACATATTGTGTCCGGGAACTTTACAAAGTTTTAATTTGATCTGAAAACCTTCTTTACTTCTTGTGGGCAGTAGTTGATTCTTGGGATTTTTTACTCTCACAAGTTGGAATGGTTGGTTGTCTTTTTCTTGGCATGGATTTAGTACAGAGTGATTTGGAGACATTTACCTTAATTATAATCTAGCTTCAGTTGATGAGGTTTGGGTCATTAACCAGGTTGTGAGTTGTTTAGAATTGTTTTTGCACACAGTTGCATCAGGTTGATCTGAAACCATACTCCGAGGGTGTGGGTTATACTTGTCATAATCATCCTGTTCATCTTTTGTGAATTGGCTCACCTATGTTTGAACATCAATGCTCTAATACCTAATTAGCTCAGCTCCCAAGGGTCGCATAGGGAGGTTCTCACTGGAGGACCTTCTGAGGAGTGACCACTCTCTCCTTTCCGGAGAAGGACTGATCGGTGACTACGGGTCACTGGATGCTGGCGGAGGCTGACTTCACGGCAACAGACAACAAACAGCGCAAGGGAAGAGTATACATTTCAACATCTAGTGTTGATGTAATACCCTCTGAAGTGTACTGGAAGATGCTACATAATTTCTCCTTTATTCTGTGTTTTATCTAGAACATCCTGACCGATGACGAGACCTGTGGATGGCCGCCTCTGGGGCGAGGGGCTGTTGAGATGACATTTTGCCCACAAGAAAATGGCGTAAGAAGACCTCGTGGGTTTTCGGTCTCAATGCACAGGAGTCTCAGCAAAGTCATCGGGAAGGATCTAATATTTGTCACTGTGAGCTAATTCCATGGCCAAGCATGTCTCATGTCTGATTGTAATTTGTGTTTTGAACATTGTTTTTTTTTTTTGATCAACCTACCAACCTTTTAGGGAGATTTGTGATAGCACTTTAGAATTTTCCTTTATATTTATGGTATTATTTAAGTTAATAAAAGCAGGGAAGTGTGGTGGAAAATTGTTATGCAATTAGGAATTAAGTGTATATTCTCTGTTTAGTGAATGCATCTAGAGTAAAATGACAAGGTTATTGCTCCAACTTAATGTTTATGATATATATGTGTCAGGTCACCAGAGAGACAGACGCCGGGGCAGTAAGATAACAGTCTGGCCTTCGGATGAGCTGCTTTATGCGTTGATATGAGACTCGTGTGAAGCAGTTCTCCGGAGGCGGGGCGTGGACGTTGGAGAAGACGTCTACAGAGATAAACAATGATTGCGGAATACTATTTAAGCGGTTAGTTAAAAAGGTTGGTTAGGGTGATGCACGAGTAACTCTGTCCCCTCCGTGTCTGGCCAGACATGTTTGAATTAAATACTTAAATGCCTTCTTGGACTCAAGTCTTCTTTATAAGGGAAACCCTGAGATACATTTTTTGCCATTACAATACATATATATATATAAATAAAAATCCTGATGAATCCAATAAATTAGGTAGGTTACAGGCATGTTTGGAAGACATAAAAACATGGATGACTCAAAACTTTTAGCTCTTTCTGACGAGACAGAAGTTGCAGTCTTTGGACCAGAAGCTATAAAAAAGCAACTGCTTAGTTAATCACTTTATCTGGATGGCATCAAATTGGCCTCCAGTGATAAAGTAAAGAATCTCGGCAAAGTGCTGCTGAGAAACTAGTCCATGCATTTGTTACTTCAAGGCTGGACTACTGTACAGTAATTCTTTACCCTCAGAAAGTCCACATAATGCAATTAAAAGCCTTCAGTTGATCCAAAATGCAGCAGCAAGAGTTTTGATGAATATTAAAAAGAGAGATCACATTTCTCCTGTTTTAGCTTTTCTTCATTGGCTCCCTGTTAAATCCAGAATTGAATTTAAGATCCTCCTTCAAGAGAGTTCTCCATGACTGACGCTCTCTTCCAATATGGCGACTGTAAATGGGAGCAACCTGTGTGCGCCAAGTAGCTTCACGCGATGCGCATGTAAGTTGATTGACGGCCGACAAGGCGGAAAATCGAATTCTATTGGCTAACAAAATTCGGCAGTCAGTGTGAAATGCATTGGGGTCTTTGGAAGGAAGGTGGGACTTAGGAAGAACAAATGGTTTCCCAGACGGTCGTAGCAGATGGCCACTAGTAATGAGCCAGTTTCTGCCTAAGGTTTCTTCCTGTTAAAGGGGAGTTTTTCCTCTCCATTTTCGCCACATGCTTGCTGAGTATGAGGGATTGCTTAGGGATTGCTCTGGTTGGAGTCCGCATCAACGGGGCGCAACTGCCAGTCAATGACTCGATGCAATCTGCTGGGATTCCTTAAATAGGAAACTAAGGAAAACTGATTGGAATATTTGTATGATTGTATTGAAATTACTTTTATTTCAAAGTGCCTTGAGATGACCCAGTCATCATTTTACATTACTTTTGAAGCAAGAGAAAAAAATTTTTTCTGTAATATCTCCAAGTCCAATAAAAACTATAAAGATGCTAGCATTAGCCCAGCAATTGAGCCAACTGCTCAGCTTGAAAAGGCTGTTTCTTATAAACTGCAGCTAACTGTATCAAGTCAGATGTATCATTAATAACAGAAGAACTGTAGATGTTTAGCAGAACGGCTGTTGGAGTATTACATAATTAACCTGTGTTGGAGCCGGATATTTAAGCAACGTTCTAAACACTAACCTACGGTGGCCGGGAAGTGCAAAACAAAATTACATTAACCTGAAACACTTTTACCGAAACACATTTACAAGTTTACCAAAACACATTTACAAGTTTACCAAAACACTTTTACAATCTTAGCGAAACACATGTACAAGTTTACCAAAACACTTTTACAAATTTACCGAAACACATTTACAAGTTTACCGAAATACATTTACAAGTTTAATGAAACACATTTACAATCTTACCGAAACACTTTTACAAGTTTAACAAAACACATTTACAAAGACATGACCTGGAAGTGATACTGCAGGGATGAGATTAGGGTCGGGACAAGACCAAAGTAGTAACAGTAATGGAATCGATCCTGCCAGCAGCTCAATCTGCAGAGATGTTTTGCCCGTTTTTCCGAATCTATTTTCAAGTTTTAGGGGGAATAGGTCTGATGGCGTTTCTGATATCTACTTCAAATTAATAGTTTTTTCTGCGGTAGTATCCGGCATTATTTTATTTCGTTTTCACGGTCCACAAAGACAGGCAGACACTGTGAAGCCGTTCCATCATGTCAACAATCACACTGTATGAGTGGCCTTCGTTTAAATACTTTACGAGGCAGTCCATAAAACCGACCTCTTCTCCCTCTCCCTTCTCAAAGTCCAAACTATGTCCACAATCACCACAAAATGTCCCTAAAACTTGAAAATAGATTCCGCAAAACGGGCAAAACATCTCTGCAGATTGAGCTGCTGGCAGGATCGATTCCATTACTGTTACTACTTTGGTCTTGTCCCGACCTTAACCTCATCCCTGCAGTATCACTTCCAGGTCATGTCTTTGTAAATGTGTTTCGTTAAACTTGTAAAAGTGTTTCGGTAAACTTGTAAATGTGTTTCGGTAAACTTGTAAATGTGTTTCGGTAAACTTGTAAATGTGTTTCTGTACATTTGTAAATGTGTTTCTGTACATTTGTAAATGTGTTTCTGTACATTTGTAAATGTGTTTCTGTACATTTGTAAATGTGTTTCTGTACATTTGTAAATGTGTTTCTGTACATTTGTAAATGTGTTTCGATAAACTTGTAAATGTGTTTCGATAAACTTGTAAATGTGTTTCGATAAACTTGTAAATGTGTTTCGATAAACTTGTAAATGTGTTTCGGTAAATTTGTAAATGTGTTTCGGTAAATTTGTAAATGTGTTTCGGTAAACTTGTAAATGTTTTTTCGGTAAACTTGTCAATGTGTTTCGGTTAATTTGTAAAAGTGTTTTGTTTAACATGTAAAAGTGTTTCGGTGAACTTGTAAATGTGTTTCGGTAAGATTGTAAATGTGTTTCAGTAAACTTGTAAAAGTGTTTCAGGTTATTGTAATTTTGTTTTGCACTTCCCGGCCACTGTACTAACCTGTTTCAGACTTAACACATCCAGTTTTATTACTAGATCTAGTTGATCCACTGGAACAAAGAAGGTGAAAACAGCCACAAACTACCAGTCATACTTTTAATTTTACTACAAAAATGACTGTCATCATTAATGGTTCCATTCAAATCCTAAAAATTGATATTTTGCTTTTGAATATCGATACAATATCGGGAAATAAAATATCACAATATATTGGTGTAACGATATTTTCTTACATCCTTAATGCCTTTAACGGATGGAAATGGACACAGTATAAAAAAAGTACATGTATGAGAACTGTCAACACAATTTTTAAGTATTTGTTATGTTTATGGTCTATCTCTGTTCCCATTTTTATTCAATAACAAAAAGACAAGAGCATAGAATTAAAAAAAGACGCAAACCTTTTTGCAGTCTTTTATATGTCAGAGTAGGAAAAAAATGATTGCATTGAAACAAATTATCCTGTAACAACTAAAGTGATCACAGAATTAAAAAATAAAAAGCCAATAAATTTATGGGAAAAAAAACTGGTGGAGAAAATTCATCTTAGTTTGATTTTGTATTACACCAGTTTTATTGAAACGATTTTGTAATCAAGAAATTTCACAACATTCACAACAAATGTCGTTAAGATAGTTAAGAGAAAGTTTTCAGACCTCAAAAGAAAGAGCAACAACAAAATTGCTGTACCTTAAAAAAGGCCATCAACCAGTTTCAAGAAACAAAAAACACCATCTAGTCTAAAGAATAAAGGGTTGTGGGTTATCAGAAATATATTATTCTGTACGTTGGGGTTTACCTCGAGAGATATATATATATATATATATATATATATATATATATATATATATATATATATATATATATATATATATATATATATATACACTACCGTTTAAAAGTTTGGGGTCACGTTGAAATGTCCTTATTTTTGAAGGAAAAGCACTGTACTTTTCAATGAAGATAACTTTAAACTAGTCTTAACTTTAAAGAAATACACTCTATACATTGCTAATGTGGTAAATGACTATTCTAGCTGCAAATGTCTGGTTTTTGGTGCAATATCTACATAGGTGTATAGAGGCCCATTTCCAGCAACTATCACTCCAGTGTTCTAATGGTACAATGTGTTTGCTCATTGGCTCAGAAGGCTAATTGATTATTAGAAAACCCTTGTGCAATCATGTTCACACATCTGAAAACAGTTTAGCTCGGTACAGAAGCTACAAAACTGACCTTCCTTTGAGCAGATTGAGTTTCTGGAGCATCACATTTGTGGGGTCAATTAAACGCTCAAAATGGCCAGAAAAAGAGAACTTTCATCTGAAACTCGACAGCCTATTCTTGTTCTTAGAAATGAAGGCTATTCCATGCTAGAAATTGCTAAGAAATTGAAGATTTCCTACAACGGTGTGTACTACTCCCTTCAGAGGACAGCACAGACAGGCTCTAACCAGAGTAGAAAAAGAAGTGGGAGGCCGCGTTGCAGAACTGAACAAGATGATAAGTACATTAGAGTCTCTAGTTTGAGAAACAGACGCCTCACAGGTCCCCAACTGGCATCTTCATTAAATAGTACCCGCAAAACACCAGTGTCAACATCTACAGTGAAGAGGCGGCTGCGGGATTCTGGGCTTCAGGGCAGAGTGGCAAAGAAAAAGCCATATCTGAGACTGGCCAATAAAAGAAAAAGATTAAGATGGGCAAAAGAACACAGACATTGGACAGAGGAAGACTGGAAAAAAGTGTTGTGGACGGATGAATCCAAGTTTGAGGTGTTTGGATCACAAAGAAGAACGTTTGTGACGCAGAACAACTGAAAAGATGCTGGAAGAATGCCTGACGCCATCTGTTAAGCATGGTGGAGGTAATGTGATGGTCTGGGGTTGCTTTGGTGCTGGTAAGGTGGGAGATTTGTACAGGGTAAAAGGGATTCTGAATAAGGAAGGCTATCACTCCATTTTGCAACGCCATGCCATACCCAGTGGACAGCGCTTGATTGGAGCCAATTTCATCCTACAACAGGACAATGACCCAAAACACACCTCCAAATTGTCCAAGAACTATTTAGAGAAGAAGCAGGCAGCTGGTATTCTATCGGTAATGGAGTGGCCAGCGCAGTCACCAGATTTGAACCCCATTGAGCTGTTGTGGGAGCAGCTTGACCGTATGGTACGCAAGAAGTGCCCATCCAACCAATCCAAATTGTGGGAGCTGCTTCTAGAACCGTGGGGTGCAATTTCTCCAGATTACCTCAACAAATTAACAGCTAGAATGCCAAAGGTCTGCAATGCTGTAATTGCTGCAAATGGAGGATTCTTTGACGAAAGCAAAGTTTGATGTAAAAAAAATCTTATTTCAAATACAAATCATTATTTCTAACCTTGTCAATGTCTTGACTCTATTTTCTATTCATTTCACAACGTATGGTGGTGAATAAGTGTGACTTTTCATGGAAAACACAAAATTGTTTGGGTGACCCCAAACTTTTGAACGGTAGTGTATATATATATATATATATATATATATATATATATATATATATATATATATAAAAGAGTTGGTCCAAGCACACCCTGTGGTACTCCACAAGTAACCTTTGAGTGTGAAGATTTATCATTTACATGAACAAACTGGAATCTGTTGGTCAAATATGATTTAAACCAGCCTACTGCTGGTCCTTTGATCCCTGCAACATGTTCAAGCCTTTCTAAGAGAATATTGTGATCGACTGTCAAAAGCAGCACTGAGATCTAACCAGACCAGAACAGACACATGTCCATTATCTGAGCCCACGAGAATATTATTAGTAACCTTCACCAGGTCTGTTTCAGTGGTATCAAGGGAAGGTTTCTTAAGTAAAGGTTAATTACAGCAATTTTAAATTCTCCTATCCATTTTCTAAGTATAGATTCATCATATCTGAGATGGGTCCAGAAACCAAATGGAACACTTCCTTAAATAATTTGGTTGGGATTGGGTCCAACATTCAAGTTGAAGCTTTAGATGAAGCTAATACCTTTGATAATTCCTAAAGCTCGACTGAATCAAAACAGTCCAAACACAAATGATGTTCTACAGTTCTCGCCGATGCTGCTTCACTTACTGAGAAATTAGTAATCATGTTTGGGAGGAGGTCAATGATTTTATTTTTAATATAATTAATTTTATTTATGAAGAATCCCATTAAGTCATCACTACTAAGAGCTGGGAGAATAGTTGGCTCAACAGAGCTATGACTAAGTTTGGCAACTGTACTAAAAAGAAACCTAGGATTGTTTTTATTCGCCTCTATTAATGATGAGAAATATGCTGTTCTAGCTTGTCGAAGGGTCTTTTTATACAGCAGTAGACTGTTTTTCCAGGTTAAACAGGAATCCTCTAGGTGTGTAGAGCGGCATTTTCTCTCCAATTTCTGAGTATTCTGCTTTAAAGTATGCAGCTCTGCATTAATCCAAGGAGTCAGCCTCCTATGGCTAATTACTTTCTTTTTTAAAGGGGGCTACACTATCTAATCCCAAACACAATGAGGAAGTAATGCTATGAACAAGATCATCAATTTCTGAAGGGTTGGAGATGGAATTGCTGCCCTTCACTGTGTTACTCTGAGGAAAGTAAGAATGGAACAGATTCTTTAAAACTTATTATAGCCTTGTCTGATTAAGCTCTGCTTTAATGAAATTTTGTTTCAGATTTAAGATGGTCAGTTAAAGTAAATTCCAAAGTTATCAAAAAGTGGTCATACAGAACCGGGTTATGTGGGTGGACTGTTATTTCCTCACACTCAATACCGTATGTCAGAACAAGGTCCAAACTGTGTTAATCGGAGTGTGTGGGTTCCTGTACTTTTTGAGAAAAGCCAATTGAGTCTAAGATAGCTTTAAAGGCTGCATTTAGGCTATCACTTTCAGTGTCCACATGAATATTGAAATCCCCCACTATAATGACTAATAATATAATACTAATAGTATATAATATAATAATATAATTAGTAATGATACCAATAATAGAATAATACTAAATCAGACAAAAAATGCGAGATCTGATTCAATAATTGAGAGTAGGGGCCTGGTGGACGATTCAAAACCATGAACAAAAGTGGTCTTAATGTTTTGCAACTTGGATGAGGAAAAAGAAGGGTTAGATGTTCAAAAGAACTGTAGCTATCAATTGGTCTGGGATTAATTAGTAAATCAGAATGAAAAATTGTTGCAACTCCTCCTCCTCGCCCATGTACTTGTAGGAATGTGAAAATTTAAATAATTGGAAGCAGTAGACTCTTTTACACTGACGTAATCCTCCTGCTGCAACCAGGTTTCTGAGAGACAAAAACA
This sequence comes from Valencia hispanica, assembly GCA_963556495.2. NCBI lineage: Eukaryota > Metazoa > Chordata > Actinopteri > Cyprinodontiformes > Valenciidae > Valencia > Valencia hispanica. The sequence continues at coordinate 32,231,540 of OY747714.1, forward strand.
CATTAATTTGATTATCACAAATCAAGTAATTTACTAACAAAGTCTTTGAGGAGAGAGATCTCTCTCTTTAATAGATTTATTTTTTTGTTTAGTCAAAGTCATATTTATCTTTATGAGATTTTCATGATTTGCTCTTGTTGGGTTAACTTTTAATTCATTTGATTTTGGCTGTGGGAAAGACACTGTCTCTATCGGGTAATGGGTGGGTAACAGTACAGAAGCTGCAGAGGTACCGTGAGCATGTTGAAATCCAGGAGCGTTGGCATGTCTGTAGCTGTGGCGTGAGCGCGCGCGTGCATGAATGTATAAATTAATGTGAGGCCATGAAATACACATCCGAGGGACTTTTGTTTGGTCTACCAAGGCCAGGGAGTCAAATTCCAATAGATAAGAAATTGTTTTCGAAACAGGCGAAGATCACTTTTTCTTTTGCCTTAGAGTCTGTCAGTGGTCCGAGTTCACTCCTAATGCCCAAATCGCGGGTCAGATTACCTTCCAGCCGGCTGAGAACTTCTCCAAGTTATTACCCACGCAGCGAAACGAGTCCAATTTTGCTTGCACATCGCAAATAGTCTGAGTGTTGACAGCAGAGCAGCCTTACTGTAGCCCGGGCAGCCTGCCAATTGCTGCCTTTAAGCTTGAAGTTTACGATCCACCTGCGATAATCAGCAGATATCCAGTTATCATGAATCCAATTATATAAATGTTTCCAACGTCCTCGATGGTCAAAAGCGAGGGACACAAGATCCTCCACGATATTCCATCGTGACAACTTGGCTCTCCCTTTTATCCGTTCTCCGGGGGAAAAAAATGTGATTAACTGCATTAAGAGACCAGCTGACCAGAACCAGATCCAGAACTGTGGTTGTTCTTTCCGGAGGAGAATGCTGAGATGCTCCAAATAGTTGGCAAGACAAGAGTGCGGAAAGCAAGCAAAGGTAGGGAGGGAAAGAGAAAGGCATTCATCCTCGCGGAGAGCGGTAAGTAGAAGGAAGACAAATTTAGGTAGATAAAGGAAGATGTTAAGGTGCCCATCCATAAAGCATAACAAAAAATTTATAAATATAGACTATTGTTAGGGACTCAACTATAACACTGTTGGAAGTACATAGTTTAGTTTCCCATGTCTGCGTCCTATCATCAGGGAAGCTGTTGCCACATAGCAGCAAGGTGTTCAATTTATTCTGCTAAAAACTCTTTGCAGAATACCATTTCAAAAAAGGCATCAAGTTTCAAACGCTGGCTGAGCAAGCCAGGTCAGATTCTCAATTTGTGTTTACTCGTTCATTCAGAGAGCTCTCAGGGGTTTAAAGGATCCATCTGAGGGATGTTCTATATTTACTGTCTAGGAGAACCAATAATGTGTTTTTTCACCAGAAATATCAGTGCAGACAAATGCTTAAAAGAGGATTTTTATTGGCATATAGAAAGGCATGTCTTTCAGCTGGAATAAACATAAAGCCCCATTTTACCAGCCTGATGCAGTAAAATGTCTAAAGGAGAGCAATTTGTAAAAGGAAAAAAATAAAAATAAATGTCATGTGAAAGTTGGCTTTATCCAGAAAAGTACATGCATCTGTAAGCTTCAGTCATACAAAAGAAAATGGAAAGTCTTATCTTTTAAAGGAAAACTATTTTAAAGTAAAACATGAACAGATCCCAAACATCACCTGTACAAATAAACATCCACCTGTATACTGTTTTTTGTTTTTTTAAATATTCTGAGGCCAATCTGACCTAGATGTGCTAGGTTTATTACTCACCTGGGTACATCTTGCTTATCTCCTGTACAAAAGACTCATCAAAACCTGCGATGATAGCTCCACCTACTGGAACCATGAAGTTCTTATCCAAGCTCTGAACAAAGGCGTCAATCCTTCCCACACGAGCCCCCTAAGTAAAACAAGAGATGTATAAGAAACTCATTTTGTCCATTAAAGAAAACACAAGTTTCTAGTTAGAAACAGTTGAGCTCAAAAGGTCCCATGCAATTGCAAGCAAACAAACAAACTTCAACTGCTCCTGTTGGAAAGTGACATACACTTGTACATCATCATGTACATGGATCTAATAAATTTGGGCTTATAATAATGAATTTCAAACTTTTTTATACAATGTGATACAACAAACACCTCAATGATTTATAAAACAACTGGCTGTACAAGTTCAATTATTATTCTAGTTTACACATGCAGATTAAAATATATACCGGTATATAGGCATTCCAACTTGGCTTAATGTCACTCTTTATAGTAGGAGTTGTAGAAATCATGTATCTTATGTGCTTCCCTGACCTTTTAAGAATAGTCCATACATTTCCAATGGGGTCAAAGTTTTGATATATCATCTCATCTCATCATCTCAAAATCTGTTTTGGTGCATGTTTGGGGTCATTGTTCTGTTAGAACACCCAACTCTATCATAGTTTCAACCATCTAACTTGAATGGTCATCATGAGGTGAAAATAATTTGGTTACGATGATCAGAATAAATAGAGGAAGCGTGAAGGCTCAAGTCTACCATGAACTGGAAGAGGCAGGAACATTGGTTTGACAGACCTGGGTAGAGTGAGTTTCACATCGTCATGGAGTCCCTACACAACAAAGACCTTCGAACTTAATATTTGTGTGATTTACAGTCTTAGTGGCTGATACCTGCTGTATAAGGTGCATGCATTTGGATGATTGCACTCCGTATGCATTGTTAACGATGTGAGGGATGTCATATTTGGCGCACATAGTGGCCAGTTCTTCAAGCCTGGAGGAAAGTATGATAAAAATCACACAAACAAGTAGTGCTTTCTTATGTCACACTCATTGAAGAAAATTGAAAAAATAGATAAGCATCGTAAGAAATGCTGCTGAAGTTTGAAAATCTGGTAAAATCTTCCATTAACCTGTCAGGGACCCGCGGAGCGAAGCAAGACGTTGTCGAATGAACACACAGGATGTTTTCTGCTCCAAGCTCCTCAATCTTGTGTTGGACTGCTTCTAGGTCCGTTCGCAGCTCATCGCCCTCTAGGACGTTCTCCACGACTACAGGTTCGAATCCTGATAAAATAGTAAACTGCTTGGATCAGAAAAAGGAACTCCCTTCTAAAGAGAGAATTGGAAGATGGTTGGAGTAATAGCAGGATTTAAAATATCTAGAAGAAACCTTGCTCAAGGACACTGTAAATGACTGGAAATTTCTTTTTCACAAATACCCAGTACATTGATTAAAAAGGAGGTCAAGTGGACATGGCTTTCTAATGCTGACCTGCTGTGATCATGGATTTAAAACAGGATTTCTGGTCGATGCGAGGCCAGATGATGTAGCGGGCCTTGGGTCTCCGGTGACGGAGGGTCAGAAAGCAGAGAGTCAGGCTCATTCCTGTTGCCATGGGAACAACAAAGCAGCTCGCCACACTGCGAACACCTGGAATAGAGAATAAGATTGAACTTCTCATAATAAGGAGGACATTTTTAACGCTGTTACAAACAGGATGCTTTTTATTACTGCGGAAAAAGAGTTTATCCCTAAAAAGTGTTCAAGTTCTTCTGCTTTGGACTGATGGAAAATCTGGGCCAGATAATGAGTGGTCTATGCAGGTACTGAAAAAAACTAAAGAAATTCAGTATTACAAACTCAACAAACATTTGTTGTAGGGAATTGAATGCATGATAAATTGGCATTAACATTTGTATCTGCCCATGTTGGTTATTTTTTTTAACATATCGGTATTGGTCCAATAAGTAGAACTGGGCCCATATTATCAATCAAACTTGATTTATAAAGCGCTTTTCATACAAAATTGTATCACAGAGTGCTTTACAGATCAAAATGACCCCACATAAAACTACATTCCCATCCCTCCCCCACAGATTTAAAAGCATGGTCACAGTTATACCCCCCTCCTCCCAACCCAACTCCCATGCACACACAAAGTTAAAAGCAACAGTAAAAAAGGACATTGGGCCGAGTGCAGATGAACCATGCAAGGAAACGCCATCAGAGGAGCCATCTGCACCGCCAGCAGTACATCAATAGCAGCAAACAATATTAACAACTGATGTTTGTTTCTATCTTATTCCCATTTGTGTTTCAGTAGGGGGAGGGGAGGGAGCTGCCCATGAGGCAGTAGACTGTTTCAAAAGACAAAGCCACCATTGGTGCCGGCATCAATACCGGCATCAGTGACCCTTTTGGTCATTCAAGTGGCCAAGCTGTGGCGGCAATGTGACGAGATCAGGTGTTTTTCACAAAAGATTACATGATGGGTTATGGGTTATAAAGGGGTTGTGGGGTGGTGTCTGGGCTGTCAACGTGCAGGGTTGTGTTTAAATTGTGAGATGGAAGAGTCAGTGGTAAACAGACAAAATAGCTTGAATGTAACTTGTTTTTTTATCCAGATTGAAGCCACTTTTTTGTTTATGCGAGCCGCTCCAAAAGCTGGCTGTCTTTCACAGTCTCCATGATCTGCTCTTCAGCTCTAAAGGCCAGAAGCTCCCAGACCTCTGCATCACTCCAGTTTGACATTTCCGTTGATACAGTTTACAAACGCAAAATGAAATCCCTATGTTTACTTGCATTTTAAATACTAGGGATGTGCATTGGTAAAAATCAGGCGATGTATTGTGATACAAGGGAGATGATACTATATATTTCGATACAATGAGTAAGACTATATATTGTGATTTTAAAAACTGAATGTAACTGTACAAAAACTGTCATAGCATTTTAAACACTCCAACCTGTTTCATACTTTAACATATCCAGTTTTATTACTAGATCTAATTGATCCACTGGAATGAAAAAGGAGAAAAACTGCAAACTCAAACTACCAGTCATACTTTTAAAGTTATTTCAAAAATGACTCATCATTAATGCTTCCATTCAAATTCAAAAAATAAATAAATTGCTTTTGATTATCAATACATCGTGACATAAGATATCGCGATATATAGGTGTATCGATATTTTCTTACATCCCTATTAAATACTGTTGTCAGCCAGGGCTCAGCGCACATTCCACACATCATCTTGACATCACCCTCTTTTGCGGCAAGGCGTGTTCTTCATTCATAAGTCCAATGTCGCTGCAATTTTGCGGTAATATTACTATCAAGCATCCTGGCATGAAGGCTGCAATATTCGCACCTCGCCATGCCACCACAGCACATTTTTAAAAGCACAACGTGCTGGCAATATTACCCTAATATGCCACCACGATGTGTCTTTTGAAAACGCCTAGTAAAAGTGATGCACCAAAGGATTGTGAGGTGTTTAACTGGGGTCTTTTTTCAGTGTAGAAGGGGTAGGGGAATACACATACATTTCCTCAGCAAACATCATTTATCGGCCATAACGGCAATATCAGATATCGGCCCAAATTCTCACATCTGTGCATCCCTAATTCTTTGTTAAGAAAATGTTTAGACCATCATCTGCTGTTTTTGTCCTCTAAAACATTTTATTCTGCAATAAACAAATGTACCAAAACATTTTACAGGCGTAGAGAGTCTGAGTGATTGGTATTTAAATAATAATTCGCTAGCACTTCATCCAGTCAAAGTAGTTCTTCGCGATATGCATTTTGCATACAAGCTGCAATGCTGAAAAAAAATTTGCTATACATTGGACAGCCCTGATTTAAAAGCCAAACGTTTTGGAAGGCTGACCCTATTTAATAAACCTGCAATGTGCTCACCAGAAACCTTCAAGATGTCCAGAACAACAGAGTTTGTGAGCTTGTTGAGCAGACTGGATCCTGCAGCTTTGGGCTGAACGGCAGCTATGTCACCCGACCGACCTATCCCATGGATCAACCTAAACAAAATCAGCAGCAGAAGACCAGTTAAACTCCCTAAAACATATTGTTCAGCCATGGTGTTGCTCTGTTCTGGAGTCAACTTTGAACAGAAAGTAATTAAGGTAACGGCTCAAAAAAACTTTTTAATAGCACCGACCCATATCAATATCGAATTGGAACGGATTGAATTGGGATAATCGTTTCTAACTCTGGAGGATTGGAATTGAATCTTGAAATCTGAATTGATACCCAGCTCTAACTCTAACCCACAAAGTATACAGGTAAATTAAATATAAATTTTAAAATGACAACAGTGTATAGTCTATCAATGCACCCTTTTTGCACTCTTTGTCAGGCTTTTTTGTCACTATGAATACATACAGGAGTAGAAAAGAAATACAAGAGGCATCAAGTTTTGAATAAAAAGAAGAGAAAGATTTGGGTATTGATTTTGAAATGTTTGCTCTCGGGGTTCAAAGAAAAAGCACAAAAAGAACATCAAAATGCACATCTGACAGCCTAAAGAGGACTAAATTATAAAGCCTGCTGGGTCTTTACAGTCCTCTGCCTTTAAATGAACTGTCAGAAACTACACCAAGGACAAACAAATGAGCTGAGAACTGCAGGATTTTCATTACTACTGCATCAAATTAACTTCCAATGAACAAGAAGAACTGTATGCAAAAACCTCCTCACCTAATTTCTCCCAAATATCCACAACAATCCTTCTGAGGATGAATGTTTGATCAGTTATAATAGCAATCCGAACCTGTAATGCCTCCTCGCCACCAGACTGGACGCCACGCGGCCCTCCCTCTCTCCGACGCCGCAGTTGCCCAGGAAGTTGTTGCTGTCCATCACGGCCAGCTCGTTGAGGAAAAGCTCTACGGTGCTCTCGCTCCATCCTTCCTCCGGACACTTACCCTATGAAAGGCACAGTATGAGAGGACGAAAGATCTGCAGCCAAACTAAAAACTAAATAAATAATAGCTTATGCCGATAATAACCCCACCTGGTCCAGTAAATGTCTGATGAGCTGCTCATGGCCACGGCGAGCCTGGGAGCCCTGTCGGATGTAGGAGGGTGACACGATCTTCTCGCAGAGGGTGAGGTTTTCGCCATTCATCCCTACTGAACACATGACCTTATGTTAACAAAACAGCAGAACGTTTTTTTGTTAAAGGCCATCACTACATGGCAGCCATGCAACAACGTAAACATTTCTACCCTCATCCACCAGTTTTCCATCAAATAATGCTTTTCTTTACCCCTTTCAAACAGATCTTTGGGGACAAATATCCAAATTCATTCACTCCAGTTGTGTTGTCTTATCCTAATTGTGTCTGTTATCCGAGTAATTCATTGCACTGTTCTGTCACGGGGCATAAGCTGGTTACCAATATATTTGAATGTTACAGTCTCAATACCAGATTATTCTGCAGGTTAAAGTCATCTTAATCACCTGCAAGAGAAAGTGGTTGTACATCGCACTGAGTAATGCAATACTGCCCCTTACCCATGTGTTATCGGACTAGGACACACCGGCGTGTGTGTGTGTGTATATATGTGTTTTTCTTTCCCCCAGCAGTGGGTGAGCAGGTAAGCTTATGCATCACTCTGTGTATTCTGTGCCCAAGTTAATCAGCAAGCAGGATAAAAACTCGAGCTACAGAAGGAATCGTCTCATCCTTGTTTAAAAACTTTTTTCCCCCTTAATACGGCGCACTGGTCCTTTAAAAGACTACATCGCTTTATTTTATCTTGGTTTACTTTGATATTTCATGTAAAACACATCAGTAATTGAAGGGTGCTATAGAAAAAAGACTTTACCTACACACTTAAAAAAAAAAATCACTTACATTCATCTCTACATTTGCATTTACTTGCCCAAACAATGTAGGTTTTGCTTTAACAAGGCTGCAAAAAAATATTGTTTTAAGAACCTGCACATTCAAATGGCTCTAATAATTACTTTCTAGCAATACAACTCCTGATTAGTCAATGTAGTTCTGGGAAAGTTCTGATAAAAGCATGTGGAGCATGTTCAGGTTTACATCTGTTGGATCTGTCAGTAGCTTTCTCTATAGTATGAAAAGCCATTAGTGTGATTACCACAAATATCAAGGACATAATGGGATGTTATTAAAGCGCAGGACTATGAAAACAAAACACAGCTTAAGTGGTTCTACAGAAACCTTTCCTTTGAGTCCCTATTATTACAGCCTTTATGATGGAGGACAAGTAAGGGCCAATCCATCCCACACTTTGAAGATGCGGGATTACAATACCCCTGCTAAATCACTTTAAAATCATGTTTTAGGATATGTATGACTTGGAAGTGTTTCTTTTTAAAAATCACAAATTGTGACACTGACTCTTCGTACCACAAGAAGTATAGCAAAACCCCAGAAAAACTGTGTAGCCTTACAAAATATTCCAACCTCTTAAACGTTCACATTTTGTTACATTACACAATCTTACATTTTTTTCAAGGACATAACTGTTACGTGGAAGCGAAAGGATAAATGATAGGGCATCATGCATTTACATTCAGTTCCGTTTTACTTTGACACTCCTAAATAAAATATAGAGCAACCAACTGGTTTCAGAGGTCATCTAATTAGATTTGTTAGAGAACATTTTTGAACAAACAAGATCATGAAGACCAAAGAACTCATCATCTGAAAGAGAGTATGGCACAGTTGCAAACCTACTAAGACATGAACCAGGGGGGTCAAACTCATGTCCTCGAGGGCAGGGTGTCCTGCAACTTTTAGATGCATCTCTGATCCAACAGTTGAGTCAATTGACTGAATAACCTCCAGAGTGCTGCTAAAAACCTAATTATTTGAGTCAGGTGTGTTGAAGCAGAGACATCTAAAAGTTGCAGGACAACAACCCCAGATGACTGGAGCTGACAGAGCTGACAAGTGTGACCTAAACTGGCAGGCAGGTCAAAAGGAGCATGGAGGTCCATGGTTACTCTGGAGCAGCTGCAGAGATCCACGGCTTAGGTGAAAGAAAATGTTAGCAAGACGAATATCAGTCATGCATATCACAAATCTGGCCTTAATTAAAAAGTGGCCTAAAGAAGAAGAAGCAGCAAATAACTTGTCAACAATGTACCAGCACAGATCAAACTATTACCTGTTCTAAAACGGCTCAAAGTCCACACCTAAATCCAACGGAGAATCAGAATACAGATATGTAAGCTGGTGTTCAGACCCATCCTACTGATTCTGAACTATGTTGCAAACAATTTTTAAACAACGCACGCCACACTTCTCAGATGTTGTACAGGAATGATTGAAAACCACTTGTCACCTACTTCCAGATCACAATTATGCTCAACTTTCTGTTCACGGAACACTTCAAATTAACAATACACGTAGGTATCCCGTAAACACGCATCCTAAAAGTATTTACCAACTTACCGGCAGCTGTAAATGTAAATCAAGCGTCTCTTTTAGGAGAGGTGTCTGAAGTCTGATTACAGTCTGGCAGACTGCTGCCTTATGTTCAGGGTTAGCAGAAGCGCTGACACCCGGTGTGTGCTAAGCTAAAGCTTCCCCCCGTTAAAAATGACCGTCGTCTTATCTCTTCTTACCCTGGAAACCCTCTTCAGTTTCAGACTACAAAATAACCCTCCTCACAGTCACAGATAGCAGAGGAATATGTATTACTACTGTGGTGGGTAAAGGTTGGAAAGCAAACAGGAAAGCAGAGCACAGCACAGCCACGCAGTGTCACGTGACTTCAGCGCGCGGCTCATGTGACCAAAGCTTGTCCATCAGAGAAGTGGAAGCTTTCCGGAAAAGAAGCTTTCTTTTCCGGAAACAGTCATCGTCACATTTTACAAATTAACATCAAATCAAATATTTTGAATTCAGCCCGTGATCTGTAATGAAATACGCTGCAGTTTTAAACAAAACAACCCAAAGCAACATTCACATCACCCTTAACATACAGTGATAGGATAAAGTTTTTATACCAGTCAGTGGAATCATGGCTAAAACGACACTCCCTGATGAAATGACTTACTAGGAGCAGTAATTTTAGGCAGCTGTGTTGTCTTTCACACAATTTCTATCAGGTTGTGATCTGAAGCTATAGCTGGGCTACTTCAACACCTTGTTTATGTTTGAGATGTCATTGTATGAAACGCTTTAGCCGCCAGCCTGCGTTATCTTACTTTGGTTGAACAAAGGACTTCATGGTTGGCTCAAAGATGCCCGGGTCCTGTGGCTGAAAACAATCCCAAATCATCCCCCTTTCACCACTGTGCCTTACTGTTAGTTGACTTTAAAGTGTTTGGGCTAGTATGCTATTAGGTTGTTAGTGCTGAAACACTGAGTCACTTTAAATCAAGGCTAAAACCCCCATTTGTTTAGAGTTGCCATTGATAATAAAATAACTGGAACATCATAAATTGTGGTCTGTTTTTCAACTTTTTGTCGCTTTCCTTTATTTTGTCACTGCAATGCAAAGTTTCTTGCTTGTTTGTAGTTTAATTTTTTATTTTCATTTTGTAAAACACTTTGAATTGCTCTGTTGCTGTGCTATACAAATAAAGTGTCCCTGTTTTACCAAACATTACACTGGTAATTATGGCCAAACATCTCTATTTTTGCCTTATCTGTTGAAAAGTACATGGTTCCAGAAGTCTTGTTGTTCATTCAGATGCCACTTTGCAAAAGTTTAGCAAATATGTTAAATTTAGAGAGACAAGGATTTCTCCTGGTAATTCCTCCAAAGATGTGACTTATTTTGTCTGTTTTTCTAATTAACATTTAACATCTCTGGAGATTTCTGCATTCTCTGTTTCATACATCCAGTTATGATTTGAATGTCTTGCCCTCAATTTTTTGTTTTCTCTTTCATTTAAACTGTAAAGACATATTTTCACTTTGATTAAAAGGATCTGATTCATTTTAGGGTTTAAACAATATTTAAGAAATTGTTATAAAACATGCCAAAACACACCGAATGTCCACATATATTTTTAATGTCAATGTCAGATCAGCCAGTCATCTTTATTTAGCCTAGAAAATAATTTGACTCTTTTAAATCCCTATTTGTTCAAAAATTTTCTAAAAAAAAATAATTTATAGTCAGGCTTGGTTCAGCCTGTTTTAACTCATCTTCCCTTTTAAGCCAGATTTAGACATCAGTAGACATCTTCATTTGGGTCCTGTTAACCTTTCACTTCCCAAACACTTTAAGTTGTTTAGACTAAATGCAATGTTTTCGGTTCCGTGTATTAAAAAAATGCTTGGAGGAATGTGACTGTCATGGTGGTGTATAAACTATCCGCATCCTTTATTTAGCAAAGAATTATGCCTTAAGTAAAAGTAGACATCTGTACCTAGAAACATGTGCTTACATGTCTAAAACAAAATCCTTGCAGTTTTTGTAGTAACAGCAGGTTACTGTTGTGTTTGGTGAAAAACAACTTTATACTGAATGATTTATTTATATGATTATTTCCACCACTGACTAGTCCGTTTTGTTCACAAAAGTCTGAAATTACATAAATACATATTTTCACCACAAATACACAGATTTTTCCAATATACTTAAACATAAGCAAAAAAAAAAGTTTCACATTTCACACAAAGAAGCAAAGTGCATTACAATTTAGTCAAATAAAAACTGGATGTTGTATGAAAGAATATATATACACACACACACACACACAATGCCATATGGACTGCATAGAATCTACTTGGGTTGTGTGCCTCATTGGATTTAAAAGCCAAAGAAAAAAAATACTTTAACAGAGATTTAAATTTGTTTAGTCCAGGAAGTAAACTTGTCCTTTGTGGGAGACAAAGTAAAAGCTCAACCACCCCAAAATTTTTTACTTTGGATCTCAAATCATCCAAACAAAACCAAAAAAAGTAGCAAACTGCAGTTGAGGGTGTGATACAGATATTGCATAAAAAGATAGGACTGGACTATTTAAACTTTTCTTTTGCTAAAATTACTTAACTTGGATGAGTGATAACTTCTATGATAAATAGGCTACAATTTCTATAAAAAAAAAAAAATAAATAAAAAAATCAAGCTCAGGATGCTCTCAGAGTATACAAGAGATGTGGACATTCTTGGTTAATCTGTTGATTAAAATAGAGAAGTTGTTGCAGTAATAGACAAGAAAAGGTTTAGTGTCTTTTTCAACCAACATAATGCCTCATTTTTAATGTTTGTTACTCAAATCAACCCCCAAAAAGTACACCGGGATCACAGATTATAGGTCAATAATATTTTTAAAATCATGGACCTTAAATTCATTTTTTAAGCCAGTTTTTAAGGCCCAACATGTACACAACGGTTTCATTTGGTTTAATCATACAGTGGTAATTCAAAACAAATGTTTTAAAGCATTTCACAAGAAAAACCCCAAAACAAATCCAGATCATATATAGAAATATACAGTTAATTCAATCATTGTGCAAACAGATTCAAAGTCCGTTACATAAATTCCTATTTGCTTCTATTATAAAACACAGCAAAATTTAATTTATTATGTCGATGGGTAAAATGTCTTCCATCCAAGGAAACCTAGACAACTGCAGAGTGACTGACTTTGCAGCATTCCTTCTTCATAAACAAGCTCCTAGCGACAGAAGGCAGTTGATGGCATCGAGTTGGTAACTTTGCATCAATCCCACTTACTCAGCATGGATGTAGTGACACAGAAAATCTCCTTTAAGAGAAGAAGAAAACTCCAACAGAACCTGGTTAAGTGTGACTCAAACTACTGGAAGTTTGACAAGACAAAGCAGACATACAAAGACACAGAGGCACTAATCCCGGGGTACTATGGAAAAAAATAATAAAAAGATTTTCTGGCAGCAGTAGTTCTGTTGCTTCTCCTGCTTCATCCAGGAGAGAAACACAGCTAAACATGAGCTTTAAGTCAGTAGTAAAATCCATTGAATGAAAAACAGAGCTCAACATAGCCTACAATAGAACAGGTAATCTAATATGAAAGTATGATTATACAAGACCAATTTTATTATTTTTGATGTTTTAATTGGACCCACCTTTAATGTTTCACTCAAACAACAGAACACTACTGAAATTCTGCTCTGGATTGTGGCTTCATTGTGAAACTCTAAGTACTCTCCAGAACCACCACTTGATATAATTAAAAAATTTATAAAAAAAAAAAAAAAAAAAAAATTAATTATATGCAACTAACAATTCTAGAAATAAAAAAAAGAATTATAACTTTCAAATCAATATAATAAAAAAAACCTTGTTACTGCCTTTTACTAACTTGTACTGCCAGATAGAAACTGGCTGCATGACTTTATTCTGTAATAAGATATGTTGACATTGCACTTCTGCACGAAAAACGTTGCCTCAATTTTATAATTAGTTTTAAAATTAAGGCCACATTTGACAAATTAACATAGGCCTATACATCAAGTCTTCTTACCTTTTGTACCTTTGTTTATGAATGTTTGTCTTTCTGCAGAGACACCCATTTGTGTAACGTTTAAGTTAATAAACTGAGTTCCTTTTGCAATATTCAAATGCGGATGCAATTTGCGCAAAAAATTAAACCATGGCAAAATGAGCTCCTTATGGAACAGTCTGGTGTAATAAACCGACAGAGCTGGTTTTACCTGTAACTTCAGCTTGTAGATAGCCAGAAAATCTTCTAGGGTTTGGCTGCAATGGGGAGAGAAAGATGGCAAGTTCTTGGCATAGCAGGCCTCAGAGTTCAACAGCTATGCCAACATCTTGCCTTCCTTCGGGACCCACGTTAAAGCGGTGAAAGTTTTTATTCCATCCCGTCTTCCATTAAGATCCAGACTCATCTCCATCCAGATGGGGAGAAAAAAAACCAGAAGCAGAGTTCAAACTGAGCGACATTTTGGAGCGGCGTAAAAAAAAAAAATATATATATATATATATATATATAGGGAGCCAGGAGCAACGAAATTGACGTCAAAGCTGAAGCTTGGCGAGACAAAGTTTACTCCATCTTCATATGATTTAAACGCATCCAGAAGTATGACCAACGCCTAATAAGCCTGTGTTTTAGTTATAACTTGGATAATTTTAGGTGGAATAAAAAAGAATAAAAAACAGGAAAAGACATGATTTCCAATTTGCGCAAAAGTTTTCGATTGGACGTTATTCCCACCTGCGCGCACGGTGAGTGCATTTACCTGTTGATTCAAGAGAACTCCCACATCATTGCTCTCCTCATGTCCTAAATCCTTGTGTGGAGACATGTCCGTCTGTTCTCCGCCAGGCAGGGGGTGGCAGCTGAGTGACTGCGGCAGCGACTGCACAGAGCTGAAGGAAGGAGGTGTGCTTTTAAGGCACAGTGAGGCTTCCGGCTTAACAAAGGGTGAACAAAGGTTTGGGCGCTGGCGAGGAACCCCATTGGCCAAGGAGGACCATTACCTGAGAGAACCTTTGAAAACAAAATCCAGAAAGCAAGCATTAAAACTACAACCCCCCCCCCCCCAACCTGTCAGGAGCGAAAAGTTCCCAAGGCATTTCTAGCTAATTTTGCAGGTACTTTGTTCTGTGAACACAACCCCCAAAAGTCCCAGTTCACCAGAACTCTGTCATGCAAAATAATAAAATAAAAACTAAATAAATAGAAAAAAAATGTGAAGCAGTCTGGGCTTGATAGTGAATGATTCAGAATGATTCAAAACTCGGTCTAGACCAGAAGGTGGTGACCATCCAGGAGATGAAACATCAGATGGGCTAACTAATGGACCACTCACCATACTCTCCATTAAACTTATAGTCTTAAAATAAAATAAAAATTGAATAAAATGTTTTTTTCTTCCTAATTCTTCAACAAGTATTTCCCAAGTGCCATTAAAGAGAGCAAAAGATAATTTTTAAACCTGCTTTGTCATACACAAGTTTTATTTTAGATGCTTACACTGTTGATGTCTTTGAAGACAATGCAGCCCAGACTCTTTTGTATCTATCCACCAAGCATGTGTCTCTGTGGCTCTCTTTGAATTGATTATCCCTCTCACTCCAGTTCCTGACACTTGAAGATCATGTGATAGCTTTATTTTCTTCTTCTGCTTTGTGAGCAACAACCATTTGTGTTCTAAAGTTTGAACCAATGTTTTGTTTTTTTGCAGCAATGGTTTCCCCAGTGACAGCTCAGACCCCTCCTGAAGTCTTTAAACTGTAAAATGAGATAAAACCCCAGTTTGATCTTGATCTCACCAGCTTAGAGCATTGGAAAATGAAATCCCATAACTGCACAATGTTGGTTAGTTTTTGCTCTGTAAAAAGATTCGTAGAGGGGTTAATAAGAATAACTTCAGGGTTTTTTCCAAATATTTCTGCTATTTTGTGCAAATATAGATATTTTATTCTTTCAAAAGAAAACTAATATTTTTCGAAGATCCCATTTGAGAATGTATTGCTCTGTGAAAATTTTTCGTGGGGTAATTTTGAAAAATAAAAATTTGCAGTAAGAATAATAAATTTAGCCTCAGCTGTGTGTTTTGCCCTTTACCCTCCTCTAAAGCTCTGTACAAATGCATACAGGCATACAGTAGCCTATTATGCAAAAGTGTTAACACACTGTAATTTCTTTATTTTGCTTCTAGGAGGGAAGAGTTAGTTGTCTTTTAAAATGATCTTGGTCAGTATTTCTGCAGGGTTTTCAAATATTTTCTTCTAACTTTGGCTTCCTTTTCACTTCTTTTTTGTTCGAAATGTTGTGCAATTCATCCATAAAGATAGGAAACGGAAAAAGGGATCTATGATGCCAAGTTTTCTCAAACTTTAATTTGAGAGCATTTATGCAGTGGTAGTGGGAATTAACAAAAACACCAATACTCATCGGAACCCCTACAAAATAAATGTAATTGAAGAATCATTTATCCTTTATACAGTACTTTTCAAATATTGTTTTAAGTTGATCAGAGTGTCGAGTAACTTTTAACTAGTAATCTGTTCTGTTATGTTTTCTGGGGTATAAATTTATTGTGACGCTGGAGTCCACTTGTCTACAAAATGGTAAAGACAAGAAGGTTTTCGATTGAAGTAGGAAAGTGTGTGTTGACAATCATAAGTCAGAAAATAACTACTCATCCAAACCCGCCATGCCTACAGTCAGAGCAATAATTTAAAAGTTAAAGAAAAATGCAAGTTTTACATAAGAGGCTGGATAAGGACCCTGTTTTATTTTGCCAGCAGACACAGTGTATGGTTAGTGGTTTCTTTGAGTCATCAAGTTTCCATAGAAACCATTAGAAGCTTTCTTCATGCCAGAAAAATATTGTTGGTTCTGTCCTACCATGACAAATGTAAATATAAAGAGTTTCCTTTAAGACTAATGTCAGCTAATTATGTGCTTTTTACTTAACACTTTCTACAAGTACCGACGATGAATAACCCCAAAGAGGTAAAGCTTGTTGAAAGCATTAAAAATTGTGCTCTTTTTATTCTTCTTATGATTCGTGCTAAAACCCATGTCACTGCCCAACTCACAGGTAGGGCTGCTCAACTGGATACAGGTCAGTTGTCAAGGCAAGGAAAGGCAATTTTATTTGTATAGCACATTTTCATCAGCAAGGTAATTCAAGGTGCTTTTACATGATTAGGGGATCTAATAAAAACAGCAATAAAACACAGACAAAGCATATCAAGTAAAAACAGCAATAAAGCATGAAGCACACACAAAACACATTATAAATGTCAGGAAGAAATAATGTCAGTTTGTATTCACAATAGGGAAAATTGGGTAAAATTACTGCAACATTAGTTGTTATCCAAGACATTTGCAACAAACCTCAAATATAATTTTTTTCTCTGAAACACCTGTAAATTCCTCTAGAGCAGGACTGCCCAATTCCGGTCTTCAGGGGTTGGTCTCCTGCATGTTTTAGTTCTTTGGAATTGGGCACCCTTGCTCTAGACTCTAGACCAAATCCTTTTAGGGAATAACATAATAATCAGTGCCTCTCAAGGTTTTAATTCCTTACTGTTTCCCAGGCTCATTTGCAAGCTGTAGCAAGCATGTTACACACAGAAATGTTAGAAAGGATCATTCAACACTTGAATCAGGAGTCACGTCATGGTTCAGGCTGTTCTTTCTGACAGGTAACGACGAAGCAGTCGGAAAACAGTGGTAGAAGAAAGAGAGTAAGACTAAATTAATTGCTATCACAACAGTCACGGCAGATCCACCTTTTTGTTGGTTTTTAATATAGGACATAGCTTAAAAACTAAAGGCACTATTTAAACAGAAACATACAGCATTCCTAAAAGGCCAAGAGATCAATGACATCTTTCATTAAAGCTGGTTTTGTACACATTATGCAAAGAAAACAGACAGGAATCCAGATAAAAAAAATCTTAATCTACTAGACACTTTTATCTAACAGCTGTTGGCTGAATCAAAGTTTTTATTTTAACATTTGTATACTTGTATGTAAAGTTGAATTGTAAAACACAAATACATTTTAAACTCCTACAACTGAAGCCTTTAATTTAAATTATAATTATTGTATGTATTTTGATCATTCCATTAAATTTTATTTAGCTCAATTAATCTCTATTAATATAATAATCTATTTTGAATTAAATCAATTTAGTTCAATTAATAAATATGTTTTTAAATATATTATTTGTATCTGATGTAATATATTATTTATAAATATATATATGTGTGTGTGTGTGTGTATGTGTGTGCGTGTGTGTGTGTGTGGGTGTGTGTGTGTGTGTGTGTGTGTAAGTAAGTAAATAAATAAATAAATCAAACCGGATGCTTTTGTTCTTTTTTTTCCAAGGAAATACACGAGAGATCCATGGAACTTTTTTAACTCCACAAATCACATTTACATGTGGCTCTTTTAACCATTGATCTTTAAACCATTTGCTAAGGCAAACTAACTGGCTAACATTTTCTGAATGTAAAGCTGACCGTTTCTTATTAATCTTTGACAACCCTGAGCATCCTCTTCATGGGACTATCCTACAACAAAGAGTGTTTTCAGTCATAGGCTTCAGTTTTGCTGCAGCACAAACTGCTACATGAGATCCTTCCTGCCCACAGCCATGGGACCCCCTGCTCCACAACCAAGGAGACGCGGTGCACGGGATCCTCAGCATCAGTTTCCGATGGCCACCTCACCACAGTTTCAGCAGCAGGGCCGTGCTGTGTCGGGGACTTGGCGTCAGCCTAGGGTGGAACATGCAACAGGTATCGGCACACAGCATAGGACTGCGGGCTGAAGCTGGACAGATTTTCACCTCAGCACCTGGCCTATTGGGAGACTCATTGCGGAGACACATGAGTTTTGAGAACTATGTCCCAGGGTTACAGGTTGCCATTCAACCGTAAGCCCCCACCCCTATTGGGGCTCAGGGTGACCTCGGTCACAGATCCTGCACAAGGCGTGGTCTTGCTACAGGAAATACAGACTTTCCTGGACAAAGTGGCCATAATGGTGGTGCCGCAGCAATTGCAAGTCAGCAGCTTTTTTTCAACGTATTTGTTAGTCCCCAAAAAAGACGGTTCCCAGTGGCCAGTGCTAGATCTTAAGGGTCTGAATCAGTTTTTGAAGGTTCTGCCTTTCTGCAATTGCGATGTCCTTCAGGCAGTCTGTCCAGGAGAATGGTTCACATCAATAGACCTGAAGGATGCGCACTTCCATGTCTCGATCCATCCGGACCACAGGAAGTACCTGAGATTTTCCTTTCGCGGCAGGGTTTACCAGTTTCTAGTCCTGCCATTCGGCCTGTCCCTCGCCCCTCGAGTTTTCACGAGGTCCACGAAGGTGGCCCTAAGCCCTCTGTGTCGGGCAGGTTTAAAGGTCCTGCCTTATCTCAACGTCTGATCACTGCAATCCCCGAGGGAGGTCTGGAGGCTGTTGAGCTGGGCATACCCTCGCTTTGCCTCAATCAGAGTGATGCACCTACCGGGATGGAGGAACTCTGTGGGAGATTTCCTATCCCACCAGAAACTTCCCCTGGGGGAATGGATGCTGCACCCTCAGGTGGTGCAGAGGGTTTGGGATCGGTTTGGCAGGGCCCAGGTAGATCTCTTTGCCTCGAGGAGCAATACAATCCTTGTGGTTTTCCCTCGCAGAGGCCTGCTCCCCGCTGGGCTTGGATGCCCTCGCCAATGCCTGGTCAGCCTTTCTGCTGTATGCTATTCCACCTTTCCCACTGATCCTGCTTACCCTCCATCGGGTGAAGGAATCAACACATCAACTCTTGTGGTAGCCCCGGAGTGGCCCATGATAGTCTGGTTCCCCCTGCTCCTCAGTTTGCTTGACGGGGAGCCATGGCAGCTTCCGGTGAGGCAAGACTTACTGTCTCAGATGGAAGGGAGGATCT
The DNA here is from genome assembly GCA_963556495.2 of Valencia hispanica. NCBI lineage: Eukaryota > Metazoa > Chordata > Actinopteri > Cyprinodontiformes > Valenciidae > Valencia > Valencia hispanica. Next base: position 32,250,680 of record OY747714.1, read on the forward strand.
GGCATCTGTCCCTGGACATCTTCTGCTCATGGTGTGGCCAGTGAAGGGGGCTGGCGGCCCCTGGCAGGCCTAGAGCCCTCCATTCGGAGGATGCTGGAGAACGCCAGGGCTCCGTCCACAAGTATTACCTATGCACTTTGTTGGCGGCGCTTTTCAGCGTGGTGCATTGATAGGGACATAGACCCGGTTTCGTGTCCGCTGCATGACGTCCTGAGGTACCTCCAGTCTCTGTTTGATGCTGGATGAGCAGCCTCCACTCTGAAGGTGTACATGGCAGCTATTTCAGTCAATCATGATAACATAGATGGTGGACGAGTGCGCCTGTACTATTGGGTGACGCAATTTCTCCTGGGTGCCAGAAGGCTGCGTCTCCCTTTACACAGGCCGGCGCCGGAGTGGGACCTTCCACTGGTTTTCAAGGCCTTGAGTGGGCCGCCCTTTGAGCCGATGTGCGAGGCCCCTCTGAAGATAGTTTCTATGACAACTGCCTTTCTTTTAGCAGTGACAACAGCAAAGCGTGTTAGTGAGCTCCACGCTCTTGCCGTCACCCCTGACTGCCTGATTCCGGGGTGACACTCTGGCCCAACATCGCCTTTCCTCCTAAGGTTTTGCCACCAGGCTATGTGAACACAGCCATTGAGCTGAGGCCATACTGCCCTCCCATGTTCCGGTCTGAGGAACAGAGGTTGGCGAAGCTGCTGTGCCCAGTATGGGCATTGCAGCTTTACATTGTTGCTGCGAGGACTGTTCGGTGATTGGACCAGCTGTTCGTATGCCACGGTGGGGAGAACAGTGGACAAGCCCTTTCGAAACACAGGCTGTCACATTGGGTCGTTGATACTATTGCGCTGGCGTACAAATCTGTGGGCGCTGTTGCTCCCCCTGGAGTTATATGCCATTCAACCAGGAGGGTGGCTACGTCCTGGGCGGCAATGGGAGGCGTGCCACTGGCGGACATCTGTGCAGCGGTGTCCTGGGTGACTCCGTGCATGTTTGCATGCTTCTACCGCCTCAATGTGGGTCACGGGTCCACGCTTGCTTCGAAAATCCTGCCTCTGGCGTCTACCTTCTGAGAGGTGGGTGAGTATCCCGTTCCTCGTGACATTACTGGCATAAGTAGTCCACTTTGTTTACTCCCACTGGCAATCAGGAAGGAATGAAACAGAACGGAAGTTACATTGTAACTATGGTTCTGTGAATTCCTGAGTGACTGCCAGTCACACTGGTCATTTGGAACTTCTTCATTGAGAAAATCCTAGGAGGCCAAACGTAGCCACTTATGTGCTATTTATAGACACACGCCCAGGCGGGCTACGTGTTGCATGGGCGACTTTGTTTATATTAAAACTCGACCTGCGCCGACCGCGAGGAGACACATCCACTTTGTTTGCCACTGGCAGTCATCCAGGAATTCACAGAACTATAGTTACACTGTAACTTCTGTTATCACTGCTCATTGTTGCATTTTTAATCATCTGCTCGTTCCAGTCGCTTCTTCTGATCGTTTACAACACTTGATCGTCTCTCTTTCTGCAGAAAAAAGGCACAGTAAAACAGGGAGTGAGTAGACCGATAATCCCTATATCTGGCCTGTGACAGAGAAGCCTGCGTCCACATGGAACCGTGGATGCAGTTCAGGTCCGCCATGCTGTTTATGCAGTGCGAGCTGAATTGTAGGATAAACAGAGTGGGTCATTTAAATATATATATATAAAATATTATATATATATATATATACCTTTATAAAATATTTTACTTCTCTATTTAAAAGAAATTACTTGAGGCATTCTGAAATGTTTAACAGTCTTCCCTTTAATTGAATGAATATGTTTTGCTTAATGATGTCTTGACTGTGTTTTGGAATGGAAGATTGACCCGTTTGTTTACACCCCATCTGGTGGTTTCCAAAGTAGTGTGAGAATGTGAGAAAATCTCTATTATTATTATTTTACAACATTCTCCCCGTGTCGCTAATATAAACCCATTTTCAGACATCGCTCAAGCTGAATCATACAGCCACATGTGCAGAAGCTACAAACCAGATGAACACAGGGCTCTCTGTGAGTCATCACACAGTCTGAACAGGTCCACTGAGACTTCAGAGTTAAGAAAAAAAGACAACCAAAAACAGCTAAACTGAGCAGTTCTGGGTCGTGACTTGCTTTAGTCTGAGATATTTTGAGACGACTATCTTACACTGTAGCCAAAGTCTGACTCTAACAACTCTCTGCTGCCAGACTTGTAGCAAGATCAAATGAGCTTGCATGATTTAGCTTGCAGCTTCCTCTGAGATTTTGCTGAGTCAAACCTAACAACTCCCTGCATTGACAACCAGACTAAAGTCCCTGCCGAGTACAGTCTGGCTGACCAAGCCACCCCCGGTGCCCCCTGACCTCATCACTGCAAGCACATGAGGTTTATTAACTGCTGGCAGATGATCCAGAAACGTCAGCTAGGTCCTGAATGGGCTGTGGGAGAGGGGGAAATCCCCAGAGAGTCCAGCACTGACTCATGGATTTAAGAGGAATCCTGGTGTGGCAGGGAAGTTTACTGTGGAAGTTGTTGCAAAACTACAACATGCACTTGGTGATAAGGGGAGTCAGAGGAAATACAAAGGAAACGAAAAGATTGGAACATATCTTCTGTGGATTTTTTTTCCCCATCAGATTTTTTCTGAAAGTTATTATTGCAACTTCAACACTAGCTTAAAATTTAATCTAGTTATTAGTAACTTAGAAAAACAAAACTGTAAAAGTTGCCAAAAAAGTTTGCATAATAATTCTATGAATCAGCATCTTGTTATGAAAAGAATGTGTTAAAATATATTGGTGAATAAGTCACAGAACATTCATAGCATGACTTGTAGCCGCTGTTTCTCAGAATGTATCAGAAGTGATGCAATGATTTTTGTTCTCAAGATTCAAATCCAAACACAAAGTGCCCTCAGGCAGAATCCTCACTTATGAATTCAATTCAATTCAATTCAATTCAGTTTATTTATATAGCGCCAATTCACAACAGAGGTCATCTCAAGGCACTTAACAAGAAGTCATTTCAATACATTTATACAAACATTCCAATCAGTTAAAAAGTTTTCTATTTAAGGAATCCCAGCAGATTGCGTCAGTCATTAGCGTGAGGTTGGGCAGACTTTCCAACCACAGCAATCCTTCAGCACTCCCTCATACTGAGCAAGCATGTAGCGACGGTGGAGAGGAAAAACTCTCCTTTAACAGGAAGAAACCTCCAACAGAACCAGGCTCAGTAGGAGCGGCCATCTGCCACGACCGTCTGGGGGTTTGAGAAGACAGAGCAGAGACACAGAAGGAACAGAAGATCTGTTATAAGAGAACTTTCTGTGTTACAGAAAGTAAAAAGTTGATAACAGGACACAGTGGATGTTCAGTTACTGGGAGCATCATCCCAGTCGATGCCCCCCGTCCAACAGGGCATTGCAGCCAAGCAGGATACCAGACCAAGTATATCTTCTATGGAGAGAAAAACACTGAGAGAACACAAAGTTAATAGTCGAAATAACAGAATGTACTACTAGTATGTAATACTCTCAGATACATACTAATTAATTTGTTTGATGCAATAACAATGATTCAGGTTCTTTTTAAGCTTCTCAGTTATTATGTGTTGCTGAGCAAACTGTCTGTTGCATCTAAAACATTTCCCTTTTCTATTACTTGAAGTGAAACAAGTTAAACCAGCTTTTTATTCTCAGTCACATAAATGGATGTTGAAACTTGGCATTTGTTTTTTTAAGTAATGTTTTACATAACTTGTTCAAAACTATTTTGTTTTAGTTTTTTCTTTACCTTTAAAACGTTTTTTTCCGTTTTAAAGACCCCCTCCTTATCCACCTTAGAATAGTCAGTTTTTACTAGCTCTTATCCTGGAGGCATGATGTCCTGCTTGTTTTTAGATGCATCCCAACTCCTACACATCTGATTCAAAGGAATGAGCTACCTCACTGCTCGTCACTAGGATCCGCAGAAACCTGTAATTGACCCAGTAATAGAAATCTGGTGTGTGTGTGTGTGTGTGAGAGAGAGAGAGAGAAAGACTAGGATTGTGAAATACTGACTCTGAAGTCCTTTGCTTTCAAGTAGGAAAAAAGAAACCATTATAGTATCTTTTATATCTATCCTTCAGCAAACACACATAGAAAATTATAACCTGATCAATTTCTAATATTAAATATGAATTTATGTGTCACATAGGTTGAATTTTTCTTGGTGGGTTGAAAGAAAGTTCTTAGAAGTCTTCAGGGAGTAACCTGGTACCCACAGTAACCCTGGTCGTGACCCTTGGGTTAGACCAAAATGCAATGAAGAACCTGTAGCAAAACTTGAAATATGGTGTTCACATATTTTCTCCATTCTATCTGACTGAGCTTCAGCTATTTTGCAAAGAAGAGTGAAAAAGCATCTCTAGAGGAAGCTATCAATGAAAGATGGTTCTAGAGTATTGACTCGGACAGGCTAAACAGAAACCACACATTCGACTGTCTTAAATGTGAAAATATTGAAAACCATGTATTATCTACCTTACTTCACCATTTTGTATTATTTTGTGTTGGTTTATCACATCTACAAGTGGAATAACTATATTTGCTTTTAGCAGGGTTAGCAGCCAAAGATCACAGAACAGACAGAAATTACAGTCTTTGTAAATGCAAGTAATTATTTTAGTTTTAACATACCATTTGAGACTTCTATTAATTTGTTGCTAATTTTATTTTCTCCAGCATTTTGCTGGGGATCTGTTGTACTCAAAATATTGCTGTAACACTGTGCCTTTAATTACTACACTACCCTGGTCTGCTATTAAAAAATAGCCTGGGGCATTTATAAACCAGCAAAACACGAGCAGAAAAACAAAGCTAGTACGAAGGCAAACCTGGAACAAATCTAAAGGCACAAAAGCAATTGGAGTGCTCCAGTGGGGATTTTGTTTTGTTCTCAGAAGTGATCAGTGGGTGTTGAACAAATAATTATAGCTGCTGGTGTGTTTGCTGAATCTTAATGAGTTCTTTGGAAAATTTACCTGAAATATTTAACCAATGAAGTCTGCATTGTGTAATAACTGGTTGCAGTAATTTACTGTAAATATCCTATTAAAATACACTTTATATGTACTTAATATTAACAAAATTCATGGGTAATAGACTGCATAGATGAATATATATGCAAATGCAAGTGGCAGCATCATTTTCAGAACAAGGAACCCTGTTTGTCTTTTTTGGTTACTTTTAAAACAAATTTAAATCCACTTACTAGTAAAATAAAAACCATTACCCACAAGACAATGAGTCTAAATCATGAGCCGTTAATATAATTTTTCATGTGGGTAATATTTGACTAGAATGGAGTAAATCAGATTTAGTTTGGACTTGTCATTAAAGAAAACATGTATCAGATTGTTTAATCATGTTGTTTTTGCCTTAACTTCTAACAAAACCTCCAAACCCTCGTGCTTCTTCTGCTGTATTTTGATATTATGCTATTATTCAAAATCAACTAATCTACAACTGCATCTCATCAAGTGAGTTTTGTTACAAAGACAGACTAAATTTGAAGTGCTTGTTTTGCACATTTACTTACAACAGCTTCTATCACAACAATACCTTTAAGATGGCAGATGGCAGACACTCACCATGAAGTCTTCTTTTTCAATCAGTTGTAAAGTATATCCAAAAATAAGGACAATGTTTGGGAATTTGATCCAAGAGATAAAATAATTTGTGAAAAGCAACGTTCTGTCCTAAAAGAACATGGTGAGTGTAGATTAACGGTAGTCTGCCTGTGTAAATATCTCAAATGATCCGTCTCACAGTGTTTGGCATTGGTCGACACTTGCGGAAATTGTTTCCAGTGAAAAGCAAAGGAGAAACCTTGCCACTGGGATTACTGGCAAAGAAAGGGGTTTGGAACGACCTGGGAAGAATCAAACAGACTTCTGAGGAAAGATCAGATTCATTTTTGGCTCATGTTGAAAAGTCTTCCAGAGGTGTGTAAATAGTAACCTTTGTTGGGGGAATGTTTACTAGAATTTCAAGTTCATTTTTACTGAATGTCCTTTACCATAAAGCTCTCAGGGATCACATTGTTGTGGACAAAATGCTGAATTAAGTATTTCCCAATATTTAAAGAGATCCCAAACTTCCTTTAGTCTTAGATTTCACCCATGTATGTATGTGAAACCAGGCTTCATATATTCTCTCTTATCTTACCTCCAGCTTCGTGACGCTTGGTGGAGCAAAGATTAAAGCAAAGATTAAGATGATACCAAAGCACACAGACGGAGTGAACACCACCACCCTCTGTACTGTGGAAATGTCCCCATTTAAAAAACAAAACAAAGGTAAGTCAGCTGAATTGTACTGGCACAATATTCAAAAGGGAATCATTCTGTTTCTAGGTTATTTCAAGTGTTAGCAATTAGACCAAGTAAAGAGATTTATTTGGAAAACCATGAGACATTATTCTAGGGAAAGACACAAAGTAAAAAGGAATCCCTGGAAAATGCCGTAAGACACGAATGTTTTCCAACTCAGTTGTGGGCGGACAGTGAGGTGTAGTATGGCAAGCAATTTGTGTAAATATTTGATGTACTTGACTACAGCAATGATTCGGGGTCTCGACTGCTCTGCACAATTTACAGATTTGCTCACACTAGTTAAATATTTTGTTATAAATAAATAAACAAATAAATGAATTTAAAAAATCAGTCTTGTTATGAATTTTTTTTTTGCCAACTAGAGGCACTTTTCTCCAACTCGTAAGAGCAAAGGTCTTAATAGTCACCCAAAGTGCCCTTTAGGTAGCACAAAAGTACCAACTAGTAGGCTTTTTGAATCGCTAGTCAATGACTAGACCAAACCAAACAACGATCTGGGTTATACTATGTAACTAATTGACATTTTGGATGCAGTGAACACCATTGTGCCTGGTGGGGATTCATCTTGTGTTCAAATGTAGGATTTACTAATTCACCTGTAGGTCATTGTCAAAGTCAAATTTATTTGTATAGCACATACAAAATAAAACATAAAAAGTATATACATACAATGCTACAATTACATTAAGTAATTAAAAAGTACTAAAAATACAGTTAAAACAGATAAATGCTTAGTTCAGTCTTGGATAAAAGCCAACTTGTAAAAACAAGTTTTCAGAAGCATTTTGAAATGATTCAAAGTTTTAGCAGATCTAATGTTGCAAGGAAGCCTATTCCACAGTTTAGGCACTTGTAGGTCAGAATTGGTCAGCTAGTGCACAGTTCACTAGTGCGGTGTACATTTTTGGTGGTGTATGTCATCTGACGATTTGAAATGGTTAACTAATACCCAGAGAGCATTTTAGGATTAGCTAGTTAACATGTAAGTCAAAAGTAGTGTCAACTAGTGCACACTTGTTAGTCATACTAGGTAATTATGTGACTTTTTTAAACTGCACTATAGTAAACTAGTAAGAATAGAAAAGCCTTGATTAGTCAATAAGGGTGCATTTTGGGTCTACTAGTCAAGTAATCAAACATTTAATTGACTAATGTGCACTTTTAAGGTTCACCAGTAAACTTAGAGGGTAGAATTTGTTAACTAGTTAACATATTTGGGGTTTTAATCATGCAAAGTGACTTTTTGATTAAATTGAAGACTAATGCATCAAAAAGTCTACTAGTTGGGACTTTTGTGTTAGTATAATGCAGGACTGTGGCTTACTAGTAGCAGGGATTCTTCTCCAACTAGTTTGACTGAAGTGTCACTCATTGGTAAAAAGAGAGACTACTAAGAATTCTTCTTGAAATAGTGCATGATAATAGTGAATTAATTTAAGAAAATGTCCAACTAGGGCAGTGTAGCTGCAAGCTGATTAGCAAAAATTAAGACTGACATAAATTTGAGATGTCTGAATATTTACAGAAATGGCTTGCCATAGAGTTGCATTAGAGCAACCGTTGCGTCATTACTCATATGCAGTAAGGTGGCGGTTTGAACATTAGATGGCGCAAAACACCACTCACTCAACCGAACAGGCTTAGGAAATGAAGTCTAAAATAATGCTTTTGAATTAAGACTAATTTTATTTAAAGCTACTGAATCTATTCATTAAAATAAATGATTGAAATTAAACTCTCAGCAAAACTACAAAGTCAGCCTTTTTATTGCTCTGTTTTGGGCTCAACTCCTCTGAAACCCCTACAATGCAGCGATAAATGATCCCTAAAGATTTAGAGATAAATGCATTGATTGTTTTTACACCTGCAGGAAGTGGATAGAGTTTTGATGTGAACCTCATTGAGCACAGACCCAGGTGTGGATTATCAGGGCAATGCTTGCATTACACTGACAGCACTGTCAGATGCAGCAGAGCCAAAACAACTAACACAAACCCCCAAGTCATGTTAGGATCAATTATTTTATCATTGGAAGATTCTGATGATTTTCAAAATGTCTATCTTCTTTGAACCAGCATCTTAAGATATGGATGAAAAATTATGTTTCTATTAGAATTATCTCTCAGACTAGAAAGATTGTACTGTGATATTAACCACCTTAAAATCAAGGGGAAAGGAAAGAGTCCATAACAGTCGATACAGTTATGGGAAAAAGAGATCTGATCCAGTTCCTTGTAAAAACCCTTTATAAACAATGACTCTCAGTAGTTGTTTCTTTATGACTTTATCAGTCTACCACATTGTTGTGAAAGCTGGGTTTTGCAGACATTTGCTCTGCCAAATTATAGCAATTCAGCTGGGTTTAGGTGCAGACACAGGCAGAGATCCTAGTGGGTATGGGGGGACATTGTCACCTAATGCTGGACAATATCTTGAGATTTTGAACAATATCTGTATAATTCAACAAGAGGTTGTTTATATCGATATAGTTGATGCCCTGTTAGCATAAGTTGGCATTAAAATATGCACATTTATATGGTAGCTGTGGCCCTAAAAAGCCAATCACATCAACAAATTACTAAATTACTAAACTAATTATGATGGGGATTTTTTTGATCCCATCTGTCAAAATGAATTGTCAACCGCGGCTTCTGATTCAGCACCTTGAAAAGCTAAATGAAACAACACTGAAGTTGGTTTTAGGTTGTAAATTTGACAGCTATTCATTTAGCAGAGGGTTTTCAATGTTTCACCAAGTTGTGACCGGTCTGCTCATCTCATTGTGTTGCTCCTGATCACATCAGGTCGCTTAGTGACAGATTACAGAATAACATTTGCAGCTTTCACTTCAATGGTCCCTGGTCACCCCAGGATTTTTCTACTAGACAATACAGATAACTTTTCAGATTTAATGTTATGTCGATAGAAAATTTGTGAATTTGTATCATAGCTCCCAAATCATGTGACTTAGTCACATTTCATTTTGACATTTTATTAACTATTATTTATTATTTATTTTATATTGTGTCTTCTCTCTTTATTGTGAAAAATTTGAAAAGATGTCAAAGTACTGTATACCTTTAGGCTTCATATCTGTCCACACCTGATCTATGCAGTTGTTGCTCTGCTAGTAAAAGTAGCCATGTAATTTCAGAACATGTTTGATGTTGGATTATTCTTACCATACCATACCATACCATACCAGTTTATTTATATAGCACATTTAAAAACAGCATGGGAGCTGACCAAAGTGCTTTACAGAGACTTTCAAATTAAAAACAGCAATGAAATCAATAAAACACAGGAAAAAAGGTACAAGACAGAGCGAAGCAATCAGAAATCAAAATTATGGTAGCTAAAGTATGATAAAACCGAATAAAAACCAAGACAGAAATTAATCAAGGTTAAAGAATAAAATAGGCTTTAAAACGAGACTTAAACAGTAAGAAGAGATGGGGCAAGTCTGATTGCAAAGGGTAATTGGTTCCAAAGTTTTGGTGCACAGACCGAGAAGGCACGGTCGCCATGAGCTTTACTGCGAGTTGTAGGGACAAGCAGCAGATGTTGATCTGAGGATCTAAGGGTCTGGGCAGGAACAAAGGGACGGAGTAGCTGGGACAAATAGGGAGGTGATAAAGCATGGAGTGATTTAAAGGCAAATAATAGAATTTTTAATTTTATCCGGTAGTGAACTTGAAGCCAATGCAACTGTTCCAAAACTGGTGTAACATGCTGCCACCGACCAGTACCAGTCAGGAAACGTGCCGCAGCATTCTGCGCCAGTTGAAGACGGGCAAGAGAAGACCTATTAACGTCATAAAGACCCGAGCTTGAGTAATCTAAACGGTAGGTGATGAAGGCATGGACAACTGGTGTCCATTTTCATTGAGGGTTCCATTATGACCCCAAGGTTGGTAATGGTGGATCTTATAGTGCAACATGAGTTACTCCGTCACACCGGAGTTTTCCTATAGTAGCCGGGAAAAGAGAAAGGTCCGACCTAGGGACTGAAGGAGAACTAGGGGCAAAGAGAATCAACTCAGCCTTTAAGTCATTTAGATGGAGAAAATTCACAGATAGCCAGGACTTTATGTCAGTAAGACAGTCGATTAAAGGCTGCACAGGATCATGGGTTTTTAGGGAGACATAAAGCACATCATCTGCATGGAGGTGATAGTTAATTTGGTGTTTTTTGAAAATTGCAGCCAGGGGTAAAATATATAAATCAAAAAGAAGGGGACAGAGAAAAGAACCTTGGGGGACACCATCATCACATTAAAACTTCATTCTTGGAAATAAGAGTTGAACCAGTTCAGAGCATCTCCTTGGATGCCAACTAACTGGTTCAGTCGCGTCAATAGGATCGCATGATCTACTGTGTCAAAGGCTGCTGATAGATCCAGCAGCACAAGGAGTACATGGGAACCTGAATCAGTGGCGAGCAATAAGCAACCAATAGGATGGGGGAGTGGAACATCAGATGGGGGTGCAATCTGGACCCTAATATTAATGATTTTTGTCAAGAAGAAGTTTAGGAATTGGGTGCACAACTCATCAGAGAAATTAAGAGGGGGAGAGTCATTAGTGGAAAGAACTGCGTTGAGAGTGTTGTATGAAACCCGTTGATTGCCTGAGTATTTAGTAATAATATTAGCAAAATAGTGGTAACGAGCCTGTCTAACCTCAATCTGATAGAGTACCCAAGAGTCCTTCAACTGTAAGTAAGCCGAGAGAAAATGGCGGAAAATTCGACTCCAGGTTCACTGTGAGATCTACAAAGAGAGACTGAATAGATATCAGCTAACTATAAAAGATGCTAGGGAATCGTTCTTTTCTGAAATCATCAACAGAAACATTAATAATGCACGGACTCTATTTGCAACAGTGGAAAGACTAACTAATCCTTTAGTGACAATAGCCCCTGAACTAAATTCTACCAGGGCTTGCAATGAATTTGCCAGCTTTTTCACTGAAAAGATTCTAACAATTAGATGGTCAATCTGTACCTCAATATCGAACCCACAACCAGTGCCATCCCCAATCAACAACAATGTAGAGATAATGTCTGAATTCCACGAATTAAACCAGAACAGCCTTGAAAAAATCATTATCCAATTAAGCTCCTCCTCCTGCTGTCTTGATATCCTACCCACAGCTTTTCTAAAGAAGGTTCTTCCTGTTATTGGTTCTGATCTTGTTCAAATAGTGAACTCATCACTGCTATCAGGTGTCTTCCCTCAGGCTTTAAAAACAGCAGTTATTAAACCACTGCTAAAGAAGAAAAATCTGGACAACACGTTAATGCAGAACTACAGGCCAATCTCTAATCTCCCATTCATCAGTAAGATTATTGAAAAAGCTGTGTTTCAGCAGTTAAATGGCTTCATAACAATGACAAACCGTTTTGATGCTTTTCAGTCTGGTTTCCGCGCTCACCACAACACCGAGACTGTCCTCGTCAAAGTATTTAATGACATCCGCATAAATACAGGCTGTGGAAGAACCACAGTGCTGGTTCTGTTGGACCTCAGTGCAGCATTTGACACTGTTGATCATGATATTTTATTGGAACGACTGGAGAGCTGGGTCGGACTCTCTGGTACAGTACTTGGCTGGTTCGAGTCTTACCTAAAGAACAGGGACTTCTATGTTTCAATAGGAAACTTTTCATCAGAACGAACAGAAATCACATGTGGGGTGCCCCAGGGCTCCATCCTGGGGCCCCTCTTATTTAATATCTACATGCTCCCACTAGGCAAGATTATAGCAACCAATAACATTAGCTAACATAACTACGCAGATGACACTCAGCTCTACATTACAATGTCACCAGGTGACTCTGAACCCATTCAAACCCTAAATCAATGCATTGACCAAATAAATGGATGGATGTGCCATAACTTTCTCCAGCTGAATAGAAACAAAACTCAAGTGATTATTTTTGGACCCAAGGAGGAACGATCAAGAGTCAGCACACAGCTTCAATTAATACAGCTAGAAACTACTGATCAGGTTCGAAACCTAGGTGTAGTAATGGACTCAGACCTGAACCTCCAGGGTCACATAAAGGCAATAACAAGGTCAGCGTTCTATCACCTGAAGAACATCTCTAGGATTAAAGGACTGATTTTGCAACACGACCTAGAAAAACTCATCCATGCGTTTATCTTTAGTCGGATTGATTACTGCAACAGCATCTTCACAGGTCTGCCTAAAAAGTCAATCAGACAGCTGCAGCTGATCCAGAACGCTGCCGCTCGCGTCCTCACTAGAACCAGGAAAGTAGAGCACATCACCCCAGTTCTAAAGTCCTTACACTGGCTCCCTGTAGCTCAGAGAATAGAATTTAAAATACTTTTACTAGTTTATAAATCATTACATGGCTTAGCACCAAAATATGTTGAAGACCTGTTGTCACAGTACCAACCACCAAGACCACTCAGGTCCTCCAACTCTACCATACTAAACATCCCTAGACTCAGAACTAAACATGGAGAAGCAGCTTTCACTTTTTATGCTCCCCTTATCTGGAACAGACTTCCTGACGAGTGTAGAGCTGCTGAAACTCTGAACTGCTTTAAATCGAGACTAAAAACCCATCTGTTTAGAATTGCCTTTGAGTAAATGCTTGATGTCATATGTATGAAATGTGTTCATGCTCTCTTGCTTTTTTAAATTTTTCTCTTGCTTTATTGTGTATCATGTGTAATGTGTGTTTCTTTTATGTGTTTTTTTTAAATCACCAAATCATGTAAAGCACCTTGAATTACCCTGCTGTTGAAAGTGTGCTATACAAATAAAATTTCTCTTGCCTTGCCTAAGAGACTTGAAGTTTATCCCTCTTCCATTTTCGTTCATATTTCCTGCATTCACGTCTAAAATTTCGAGTATGTAAGTTTAGCCAAGGATCTGGCTTTGCAAATGAGCATCTGGTCTTGGTGCCACCATGTTCAGTGAGGCAGGAAGACTGGAAATTAAGTAATATTTCATCTGCACCAGAGGGACTCGTTTGAAGTGAAGGAAGGTCAGTAAATAAAGAGGAAAATTGTGCTACAGTAGAGGGGGTAATAAACCATGTGCGACGCACAGAGATCCGATTAGTTGTAGTAATCCAGGATGCATCAATACAAAATACAATGGGAAAGTGATCAGATACATGCATAACATCAATGTGTAGACCATAGATCTTTACGTCATGAGAGAGAACCAAATCTAGGATATGGGATTGCTCCTGGGTAAGGGTGTCTACCAGCTGATCAAAGGCAAAAGAGTCCATTGTATTGCAAAAGTCCAGCACAAGAGATTTCCCGGGGCAACACACATGGATATTAAAATCACCTTGTATGAGGACCCGGTCATACTTAGGCAAAATTTCAGATAAAAAGTCAGAAAACTGAGAAATAAAGTTCATTTTGTGTTTTGGAGGACGATATACCAAAGCACAGAGGATGGATTGTGAAAAACATAGTTTGAAGGTGGACAACTCAAAGCTGGAAAAATTAGTCGGCAAAGTGACAGGTTTGCAGGGGATGCTGGATTTAAAAACTGTTAATAATCTGCGGCCACGTCCTGATTGCCTAGGCATATTAAAATATAGACAGTCGGCAGGAAGGAGTTCAGCGATAGCAGCTAACCCACCGGGAGCAGTCCAGGACTCCGTGATGCAGAGAACATCCAGGCTTCTGTCAGGGAAGTAGTCCTGAAGGATAAAAGAGTTATTGCCGATCGAGTGAACATTGATCGGAGCCAACCTGTATGGCGAACTCTGGCCAGAGCATATAAGAAGCAGAGGAAGCCAGTAAGCCACTCTTGAAAGAATTTTGTTAATAGTTTTGAAATTTTATTTTGAGCTTAAGTTTTTTTAAAGTAATTTGATGGACTATAGTGAAAATTAGAGAAGGGTGCAAAGAAATGTTGTTAGATGTGGTCGTAAAAGTGCTTCAATGCCTGCTTCCACCAAATAGCATTGTTAATATTGCTGGTTGTACGTAGAAAAAGGTAGAATATGGACTGATACAGAACAATGTTAAACCTATTGTTATGTAGCCTTCCATAACATTATTTAACATGCTGAAGGCAATTTGCAAAGCATCAGGAGAAAGCTATTTTTTTCATGTCCCCCCCCAAAAAAATGTACACTCTGAAATTTTACAGTTAATTGCAACCCCCCCCCCCAAAAAAAAATTTTTAAATAGGAAAATCTTCATTCTTTTCTTTTTCGGCCATTCTGGTACAGTTTTTTTTTTTCAGCGTTCACTGCGATCATTGTTATGTTGATGGCACAATTTGGGTCAACTTCTGCTTTCAGATGCCCCACATTTGACAGTAGATTATTTTGGTTTGGAGTGGACTTCATGCCTTTTTTCTGCAGCAGGTGGCAAAAAGCCTCAAACCTTTCTCCTCTACCATTGACAGTTGGTATGCAGTGTTTGTGTACATATGTTCTGTCTGATTTTGGCCAAACAAAGTGCTATGCAGTATGGGCAGCCATATGTACTTTTTGTCTCATCTGTCTAAAGGATATTGTTCATGAAGTCTTGTTGCCTTTTACAAGTCTAATGCTGGAAACATTAGTTGTGGGGCCATGTTCTCTTTAGATATAACTGACTTTGTCCTAGCAACCCTACCAAACAAGTTTTACTCACTCGGTCGTTTTGCAAACTATGCTGTGAAGAGCTTTAACATTTAATTAGCTCAACAAGGCCTCTAGAGTCAAAGATGGAGCTCTGTTTTTTATTCGTTTTTTTTCTCGCAATTGTTCTGATTTAGTTGAATTTGGTAGATTTGCTGAGAGGACTTGGAAGATTGAGAAATATCTATAGAGCCGATCACTTCTGTGAACCTTTTATCATGATTGAATGATTGTAGGTAGTTTGGAAACTGCGCTATAACCTTTTCCCACTGACTTGGCTTGCAACAACTGCTTCACCAACAACATATGTATGTTCCACACCAGCAAACTTTCAAAACTATTTTTAAAGAGGTTGTCACATCTGCTGGGGCTGAATTAATCAGGTGCATTTATATTCTAGCTGCCACTTTCCCCTCCAATTCTAAGCACTCAGCAAGGATGTATAGTTTCTCCAATGACCGTATTTCTCTCTAATAAATACTTGTCCCATGACTCATACCAAAGACTGATTGTGAAAAGGTACTTATCTGAAAGTCAATGTTGAATATGACGGTTTTTTAAAAGGTTTTTGTGGCACTAGTGACCTTCATTAACAGCAGATCAGACTGGAAATGGGTAGAGACAGAGGAGGGAGAGACATCTGGCAAAGGTCCAAGAGTCAGGAATCAGTAGCTAATAGCCTCTGTATATGGGCAACCAATATACAGAGGCTATTAGCTACTGATTCCTCTACCCCTACACCACACAACCAATGTTTGGTTCTAACCTGCACTAAGAACTGTTACTCTATCAAATCCAAAAAGAGTGGTTTAAGTATTTGCCTTGAATTAGATGGCCATTTTTCCCTTTTCGAAACAAGAAGACATGACATTTCACTGAGTCAATTTGTGTAACATCTCAAAGATGTTCAAAACACTCATGTAAAAATATGACAATAAAACAGGCTGTGTGGCCAAGGTCTCTTTGATAGACAAGTGTTGCAGCTGCTAAAATGTGTGACAAAATATGTGATATGTGATGTTCAGGTTACATTAGAGAAACCAATTAGAGCTAGAAGTTTAGAATTACGCTGCCCCTGGTGGTGGGATGTTCAACTAGTTCCCCTTTGTTAGTTCTGATCTTCTCTCTTTGTAGACTTTTGTTCTCTCTCTCTCTCTCTCTCTCTCTCTCTCTCTCTCTCTCTCTCTCTCTCTCTCTCTCATAATATATATATATATATATATATATATATATATATATATAAATATAATAATATATATATATATATATATATATATATATATATATATATATATATATATATATATATATATAATATATATATATATATATATATATATATATATATATATATATATATATATATATATATTATTTTATTTTTTGGTTGACACTTCGCATGTTTGGACAATTTTGTCTGGTTCTGGATGCTGTGCAGCTGAAATACATTTTTTTTACAAGACAGCTGTTATGATGCTAACCTTGGTGACAACAAGGTGTTTCTTTTTTTAAAACCAGGAGCAGCTGATTGACATCTTGAAAGCTCAAATAATATCTGAACCACGGCCCCAAATGCCAAAGGATTAAACAGAGACTAAATGGATGCAGAGTAGGACCAAAGACCAGATAGACAACGAGGAAGTTCAAACTATCTCTTCCATCGATCATAAAGGACAAAAATCACATCCCCAACTCCAACAACTTTTTGCTAGGCTTTTATCAGGCTTCTGGCATGATATTCTTAAAACCCCAACCTATAAACGTTTTAACATTTGTGCACAAAATTCAAAGGTAAGATTCATGCTAGAAAACCAACCAGTTTAAATGAGTTCTACCAATTATGCCACGATGACTGGTCAAATATCTGCAAGTCCTATTTGTTGTATAATTGTTGCACCCTGAGAAAGACACAAATCTTTAAAAGCCCAAAGTTGAAATCACTTTGAGGCCAATGATTGGTGTAATGCGAGAAGGAATAAGACACGTTTGCATATTTGAATTAGCATCTTTATTTGCTTTCATTATATTATACTTTGTGTTTTTTACATAAAGAGACATATTTCTTGTACACATATAGATTATATGGATAATTTGTTTCTGTTTACAGCATATGTACATGTTAAATAAATTTTAGATTAACACCAAGAAAATATTACAAGTGCAAGAATGCTCATTAGTTGCTAACTTTCATGGTCGCTTACCCTTTTCAATCACAATCAATGCAAAGCTCATGTGCTAAACTTTTCTGATAGATTATTTTTCTTGTCATTCACTAAAAAAATAAAACGTGAAAATAATCTTCACATACTTTGGAAATTCTTACCTGTTGTTACATTCAAATGTCTAATCAGAACAGGTTATAGTGAAATATTCTGGATAATATCCACATTAATTTTCATTCTATTTGGAAACTGAGACTGAATCTAAGAGTTGAAGTGAAGACAGAGAGGGAGATGTCCGTTAGATTAATTCCCCCCACATGTTTAAGTATTTCCTGCTAAGCAATCCCTATTCTACGCTGCATAAAACCTCAGCAAGTGCACATAACAATCTGATATTTCCTAAAGGAGTCCTTTGAAGAAGGGGTGAGAAGGTGAAATGAAACGGTGTGGGTGGGCGCTGAGGCAGGGTTTTCATGGAAAATGTGGGCAAACCACACAAGTCACTGCTGAGGCCATACTGTAAATTGACTCTTCCAAACTGAATGGTGAAAGAATGGGATGTGTGAGAACACAACCACTTGCAATGGCTCTTGTTATTAGTTTGTTTTGTCTTGTGTATATGCCTAAAAAATAGAGTGGCAGTATAAATGATTTGGATCAGAGGAGGCATTGTGGTATTTAAAGTCCTGATTTACCTAAAAAAAACAGATAAGGGAAGTGTACAGTTTATTTATGCTAATCAGGTGCTTTCTTTCTTTCATTGGTGCTAAAGGGTTCCCTGCAACATACCTCATATCTTCCAGAACATCAAACGTTTTGAGTATGTGTGCAACTTTTTCATTTTGCAAAAAAATTTACAAAAGAAAAAAGTTAATATTTACAAAAAATAGTATTGAATTTCTTGATGTTCCTTCACAAACGAATGCATAAAATTTAACACACAGCTGGTCTTAAGCTGCGCTGAGGTAACCAGCCAGAGTTCCTCGCATGCTTGCTTCCTCACACATTCAGAGAATCTATTTATACTAATATTTTACAGTTAATTCCTACGACGCGGCTGTACAGAGGCTGAGGTAAAAAGCAGGTGGTTTAGGTAAGCTCTAAATGAAAAGGAGGAAAACTGGTTGCCCACTTTATCTCCTGTGGAGAAGGGGGACAGAAAGAGACAGACGAATGGGAGGGATTAGGGTCCACACATGTTCTGATAATCGGACGTTCTCATCGTAAGCCAACAATAAAGAACAAAAAAAGCAGTCATTTGATTTTTGTTTGAAAACACAAAATATAAAGCTCAAATATTAGCCAAGTTTCTATTTGTGGTCAAGGTTAAATGTGGTTTTCATATTAAACAAGAAATCTCGAGGCCATGAGGCTGGAATGCCTCTTTGCCATCACCCTCATTTTTAGCTCCTTCTATGGGTATTCCATCAGATTCAAGTCAGGACGCTTGGCTGGGCCACTCCCCGACATTGATGTTACTTCTAGCAAGAAGAACCATGTTGGTAAAAATAAAAGATTACTTTAAACCTATATTTTACTGGGGTATGAATAATTCTGGGTTTCACTGCACATATACATACTTTAAAAAGGCCCTTATATAAACATATTGATCCTGGGGCAGATGTCAACATTAACTGTTTTTCATGTATCTCATGTACCTCATCAAAAAAGTGTGATAATGAATTAAAAATGTGTTTATAAACTACTACGGAAATACTGACAGAAACTATATGATGCATAGTTGTTCTAAAATTGCAAACTTTAACAAGAACACAAATCTTGCACACTTAAAGTCTACTAATAATTATCTGAGTGCAAGTATAATTCAGTATTTTAAAGGCAGATGTGCTTAGTGCATTCCTTTTTTCCACACTGGTAATACATGAGAATCTATTAAACTAGAGATTTGTGTTTTTTGTTATTGTTCTTGTAGCAACATATTTTAAACACAGTGGTTTTCATGGTGGTAAGATATTTAACATAAAAAAATCTTTATCTTTGAAGTTTTTTACACTGATTAACAATAGTCAGCTGGGAAATTCAGAAAAATTTATGGAAAGGCTTTGAGATAGACCTCTTAAGGGCAAAAATAGAAAATACTTTATATATTGAAATCATTATGTTTGACCTTGTTCCTTTTTTCCCAAGTGTACTCCTGATGTATTTCAGTTTTCAAGGGCTCCAAACCTTTCTCTTAGCCCTCGCCCTACTCAGTGGAAACAAATGGGAGGCCCTACCCCTTAGGCAAATAAGGTTAGGGGCTAAGAGGCAGCAACAAGGGGTGAAATGAGATTCAGCCACTAAAGGGCATCTGCTTTATGAGATCATCACATACTGTGACTATAGGAGGTGCTGTTTCTTCTGTACACCTCCCATCTGTTCTTCCCACCACAAAATAAATACAGATAAACAAATATAAAATAAACAGATATCTAAAATTTTGAGGAAAACAGAATTCAGACAGATTTATTTTGTGAGCTTAATGTCAGAAATGCCCGCTCCTATCATTTAAGGGAACTGATCCCACAGGGTGAAGCACATACGCTACTACTTCAAGTGGAGCGTGTCAGAATGTCTTTTCACCTGTGACTTTATGTTTTATCGAATTAGACATGAAAAGAAAATCGAGCCAAACTTACATTTGTAGTCATCTGTTTTTGACCACAAAAAAGAAAACAAATGGCAATTTTTTTTAACTTAATACATCACAAATGAAAATGAAATTACAGCTTATTTTAATTTATCTTCCATCAATGGTGTCTGATGAGAAAATCCCAAATTAGCAAAACATGCGCAGAGCGATTACACTCACAAAGACAACATGTGGTATATTGCTATAAAATCTGTGTTTTCCACATTCTACGTGGCTTAAAGACAGACGAATCGGTGTGCATATATATGCAAAACGTCGCTATAAGTGAGTACATTTCAGTGTGGTGACTCCAAATGCAGATTTGCACACAAAAGCACCTTTGATTAGAGAGGAAATGGTTTGACAGACAGCTTGATAGATATCATCGACCATACATAGAGATTGAGCCTTGATTTGTCAAGAAGTGTTAAGAAACAAAAGTACTTTTTTGTGTACAACTTTATATATGTTGGTTATTTTCTCACCCTGAAGGGTCTTTTTTTTCCATGCAGTTTATTCCTTGTTACTTGTGCCTCAAACGGCTTGACTAGGTGATTTGAGGCAGGTTTTATGGTGAACAAAGCACTACACATTGACTAATCTAAGCCAACCATGATGCTTAAACATGGTAAAGATCTTCTTTTATGTGGTAGTTCTAACATTGATTTAGTTATGTAACTTTATTGAGCCTATGTACTCATGCATTTCTTCCAAACAGTGTGACATATTGGAGGCTAGTGTCTAAACTTCAGTCAGGCTTTTGGTTGTTGCCCTTTTCTTTTTTTAATCGATACATGTGAAGCATGGAGGATTCTGTACAATCAGAGAGAGAAGAAGAGAAGCAGACTGTTAAGATGGCTTCACACTGAATAATACTGTTACTGTAAACCTACTACTACTTCTATTGAGCCAAAAATAAAAATTAAAAAATGCTCCATGGAAACGTGTCAATGGCAATTGGCAGGACAGGATGAAGGCTGAAACGTGTTATAAAGACTGAGCACAGATGGATTTGCAAAGAAAAAAAAAGGAGGAAAAAGTTTGTCTGCAGAAATCTCACACAAGAGTCTCAATACCATCGGGTTTGGAGTGACACACTCATCCGCAGAGTCTGCCATGTCCTCATGAATATTTTCATCCGCATCCAACATTGGTTTCAGCCTGCTGAGCGAGTTTGTGCATTCAAATGTGTTCACAGTTGCTGCTAAAGTCGTGGAGTTGTGCTGCTAAAAGTGTTGCTATTCCAACCTGTCAGGCGACAACTTGATTCCAGTTTTTCCAGGGAAACTAAGTGCATGCATAATACCTTTTGTTTGGCTCCAACCCCCCCTCAAAAAGAATATCCACAAAATCTTTTCTAGATAAAGTCTTGTCACTCCCTGTTGGCCAGAAATATTCACAGATTCCATGTTTCTTCCCATTTTTCTTTAATCCTCATGCATGGTTCTCGTGGCGTAAAGGATCATGAGGGTTAGGTGAGATCGACGGCAGGCTGTATTGATGGTTGTTGGATGGTGACGAGGTTGGTGAGGAGAGGGCAGCTCCCCCTGTAGGTCTCTCAGACGGACACGGGGCAGGTGATCACCCTGTCCTCCAGCATGACGCTGACTACTAGGAAGACGAAGTACAGCATGAACATGATGAAGCCCAAAAGCTTGCTCATGCGCCATTTGCACGCAGCGATAGAGATGATGACGAAGAGGAGCATGAGGAAGAGGAGCACGATGGCGCAGAAGAGGCCATTGGAGCTGACCTCTACTGGGATGAAGCCACGGAACATGGACCACATTAGCCAGGGAAATGGCAGTCTGCAAAGATACAACCAGATTGTGAGTGCTGAGACAAATGTAAGGACTAACTGTTCAGTGCAGTGTCTCATACAGCAGTAATCATTGCCTTAATCCTATAACTCCAGCTGTTCAGTGAAGGCTTAAGAGATTGTTAGAGAACATTAATGAACAAAGAGCTTCACAAAGACCAAGGGACAAAGCACACAGGTCAGAGAGAAACAATATTGTAAGCTTTGAACATCTCAAGTAGAACTGTTCTATCCATCATCTGAGAATGGGAAGAGTATGGCATAGCTGCAAACCTGCCAAGGCATGGCTGCCACCTAAGATGACAGGCTGAGCAAGGAGAGCAGTAATCAGAGAAGTAGTAAAAAGGCCAATGGTAACTCTGGAGGAGCTGCAGAAGCCACAGCTCAGGTGGGAGAATCTCTTGACCAGATGGCTATTAGTTGCAAAAAATAAAAAGTACATAAAGTTCTGTTTACATTTCGCTGCAGGAAAGAAGGTGCTGTGATCAGACGAGGCTAACATTGTACTTTCTGGTAATTCTTTGCTCAAAACTAACATTGCATATCATCCTGAACACATTATCTCCTACATTGGTGGTGGCAGCATCATGCTGTGGGGATGATTTGCTTCTACAGGGACAGCGAAGCAGGTCAGAGTTGATGGAAAAATGAATGGCACACTCTTGGAAGACAATCTGTGCAATGCCGCAAATAAATTGAGACTGGGGTGAAGGTTTACTTTCCCAAGAACATCGTCTTCTTTTGCAGGTTTGTTTTACCTTATCCCTATAGTTATATATTCATATCTAATTTTTCCACAAATGGATTTATAATTTATGATAAATGGCAATAACAAACATCTTACAATACAAACACATAACACATACTGCACCAGAAGTCATAGATTTTTAGAACCGAAATTGCATCAACCTTGTTCAGTCTTCTCTTCCTAAATATATTTTTACTGTTTTGCCACATTCACATTGTTGGTTTCACTTTTTTTTTTTTGATTTCTATGAATATTTCGAACAATCTTTTAAGCACAAGAGAAAAGCCATATTCATCTGGTCTCCCTGGACAAAAGGGATTAATTTACAGCACACTGCGCTTTTTTGTTGACACCTGCTGAGTAAAAATTCCCAAATAAAATCACTTTAATGCAGTAGCATACTTTTACACTAAAAGGCTTGCTGCACTTGTCTAACAGTGAGCTCTTGAGGATTTTTCTTACTGTCTGAGTGGGGCAAGATAAACCTCGGGTCCTCATCCAACCTTTTGGTTTACTTTCTTGTAACTATTTTACCCCCCCAAATGTTATAGGTTCCAACAATTATGACAAATAGGAATTTTCAAACGTTGGATTTTTCTAAAATTTTTCGTTGTAAGATTGTAGTACTGCCATAAAACTTAATTTATTTTATTTTATATCTTTGGCATTAACAGAAATGTTAATACATTTGCAGGCTGCTATATGACCTGATAATGCTTTTTCTCTTTTCACAACCACATTACAACCTAAAAAATTGCTTTAAATGCTGAAATGTATCATGTAAAGAAGAAAATATGTCTTAGAGAGGATCCTGAGGACACAGTCATTATAACCTCATTTTACCTTGAGGTCCACACAACAAAAAGTTAAGCTCAGGCTTAAAATTCTGAGATATGACGTACCCAACAGTTATGTCAAAGATGTTGGAGCCCACAGAGCTGGATACAGCCATATCACCCAGACCCTTGCGTGCCACAATGACACTGGTGATGAGGTCAGGGATAGAGGTTCCAGCTGCTAATATAGTCAGACCCATAATCTCCTCTGTAATCCCAATGGTTTCGCCAACCTGCAAAGACAAAAAAAAAAGAAAAAGAAAAAAAGCTCTAGGGTAAATACAACCTCATCTTTTGTTCCAGCAATTTTTAATGTCCTGGTGATGCTTCTTATAGGAGTGACAAAACTCTGACAGCCAGTTATGTTTGGAATGATACAGCTGTAATTATGTTTAATCAAATGTCAAGGATGTAGAATAGTAGGGTAAGACAATGAGTTTTGTTTATTACACGAGGATATGCTAACTGAGGGGCATTTTATGCTGTTGCATTGATGTTTTTAATCAAAACTTGTCAGGTTGTGTGTACCTGGTGAGCCCACCACACCATTAGATAGGAGAATGCTGCAATCCAGCAGATGGCCCCCAGGAATGTAACAGGGAAGAACTTTTTGGATGACTGAAAAACAAAAAGAAAAGGTGAATATATTTTGTCTAGAAGAGAGAAGTTCTTGAAAAAGGCTTGGAAAGTCACCGTTTTCCTGACGTCAGGAAGAGTTAGCCACAGGGGTAGGACGATGGGTATGATGAGGAGGTAGGTGAGGCGTTTGCGGTTGGAGTCGGGCCAGGACAGGCTCAGAGGCTGGTCCTCCTCTTCCTCATCTTCAGCCTGAGAGCAGTTGCCACAAGATGAAGGAAAAAAAGCAAAATGAAACAGCTGTTATGAAATAAATCAATAAAAAACATGCATTACGCACGTTAAAACATGTTATTGTTTTTGTTTGTTTCCAATCTGTCACGTATTGCTGCCATGCCGGTGTCCATATAATTCAGTCCACTATTTGGAATTAATTAGCAGCTAAACACGAAGCAAATAACCTAATGGGCTGAGTCATGCATTTTGCATGTGCATTAAATGTGATGAAAAAAATTCACTATAGTCCTTCAGCTTGATAAACGGTCTCATCAGGATGCACCTTTCCTTTGCAACCATCATAATGAGGAAGGCAGCAACACGACAACAGACAGAGGTCTGCAGGAACTGACAGCACGACCTGGAAGTCTGCGTGCCTTTGCTTACCTTAAAGGGATAGCAAAGTTTTTTTTAAAGTACTGTTCAATTGAAAAGTTATAAGCAGTCAATATCCTACCTGCAGTATATCACTCTAGTGGCATTTATATATAAATCCAAATAAGCTGATGAGGAAGGCTGAAGCTAACGACCAATCTGAAATGGGCCCAGACCAGTTTATGCAAATCGTACTTTATGAACCTGTCATAACGATTGCATTGATCGGTTCATTACAAACAAGCCGAAGATTGTTTACATGTGAGATGCTGGTGGTGCACGACCGAGCATCCTGCTGTGTGAAGCACAAGCTAAATACTGAACATAAAGCGTTCCAGGCACAGAGTTCGAAGAGTAGATGTGAGACTGCCTTTGTTGCCCAGCAGAAACGGCACATCAGTGTGTCGGCCATATTGTGAGTGGCAAGTTCTTCTTGGGAGACCAACAGATCTAGGTCTGGAAACTGGGCTTCCCAGATAAAAGCGGCACAAGATTTACATTTAACAAACCTATCATTGAGACAATGATGAACAATACCTGCAAATAAACAAAGGAAAGTGCAACCAACGTGACACAAAATGGGGCTAAATGTATTAAAACCCTTATTTACCTCTGAAAGTACACTAAACTGCTTCACCATATGTAGTAGCATTTGTAAACTAAGTAACCTTAATTTGTTTTATTTTTAGTATTATTCTTATTTTTAATATTAATACATAATGAATTAACTGTGCTTGTGACTAAACAAAATGAAAATTACATCTAAACTCTAAAGCTCCCATTTAAGAAATTATTTGCATAAAAGGGTTTAGTATCTGAACACTGTCAGATATGAAGGTATTGACCTAAAATACTCAATATTACATGTAAAACCGGTCATAAGGTGTGGCATAATTAGGCTGCAGCCTTATAAACATAAACCTCAAAAAAAAATTTGTTCAACACTGAAATATTTATTTGACACCATTTATTTCGAAGCCATGGAATTAAACTTTATTTTGTTCCAGCTTCTGTTGTTGTTTTTTTAAAGGCAGCCAATGTTCGTTCCACCAAGTCTTGACAAGATCACATTTCAAAAACAGGTCAGAAGCTGCAGCAGCCAGCAAAATCTCTCTGTCACTATTTTTCATAGTAAAGGTTGGAGAACTCTCAGTTTATCAAAAAACAAAACAAAACAAAAAAACGTACGATTTATTGGGTCACATCCACAAACTCCATGATGGTCTCACAGTTGGTTCCTCAGTTTGCATTTTTAAAACAATATTTAAAAATTATAGTTTTTGGTAAGTTGCTTTGTTCTACATCTCTAATATTTTTGCTTTTTACTATTGTTTACTCATTATAAGTTCTCAGTTACTCTGACAATAAAATGCTTAACATGTTCCATGTTGTTTTATGTGTTTTTACACAGGTCGATTAGTGGGCTACCTCCAAACTCTATTTACTGTATAAATAATCTTCAGTTTGTGTGCAAATAGCTGCCTAATGCAAATTGGCAACACTTTTAAAATATATAAAATACTGATTGGACTTTAGATTTTAGTAGTTTTAAGACAATACAAGTTTCCTTTGACCGTGGTTCCTCCTCCAAGCTGTTATATTGAGGCTCCAAGTTAGACTTACCCTTAAGAGTTAAGATATGAAATGCTTATAACCCTCTAGAACTTCTCTTCAACAACCCTGAACAATCCCTGTAAGATGCACAAGCCTGATGACCGATTTGGTCTCTTTCAGCAGTGGGGCTCATCAGCGTTGACTGCAGATGTCGGCTTTGCAATCCCAACCCCTTGGGTCTGACTGGACCTGCTACCAGAATGCCAAGTAAGCCACAGAGAGTCGGTGATTACCACGAAACATCCCCGCAGCTAAATCATATTTTCTATTAACTCACAGGCTTGCCTTGGTTCTGAACTGAAGTGGTGCAACAACAGACACTTCTGGCAGCAGATATTTGTCTCTTCCCCTTTGAATCCAATTAGAGGGGATCATAATGGGCCATGGAGACAAGCAAAGAGCAGGTTTGCACATGCTTATGTGGGTGACCCAGAGCTTGTCCTGTGGCCTTGTGTGACTGACGTTAGCAAGACATAAGAAAGAGCATACAAGGAACAAACAACGAGAAGAGGGATGTACAGTGAAACAGCTGCTGATAACAGGTGCTGCATTGTAATTATTTAAAGAAATCCTTAACATCCTCAATTAGATCAGCTCTGCATACCTACAGAGCGAAGCAGCAATC
The DNA here is from genome assembly GCA_963556495.2 of Valencia hispanica. Classification (NCBI taxonomy): domain Eukaryota; kingdom Metazoa; phylum Chordata; class Actinopteri; order Cyprinodontiformes; family Valenciidae; genus Valencia; species Valencia hispanica. The sequence goes on from OY747714.1 coordinate 32,277,383, forward strand.
TTTAAAAAAGAATGGCCGTAGTATGAATCATGAATCATGTGACACCCATCCTGCTGTGACAGTTACAGCTGCTAAGCATCGCTCGGTAACCTTGGTAATCAGAGCTGCCTAACAAAAGGCAGTGCTCGCTTCTCTTCTCTTCTCTTCTCTTCTCTTCTCTTCTGCTCTGCATCCTCATTTCTACCTGTTCTCCATATCCAGATGGCTGCATTGTTGCCTGAATTGAATTTCATAAGACTTTAATAATCCCCAAAGGAAATGTTATATCGTTGCATGATTGATTACTTAGGAAGAGAAGATAAATACAGAAAAAATGGAAATATGTTGAACAAAGAAGCAAAGAGAGGAGCAGGGGCTGAAATCTGCTGGAATTAGGACGGGTGCATAGTGGAGTTGTTTAGGTAACTTCAATGCACCTTTCTTAACTAAAACATGGAGATGATTCTGTCAGCTTTCGATAAGACTTGGAATTAAACAACAGTGCATTCCCAATTTTTCTTTATATTCCCTATCTTGCCAGAGATGAAGATGGAGTGGAATTTATGGTTTGAAATTCAAACCATCTTGTTCTCTGTTTTGCTGATGCTCCGTGTTTCAGAAAGCTCCACCAGCTGCTCCCATGAGTAAGCACCTTCATCATTGAATGTTAGAAAAACAATAATTATTTTCAGAACTCAACTAATTCCTTGGAAAATGTAGAGAAAACCTTCACATAAAATGCTAAGATTAAATAAGACATAAAATGACTCAACAAAAATCTAACTCCCCTAATTAATTGCTTTTTGAACAGTAAATAAATGAAAGATGTGTTTTTTATTCCATTGTTCTACAGAATTTTTGAGAGCCTTAAAATAAAAATCTTTATTTAATGTCCTACATTCTGAAATACATATATATTTCTAACCCCTGTTCCCATACAATGTAGCCTACTACCAGCAGGGGTGCCAATAAGTGTGGGAGATTATGCTACAACAGTAAATGTTACATTCATTCTTGCATTTTATACATCTTTACCAGGGGTGCCAATCTGGGGTGTCCCCGTCTCCTTGCAGGTTCTACAAAATATTACTAAAATCATGTCATCTGTAAATATTTTTTGATTTGCAGAGCAGCTTTTACATAAATTAAAGTTACAGTTGTAAACCGTAACGTTGCTTGTGTATGATTTGCTTAACATGGTTTGTGAGCTGAAACATCCCATGTTGCCCGTGCCCCCGACTCTAGCTTGGTTCTGAAATGCCAGCCCCTTGGGGGCCTTTCCTGCCTTGTGGTGCCTCAGTTGGTAACACTGCCAACTCTGTGCTTAAAGGGACTGACTTTTATCAGACACCACAGAGATGCAAGGGGTGGCCTGACATTTGGCTGATGTTTATTTTTCTTTTTTCTCTTAGAGGTGAGCGTTTGCTCTCGGCAGCTGGCGTGAGGCCAAAGTTACTCTATTATATAATTGTTCAAAGAAAGTGCAAAGCCTTCAGCACAGTTACAGTAAGCCAGCAAACCTGATGTATTTGTTGATTCCGCTTGTAAGTATCAAGTTATGGGTTAAACACAATCTTTCTGAGACAGTCAGTCCTGCAGCATGCACATACTGTACTTATGTGGAATTAAGGTGAGGTGCCAGAAACGTTTTATGTCAATTTATGTCAAAATTAGATTTACTTCAACACCTACAGTCCTTTTTTCACAGCATTAGTCAAGGCATGGATGAGGGCTATTTTTTCCCTTTTTTTACACGTTACATTTGGATCTAGCATTAAATCCTGTCATGGATAAACACATGACACATGCAACAAAGATTTCTCTAAATTCCTTTCATGTGATTAGTCACAGGATCCTCAGACTTCTTTGATTTTCCAGTATGAAGCAGAGGCTGTATGGTCTCTTAAAGAAAAGATCTTTTTTTTTTTTTGCTCAACAAACAAAAATCCTAAATATAGAAAGAGATTTTGCAGCGAATCAAACTCTGCTAGGGATGTTTTAGGGTTTTCTATTGTTAAATCCAACTATCTTCCAATTTTATGGGAAACATGTCTATATGTTGTAGCTAATGTTTGTATATAAGAGTTTTATTAAGAAACAATACAAGAAGTCTAATTCAGGTATTAATTTGACCTTAACAAGTCCCTTATTCCTTGTTGTCAAGGCTTCAGATGGAACAATCAGTATGACTGGGCCTCTGGTGGCACATAATGGCGTGAGCAGTTTCCAGTAACTTCCTGGGTGACACAGATGGGTGCACTGTGGGACAGAAAACTAAAAATAGCAACATGTAAGAATTAGGCGTGCCAATAAGCATCCAGGTCTATCAAAGTTAGTGAGTCACCTCCTGAGAAATGTTCTTCTATACACACAAATATCTTCATCTCTCACCAGTCCAAAAGGGATAATTTTTAGATTTTTTGTGATTCGGAAAGATGAGGCATTGTTTTCTTTTTAACAGAAGCAGATATTTTAACGGCTTGAGGGCTGTTTCATTTCTTTATTACTATTTTTGAACACAAAGCATTACTGGAGAATGTGAATATGACTTGCAGTGGATCAATACAGACATGACCGTATTTTGTACTCTGATATCCTTCAGTACGACTCCCACACCAGTTTACATTTATGGTCCACAGCATTTGTCCTAGAATAGAAAACTGTCTACCAAACCAGTACAGTATACATGTTTCGTGTAAAGAAATCTAATGTTTTCCAATTTAAATCAGTTCTCAAATATTTTATTAAACTTTATAATTTCACCTGAATAATACTGAAACTTGTTTATGTAAAGGTGCTAATAAGTTTATATGCTCAAAAATACTCTGCAATACAAGTTCATCTTTCTGAAATAAAAATAATAATAACATCAAATCAACAATTATGTGGATTTATTTGACAGACAGTTATTGAGAGTTATATAAGACAGTAATCGTTGTAAATACTGAGAGAATAAGGCAGATCCTGTTTATCTAGCCATACCAATGACCCCTTCATAGTTAGAATCCTTTAAGATGACATAACTCTGAATCAAATTTTTGATACTTGTTTCAACTGAAGTTCATCTTCCTCACATTCTCGTTTTGTTTTCAATTGTTCTTATTCCTTATGTGTCAAAACTTCTATAATACCATTATATTTAATTGAAGCGACTGGAGAACTGGGATCTGGGACTTATAAATGGAGCTGAGAAAAATCACATGTAGGGACCCCAAGGTTCCATCTTGATATGGGACAGTGAGAAGCTGGAATCAACCCTCCAACTACTCTAGGGAGCCACAGTCGCCCCACAGTCGATAAGATACCATTACTACACACGACACACAGCTCTACATTACAATGCCACCAGGTGACTATGAACTCCCCCAGGAGCTGAACAGATAAATAGAACAAATCAATGCATGGATGTACCATGACATTATTCAGTTGAACAGAAACAAAACTTTTGGACCAAAAGAGTAACCAAGAGCCAGCACACAGCTTCAGCTATTGCACGTACAAATGACTGACCAGGACTGACATTTGAGTGTAGTGATGGACTCAGACCTGAACCTTCAGAGACACATAACGACAATTACAAAGTCAACCTTCCATTGGCTGATGAACATTTCCAGGATCAAAAGACTGATGTCCCAACAAGATCTTGGGAAACTCGTCCATGCATTTATCTTTAGTCGAATTGATTACTGCAAGAGAGTCTTCACAGGTCTGCCTGAAAAGTCAACCAGACAGTAAAACTAGGAAAGTAGAGCACATCACCCCAGTTTCCTAAGTCCTTACACTGGCTTCCTGTTGTACATAGAATCGACTTTAAAATACTTTTATTAGTTTATAAATCACTGAATGACTTAGCACCAAAATATATTAAATATTTGTTGTTGTTTCAACCTTCCAGACCACTTAGGTCTTCTGGTTCAAGTCTACTCCGCATCCCCAGAATCAGAACCAAACATGGAGAAGAAGCATTCAGTTTTCATGCTCCTCTGATCTGGAACAAACTTCCAGAAGACAGCAAAACTGCTGAAACACTGAATTCCTTTAAAATCAAGGCTAAAACCCCACTTGTTTAGAGCGGCCTTCGATCAATAAACCGAACAACATAAATTGTGATTTGTTTTTCAACTTGTCATCATTTTCCTTTGCCTGCCACTGCAATGTAATATTTGGGTGGTTTGTTTCATTTCTTTTTATTCATATGAAGCACTTTCATTTGTCATTAATCCTTTAGTGACAGTAGCCCCTGAACTAAACTCTACCAGGGCCTGCAATGAATTTGCCAGCTTTTTCACTGAAAAGATTCTAACAATTAGACGGTCAATCTGTACCTCAATATCGAACCCACAACCAGTGCCATCCCCAATCAACAACAATGTAGAGAAAATGTCTGAATTCCACGAATTAAACCAGAACAGCCTTGAAAAAATTATTATCCAATTAAGCTCCTCCTCCTGCTGTCTTGATATCCTACCCACAGCTTTTCTAAAGAAAGTTCTTCCTGTTATTGGTTCTGATCTTGTTCAAATAGTGAACTCATCACTGCTATCAGGTGTCTTCCCTCAGGCTTTAAAAACAGCAGTTATTAAACCACTGCTAAAGAAGAAAAATCTGGACAACACGTTAATGCAGAACTACAGGCCAATCTCTAATCTCCCATTCATCAGTAAGATTATTGAAAAAACTGTGTTTCAGCAGTTAAATGGCTTCATAACAACGACAAACCGTTTTGATGCTTTTCAGTCTGGTTTCCGCGCTCACCACAGCACCGAGACTGTCCTCGTCAAAGTATTTAATGACATCCGCATAAATACAGACTGTGGAAGAACCACAGTGCTGGTTCTGTTGGACCTCAGTGCAGCATTTGACACTGTTGATCATGATATTTTATTGGAACGACTGGAGAGCTGGGTCGGACTCTCTGGTACAGTACTTGGCTGGTTCGAGTCTTACCTAAAGAACAGGGACTTCTATGTTTCAATAGGAAACTTTTCATCAGAACAAACAGAAATCACATGTGGGGTGCCCCAGGGCTCCATCCTGGGGCCCCTCTTATTTAATATCTACATGCTCCCACTAGGCAAGATTATAGCGACCAATGACATTAGCTACCATAACTATGCGGATGACACTCAGCTCTACATTACAATGTCACCAGGTGACTCTGAACCCATTCAAACCCTAAATCAATGCATTGACCAAATAAATGGATGGATGTGCCATAACTTTCTCCAGCTGAATAGGAACAAAACTGAAGTGATTATTTTTGGACCCAAGGAGGAACGATCAAGAGTCAGCACACAGCTTCAATTAATACAGCTAGAAACTACTGATCAGGTTCGTAACCTAGGTGTAGTAATGGACTCAGACCTGAACCTCCAGGGTCACATAAAGGCAATAACAAGGTCAGCGTTCTATCACCTGAAGAACATTTCTAGGATTAAAGGACTGATTTTGCAACACGACCTAGAAAAACTCATCCATGCGTTTATCTTTATTCGGATTGATTACTGCAACAGCATCTTGACAGGTCTGCCTAAAAAGTCAATCAGACAGCTGCAGCTGATCCAGAACGCTGCCGCTCGCGTCCTCACTAGAACCAGGAAAGTAGAGCACATCACCCCAGTTCTAAAGTCCTTACACTGGCTCCCTGTAGCTCAGAGAATAGACTTTAAAATACTTTTACTAGTTTATAAATCATTACATGGCTTAGCACCAAAATATGTTGAAGACCTGTTGTCATGGTACCAACCACCAAGACCACTCAGGTCCTCCAACTCTAGCCTACTAAACATCCCTAGACTCAGAACTAAACATGGAGAAGCAGCTTTGAGTTTCTATGCTCCCCTTATCTGGAACAGACTTCCTGACGAGTGTAGAGCTGCTGAAACTCTGAACTGCTTTAAATCGAGACTAAAAACCCATCTGTTTAGAATTGCCTTTGAGTAAATGCTTGATGTTATATGTATGAAATGTGTTCATGCTCTCTTGCTTTTTTTTTTATTTTTCTCTTGCTTTATTGTGTATCATGTATAATGTGTGTTTCTTTTATGTGTTTCTTTTAAATCACCAAATCATGTAAAGCACCTTGAATTGCCCTGCTGTTGAAAGTGTGCTATACAAATAAAATTGCCTTGCCTTGCCTTGCCTTGCCTTGCCTTGTCCTGTTGTTGAAATGTTCTATTCAAATAAAAAGCCTTGCTTTGAATAGAATTGGGGAGGGTCAGTATTGGTAAAAAACAGGGGATTATTCCCCTAAACTTAGTGACCTGTTTTTTTGTGTGTTTTTTTTATTCAATGGCGAGTATCAGTGCTGCAATGGGTTTTTTAATGTTGCCATCTTGTAAAGATGGTGACCTTAAAAAACCTTTAGAGCCAAATATGGCTCTAAAGTGCAAATAGCTGAGTTTGCCCACATTTCAGTGGATAAATGTATTAACTATTCATTCAGGGGAAAATCTGATAAATGTTATATAAATTGCAACCAGAGCAAAAAGCATTGCTCTCTCAAAGATCAGCGGCATTTGTGAAACAAGGAAGTGTTTCTTTTTTGTTCTTACGATATACCAGAAATTAGACAATTCTATATATGTATACTATGCTGCATGTAATAATTATACAGTCTGATGCATTATGAACTTCTACGAGCGCTTCTTACTTTTCACAAATGACATTATTATTATTAACATTAATAATTTTTTACAGTCTGTTTTAGTTATTGATTTAGAAATACCATTACTAATGTGATTCCTTCCTTCCTTCCTTCCTTCCTTCCTTCCTTCCTTCCTTCCTTCCTTCCTTCCTTCCTTCCTTCCTTCCTTCCTTCCTTCCTTCCTTCCTTCCTTCCTTCCTTCCTTCCTTCCTTCCTTCCTTCCTTCCTTCCTGACTGACATTACTTTCTCATTATTATCATAACACTCCAACCAAAATCTGATGTCCATACATGTGTACGCCAGGTCCTAAGAGGTTAGGTTTCTATTCCTACAATTTTGAGAAGTGCTTCAATCTTGCGAGGACATGGAGCTCACTGTGAAGACATTTTCTTCTCTTTCTTGATCCCTTCTGAAGCAAAGACAAGCGTAATAAAACTGTTATGAACAATGATTACGTTGTAACAATGATTACGTTGTAATCATTGTTCACTGCAATGAACCGTGCTGTGAAATGCAACATGGTAGACACATACACACAGAGGAACTATCTGATAGTTGTGCAGTCTAAACTTCAACTACTATATAAAGCACTATGAAAAAGTTTTTGAATTGCTTTAGATTTTTCTCCAATGCTTGATTTTTTTTTTCATCAGAAATGTTTTCTGATTCTCTAAACTGAGATTTCTGACCGCATTCTGTAGCAGGTAAGATACTAGGGGCGATAATGCACCTTAAAGTTGGTTGCCAACTGCCGTTAAAACACAAGAAGAAGAAGAAGAAGAAGAAGAAGAAGAAGAAGAAGAAGAAGAAGAAGAAGAAGAAGAAGAAGAAGAAGAAGAAGAAGAAGAAGAAGAAGAAGAAGAAGAAGAAGAAGAAGAAGAAGAAGAAGAAGAAGGAGGAGGAGACGAAGAATAATAATAAGAAGACGAAGACGAAGAAGAAGGTCAGATACTAACCCCTGATACCTACTCTGCAACACTACTTCAAAATATCTATGGCTCTTAAGTGAAATAAATACATGAATGGAATATTTTTGTCTTTTAGTGCTATATAAATAACCTGCATTGTATTAAGTGGCTAATAATCATGAAGCAACCACACACATTTTTCACAAACAATTTGGTTAGAAGAATTAGGAAAAAGCTGAAGGCCTTAATACCTAACCCTAAAACCCTGCACGATGACATAAAGTTTTTACAACATTACTATATAGAACTTTAAGTATTTAAAAAAAAAATTCTGTTTCAGGCAAGGGTTTAGCTCAGCTTCTCCGTCACTTTGATGTACAGGGAGAAATTCCAACACATCTGCTGTTTGTTCTCTTCTAAACATGTGACTTTGAATCGCTGCCCATTTGCGCTAGAGCCGTCTGCTTGCCCGGCGGGTTGCCACATTCAGCCTCCATCTTTAATGCCAGCACAACTGTTGAAGGTGCGGTTCTGCGTGTGGCCAATCGTCAAAGAAGTCTCGTTTAGAGCACCCAGCAGTGGCAAGCTGCAGGTGAGCGAGGACTGTGATTATAGAACTCTGTGGGAGGAGGCGGGTCGTTGGCAGGTCTGGCCGCAGATGGAGGGGTGCATGCTGGGAAATTATCAGCTGCAGTGGCCTATGCCATAATCTGTGCCACCTTTCCATCGGTCACACTCACACAGTAACAAAAGAACAAATTAAAGGCATAAACTATTTATAAATGCCTCCCTAACTGTGAATTGGTCTGTTTCCTTTAAATAGCATGATCCTGCTGCACAAAGTGCAGATTTGTTCGTCAAAGCTGCTGTTTTGCTTGTGTTGAATAATCTTACCGTCTCCCCCTCTTGCCCTGCTGTCCCGTTCATAGGTGGGGTCACCTCTACTTCCACGCTGGAGCTGTTTGGAAGGTTCTTTTCTATGGAAACACACATGAATAATCAAGCATTACGTTTTTAGGAAAAATAAAAGCTCACACTACCTGAAATATGAGTGATGTAATAAATTATTCTTTTTCCTACGTGTTACAACTCTCATTTTTAATTACTCATTGCTCATCTGGCAGTAAACAGATTTTCTTTCTGTTCATTAAAAATATTACGCAACATCATAATTTCCTTCAGAATACAGGATACTGGCTTTGGCAAAGGGACTGTGCTGTTACAGTAGTAGTAGACTCATAGCCCTAAAGAAATTTAACTACTGGACACAATGTATGGTATTTAAGCACAGGATGTACCAATAGTAGCTCCTGCATTCAAATGTTGTTTATTTTGTGAATTTATGTTAAAGTGTTTTATGTTTAACTTCAGTGGACTCAGTTTAAACCATATATAGGTAAATATTTGTGTTTTTTACTATTTATTTTTAACTATATATTTTAATATTTTACATTTGACTTCATTTGGATTTTATGTGGTAGACCAACACAAAGTAGCGTGAAATTTAGAAGTGGAAGAAACATGAAACAGGGTTTAAGTGTTTGTTTTTTGCTGCTGGTATTTTGAAAAGAGCAGCTTTTCTTTCTAATTAACCCTCAATATCCTGATACTTCAAAATAAAATCCAGAGCAAACTTTTGCCATGGTAAGAAAATTATAACAATGTACTAACAGGACTACCTTCCAAAATAAGAATTCTAACTTTGAAAGTTGAAGGCTTCTCATCAACTCTGACTTCTCTCAGTAAACGTGTTGCTTCAGTGTATAAAAGCCTGAATCGATTAGAGTTTCTATTTGCAGATTCTGATTTCCAATTTTATACTAATACTTTGACCCGCACCTATCAAATGCCTTGATTGAAATTTATTTCCAATAGCTATAACCAACAGTTTGCAAAAAGCAAAGGTTGAGATTTGAATAAAAATAAATGTGTGGAGACTTGGTACAGGTATGTGCATTACTGCCACTTTCCTCATTCTTTCCGCTTTGGCTCATATGATTCCCTTTCAATGGAGGCTGTAGTTATTTAACAACCCTCGCTAAAATGCAGAAAGCCCAAAGCCATGTAATCAGATGATAAAACTTTAATTGCTGTGGAAATTGCTTTAATCCAACTGTGGTTGTGACACAATTAGGACGAGTCTCAGATAGATAATGTGACTTAATATGACAATATCCCAGCACATGACCTCACCCCCCTCGGTTCGATTGTGACATTGCAAATTAAAATGAGATAAGAAGGAAACCACACTGACATGAACTACTTTTTAGACACAACTTAACAAATGAAAAGCCTGAGACGGCTCTCATAACCACTGGTGTTGCATGTTGATTAAGAGGGTAATATGTTAATGTAGCGCTGTTAACATAAATTTATGTTTGTGATGTTGCTTTGATTCTCCTGCTCTGTCAACACCGTAGCCATGAAAGCACCTCCATCGGCCTGTGTTTATTTTTTATTCTTTGGTCTGGTGTGCTTTGAGGGTGAAAAAGCACACCCGAATTACTCTTGGCAGTGAATGTGATTGATTTAAACACTGCTTGAAGACAACACTTGCGATCAATTTAGCTGTCCTTGGCAATGTCATGGTTGTTTAACGTCTGCTGTGATCTCATTAATCATTTCAGTGGGGAAATCTTAGCAGGTTTTTATAAAGTTGGGTAAAGTTTCAGTGAGCACATGCACATTCTTATAAACATTAGAATAAACTACTAATTGGCTAGTGCCTGTGTATAGTCCTTCACTTGGCATAATGCAACACAATAACAGATTAAAATTAGTTGTTTTAAAGAAGAAGAATGCATTACGAGTTATATTGAAAGCATCAACATACGTTCAGTTCAGTAAGTATGTTCAGTAAGGACTCAACAGTTATTATTTGCATGGCCGTTGGGGGTGCAAATAGTAAAATACCAAAAGCTAACATGCTCTGATCAGTGATGTGTGGTCAGGGGAGGCAGTTCAGGCAGTGCCTCATCTGTCATAATGACTAAAAGTAAAAGTAAAATTGGCACTAAAAATGATGAAAGAAAATCAATGTTTCAGCTTATCTACTCTATATATTTGTTTTCTATGATATTTTAATCAGTCAATCAATCAATCCAACCTTATTTATAAAGTGCTTTCCATACAGAATTGCATCACAAAGGGCTTTACAGATTAAAATGACCCCACATAAAACTACACTGCCATCCCTCCCCCGCAGATTTATAAGCATGGTCACAGTTATACCCCCCAACCCAACTCCCATGCACACGTTAAAATTTACAAATTTTAATGTTTAAAATCACTGAATTGATATATCATAATAATGAATGTATGCAGTGCCTGCGGAGTGAGGCGGGGTGAAGTGCGAGGTGAGGCAGTGCTGTGTTGTGCCTCACCTCTGTTGGCGCTGTCACACAGTGAATGAAGCAGGCACTTGGTGCATTCTCATTTCTGTCTCTCTTTATATCGCCAATATACATGTTTGATTACACATGTACAAAACATGCTGATGTTCTACAGTCTGTCTAATATATTTAACAAATGCGTTTGACATATTTAGTCTTTCTGATTGGCCTTAAATGTGGAGTCAAAATGCAGAGGCAGAAAAAAATGTGCCTCACTAATAGGGGGCAGTGCTGAGCCACATATGCACAATGAGAAACAGATGCTCTTCTTCTACGCATTGAAAAGACTGTAAACACTCGGAACTAGAGAAGCACTCAGAGAACGCAGACCTCCGCCACGGCCACTCACCCTTCCCCTGTCCCCATGTTGTTATGTAATCCTAACTTTCTGTACTTTTCCAATAAAATGTCTTTTAATGAGACGCATGGCTGTGTTTGTGCTGTCGCTGTGCTGTGCTGTTCCAGCAGAGAGGGGAGATTTCCGCATGTGCGATTAATTTGCTGTGCATATGCTCCAACCGTAGCAGGGCTGCTACACAAGGTCAGCCACCTGTGAGCTCTCTGAGACAGGAGAGGAGTCCATGATAGCACCACTGGTCAGTGGGTGGATATGCGCTTCATGTCAGATCAACCCCAACATGTAACAAGTTTTTCCTGGTCCCACTGCAGACATTTCCTAAAAATTTCATTGAAATCCGTCCATAACATTTTGAGTTATCTTGATAACTGTCTAACAAACAAACAAACAGTGTTGTGATCCCCGGGTGTTAGTCTTTTGTTAGTGATTTTCCTTATTTAGTTCTATTTTCATGTTTAGCTATTCTTAGTCTTTCTTGTGATTTCTGTACTTTCTGGTTTCCCCGTAGTCTTGTCTTTAGTTAGTTTCTTAAGATCCTTCTAGTTTACCAGTTTTCTGTCTCCCAGCCATTTCACCTCCTGTCCCAGCTAATCACTTCCACCTGCTCACTCCCCCTCAGCTGCAACCGCTTCCCTTAATTGGTCCTGCTCCTTCTCTGCTTCACACTTCACTCTCCTCCCTCAGTATAAATATGGCCCTCTTTCAGTCACAACTCGCTGGTTCGTCCGTCTTTCTTCCCCGCCTGATTCCTGCCTTCCTTGTTGCCCGTCTGGTTCCTGTGTTTCCCTGTTGCTGCCTGTACCCTCCCGAGTTTCTGTAAGTTCCGTGTGGTTTTTCATTAAATCATTATTTGTATTTACTCTGCTGCTTTTGGGTCCAGTTTAAACTACAAAACATGACAAACAGACAGATGGGCATGAAAACATATCTCCTGGCAGAGGTAAGAAAATACACAAAATACAAATCAGAATAGAAGCAATCTAGGACAATGTTCCTCCTTATTGATCATCTCCAGTGAAGCAGGCAGATTTTTAAAAATAAAGGCAAACAAAGATATTATTACATGAGAGCAACAGCAATGGAGTCAATTGGATCCCTGAAGGTGCAATCCAGTATGATACTGCAAATATGGAAGGTGTAGTCAGAAGTAGAAAATACCCAATGTATTTATGTGGGTTTCATTTTGACAGTATGGCAGTTATTTTTAGCATATGAAATGTTTCGTTTAAAATTCACAACTACTAATAACCACCCTTACGCCCAATTTGGAGGTGTGTGTGTGCAAACCACACCTGCAGTAGTTGTGCTAGCCCTAGCTCTGCCAAGCTAGGAGGCCTATTTTTGTGGGAGGTTGCACAAATGAATGTACTTGTGAAAAGGGCGTAATCATGGGGTGGTATTTGTTACTGCGGAAATTGTGGATTGTTGGTTGCAGACATTTGGTGAGGCTTTTGACTTGCTTCCAGAGCACAGGCGAACTGGGATGTGCATACCAGCTGTCCCACAAAAAGCTTTACAATGATTAATTGCAGGGCTACGAGCCTGGTGTGGCTGTGATGAAGTTGCACCTTTGGCATGCTGCCAGTGTGACCAGCCCCGATTTTAATTCTCTGATGACCGATCTACGTCAGTGTGATAATGAACCACTTTAAAATAGAGGTTTTGTGCATGCTCAACATAGTTGAGGAACTTTCACAATCCAATCATCAGGCATAATGGGTAGAGAAGTACATTGTTAAGGCCCTCCAGAACACGTCTTTATGACCCTGCAAACATGTCGTGGCTGATTGTTAATGCTTTAGTGTTTGAGTCTGCTTTAAAGGGTGCCTATTTAAATGTAACTTTTAGGCAGAAACACCAGGTATATTTTGAAGACAGTAAAGACCATATTGTCAACGTCAGTAGTTCCAAAGCTTTTCAAATTCTCTAGACTCTTGACTTCAAAGATCGCTTAAGTATTCTAACAAGTAGGGTTATGCAGTAACAATAAAAATCTGTAAATGGGATTTTAGTGGATCTGGTATGTTAGCTCCAGCTTCATATTCACTTAGTATGTTCCTAGGAGGTCTGAATCACCTAGTGACATTGACAGAAAGACAGCGAGTTAATGTGTGTTCTTGTAATAACTGAGGGTTTTACCTGCTCGGCTTGCCACTCCATTGGCCTTCTCACTGTCCTCCACTTGGCATTTCTTTTTAGCAATCTTGTGAAGAATAGATGCCTTCTCACGAAATTTACCTGCATGCACAAAAGAGGAAAATGCATGGATTAAATCTGGAACAAAGCATCTTCAAAGGTACTCAACTCCTTAATTGTCTCGCTTGACCTATTGTGGCTCACATTTCACAAGCACAGGACAAACAGGCAAGCAGTTCCACACTATTGTGTCTTAAAATAACTTGATATCAATATGAAGTGGCAAATCATATATTGTTGATTTTGCAATGTCCTGGCCTAGATGGAGGCCATGGAGAAAATCTGTTGCAAAACAAGTATGTCTTCTGGAGGTCAGAATAGTCCTGCAATCATTTAGTCTTTATTTCACACCATCAGCTCACAAAAGGAAACAAAACTAAGCCCATCAGAAAAAGAATATAAACATCAAGATCCAGTTTCATTCAAAACAAAAACAGAAATCAGAACACCGTACAGAGATCCAAAAAATTGGAGTCGAAGATACATTTGTGGAACATGTTTTTAATTAATAATTTCAATTTTAATAGTTGTTGTGACTATATGTACTTACCAAGAGAATAACTTTTCAAATAAGCAAGTCTAAAAGTAAATATTTATGTGCTTTCATGCATGAATGTTTAACTGGGCTGAATATCTGCATATTAGACCCTGCGTGTCTGTTTTCTCTATGCCTGATTTCCACCACTGAAATCAATGCAAAATATTTATTTTCATCTTATTTCAGGCACCACGGCTGATTTGTCAGTGCTCGACACAGTAAGGCATCAATATGTACTCCACCCAGCCATGTCGACACTGTCTGTGACCTTCAGGCAAAATCATTAATAACCCTAAGTTCCTGGCTGCTCCTCTGCTCCCATTTCCTCTATCTCACTCCACATCTCTGCATCACTTTGCTTTCTCCTCACTCATCCATCTTTCTCTCACCTTGTCTTTTCGTTGTTCGGAAAAACACAGCCCCTCCCTGCTTCTCCGCACCAAAACAACAACAACAACATGAGCACACACGGCATGCACCACATTTTCACAGGACAGCCTCACACGTTCGAAAGCCCAGACATCACTCACCTTAGGCGGTTATTCTGAGTTGCTTTAGTGTTTGACAGCCAGTGTGCATTTGTATAAAATGTAAGTGGGAAATCATCAACGAGTCGGGCTTTCAACATAAACAGTTCTTAAACACTAAAGAACCCCATCCAAATTTATGATCATTAAACTAACTTTAATATTGGAAACCTGAGCAAATACAAATTGCAGTTTTCAAGTGATGATTTAGGGGGAAAAGCAATCCAAGCCGACCTGACCCCATGTGGGAAAAATAAATTGCCCCCAAAACTAAACGTTTATGCCATCATTGGCACAAGTAAATGCCATCAGGAGTTGCAGAGGTATTTTTTTCACTCTTCATTCCAAAACTTTTTTAAATCAGTGGAATTGAATAGTTTTGGAGCATGAAAAAGTCCAGTCCAGAGTCTGACTAGGTTGTGTTATGAACAGTGTTATTTCAACTGTGTTGAACTTTGTTTTTTAAAGTCTCATGACTGTCTGAACTTAGGGTTTATGTTATGTTTTTATTTGAGTTATGCTCATGAGACTGTATGTAAAAGGCCTAGGTCACACCGGCCGCAGAAGCGCAGCAGAATGGAGACCGCTTCCATTCGGCACCCTTGTTAACCTAAGGTGTAGTTCACACCAGACGTGAAGGGCCGTGATCCTGAAGCGTCTATTTTTTGCGCGAGTCGCGAGCGATCCGCGTCAATTCTGGCAGGAAGTCACACCAAGACACACCAGACAATCCGGTCAATTTTCAAAATAAAAGCATTTTTTCAAAAATAAAACACCACGATTGATAAATGCGATCATATTTTTGTATCAAAACAGACTATAGAGATGAAAATAAACAAACAAACACACACAGAGACACACTTTATGAGGTTATTTACTTACCCATGATGAAAAAAATAGCTCTGAAAAAACAACAGCTGAGCCGAAGCACTTGTCGACAATGGCGTAGAAATAGGCTTCTGGTGTGAAAAGGGGGGCAGCGGATAGCGCATGATTTTTGAGAGTGCGCCGTTTCACAGCGCCTCCGCAGCCGCTGTGAACCAAGCTTAACAGTGCGTGGATAAATGAATCTTTTCCACAGCAGCAGCTAAAAACTTTTATTAATTGTATCTTGAGCCATTCAGAGGTGTGCTGGTGTGTTTCTGAACATTGTTTTGCAGGATAACCCAAGTACACTTGACCTTAAGGTGTTATGATGTTTTTCAAATAATTTGTTTTAAATTTATGCCAGTAACAGGTCACACATCTTCCAAAAAGTTCCTCAAGATGTTTTGATGCACAAAGTGATATGTGTTCCTCTTGGTGAGCCCTAGTTTTGGCATTGGAACTCTCCCAGAGAGGTCATTTTTGCCTTGTCTCCTTCTTATTGTCGAATCATAAACACTGACTTTAACTGAGGCAAGTGATACCTGGAGTGTTTTAGATGTTCTGAGTTGTTCTGTGACCTCCTGGATGAGTTGTAGATGCACTCTTAGAGTAATCATGGTAAGGAAACCGCTCCTGAGACGGTTCAGTACTCTTCTATGTTTTCTCCTTTTGTGGATATTGACTCAAAGCTTTAGAAATGGTTTTATAACACTTACCACACTGACGTTAACAAATTTGTTTCTAATTTGTTCTTGAGATTCTTTAGATTTAGATTTTAGCCTACATCATGTGGTCAAACAGTTTGTATTTCAGTGATTTCTTCCTTCTACAGGTCTGGTAGTAATAAAGTCTAAGTGAGGTGCTTTCCAAACAATGTGGCTAATTTAAACTAGTGGGGATCAATACTTTTTCACACAGGGCTGGGTTAGTTCGGATAGTTTTAATGCCCTTAATGAATGTAATTATCATTTAAAAACTGCTATTTGTATTTATTCAGATTATTTTTATGTGATATTATAATTTGCTTGATGATCTAAGATATTTAAATGTGAAATCTAAAAAGGAAGAAATATTTTTCACAGTACTGCAAATCAGATACAGACCCAACAGATGTAATGTTTAACATTATTTGTGTGTTTTGCAGTGCCTGTTTCTGATTATTATTATTATTTTTTACATGTTTCTGTACTCTCTCTTCAAACATTCAGTCACATTTTAGTGGAATTTTTTATCTTTTTCCAGTATCTTGGTATTCCTTAACACTATGTGGTTGCCTTGAATTACATACAACCTAAGTTTTGTCAGAGGACAGACTCTGGGTCTGGTCACCAATATTTAAAAATCTAATAAAGCATAAGGAAGTTAATATAGAGAAAGATCTAAGGGAAAACGAATTTCAAAGGGTACAGAGGGTTTATGACAGGTTTTCAAAGAGATAGGAGGTTCGCAGCATACTTTCTGATCTCGTTAAGTTTGAAAAGAATCAATGTTATTTTCCACATTCATTCCAGTACAGTTTAAAAACTATAAAAAAAGTTACCATTTGTAGTCCTTTTAGTAACACTCCAGACAGACTGTGATAATGACTGGAGTTTTCTGTCTGTTTGAAAACAGAGGGGCCTCGATGCCCCTCTACCAACTGCTGCTATGCACTGCATGCCAGCTGGCTGAAAGAAAGCTACTACATATTTACCTTAACTACAAGAATGGCAACTTCAGCTGATGCTAAAAACTCAAAGGAATTGTGTGAAAACTAAAAAGCAGCCTACATTAGTCTTACTAAGGATATCATGTTTTAAATCTCCTGTTAACCGGCGATGAACAGCATGCCTGTACTGTAAATGACTGCAGGCTCCACCCAAGGAGATAGCCCTATTAATTATCCAACATTGAATCTCTTTGCTTCACTTGTGCTATGGAATTATAGATCACTGGATCATTTAGTTGTACCCAAAGAGAAAAAATAAATAATAAGGCTTATAGTGCTGTTGGTTTACAATGATGTTGCAAATATAATAAGATGTTCTCACAGGCAAAAATTAGTAATGTTTCAGTTGTTATTGATTAAAAATCCACTCCTTAAAAATAAAAAGTAAAAAAACATCACATAATTGCTTTAGTGTTTGTTTTTTAATAAATTAATAAATTCTTCAAGAACGATCTGCACTTTCCCGAAACTACATATACTTTATGTACGGTAATATTAAAGAGTCTTTAAGAATAGCCAAGCCCATTCCCTCCCTGCCTGCCTGGCTCTGACACAGCCGCTCTGTTTCCCTGTCAGCTCTGCTCGTTACGTAAGCGGCGGGCGGATGAGTCACTCCGGTTTGCCAAATTCAGCAACGCACGTCTCAGGTGTGCGAACCCGCTGCTGGTGTAAGTGAAACCTCAGAGCGAGCGCTGAGGCGTGGATGATGTATTTCTCAGCAACGCAGATTGGTTACGGGAACAAAGAAACTGAGCGAGAGAGCAATAGAGGAAAAAAAGATCTTGTGGCTTTTGTTTCTTGAAGTCTGTACATGAATGTGTATGTGTGCGTTTGACGTTTTAGCAGCCTGTGAAATAGATATTTTAGTACATTCAAAGAATTAAGTTACAGTTCTTTGCAAAAGTATTCATACCCTTTGACAGTTTCCGACTTTTTACGGTTGCAACCACAAGCTTCAAATAATTTTATTATACTTTTATTTGACTGACACAAAATATTGCATGATTACAAAAGAATGAAATATGGTTAGAACATGTTTTTTACAAACCTGGAATGTGTCACGTTTTCTTTTTCTTTTTTTGGTTATTTTTTTTACTCTGATACTCCTAAAAAACATCCGACACAACCAATTCAAATGAGACTTCACTTAACTACTAAATAAAGTCAACCCGTGTGGGATTTAATCTTATAAATCTAGCTGTTCTGTGAAGGACTGAGGAGGTTTGGTAGAGAACTTGAGTGAACAAACAGCATCACGAAGACCAAGGAACACAGCAGACAGGTCAGGGAAAAAGTTGTGGAGAAGTGTAAAGCAAAGTTATATTAGGCCATCGTTCTAAACTGAGAGGCCAGACTAATCAGGGGAAAATGTAACAGAACAACTATTTCTTCTGTACATCACCAACCTTCATGGAAAGGTGGCAAATAGAAAGCCATTAGAAGTCTAAAAGTTTGCCACAAATTATCTAGGGGACATAAACATGTGGAAAAAGATTGCTGATCAGGAGACTAAAATGCTACATTTTGGCTTACTGAAAACTAATACTGCTCATTTATTTAAACACACCATTCCCAACCTAAAACATCCTGACAGCATCATGCCAAGGGGATTTTTTCCCCCCGCAGAGACAGGGAAACCAGACAGAGTTGATGGGAAGATGGATGGAGGTAAATACAGGACAGTCCTGGAAGAAAACCTGTTCGAGGCAGCGAAAGACTTGAGACTGGGGCACAGGTTAAGCTTTGAGCAGCCAGAGCCACGGAGAAATAGTTTCGATGAAGGCCTATTCATGTGTTAGAACTGCTCAAGGTACAAACCTAAATCCAATTCAGAATTTGTGGCAAGACTTGAAATGAGATGTTCACAGATACTCTCCATTCAGCCTGGCTGAATTTGAGTTATTTTATAAAGAGTAGAAAAACATTTCCCCCTCTAGATGTGCAAAAGACATACCCCAAAAGACTTTCAGCTTTAATTGCATTGAAATGGGGTTCTACAAATTATTGGGGTCGGGGTTGGTGTAGAGAAACTGGGGAGGAGATTACACTAAATAATCATATTTTGTGCTGGACTGTTACAAAAAATCCTAAGTAAAATACATTTGAATTTGTGGTTGCAACGTGGCAAAATGTGAATGAATAATTTTGCAAGGCACTGTGAGAAACATGAGAGAAACAACTGAAATAATGAAAACACCTCACACACACAAAAACAATAAAAATATTCTGACAGCAAAATAATAAGACAAAGCCTCAAAATAAAAATGAAAACTCAAGATCAGAATTTTTAAAAATGGCATGGACAGCATGATTTGCACTTATGTCAGTGAAATCTCAGAGATTGTTGTCAAACTGAAAAGCAAAATGGTGCAAAACGTGTGTCACAAGCAAGAACACAGAAAAGATTCTGATCCATCATGAGAAGGTGAGGAGGATACAACGAAACCAAGAGGGGATGACGACAGCTGATTTACACAAGGAAATAGTGAAAACTTTTGGGCTTACCTTCCTCAGTCATTGAGTGATAATATTTTAGTTTCCCATAAGTCCCAAGCTCTACAACATCACAGCAAAAGACACAGGGTAAGGCAACGGACACACAAAGAAAAGGGAAATAGTGAACATGACAGAATAGAACAGGTCCGCTTGGGTCTACGTAGATCACGTACTGTGCAAAACACTCACAGAGACACAAGAAGTGACAAATAGAAAGACAAAAATCTTTCTTTCGCTGCATAAGTGCAAAACAAAGATTGACTTGGATGTAAAATGTTCTGGAACTAACAGTAACTCGGTCTGAAGAAGAAACTCCCGGTGGCAGAGTTTATTTAGATAGAAAGTGTGCGGGGGAAAAAGTAGCTGGATGAAAATATGAGACTTATAAAATGAAATTAACAACAAACAGAGTGAACGGGAATGCAAAATCGAATATAGTGGGTCAACATGCAACAAAAAAAGATGAGTCCTCCTCTCCTCTGTATGCGACCTTTTTCAAATAAAACCTCGACTCAGCGTTTTATTTCTAACAATGAAACCGCAATGGCTAATTTGATTCCCTTACTGAAGCAGTTCTCTGTGCCACAGGGACCAGGATGGTCAGCACATCTGCATGATGAATTAGTCAGGAATACAAATCTGCAGCAACAGCTGAACGTGAAGCAGCAGAACACAGGCTTCTGCCTCCCACGTTGCACTTTGCCTCAGAAATAAAAAAAGCAGCTCACAGCTTGGAGCTGTTCTGTTTCAACTATAAATACGTTCGCTTCATCCCAGCAGAGGGTTTTGGGTTGTGTGCTCATTTAGGTGATGCACACTGGATTAAACTATTGGCTAAGTACATCTGTTAGGACAGAAAATCATTTAATAGACAGCAAACCAACAATATGTACAGTACAGAATGTTAAAAACAGAGGTCTCCAGCCAGCAGGTGATGGTCGTGACTGCTCAAGTAATGAAAATAAGTCAATTAAAGCAAAGGAATCTAAACTCTAATGCTATCATACACAGACTGCAAAACTACCAGCACAACACTTCTTGTTTCACTGGCTACATGATGTCAAAGAGCATATTGCAGGTTAAATATTTTCTAAAATGCATATAAAATGTTGTCCAAAATTACTATTTAAAACGTTAATTGAGGATACTTTTTGATTTTACAGTACATGACGCCACAAATTTCAATAAAAAAGTTTCATAATCTGGACGTGTGACATAAGCGAAGTCATATGCTATGCACTGCCTCAGCTCAGTGTAGCGAGCAGTTAGTTACCGGGTAGACCGGTGGTGTTATCGAGAGTCAGCATGTTCACTAGTTTTGTATTGGGTGCATTTGTCTTAAAAATGGTAAATGATTGTGTTTGTGGAGGCTGTACAAACAGCAGGCTGTCAGGACATCAAGTCCACAAATTTCCAAATAAAAGCAAAAACGGAGCCATCTTCCGTTCCTGGGTGAGTTTTGTTCAGCTAAAAAGATGACATTTCACTTCTGCTTTGGCTACAAAAAAGTGGTTATTTGTGGCGCTCACTTCAGACCAGAGGATTACCATCCCAGCAATGTGATTGAATTCAATATTGAATGCAGAGGCAAAGATCAGGTGCGACTGACACAAGGCGCAGTTCCTAATTAGCAACTTTGTTGAAAGAACAATATCAAAAATTAGATGCAACGTGATATGTGGGTTGTCAAATAAGCAGTACAAAAGGGGTATCAGGAAAATGTGTACGTCGTCTCTCTCTCTCTCTCTAAAGTGCTGTACCCCGTGACGTGAACGGATATTAATGAGAAGACAACTTAGAAAAGCTAATTATTGTTTACTATTGGCAAAGATCATTACTATATTAGCTGAAAAATACTAGTGTTTTTAATTGGTACATGATAGTACTCTGTACGAAATTGTGATGTTAGCACATGAGTTTATGCAAACATTGGTCTCGCCACAACACCTGCCTGACTCTCCACTGATTGTACCGACACCCCAGCTCTATCTCTCTTCTTTGGCCATTAATCCTTCCCCTGGTTCCTCTCTGCTCTCTGGAGTGTCCAGCACGCTCATAGCTGTATGGTTGTGGTCCATCATATGTGTAATTGTAAACATTTAAGGTTTCTTCAGTGTCGGATCCAGCATTAAAATCCATTGTTATTGATGGAGCTGACGGGTCTCCCTTCGCCTATGTCACTTCCAGTCTGGCGGATGTAACATTTTCTCACAAAAACAACTCCAGAAGTCTAAGTAATTTATTACCGAGTATTTTTTTATTTAGAACCGGTTCCTAATATATTTCTCTAAACAGTGGTTTAAGGTGGGGTTTAACCTGCAATATGCTCTTTAATGAAGAACAAGCCAATATTTGCCGGTTTGACTTCCCACTGAGCAGACAGCGCAATCCACAACACTGAGTCTAACTGTGGCCCTAGTATAGTCCTGAACTACCGGTTAAATTTAGACAACAAGGACCTTATCAAGAATGTGAAGACTGAATATGTTCTTGGTAAATCTTCCTGTTTAAGTAAAATACTTGGCAACAGAATAAAAATACAAAATTAAACTGCAAAAAAATTACATGCCATACAGTTCCTTGAAAGTGTTTGCCTCCTTACAGATTTCTAATGTTTTTGCTTATTGATCAGTTTTTGAAACCAACCTGGGCCTATATGAAAATATACCCCTCCTTTGTAAAGTAATTAATTAACCACATTTTTGGTTGGTTTTCATTAGGCATACCTAGGCCTGATTACTACCTGACTGGTAAAAGAAGAATTAACTTAAATAGAACTTAAATAGAATTTCAAGAAATGAACAGATGATGAAGTAGTTGACATCTATTAATCTGAGAAGGGCTACAAAGACATTTATAAGGCTTTGGGACTTTAGCAATTCCCAGAATCATTATCTACAAATGGGGAAAGCATGGAACAGTGGTCAATTGTTCTAGGAGTTGCCAGCCTACCAAGGTTACTTCAAAGGAGCATTGGAGATTCATCCAGGATGTCACAGAAGAACCCAGAAAATCATTTGTGCACTGCAGGCCTAACTTGCTTCAGTTAAGTTCAGAGTTCAGGATTCATCATAAGAAACAAACTTAACAAAAGTGGCAAACCTAAGAGAAGTCTGAGGCCAAGACCACTGCTGGCCGAAAAGAACATAGAGGCCATTGTCAAATTTCAAAATGATGCTCCGAGTCTTGAGAAAATATTCTGTGAACAGGCAAGACAAAAGTGCAACTTTCTGAAAGGTGTGTGACTCGTTCCATCTGCAGTAAAAATAACCTAGCATATCAAAAAAGGAATATCACCCCTACAGCGATTTTGCTCCCTCTGGCCTTGGGTGACTTAACATAATTTAGGAAACCAATAAATTCTACTCTACAGGAAACTTCTGAAGGACAATCTCCAACCATCCAAGGCTTATGGAATGATCCTTAGGCACACTATCAATGCCACCTCTGAATGGCTCAAAAACACAAAACTATACATTGACTAAATACTGGAATATGTGTTTCTAGAATGCCTTTCATTGCGGAAAGACCTATTAATTCTTCGTTAGTGATCACAGTTGAGTGAGACTGCTAAGTTCTCTTTGCCAACATAAAAAGGGGTTTGTTTGACAGCTCTCACTTGAGTTTGGTAAATCAGAGAAAATCTCAGAATAACTACACGTTTGGAAGGTCTGTTGTACATTCGAGACAACTTTCTAAATAACTACACACAATTGTAGAATATCCAAGCATGTCACCACTTTATCAAGGCATGGTATAATACCCAAACTGCAACCCTCACAAAACTGGTAAGGTACCATCAATGTTCAACCCTACCAACAACTGGTAACTGCTTGACCCTGCTTCACAACAGAAATTTTCTTTTTTAATTTACATTTGCAGCTACCCAAAACGACAAGCTTTAACTTTAGTTAGTTTTGTGTTTCTCGTGTATTCTTATGAGCTATTTATTATTTATTTGATTCATTTGTTGGCTGTGTGTGCCCCACGTAATTTTATTATTCAGTTCTCAGCCACCTGATTCCCTCCCAGCTGCAACCCTTCAACAAACACTCACCTGTTCTCTATCCAGAATTCAGTATCTCTGCTACATAAAGCTCTTGGTTTCATCAGTTCCCCATTGGGCCCTTTTGTTTGCGTTTTGTTCCATCACTGGTCCTGCCTGTGCTAGTTATAATTCCCTGAGTGGTTTTTGTTCTAATATGGTTTTTATGGCTGCCTTTGTTCCCTAATGAAAGTTTTATTGCTTCCTCGTCACATCTAAACATGACACAAATAAGATAAAGACTAACCAGCTTAGCCAAATTAACAAGAAGTATGTTTGAAGGATTAACAAGAAGTATGTTTGAAGGATTAACAAGAAGTATGTTTGAAGAATACTGTATCAAAAATTAAACATGGTGATGATAGGTTCATGCTGTTAGGTGGTTTTATAGCCAGCAGCTGGTTCAAAGCACAGAGTTGATAGAATAACAAGGAAAACAATGACCGACTTTTTCAACTTAACTTCAAAACCTCAGCTAGGTTTTTGAAATTTGGGCAGAGATGGCTCAATGGGGGAAATATCTGGTATCTGGAATCTCTTCTTTTAAACGTGATTTATATTTCATGATAGACAGATGAGGCGCCACCCCATCTATTAATTTCCCGCTCCATGTTACCATTAACAAGAACCAAAAAACTTTAATTCCTCTGCTTGAGCCAAAGACTGACCACAAACCTGTAGGGAGCAGTCTACCTTCTCCTGGTTGGTAACCATGTTCTTGGACTTAGAGGAGCATCCAAGTCTCATTCTGCCAACTTCTCACCCAGCTGTGTGACCTGTGAACTTAATTGCACAGTGAAGGTCATGGCTTGACGCAAAAAGAACATCTGCTAAAAGCAAACATCTGAGAGGATGCACAATATGCATGTCTGCTGATACACCTTAAGATTCTGTAATTGAACACCACAAACGAGAACGGGAACAAAAAGTAGGCCTAGCATTGAATTTTATTCTTTGAAAATATGATCTATTTTATCATCTTTAATCCTAGTATTGATCCAAAAACCAGATTTTAGAAAATATACAAAAATCTCCTGGTGATCATGTGTTAAATATCACTAAGTAAAAAAAGGTAAAGAATTCATCTTGCAAAATGACTTTTATTAGGCTATGAGACTGATAGATTTTTGATAGATGGTGAGACTGGTTGGTTTCTGAAACTTAAAATAATTTGACTTAGCTTTATCACGCTTATCAAGACTGTGTCATTGTAAGTAGATTGTAGCTTCCTTTAAGTGCAGATTGTTTTGTGTTCCAGCAGAAAAGTACAATTTAAAGCTGATATTTAACATATTGAGTGTGCAGTCACTCATGCTCTCATGTGATAAGATTATCGTGAAAATCTCATGCTGGATATAAGACTTGGCAGCCCTGAGAAATCAGTCTAATGAGATTAAAATGTGTCTCACTGCAACATGCCTCGCGCTTCTGCTGCACTTCGAGACAAGTGCTTCAATCTCATTCGATTAAATGATTTGTATTTAAATGCACAGTGAAGCAACTCTGTAACTGAGTCCACTTATTCAAAAGCAGAATTACTGCTTTCACTCAGCATCGTGTTTGTTCTCTGGAAGTGTGGAAAGACAGTCAGGTTTGTTGTTGTTTACAAACCAAACTCTTGTCCTTGTGAGGTGACCTCCAAACCGCGGGTGAGCCAAGCGTGAGAGTGAATGTGTGTACGTGTCGAGTTTTTGTGCTGGGGGCTGGAGAATCAGGAGGATTCACAGCCTGTGCAAAAGCAAAAAGGCTTTTAACATTGATTATATCACCCGAGCGTTCTGGGGTGGCTCTGAGGTCTAGCATGCGTGTGTGGTTTGCTAGGATTGACGGATGATGCGATGGCTGACTGGGCCCAGTTGCATAACACATTAGAAATATGATTAGTCAACTTAACATTAAGTGGGGCAAAACTTTATTGCTATTTTTGCATGATAGGAAGCCTAAGAAATAAACAAATGTTTTATTTAATCTTTTAAGTTGAACAGACATTCGCATTATTGCTGAGCAAAAACGGCTACTTGAGTTGAACTTCCTGAACAGTTTTAAAGCATTCAAAGCAATTTGTAATTCCAACAGAGGGTCAGGAGCTGAATCTCGCCCAATTACGAGGCACCAGACTTCCCTGTGACTCTGCAAGGAAAAGTGAATATAGAAAATGGATGGATGGTTAGGAGCTGAACTGGCTGTTTCAAACCAAATAATTAAAGAAATAGAGATAAATAACAAAACAAATAAACAATTAAATATCATGTGAACCAGAGGGGGGCTAGGAGTGCATGCAATTATTTAAAGAGCTAGCTGAAAGCTTTTCTCACATTTTCGGGTTTTTGCTAGATCTGCAAAATAGTAGCTAATTCTTATGGCAGCTAATTAGTGGCAACATAGGCAATCTTTTTGGATTGGTGTACTCTGTGGTCTGTTTTAAATCTGCTTTTTTGTCATTTCTCATATTTTTTATGCATTACTGGCTCTTATGAAGCACTTTATGTGATTATATATGTCCTTAAAACTGTAGTATAAATAAAATTTAACTTACTTTTATTTCAAAGCTAGGCTAATTAGCATTTGTAAATGTGCAGATATGCTAATTAGAATCTACAATAGGCACACTGGAAGCTGAATTGGGAGCCTAAGTCACGCCCATCTACTTCCAGTCCATTAGTTCCCTACTGTCAAACAATATAAATGAGAGTCAATGGAGCGATAAAAGTTATTTTCAGATACCATTTGAAATGTTTCATGGATTTAAAGGCATACTCCGCAACTTTTACACCTTAACATAATGTTTTTTTCAAAAGTTATGGTGGAATTCTATCATCTATTATGTTCATTTTTAGAGTTATCCATCTATCCTTGGCTTTTTTTGCACTATAGAACTTTTGAGCGGCGACCCGCCGCTGGAAGTGTTCTGCTTTACGGCAGAGTCATACGGCCTCGCTGTTTAGAGACTGTAGAGGTAGCTGATCCACCAAAGAGACCGAGAAATCCCCCATATCAGAAGAAGCTAAAAAAGAAAAAGAGAACGTGATAGAGACAGAGAGCAAAGACCAGAGTAAATAGCGGGCCGGCCTTTCCTCGTTGGAGAGTTCTTTTGGAATGAACGTCATGTACTACGGATGCCGAGTTAGCCGTGCTGCTAATGGATAGGTAAGTAATCAATGATTTCACCGGGGTTATAGTGTTTGGTCTGGCATGATGTTGTTATACAGTCCTGAGAAAGCTATTTATTCAATGTGTGGAGGTGGATGAACATAGTTTGCACGGTATGCCTTACAGTAGTAATGTGAATTACACAACTGAGTCGATCTCCGTTAGCCATCTAGAGGCTAATGTGATGCTAACGTGTAAGACTCGGTTCTGTAGATAAAGCTGCAAACTCCGGCGTAGTCGCTGTATTTCAGTATATAAGTCAAACTTTTTTCTTTCAGTTTTGTCAAGCTAGTGATTTATATTTTTGTCGTTAGATTTTTTCCTAAAAACACCTAAAGATGTAGGCTGATTTTAGTGTCGGGAGGTGTTTGCTACGTGGCGCTTAGACGTTCTCTTTATTTAATCTCACTGTTTTTCTAATTACCCCAACCTCCCCCATAAACTGTATACCTAGCTGTGAGATCTTTACTCTAAATTATCCTGATTGTTACAGTTGAATTGTGAACTGAAACGGCGCTTGTTTGTTGTTTGGGCAAGCGATTTGGAAAGCAGCCACTGAAACATTGCATCTTATGAGCGACAGAGAGATTTGATTTCACGACATTGATGTTACGCGGCAAGCCTGAAGAGGGCGAGAGAGAGCAAATATCATGAAAGTTGCGGAGTATGGCTTTAACATATGATGTCCGGGAATTTAAAAGACCCATTTTGATGGAGAGAAAGTGCTAATTTTCAACAGGCGGCAAAAGTTACTTTAGGTTTTTTGTGAAAACACGTAGTGTACTACAACTGCTCATCTCACAAAAAGGTATGTCACCAAACCACACAAGGAGAAAAAGAAGAAAAAGGGCTGTGAGTTTGGCAAGCTTCGCATCCTTCTCCCAGAACAAAGGAAGGAGCAGTAAACAGGAGAAAACCATGATAAATCTGGCCATGTGGAAATTGGCAGCTATGCTGGGGGAAAAATAGTCGGTCAAGTGAGAGCATAGAATGTATATATAAGATGGACGGGGCCTCCGTGCCATCACCCGTAGGTTTCTGAAGGGCTGATTTGAAGTCCAATGGGTGGTTCCCACTACCTCCATCTTGGCCGCTTCACGCGTCTAGTCACTCCTGGAAAATACAAAAAATGGGCAAAGAGGTGGAGCTGAGAGTGGGGCGGTGACGGTGGGGGCAGATGATTAACACCCATTAAACTTTGAGCCGATTTAGCTACGAGCTAACTGAGCTAACCCAGAGCTTTAAGCCAGAAAACCGCGGTTGAGCAAGCCTGTTACCCCTCTGCCTTCTAGACAGATTTAATAAATTTGTCAAATAAAATCATGAAGTCTTGTTGGTCCATAACTTTCACTAAAACTATGTGAATTTTAATTAAAACAAGTTTTAATAATCAAAATGTAAAATAAAGAAGAAATGTGATCATTTCAACCTATTTTTGACCAAGCAGCGTAATCTTAAATGGACATCCGAAATATAATTTTACTTACACACAAAAATGGAGCAGAGACATCTTGGACGGTCTGTTAGTGGAATCAATACCACAGCAAGCCAGTTCATGATTAACATCCAAACGAGAATTAACATAACGGACGCAACTGATGGTCAAGTTCAAAGAAACAAAATGGCCAAGACTTCTAATGTGAGGAGGAGGGTGAGACCTTCCCTGGAGCAAGCAGGGGGGGCCAAGATGGTAGCACTACTGGTTCATCTGAGACCTGTCAATCAAAAGGACACGCTCCTTATTATTCATAATTTCAAGTTTAAATTGCATCTAAACGTATGAGTTATAAAAAAATTCACCCCCCTCAGAAATGTCATGCTGGTAAACTTGACCTACTAAACCTAAAATGGTTTTTTTGAACCAAGCTTTAAACATGTTTATTTCTGCTGTGAAGTTCGCATTTTTAACATGGGAACTGGCTCTTTTCTGGAGACAGCCCCTAGTGGGTAAGGGGACTGCAATGCGTGTCACTTCCGTATTAGACTCACATTTGCCAGTCAGAGTTTGTCCCTTGAGTGAGAGCCAGCATGTTGGAAAAGCTCTACAAGGTTTCAGGGAATTTCAAGTGCTGATGTCATATATGCGACGTCTTATATGCGACTTCTGATTTGTAATCTTTTAAATTAGCCTTCTAAATTTTACAGGCAAATGAATCACAAATCCTATGAAAAATACAGACAAAACGCACATCATTAGTTATCATTTAAATCGAGGTACAGCATATGTGTGATTCCGGGCGTAAGGCAAAGTGGACCATAAAATGACTTTTATCGCTCCAGTGACTTTCATTCTTCTTTTTCTTCAGTCAGGGAACCCATAGGCGAACCGGAAGGGGAGGAGACTTAGGCTCCCTATAACTGGGGAGCACACATGCTAACTAGAATATATGTGAATTAGCCTCAACATAGGCTATAGGATAGGTAGCATAGGTTATGTATATGTACTGTGGAACTCCAAAGTACTCTTGGGAAATCCGCCTATTCACGGGTTTCTTCGCGGATTTAAGCTACCAGCTAGTTAGTGAAAATGTACATATGTTAACTTGAAGCAATATTTAGCTTTTACCTATATACCTAAAAGCTATGATTAAAAGTAGCACTAACTAGAAGCTATGCTAATTAGCATCTAAATATGCTAACTAGACTAATTAGCAGCTACATATAGCCTATTAGCTAAGCATAGTCTTAATTTTTATTAGTAAATATAAACAATTACATTTTCTTCTGTATCAGTTATTCATATATTGAAATTTGAAATTCAAACAGGTGGTTCAGAGCTAAAGCTATTAACTTTTAAAAATTGTACATGAACAATGTGACTTTGGCACAATATTTGGCACATCACAATAAAGGTTTTGAAAAAGCGAAAGATCCGGGCTGGACCAATCAGATTTTTACTGCGGGTTTGTGTGAAGGTTTTGCTTTTCTCCCCTTCTGATTTATTGAAAAGAACTATAATACTACAAGATATCGAAACATCCATCCATCCATCCATACATACATACATCCATACATACATCCATCCATACATAGGCAACTTTGCGGGCTCACGTGGTTGGCTCTGGAACCAGGAAGTACGGAGGCAGGGCAGATTGTACACAATGACTACTACCCTCTGCGGGCTTTTAAAAACCACTCTGCTGGCTGAGAAGGAAATCTGTTTCAATGTAACTTTCCTTCCATCATGATTGAGACATTCGAATGTTGTGTGATTATTTCACTGTAAAATTCTTAGATATAGCACCTTTAAAGCATTTAATATTATTGATTAGTGTGGTAATTGCAGATTGCATTACAAAAACTGCAATCTTCATTTGTATTTCCTAAGCAATGTAGTAGGGCTGGGCGACATAGCCTCAGATCTATATTGCGATATAATCTAAAGCATGTGCGATAATGATATCTATTGCAAAATATTATTTTCTTTTCTTTATATAAGCCAAAATGACAGTTTACAAACATTCTCACTTTCTAGATACATTGCAACAGAACAACTTCAAAAAAGTATAGAATACTTTTCAAGGAACATGTAATGTGCAAAATGCATCTAAAAAATATTCAAATCTTTTTTCTAAAAAATGCAACACAAAAATTCTCACAACATAAAGATGAAGATATTTTTTTTAATCAAAAGCTAAATGTTATTGTTTTTAAACATAGTTCAAAATTGTCTGCCTTCCTGGTTACTTATTTATAAATGTAATATTGCATAAAAATAAACCAGCAGATATTTGAATTAAAAATGCTTCAAGTTCAAAAGGTTTTTTTACCGTTAAAAGGAAAGCAACACATTTTAAACTTGCAATATTTAGTGTAAAGACGAACACTGAACATCAGTATTTATTCTCCTTAATGACAGCTTGATGACATCATCAAAGTGCGCTATCGCGGTAGGCCGGTATAGTCAAAATCTCTACCTTTGGCTAAATTTATATCACTACTACCTTATACCTTTTATATTGCCCACCACTACAATGTAGATCCCTGCCTTAACTCAGCCTTAACTTAGCTTTCCAAATCCACCATGTTCCATAATAAAGGTTAAA
This sequence comes from Valencia hispanica, assembly GCA_963556495.2. Taxonomy (NCBI): domain Eukaryota; kingdom Metazoa; phylum Chordata; class Actinopteri; order Cyprinodontiformes; family Valenciidae; genus Valencia; species Valencia hispanica. The sequence continues at coordinate 32,308,240 of OY747714.1, forward strand.
AGATTGAAGGAAAAAAACAACCTTTGCTGTATTCTGCTCAGCCTTCCTGTTATCTTTTTCAGAACTTCTCTGTGCTTCCTCTGATTTCCTTTTTAACCACCTCATTGATAGTGAATATAGTTTAATTGGAGTCTTCTTCCCCCATTAATAACTTCTACAGTAAACGTGTTATCAGTGAAACCTGGTAGTGCTATATGGTGGACCCCCTCCTCTTTGCAGTTCAGTATTTGCATATTCATCGATCCGCAGATTTTTCTGTGGAACTCCAAAGTACTCTTGGAAAATCCGCCTATTCACGGGTTTCTTCGTGGAGCATATTTAAAATATTCACAAGAAAATTCAGCTTGGAAAGCTGACATATCTCGGTGCAATACCACTTGACACTATATTGGATGCCGTTTGCAAAGCATCCAAGTCAGAAGCATAAATTTTTTTAAATTTTCATTGTCGCTGATTGGCTGTACACCAAAAAGCAGAGATAAGAAACACTGTAGAGATTAGCTTGTGTGGTAGTGCTAAGATGATTTCCACTGTGTGTGTTAATGCACAATAACATATTTTTCGTTTTTGACCATCAAAGGTCTTATTAAATCGTTTTTTAATAAATCTGCTGTGGTCTAAAGTATGACTGAAGGCCCTGTGAGTCGTTTTATGTGGGAAAAAATGCTCTGGCGCTCCTGTTTCAGGAGATGCAGGAGTGAGTGGGGGAAAGGTCAGGATTACGAGTCTAACTCATTAATATTTATGATATGCAAATGTATCACATCTGATCAGCTAACATCAATGCGATTCTTATGCTGCCTTGGAGCAAATAGCTAACTTAACTTACTTTGCTGGTGGTGTTCCCAGACAAATTCCAACAGTTTCTTCCTCAGCTCCTCTTTCTTGGGTAAAGAAATTCAACACTGATGTGTTATCTCCACAAAGAACACAAGCCTGAATGTGTTCCGCCATGTTGTGGAGCTGCTAATGGTGAGCTTCCACTAACAGTGACATGCTCTGCTCTCTCCTGGCGGCTAAATCAATACAAGCCAAGGTAGGCAAGCCTTGAATACTAATTATCTCTGTGACGTAGAATGGACTGGCTTTTTCTGACTCACTCACTTTTTCCTTCTATTTCCTTTCTGTGGCTAATGCAGGCAATGGGTGTTGGAGAAAATGTATTATAACAAGTATTACACTATTTCTCAGTGAATGAGACCTCTTAAATAGGCAATTGCAAGTGTTTTTAGAGGGGGTCGCAAGTATTCATAGCTTTTAGCTATTCGAGGGCAGCATTTGAGGTCCACTCAGTCTGTTTACTGATTAGAAAAAAATTCTGACTGGCTGATCACTGGTCAGAGCCAATCAAACTGAAAATGGTCAGATGTTTACTTAAAAACATAACAAAAACATAAAATAAACTGAAAACCTTACTAAAGAAAACGTTTAACGTTATTTCAAATAACCCCTGTGAACCCGAACTAGGCTGACAATGTGTAATTTTTGACCGTCATTAACAATTTTTAGTAATGACAGTAGCTATAAAATATTTGACAGGATTGGCACCAGCCATTTTTCTACTCTCACAACCAACTTTCTGGAAAAACTAGCACTTTACTGCTGTTACAACATACGTGTTAAAACTACCTGTTGAACTGAATAAATATACTCACATTTACTCAAGAGTCATTGATTGGATTGTAAATTCACACTGAGCACAATTGTGGGTATGCAGAAAAAAAGAAGGGACCATCCAACATTTTTTTAAATAAGGAAAGAGGATATCTATAGATTCCCAGAGGACTATTAGGGTAAAACTTGACATGTAGATGATAAACTGAAGGACTAAGCACATCTCAGAACCTGTGTCAGGTAAATACATGACATATTCAGATACTATTCATTTCCTATTTTTGTTGCTTTGTGCCTGGAACTTCTTTTGTTTTCTATTTGTCAACTTCTCTCATTTTTATGCACAGTAGGCTGCCATGGTCAGGTACAAGACTTAGACAGAAGACACATAAAAAAGTACCAAAAGTCCAAAGAAAATCAACAAAATACCTTCAGGAAACTTACTGAATTGTTGACCAAGAATATGTTAAAAGGAATTGTGAGTGGTTTAAAACGTTTGTGCTATACTTTACAGACTGCACTAATTATAGAATAAGTCCTATCTGGTAACATCTACCATCAATGTAATGTTATACTATGTTGTCTACTCCTATTAACCATAAAAGAGTTGTATTGAGTTAATACAACATTAGAGTAATAAAAAGTCAATGTGTTGTATTTGTAGAAATGGAAAATGTATTTCCATTGCCCAGGGGGTCAGTGACACTGAGTGCAATATTGAACTGTGTGATCAATGTGGCCCTGGGTCACTAATCAGACACAGCTGCTGGTGTGGTAAGCGTTAGCTCCGTTCTATTTATGGTTGTTAAATTGAAGAGAGAAAAAAATCATAACTTTCAATATTTATTTGTGTGTAAGAACCAGCGGATTAAAAGCTCATTGACTCTGCTTTGGTTGGCATCGAAAGTTTCTGAGGGAACTGACAGGTATGCCCTCTTTCGTGCCACCAGCCTGCCCTGTAAGCAGTTTGTCTGCCAATAAGTGTGCATCATGGTTTACATCAATGACCTTCTGTGGTCTGTACTCAGACCGCTGAGGATGTCAGTGTGACCTGCGCTCAATAAAAAGAAAATGACCTGACATCAACAAAGATGTGCAAGGTCACTGTGGCAGGGTGAGTAATCTTTCTTGTGTATCTCAGTGAGATAGCAATCAGGGGGAGAGTGGTTGAACAGTCTGAGCCACTGCAATAATGCCGCGCACTCAGCAGGACTGTGAGTTGGTGGATGTTTAAAGTAAACAGCAAGATAAAAAAGCTTTGTCTTTTTGTCTTTGAAATATGCATTTAGTTCTATCTGGAGTTCTGGTCAAGTTAACACTTAGTCAGAATGGACATTCTGGGGCTTTTATTGATTGGTTTCAATCTTTCTTTTTCTACCATGCAAAAATTTTACAACTTCAAAGACTAAAGATAAAAACAAGTGGGTGTACTAGTTTGAATTTGTTGCGGAGGTTCTCCACATTAGGTCAGAATTGTACATATAGGGTTAAATATAAACATACATTCACCTAGCTCTTTAAATGAGTGATGCTGAAAGTTCTAGAACGTCTTACCTTGAAAAGAAACGTCTCATTGGTGATCATGATTGATCGCAACAGTCATTGGATTGACTAGAAGAATGGGAAAGTCCTAAGAGCTTAGTGAAGCTCTAAGAAGAATTGTGCATTTACTCAAGTTTGGGTCTTTTGGTATAATTTTTAACAATGAAAAATTCCATGATCATCAGTTTAAACAGTTATAAGTACAAATTATTCAGATGTGTGACCTCATTGACAAAGGATGTAAAAAGACCTCATCTGTCACCCTCCATAAAAGAAAATGGTGGGGATGTACAGAAACAACCCAGAAAGCATCAAGGCTACAACAGTGTCAAAGTTCACAAGTAAGCGAGTTTTAATTTCCCATGAACTGAAATAGTGAGAACGAAAATCTATGCCCGCAAATGAGACTGAAATTTGCAGCTGCCCACATGGGTACAAGACAAATACATTCTCCAGAAAAGTTTGATGAATTCCAGCGGTACAATTCTAGAATGAGCCACTAAAAGTTGCAGCAAGTTGGAGTAGCTGTTACGTTAGTTCTGATTTGTTCCTTTTTTAGACTTTTAGATGTTAGGACATTTATTTTCTCTTGTTTTCGGTGCTGTAAAGCTGGAATGATATTTGCTCTTGACTTCCTGGTGAAGATGGCGCCTGTGTTTAGCTGTGCCTCTGTCCTGTTGTCTGTTTACTTTTTGTGGTATGTTGTTACTACATTTCTGTCTGGGGTGGCTTCTCTGCAAACATTTGACCGCCATTCACTACTGGTGATCAGGTCTATGATCACCAACCTTCAGGGTCATTAAAACAGAGTTGCATTTTCACCACTGCTGGAACCCGGTCTGCCTCCCGGCATTTCTCCTTTTTTGTCGTTTCGCCTCTGCTTTGGACAGGTAGGTGAAGTAAGTGGGGGGGGGAAGAGCCGGCTATCCATCAGCTTCTGAGAAAAAGGGCAACGCTAAGGTATTGCTACGCCGATGCAATAAGGCCATTTCACCTCCGATATGTTGGTGCTGGGCTGGTTCTAACGCTCCCAGGAGTTTCCCACGCAGGTTGTCACCTGAAGCTCTGGAAAACCAAGGTTTGTTGCAGGAGGAATCCTGACTCTGTGCAATTTGCGCTGTCATCCTGACCCTGGTATGGACGCCTCTACACATCCCACAGTGGCTTTTTCTGCTCAAATAATGGTAATAATGCACTCTCCATTGCCGATAAATGACTTATTCTATTTTGCACTGAGAATTTAGACTTTTTGCTAATTTCTGAGACATGGCCACAGGAAAATGAAGTTATACATCTTCTGGAACTGTGTCCTGAAGAGTGTTCTTTTTTTATCTGCACCGTGGATAACAGGCCATGGAGGTGGTACAGCTGTCATTTATGAAAGGACCTCCCAATAGATCTCATAGTGTTTATTAATATTATTATTTTGTGGTACTGAAATGTTTTTACGAATTTTTTTATACAGACTAACTCCAGTGTTTCCTTTATAGGAATCCTTCTCACTGGGAGCACTGCCAGTTTAGCCATTGGGATCGCTTTTGTTGTGGTGGGCGGGGCTATGTACTGCAGCCTTATGCTTGTGCTCTGGATACCTGCCTGCCTTGTTCATCGCGGTACCTGTGAGGACTCTTCTGTGGCTGTGGGGTGGCTTCCAGTGTGGATGGATATCCCAAATATTGTGTTCTCACAGTGTTATCATTCTAGGTGTCTATTTTTATTATGTGTTCACTTAAAGAGATAGGAACGGATTGAGCAGTGTTTTTGCAGGTGAAGGGGCGGGGGATTGGGTATGTGTCTTGTGTGTGCTGAGTTTAACTGGTTGTGCATGATCGATCTTGCTTTAAATGTGTTTTCTTTGTTTATTTTTCTTTTTTATCATGTAAAGCACTTTGTGCTGATTGCTCTACAAATAAAATTTAATTTGAAACCTTGTTATCCTCTAATAAAGTTTCCAATGTTTTCATAAAGACGGTGACGAACCTGAGATCCAATTTTTCTCCAAGCTCTTCTACCCGTGAAGATAAGCCGCAGTGCTCTGAGTCATTTATTTCCTTTGTTACGATTACATTAAATGATCTGACCTCTTTATTTAGTTAAATGAAACAGTTGACTTGTTCAATGGAAGTTTTACCCCCCTCTATATTTGTTCAGCCTTTAACCTGTATCGAAGCAGGTAAATTAGTAATAATTAAAAACTCCCTGAGACAGGGTTATGTCTCATCTTATTTTAAAATGGCTGAATTGACCTCTGTCCTAAAGAAACCTAATCTTGATGCTGACTCGCTTTGCAACATCCGTCCTATCCCCAAGCAACCTTTTCTCAGTAAACTACTTGGAAAAAGTAGTAGAAACCCAGTTCAGACCCTGGTTGCATTGGTTACAGCTCTCTGATTCCCTTTAGTCTGGCTTTCTAAAGCTTTAGTAAAAGTTCACAATGATCTGTTAATGGCTGCTGATGAAGAAAAATATTCTGTGTTGGTTCTACTGGATCTCAGTGCCACCATTGATACTGTTGACCATCGAATATTGTTAAATAGGCTAAAGGCTATAGCTGGCATTTCTGGCTCTCCATTATACTGGTTCTTTTTTTATCTATCTGAAAAAAAATTCTAGGTCAGCATGGACATGTTCTCCTCAGACTCTGCTCCTCTAACCTGTGTGGTTCCACAAGGGTCAGTTGTGGGCCCATTGTTATTTTATTTTTATTTTCTTCCACTTGCTAGCATTATTCAGTGTTTTTCTGGTATTTCTTATCATATCTATGCAGATGAAATTCAACTATATTAACTCTGTTGTGAATCTTATTGCAGACAGCCAACTCTGTGCTAGGAAACCAAACATAGATCAACTTTACCAACTCTACCTATAATTATATCAGAAGCTTCTTAATAGCTACAAAAGGTGCTACAGGTACAACATAGTAAAGGAGATCAAATCAAAAATAAGTGGGGATTTCTGTATATATATATTAGCCTGTGTGTATAAGTTTGACCCTCTGGGGAAAAGAGAAAATCCACAATAAAATCAAACTTGTGCACACAGGTTTTGTGTATAAACTTCATTGCATTGTCTTGCTGTATAATCATTCCACCCTGGAAAAAGAACCAAATATATAATTTAAAAGCCACTAATTAGGTGACATTATAAAACTTTAACAATCTGGGGAAACATATTTCTCCAAAACCATCTCAGTCCCATGCTACGGTATAAAAGCATCTAATTCTGTAGCTGCTACACCTTAAATCCATGCATCCTCTTCCTCCCATTTCATTTCCAATTATCCTCGCTTTTCAAAAATACCTGGGGGGTTTCAGGCCTGTCCAGTATCCATGAAAAGCCTCCCTAATCTCCAGTCAAATATCATCAAAGTTACCCAACATTTTCGTTTTCTATCTTACTTTTACTATAACGCATGGTCTGCATTATCATATGTAACCTCAATGATCATAATGAGAGTATGTCAGCTATAGTTGTGGCCATCAACTTTAATACCAAGATCTGCCATACATATAGACTCTAGAATTAAGATCCAAGTAAGATAAATCTTATCAAAAAGCTTAAAGCAAAAGCAGGAATGTGGCCTGAATTCTGAGTGGGGCTTTTAAGAGATTCGTCTCAGCATCTACAGAAGCCTCAGATGGTCGAGTGAGCTCCACCCCTCCCTGCTCACTCCTAATATCTCTGTGCTGTTCAATTTTTTATGGATTTCCTGAGTGATTTTGTTTGTAACTGCACATGGATGGAAGAACTTCATATTCGAGCCTGAAACAAATTGTCCCAGTCCATTACAATGTTTTCTTTTAAATAGATCGGAAGAATGTTGCTGCACCAAAATACATTTGGATTACAAGACAAGCAGATGGGCAAAATCTTGATGCTGAATAAACAGAAACCGTGAGGAGCAAATGAATGTGAGTTGATAACAGTTTCTTTTTGTTCTTTTTGACGACAGTGATTCAAGAAAGATTACAGGAGTTTACGAACTAAGGTCAAATCTGACAGGACAAAGGAACTGACACACCATCTTCTTCTAATTGGTTCATCCAAATATCCTGGCAAATCTGAAGTTCCACACAGAAAACATTGGCGAAAAGCTGAAATATTTGAGAATTTAAAAGAGGAGACAGAGGATTGGGAACGATGGGGGAAAACAATGCAGAAATGATCACAGAGGGGGTTTCCAAGCAGAAAGCATCCACAGAAGAGAATAGCATACTTAAGGGAGAGAGCTGACATACACCACAGAGAAGTTTAGGAGATGTATACATAAGAGAGCACGTCGATAAGAGTTCCCTTCAAGATGTTGGAATGAGAACAAACATATTTGCTGTTGGCATATACGAGGGGTGGGGAGAGAGGAGGAGGAGGGAGTAGGGACACAGAAATTAGAGGAGTAACTCACCAGAGTCAGCAAATTCTGAGGGGACAGTAAAAGAAAGAGAAATAAGAAGAAAACAGAAACAGAGAAAAGATAAATCCAGGTGATCTTCAGGGAGAGAGTGAGCACTGAATCATTATCGGGCATTATTTCAAGATAAGAAATGCTGAAAAAGGGTCAACAAACCATCTTTCATGTTAGTAGGTTAATGAAATGATATAAACTTAGAGAAATATTTCCTATATCTGGGAATAGCGAGTGCACCTTATTTCAATCACACTTTTTCCTTCCACTTAACTTTCCAGTATTATTCTTGAATTCAGCACAGGGTGTAAGAGACTCTTAATGGTCTTGTAAGAAATTCTTCCCTCTTTTTTGTAAAAACTGGATTTTCATTAGTCAGTCGTGTCTTGGTTGCTTTTTTTCAAATTAGAACACAAAAGAGGAAGAATTATACCAAAAAAATCAGACTTTGGACAAGACTACAGGTAATTAAATATCTGACAAACACACACAGAAACCAGCATACACACGCACACACACACACGCCCGCACACGCACACATACACACACACTCCCTCTGCTTATCCCGAACAAGGCTTTGCTTGCATGACAAACTGAACTATTACTATTACTATTATTTAGCTGTTTCAACCATTTATTTACTGTTGGTTCCAAGAGCATCATTTAAATGTGTTTGTTTGACCGGCCACTGTTTAGTAGCACAGCTGCACTGCTTGATGCACTGGATGTAGCTATGCCTATCTGATAATGAATATGTTTAATTTCTAGAGCAATCATTTAGTCTGTCAGTAGCTGAATGTATGCATGTATGTAAGAGACTTATAGCCAAAAACAGGGATTATTAATTAATAATAAAAGTTAATTTCAGTCAATAAAAACCATAAAATAGCAGGGTAAGATTGTAAGACCATTTGTACAGTTAGATACTGGCGACAGATATGAGTAACTCAGAGACATTTTAAAGTAATTTTCATTTATTGTTCTTGAGGCTTTCTGAAGCTCTATTTGAATCATTTTTACTCGTTTTCTGTCCAGTCTTTATATCTGACTGCGACAGTATACAGGACGGTATGTTCTTAAAAATCTGAAAGGATTCAGAGTTAAGAGAAGAGTGAATTTATCAAACAAACACAAAAGCTCTTTGAAATGGCCAGGTACCAGACATAAAATGAGTGGAAAAGTCAAATGAAAACATTACAAAACTGCTAAAGTCTTAAAATCTGCTGCTTAAAACCATTTTATGACCTTTTGCCTAGTGTTGCATTTTGGATTAAAAGCGTGGCTTTGATTGTCTAAGGAAAGAGGGAAAACATTTAAAAAACACCAGATACCACTGGCTACATAGCTTAGCGTCCAGAGCCCAAATCCAATGGTGTCAGAATAAGGTAAAGGGTTGACAAATGAGAAGCTAAGTACCGGTAGTAAAATCTCTATAGACAAAAACACCTATACACATGCACACCTACACATACACACACACGTGTGCAGACATATATATATATATACACACACACAACACAATTATACTGACTGACCCCTCTCTAAAAGTTTAACAAGATGAAATGCATTTCCAAGCACTGGCAAAACAACCTCAGAGTTTCGTTCAGCATGGAGACACAGACAGCTTATTTTGAGAGAGGCCTATAAAAAATGGATGGATGGAGTCCTGCTAGCTCCCTGCAGCCCTGATGTACTGCTCTTGAAGGCAGAGAACAAACGAGGACAAGCAGCACGGTCTCCATCTTTGATGAATGCAATTGTTTATCTGTCTTCATACAGTAAGCTCATCAGCTAAATAATATTTTACATTGGGGAAAATCTCCGAAATCTGCAAAAAACAATTCAATATACTGTATGTACCATGTTTTATCTGCACACTTGCTGCTGTTTAGAGCAACATACGAGTGTATGGTTAAACAGACTAGAAGTGTGTTCTCTTAAGTATAAGAAATTTTTCCAAAGTACTACATGGAAAAACCAAATTTATACATCCAAATGAGCCAAAGCCTTAGGTGTTGCTTTTGTTCTTTTGAGTAATTTATTCATTGTGCACATCGTGTCACACAGTACTTGCTCTTTCAGTGCATTCAGTTCTAGTCATTTGCTTGGCAAAAGACCCGTCAATCTAGTCTGGAAGGATTTTTTCTGCATTCATACTGAATCTGCTGTTAAAAGTCTTTAGCTATTCATCACCTTTACAGGCACTTAATTTGAACCTGAACATACAATTTTTAACAGGGACTGAAACCAAAAGCAGTTCACTCAGTGGTGAACGTGCAGAAAGACAAAAGTCAAAATTGAATTATATAAATCTTGATGAAAATCGGATTAGATTAAAAAATATGCATAACATTTGTTAAAAATGTTGCAAACATAAACATAAACTGACCTACCACAGTGATATTTACATATTTATTCATTATGATGAAAGGATTAGAACACAGGGTGACAACTTGCCTTGTATTCCCATGCATATCGATGCATGCTTCTAAAGCCCATCTTTATTGGATGTGAATGACTCCCAAGATGAGTCATGAAGTGTTTTGGACTTCTAGGCAAACAAAGTTTCTTCGAGTAAAGCTAAAGTGCCTTCTCACTACTTATCAGACATCTGATAATGTGATTCAATCCACCCACAGGAGAACTCAGCAGTCTAATGACTTTGGTTTATGACTGTTTTTTGGATTCTATCCAGTCAGGTATTATGTTATGTTGTCATGCTAAGAATCGTGAATCCGACAACCGCTCAACATACAGTGCTTTGCAAAAGTATTCATACTTCTTGAACATTTTCCTATTTTTGTCACGATACAACCTCAAACTTGTGTTTTATTAGGACTTTCTATGATTGACCAACAAAAGGTAGTGTATAACTATGAGCAGGAAGGAAAATGATACATGGTTTAAATTTTTTTTTTTATATATATATAAATGAAACTCTGAAAAGTGTCACATTTATTAGATTATAAAACTACCATTTGCAGCAGCACCAGTATTTTTTGTTATTTCTTCACTAGTAATGTCCATTTTTACTTATATAAAAAGCTTAAGTTTGGTCAACTTCATAGCATTTTTCTTTTAGTTGAAAACAGTTGATTGTCATATGACCCTCCACTTTGCCCCTTGTGTCTTTAGGTTTCTTTGGGTTCCTTCATCTAAAAATATTGTAAACTATGTATCAATTTCCTTCCACTTCATAAATAAAATTATTTTAATCTGGGAATTACATTAAAAGCTTCTTGGACAGTTGGTGCTGTTCTTTGTTGGCATGATTGCCATCTTAACAGCAGTCCTATTGCAAGGGCCTTACAACTCTGGTTGACTCCAAACGCATACAGCTGAAAAGAGGATCACAGCGAAAGTTCAGGTTTTTTTTTTTTTTAATGTTTTTTTTTTTAAAGGGTTCTGTGGAATAGTTATTAGTATGTGGTACTTTACCCATAGCAGCAAAAGTGGTATCAATCTGAATCTGGAGGAATAAGAAAAAGATTCTCATATTAGAGTACAGCTAGTCAGAGCAGGAGCCCTGATCGAGCAAGGTGAACAATTTGAGAAACAACTCCACAATTTCATGCCAGTGTGAGTGCATGCTGCTGTCGAGTGTGTCATTTTGCAAAGTGGTTTTAAACAGGCACACTGGCCTGTGCACAAAATCCAAACTCTTCATGTTTTTCATTGGTAGCTGATCATAACAAGAACCAGAAGCTCAAAGCTGTCTTTGATGACCAAGTGCTGCAACTCTCTAAAAACAATGTAGCTGCTGCTTATGCTTTTTCTTTTCGATAAGTACCATGCCAGGGTTCTTTTTGAATTTTGTATTTGAACTTAAAATTAATTCATCTCTCAGCTGTCACTCTATGTGTGCAATTTGGAAGTGTGTGCACTTCTCCCCCTGCTTGGAGTAGAGCACAATCTCTTTATGCAAGACTCCTGATCATAGCACTGTATTGGTATGGACATGGGAGCAACCGTGGCTCAGGTGGTAGAGGTTTGTCCCTTTACTGGTGGGTTGCCAGTTTGAACCTCCCCTTTGTCCGTCTCGGTAATTGGAAACTTCACCCACCTTGCCTGCTTGTGGTAGTCAAAGTTGTAAGGCAGCCTCGCTTCTGTCAGTCTGCCATAGCGCACCTGTGGCTACAATGTAGCTTACCACCATCAACATGTGAATGGGTGAATGACTGAATGTGGTGTAAGGCACTTTGGAGTCCTCTGACTGAAAAAGCCCTATACAAATGCAGCCCATTTACCATTTACATTGTGAACCGGTTGATTTAGCTGCTTGATGAGATTTTAGATGTCAGCCAGAGAAGTAGCAGGACATGAGGTGCTTTGTAGCCTCACTGTCAAGGGCAGTGGTCTCCAACCATTGTCTTGGAGATCTACTGTCCTGCAGGTTTTGGATGCATCCCTGCTGCGTCACAGCTGAATCATATATACATCTCGTTACCAGGTCTTTGCTAAACTTGATGGCATGCTGAATAGGTTTCTCAATGATTTGATTCAGCTGTGTTGAAGCAGGGATGCATCCAAAACCTGCAGGACAGTAGATCTCCAAGACCATGGTTGGAGACCACTGATCCAGGGTGTTCCAAACAGTTTCTTGGAACACTGCGATCACATTGTTAAAATAGGTTGCTCCATTGGCATGAGGCAAATATAGCTATTTCAAAAGGAACATTTCTGACGACCAAACCAATCCTATGCATGCGAGCCACATTTAATGAATAAGCTACCTATCAGGCTCCTCCACATTGCACTGTGGATGTGGATGAATGACACACTGTGGAGCTTGTGTGTATGCTCAAAATACCTGGGACTCACAATCAAACAAGTCAAGTTCTCCATGCAGCACAGATGATCTCTCCAACACCTTGCGAAGAGCATTTATGACTTTTTATGTCATTGAGAATTATTAGTTCAGTCTGAAGAGGTCTATCGAACTGTTATTACTGTATGAAATTCGTCTGTGTTTCTTCAAACTCAGTTTGCAATGACTTCTGTCCCTCCCTCAGGTAGGGTACAAAATATCAACAACTTCTTTACAATGCCCTACTTCAAACAATTCCTTTAAAGTAATTTCAAGCTAAAAGGTCAAGAATGTTGAACATACCAAATCATGTAATGTCTATTCCTTATAGTTTTTATTTACAATTTTATTTTTGTTGTACAAGTTGTCTTACCTTCACTTAAAGGGTCCAGTGTGTGAATCATCAGTTGAAAAATGCTGTTTCTCATCAAACTGTTGTGCAGGGAGGCAGAGCTACCTCCCCTTTGCAGGCGAGGCCTGGCCTATGACAGAAGAAATACAGTGTCAAATATGCTGCTACCACAAATGACCTCTGTCAGTTTTATCTCTAAGTCAAAGTCCAGTACATTTGATAAAAGTTAGCTAAACTGATGTATGATTCTTCTAAGAATATAATTTACAATGCCTAGCATGTATTAGAACCCCCTGAAACTTATCAGGTTGTGCCATGCAACAACCCAAGACATTGGGATTACACTGGGATTTTATATGAAACACCAACATAAAGTAATGGATGATTGTGAATTGGATAGAAAAGGATGCATTGTATTTTTCTTTCTTTCAAAATAAAGATCTGTGTGAAACCACCTTTTCACTGCAATCCCACATGCAGATCTTTGGGGTGTGTCTGTAACAACTTGGCAAATTTATATATTGCCAATTCCTCTTTGTAAACTAACTCAAATTAAATCAAATTGGATGAAGACAATTTGTGAACATCAGTTCTCAGATCTTACTTGAGATTCTCAGTTAGTTTAGGTCTGGGCTTTGACTGGACCATTCTAATGCATGGATATGCTTTTATTTAAGCTAAAATCCTTTACCATTGTAGCTCTGGCTTTATGTTTATATGTGTTTTACTGCTGGAAGTTGAGTCTTGGCCCTAATCTGAAGCCTTTTACAGCCGCTAACAATTTTTCTTCAAAAATACATCCATATTTGTTTGAAGTTTATAGGGAAAGACAGTTGAAGGAAATTATTATTTTAAGTGCTGTGCAGTTCTAGTCTCAAAATGGATTCATGCTGCTGCAGCATTTACTCATAAATGTGCTTCGACCTTGAAAAATGTCTCCTTATAATCCTCTTTTCCATATAACCCCTGTGTGTAACCTGAAACTGAGTAAAAAAAAATCATAAACCACAACAGCTTCTTATAAACATAAGCCCCTGATGGTTGAGACAGGTGTGCTGAGTTGGAGTGACAGTTCAGTTTCTTCTTCTAAACAAATCCTCGCCAAGGTCACCCACAGCAGCTGAAGCTGAGCTAGAGAAGAGGGAAACAAATCTGGCTCGGTCACAAGTGACAGCTGTTGGGAATGTGCCTGCCTTTGGGTGATCGCAGGTGATGCGTAGGCACCGGAGGTGTGAGGTGTTAATTCACAAGTCCGTATGGGTGTGAGCGGGGGGGCGAGGGAGACAATGCTCCACTGGTGAGGCTCGTTGATGTGCGGCTTCTCTGCTGCTTGGTTTTATTTTCCTCCTCCTCCTGCTTCTACGTAGATGAAAACTCTTACACCAGCATTAAAACAGTCTGCAGACTGTGAGACACATGCTCCCTATTTAATTGCCTTTTGCATGCCGCGTGCAAAGGCAAACAGAGGAATAAGCAAAGGGCTTCAGAAAACAGACGGTGCTACTCTCCGCACACAGGGAGGCTGAGGGTTGGAAATAGCAGCATGCCATGTTTCGTTCAGAGCGGTGGGAGAAAAAGTTACACAAAATGTACACTAAGGACATCTACATAGAGAACAGGGACAAACACAGGAGCAAGACAGCAAAAAGTGTCCATCAGACAAAACCTACCGACAACTTGCCATCGTCGTCTGGTGCCCCGGGGCTCAGCTTCTCATCCAACACAAAGAGAAGATGAAGTAAAATAGGGGGAAAAGGGAGAGAAAGAGAGAAGAGGACAAACATGTGAAGCATGCCACACACATAACCACACGGACCAAATGAAAAGACAGCAAAGAGATAGACATTACTACACAGGAATAGTGAAGACTGACTGTAATGTTAGTGGACAAGACTTTGAGGGACAGATTTCGCCCCTGCTGCTGTAGCTGCCTGTTGTGTTTGTTGCAAGCTGAGCAGGATTGGACTGCATCTACTTGAATTTCCTTGAAATTCCTCCAGAAATGTCACTTCAGGTTTTCATTTATGTCAAGGATGTCAGCTGTTGTACCGGACATTTCAGTCATTTCTTGGACTGGATTTTCACTCAGTTTTAACTCGGAACATAAAAACCCCAACAAAAGACTGAAAAATTTAAAAATAATAATAATAAAAATCCTGTGAAATATGGTTGTGCCTAAACTTACTGTAAAATGGTTTTATGTAAGTAACTATCTTTGTAATAAAAATTGTATTTAAATTTCCTGCTAAATGAACTGTTTTTCCTTTCTCTGCAAAAGCTTTAGTATGATTATCATACTAATGAATGGTTCCCCAGATGGAGTCTACTGCTGCATACGTAGTTTACTGGGACACCTACACACCTTTGAGACTTCACGGTTCTACAATACTGACCAAAAGTCTTAAAGCATCACTTATTTCTGTACATTTTGCTTTCAGTGAGACAGAGTTGTAATTCTTTCCTGGTGTGGAGTAACAGTTTTCTTGGCTCTCTGAACGTCTTTTACTTTTTTTTTTACTTTGGTTGTTTGTTTTTTTTCCTAATTTTTCTGACTAAATTTTAGGGAATGTTTTGTTAATTTTAATTCTGACCTATAGATCACATAAAGTGTTTCCTGTTGGTTCTCCAGCTTCAGATGGACACAGGCCTGAGATAGAATAAGAGTGGTCATGTGTTTCTTTTACTCATAGCTGTCAGTTATGCTGACTTATTCAACAGGAACACCCATGACAGCCAAGCTGGGTGAAAACTTGTCATCCAGTAGTGACCGGACTTTTGCTGCTTAACGTAGACACAAGTGCTTCTTGGCCTCTTCTCCATACTTGGATCTGGAGTCGAAAAACAACTCCAGCTAGTACATGCAGGAGAGTGATAGCATCTTCCCTATTCTGGAAGTTTTTTTTCAAGAAATACTGATATTTTTGTCTACTTCTGAGGATTGCATTTGGTGCCATATGATTTCGGATCCACACTCTCTGTCCATTGTCTGTATGAGTGCGTGTGTGTGTGTGTGTACAAAATGTGGCTTTTAATGATAGATTCTTTTTATAGGAATTGTCAGCTTAACAGACTTATGTTGTGACTTCATACTATATGGAAAATACAATCGACTTGATCTTTAAGGAGGGTTGTTATAATGGTTCTCTCCAGGCTTCTTCCCAATGTCCAAAAACATGACTGTGGGGAGTGTGCGTCCGTGCGTCCGTGCGTGTGTGCGTGCGTATGTGTGTTTTTTTTTGTCCTGTGCATCTGTATATTGACCTGTAATGGACTGCCGACTTGTTCAGGGTGTACCCGTAATGCTGTAGATGAGCACCAGCGGGCCCTCTGTGACCTTGCAAGGATAACCAGGGATGGACAATAGATGGATGAAATTGAGTGTTGTAGTGTAAAAAAAACGTGAAACAGCACATGGGGTAAATGTACTTTTGCAAGGTACTTTAATGAGGGAAAATTGGTAGACCAATCATTTTCCATGCGTTTTGCCTAAAAGCTAAGGGCAAACAGCTTTCTGTTCCTGTCAAGACATAAAAAGAAAAGATTCTGCTTGACTTTCTCCCAAGTTTTGTTAAATCAACATGACATACTTTCTGTGCTCAGTTAGTTTGACATTTGAAGCAATAACGTGACAAGTTGCGCTTTCATCCTTTTGCAGGAAATTGAACATCGAGTATCATGCCAGTTTCTAATGTGATAACTTTGTTACAAAGTACGTGCGACAACATGCCAAAAAGACTCGTCTTTTAACAATACCTCCATTTTTTTCACCGCCGTCATTCTCAGCAGGGCTCTTTTTATTGGCACTTACAAATGCTGCAACAGTTTATTTTTGAAACAAAAGACGTTCTCCAACCGACTGACTGACTGAAGTGTGCTCGCTTCATCTCCAAAAACCCGGGTGGGAAACAACAGTTGCCCGAGGCCCCTCCATCTCTAAATGCGAGGGGAGCGAAACACAAAAAGGCTTTTGTTTGTCTCTTGGAATATCAAGGCATTGTTTCCCTGCCTACGTGGTTTCAAAGAGGAACGTGCAGACTGTGGAGGCGCTGGTGTTCGCTGATAAGCCTCCCCGATGTCCACTGAAATTCAGAAACTAATCCAGTTGATCTTAGTGTTTGAAAATGAACAAATTCCAAGACAGGGTCCTTATTGCTTGTTAACTCACTGATTAATTTGCATGCTAAATGACACAGCTTTGCACTGAATACCAAATCTTTTGATGGCTGCAGAGGGCTTCACTTCATGAGGTGAAAACATCAGGGGTGTTAGTATTATTTCCAACAGATTACTGGGTTAAAGAGAGGAATTTAAATTGTTTATGGCCTCTTTAGTGGATTATCTCGCAATCATGAAGTTTAAGATTAAATTTATCCAAACTTTACCTTGATGAATGGTAAAAAGGACTGAACTTATATAGTGTTTTTCTAGTTATACAGACCACTCGAAGCAGTTTATATTCAGCCACATTCACCCATTTGCACTCACAAACACGTACACCTTTATACACCGATACGCAGATTGGTAGGCAACTTGAGGGGTTAAGTGCCTTGCCCAGGGGTACATGGATATGTGACAAGCGGACACTGGAATAGAACCTACAACCCTCCAATTACAAGTCAAGTACTCTACCCACTAGCCACCGTTAGATGGATTTTGAGAAAAATCACTGAGAATGTGAGCTCCCACTGCATATCAGTGTTTCTGTTTAACAGTTCATAATTTACCATGTATCAACTTTGCGTCTGCGGGTTAATTACAGAAGTGGGAAGGATGCAAAAAAAATTATTTTTAATTCAGCAAAAGTTGAGCTAATCCTGAGTTATTATAACCCCCTTTCCCTATTCCCGTTTCATATTTCCGGGTTAATTCCCTGCACACTGCAAAATAATTATCCCATTTCACTCCATAGCATCCAGCTCAAAACCAAGTCAGGAAGTTTAGGAGAGAGCAGGTGAATGTGCCGGATGGAAATTATGCCATGAGCCCCCCCTCCCCATTAAGCCGGCGTTAAATATGATGACTAATAATCGCACAGGAAGATTAGTATGTTCTCTGGAGTTTTTCTGTTCCCTAATACCAGCAGCAGTGTAGCCGAGCTCTTACGTAATGTCACGTCAGGATCTTTCTTGGAAGCGGATCAGCCGAGGGTGATAAATGTCCCTCCGCAGCCTTGTCCGTGTTAACACTGTGTTATGGAGATTTATTGATTAACAGTGTGATTGGATGTAAAAAAAAAATAAAAAAATAAATCTACGAATGAAACGGTTTGGTTCACTTTTCCCCACTCACTCACAGCTTAACGTCAGGAAATTTCAGATGGATGTGTGGACTTTGATGAAAAGCTGAAAGCTGAGCCGGAAGTCCTGAATTTTGAATATCAATGGTGGATTATAGGTCTTTACATATGAAATATGAGAGCATAAAAACAGTCTATTTATGGAGGAATCTCATTTGCATTTTCTTTATGCTAAATCTTCTAAGCAAAATTACACAGAATTACAGTTTTTACATGTTTTATGCTTTCCTAATGACAACTGTCACTGCTACTTATCCTTTGAATAATATAATTCATGTCATTCTATATATATTAGACAGTGATGCGAAAAAATACCCCCCTTACATATTTCAGAGGCATACCATTATGGGATGCCATTTGTAAAGTTACACAATCAAAAACAGTCATAAGAGAAAGAAAGTAGGAGTTCCTCTTTCTAAGTCATATTCTCACCATGTATATTTATAACTAAATATTTAATAAGTGTAATGGCTGAAATTATATCAGTCTTCTAAAAATACGATGAAACTGAGTCCTTATTATTTATTTTAATTCATTATTTATTTATTTTAATTCAGCATGTCTGGCCAGAACAGGGGCCGAAAGAGCTTACTCTTACATCCCTTACCCACCCTTTCTTACTGACATCCTGGATTGTATTTAGCTATCACTGTTTATCTCGTGTTTTAGCGAGTCTTCTTTAATCTTCTTGTCCAGCTTGGAACCACCGGTTTACGCCAGTCTGATAGGATAGCAAAGCATGAAGCCCCTCAGTCCCTCAGGCTGGAACGTCCAGTAGATATCTTGCTGCTCTGACGTCTGTCATCTCGGTGATCTGAAACATCTTTATCAGGAACATTATGCTGGAATAATAAGCTTGTTTTCTCTAACTTGACCTCCTAACCTAGATGCATTCACTAAAACACAGAAAAAGTATTTAAATCCTAATTACAAATATTCCTGTAACACTAGCAAGCCAAATACCTAGTTCACAAACAAAATGTTTAGCTTGCTAATTATGTATTTAGTTATAAAGTGACACTTGTAAGTATTTAGTTTTCAAACTAAACTATGTATTTAGCTAACAGCTAAATATTTCATTTGAAGCTAAGTATTTCTCTACCAAGCTAAACTGGTTAGCTAAAGATATAGCTTTGAAGTAAAGATTTACCTTAGAGCTAAATATATGCCGAAGTGGAATGTCAAAATAAAAGCTTGTCCTGTGAACCTCTATATCTAATCCTGTTGCTGGTGCAGTCACTTTTGTTGTGAACCCATCATCTGTATTGCCATTAAAACGGCTCAACCATCGTTTTAAGTTGAAATGTTGGAATGTCAAGAGGAAAATAAAACCTATGTGATATGAGCAACAACATTCTGTCTCGTCAGAAATGTATATAGAAGTTCGCAAAACCCAGCTTTTATTTTGGTAGTCCACTTCTGCTTATCAACAAGGACATTTGAATATTGGCTTAATATTGAGTTTGAACTAAACTAATATACCTAGCCTGTTTAGCTTGCTAGCTAAATATTTAGCTTCAAACTAAATATTTTTAGATCAGGTTAGCGTCTTCACCACATACAATCTTTGTACTGAAATGAACTCAGAAGTTGTGGGTTGTAGTTCAGTCACTGACAAGAAAATTGAGGCTCTCATCAAATTCTAAAGCAAGAATTGTGTTAAAAAATCTTCTACTAAAAATGGCAAAATAAATAATTTCAAATGTGTGTACTCCAACAAAAAGCTCAATCACAGCTCAGTTACATATGGTTTAAATGCTCTGAAATATGTACAACAGGGAAATCCAACAGTACCACAGCCAAAAAGCCAAAATCTTTAAAACCCCGACCCCACACAGCTCCAGGCATTTCCTGCACATGCTTACAGCAGCCAGTATGTCCATCAGAGCATGAAAGAACATCCTTTGAGATTCCTCCCCCTAGATTCGTTGCATTAGAGCTAAACTGTCGAGTGGCACCATGGAGGAGCACCGCCCTTCCCTCCCCCGTTTTGCCTGAGAGTCGATAATGATGATCTTTTAAGGAAAGAAGTGAAAAGATGCACAACAAGTCAAAAAGCCATCCACTTGCTAATTAGTAACCCCTTCATTTTTCCTAACAAGCAGAACTAATTACAGGAGCTGCCATCAGACTGATTTCCCACAAGGCGATGCTTTCCAGGACACATGCTTCCCTGTACTCAGCCAATCAGTCTCACAATTTAAAGGAATTAAAAGTGTAAAAAAAAAAAACTGCTGTGTCACATTTGCAGGTGAATGAAGTTATGCATAATTGGTTTTATCGGAAACCTGTCGCTGCTTTATCAATTAGCTAACCTTTTTGTGAGGCACACAAATATACGTTTTACTACATCTTCTAAAGGTCTCAGCGTGACTCACTGGAAACGAGGATGTGTTTTTGTTTTAAGATAACGGTTACAAACTCCAGGATGTAGTGGAGGACAGACTCACTGGGAAATCATGTCTATGAAAATATATATCTGGCAGTGTTTGTGCCACCACATGCATTTTAGTGTATTTAATGGGTTTCTGCCACATTACTATACTATAACAAGTGGGTTAAACCCAAACGCCTAACGTGGCATCCTACAAGTGCAAGAACAAACGTGACACACTAGTATGTCTCGGTTGTTTTGCAAGAAGTGACATTTTTCTGTTCCTCAATCAATGGACTGTGTTGTGTGAGCCAGTGGCTCTGCCCTAACTGTAAGTACCATTGTCTTATGGACCAAAAACTAAAGGGGCACAGGAATGGTGCAGTAGGGGTCAGTTGTATGGGCCGCTTTTACAATAGAAACAGACATAATAGCGTACCGAACCGCACCAACCCGACCCGTACCGTACCACTCAGTAGAAATGAGGCATAAGTAGCTAATTTATCATAAACAAATTAATCTCACCTTGTGATAATCTTGTTTGTCAGCAGGGCAAGGTTTATCATCATTCAAATTACAAGTCTTTCCATAAACTGCTAAATTATTTACCAAACTTTGTTTTGGTCTTTCATAATCCCTGATTCCATCAACAGCAGCTGACCCATTCAGTGCTGCTCTTTCTAAATGTCCTCAGCTATAGCTGTGTGTATGCCCTTTAGCCTCCTGCCGTGAAACAGCTGGGCAGCGTTGTTTTAAGTAAATGTTATTCAAACAGAATAAAAAGGGGATTTGTCTAGGCTATTTTTAACTGGGGATTACTGCACATTTGATACTGTGGTAATTTTTTATATCAGAATGACAATATATTCTGGGAGATGTTAAAATAAAAGTAAGTAAATTAATTTTAAAGACACAACATGTTTGCCTGGACATTGCGATATAATGCAAGTTTTAAATCAATCAGTGAGGCGCATAAGAAAATTATTTAGGTTTAAACCATTGCACCTTTTAAAATTAAGTCTCACACTAACCCTAGTTTGCGTGGGGTGCCACATGGCTTATCGATATAGTCTTGATTCGGTTCCCAGTCCCAAGCCATTTACTGCAAGTCTTTCATTTCTCTCTCTGCCCTTCTTCATATCTAGCTACTAATGAGTAAAGACAACTACTGACACAAAACCTTTAAGAAACCTGTAGTTTTGGATTTCTAGAATCGTCATGTACAACCACATCCACAAAATCGTGACCACTGGATTCCTTTGAAATCATGTCCTACTTTTAGGACAAGTAGGCACCCAGAAGATGCTTATGGAGGACCTGGAGCTGCATGCATTCAGAGGAAGCTCACTGCCTGTATTTCACTTTGCCTGTGGACATTTAATACAGACAATACGCTGATGGAGCCCTTTCGAGGTCACCTTGGTGGGCTTAGGAGGAGATGAGTTTGAGCTGATGGAAGCCTCCTGCAACAGCGATCGACATAAAAAAATTTAGCTTTCCCGGATGTGAAAGAGAGGCAGGTTGAGAGACTTGGAGACTTGATTGCGCTCACTTTGATTTTAAGAGTTTATACCTCTTGGAATTGATTTAAAATTTCTGGCAATAGTCTGCGTGGGGTCCGGTCTGTCAGTAGCTGGGAGATCTGTTCAACAGCACTTTGAGTGGTGCAGACATCATTACCCCGGATTTCACAAATTACGGGTATTACGTGAAGCGCAACTCTGGCAGCCGATGTAATGTTCAGCTGCTGCAGATTAGAGAGGCTGATGATGACGATGAGGGTCAAACATCCTCCCTCCTCAGAGGAAGTTGTTTAAGCCTGTCAGGCCCACCAGTCTTTGGCCATGTCTGACCATACGCAGATTTTCTGTCATGCCAGGCCTGGGCGTGTTGTTCTGGGAGATAGGGATCTCCGCGTCCTTCACGTGATGCTTTTACAGTGCTGTTACATTATCCTAATTTGACTCCACATTCCAAAATAGCCTCTGATCAATAAAGCTTTCAGTTTCCTGCGAGCATCAACATTTTACCTTCAGACTCTCTAATTTCACATAAGCACAACTTATCTGCTTAGACCTGTGTTAATAAATTTGAGAACCTACATACCTTTCAACTTTGTGATTCCAAAAACATTAAACCCAAAAACTCTCAGAAATAAATTCAGTCCTCTCATTGTTACAAAAATAGCATTTTTCAGAGCTACAACCATGTAGAAATTGACTTTCAATAAACACTGCCTTTAAGCCTGGAGCTGCAGTGATCATGGAAATGCTTATTTATACAATCCCACCAGAAGGTTTTCACACACTTTAAATTTTTCTATATTTTGTTGAATTACAGATTTATTTTACATTCTACAGATTTGTGCATAATCTATACTTAGTATCCAATAATGACCAGGAAAGATTTATTGCCTAAGGTTTGTTATTCAAGTGTTTCATAAGTAAACTCAGCAAAAAAAGAAAAGTCTTCTGACTTTCAACTGTTTTTACTTTCAGTAAATTTAATGTGTTTAAATATTTGTATAAAAGAGTCAACATCATAAGACATCAAATAAAAATGTTTCACAGACATGTGACTAACAGAAATAGAATAAAGTGTCCTTGAATGAAGGGAGGCTCAAAATCAAAAGTACCAGTCAGTATCTGGTGTGGCCACCAGCTGCTTGAAGTACTGCAGTGCATCTTCTCCTCATGGACTGGACCAGATTTGTCAGCTCTTGCTGTGAGATCTTGCCCCACTATTCCATGAAGGCACTTGCAAGTTCCTGGACATTTCTGGAGGGGGAATGGCCCTAGCCCTCACCCTGCGATCCAACAGGTCCCAGAAGTGCTCAATGGGATTGAGATCCGGGCTCTTCGCTGGCCAAGGAAGAACACTGACATTGCTGTCATGCAGAAACTCACGCACAGAACGAGCAGTATGGCTGGTGGCATTGTCCTGCTGGAGGATCATGTCCGGATGAGAATGCATAAAGGGTACCACATGAGGGAGGAGGATGTCTTCCCTGTACCGCAAGGCATTGAGATGGCCTGCAATGACAACAAGCTCAGTCCGATGGTGATGTGATATACGGCCCCAGACCATGACGGACCCCCCACCTCCAAATCGATCCAGCTCCAGGGTACAGGCCTCGGTGTAACGCTCATTCCTTCGACGATAAACACGAATCCGTCCATCACCCATGGTGAGACAAAACCGTGACTCATTAGTGAAGAGCACTTTTTGCCACTCCTGTCTAGTCCAGCGAAGGTGGGTTTGTGCCCATAGGCGGCGTTGTTGCTGGTGATGTCTGGTAAGGACCTGCCTTACAACAGGCCTACAAGCCCTCAGTCCAGCCTCTCTCAGCCTATTAAGGACAGTCTGAGCATTGATGGAGGGATTGTGTGTTCCTTGTGTGACTCGGGCAGTTGTTCTGGTCATCCTGTACCTGTCAGGCAGGTGTAATATTCGGATGTACCAATCCTGTGCAGGTGTTGTTACACGTGGTCTTCCACTGCGAGGATGATCAGCTGTCCTTCCAGTCTCTCTGTAGCGCTGTCTCACAGTGCGGACATGCCAATTTATTGCCCTAGCCACATCAGCAGTCCTCATGCCTCCCTGCAGCATGCATAATGCACGTTCATGCAGATGAGCAGGGACCCTGGGCATCTTTCTTTGGGAGTTTTTCACAGTCGGTAGACAAGTCTCTTTAGTGTCCTGCTTTTTTAAGAACTGTGACCTTAAATGACTACTTTCTGTAAGCTGTTAAGGTCTTAACGACCATTCCACAGGTGCATGTTAATTAATTGATTATGGTTAATTAAACATGCATGAAAAACATTGTTTAAACCCTTTGCAATGAAGATCTGTAAAGTTATTTGGATTTTTACAACATTATTGTTGAAATTCACAGTCCTGAAAAAGGGAAGTTTCTTTTTTTGCTGAGTTTATTTCCACCCATGGCCTAATGATTTCTGGAAACACATTTGGCGGCAATCAGATCCTCAAGTCTTCTTGGGTATCTCCATTCAATACAATAGATTGGAGTGTTTCTTTTCTCCATTATCTGTTGTAGATGCTCTTAAGCTAAATCTGGCTGCATGGCCAGCATTGGTAGACAGACATTTCTATGTGTTATCAGATATTTTGACTTGGATTGAAGTCCATACTCTTGCTGGGTCATTTTATAAGATTCTGAGTGGGCTCTGTGTCTTCTTTGACCAAGGCTCTCATTCTCTGATTATTCAGTTTTGTCAGGTGGCCCCCTCTAGGGTGGGTCCTGGTGGTTCCAAACCTCTTTCCTTACCAAATAATGGTGATATGAACTGTCACTTGTGAGACCTTATATAGACAAGAGTGTTCAAATACAAATCAGGTTAAATCCACTAAATTTACAACATGTCGACTCTAGCCAGGTTGCAGAATGTTCGGATGATCAGCAAAAGCCAGTAAATCTGAGCTCAGTTTTGAGTGTAACAGTAAAAACGTATGTACCTATTTTGTTTAAATGTTTTCTTTTTTTATTTACAAAAATTTCTGCAATTAGGCTTACATTTTGTTACTATTGGCTGTTTGTGTAGATCAATCTAATGGCTCTGTCAGTTAGACCAATAGTGACTAGAAGAAAAATACTATTCACCGGCCATTTTGATACAAAATATAATGATGGAAACAAGTTAGTTTGTTTAAAAAGGATTAAAATGTGAAGAAGCGGTAACATTATATAAGCAAATTAAAAATCAGAAAGGTGCTCTCCATGGTGCTGCCAAAGAAGGAAACAAAGAAATTAAGACTTATCATTTTATACTTACACAACTAAACTAATAAACTAAAAACAGCAACGAGAAATATCTCCCTAAGTCGGTTTTTGTTCTGACTGGGTTGCTTATGATCACCTATAACAAAAAACACACTCATAAGTAGTGGTGGGCGATATAAATGGTATAAGGTAGAAAGGATATAAATTTAGCCAAAGGTAGAGATTTTGACTATACCAGCCTACTGCGATTGCACATTTTGATGATGTCATCAAGCTGTCATCAAGGAGGATAAATACTGATGTTCAGTGTTCATATTTACACTACATATTCCAAGTTTAAAAATTTCTGTTTTCCATTTAACGGGAAAAAAGCCATTGAACTTGACGCACTTTCAATTCAAATATGCGCAGGTTTATTTTTGTGCGATTTTAAATTTATAAATAAGTAACCAGGGAAGCGCACAATTTTGAACTTTTTGTTTAAAAAAACAAAACATTTAGCTTTTAATTTATTTAATATCTTCATCTTTATGTTGTGAGAATTTTGTGTTATATTTTTTGGAAAAAAGATCAGCATATTTTTTAGATACAGTTTTCATTAAATGGCATTCTAAACTTTTTTGAAGTTGTTGTTCTGCTGCAATGTATCTGGAAAGTGAGAATGTTCATAACCTGTCAATTTGACATTTATAAAGAAAAGACAATAATATATTCCAATAGATATCATTACCGCACATGCTTTAGATTATATCGTAATATAGATTTGAGGCTATATCACCCAGCCCTACTCATAAGTACTGGAAAAGGTGGATCCTGAGATTAGAAAACCTTAATCGGACCACATCTATCCTCTGCTTCTTCCAAACAACCAAAGAGGTGTGACAAGATGTCACTGCAAGTGGGACAATTGACTCAAAAGAAAAAAAGCTAGGAGGAAAGCTAGGGAAGTTAAAGGAAGACAATTTGGGCCCAACATGCTTTGCTCGATCCAGTTTCATTTAGGCAGGTGTTCAGTAAGATAAGCATGGAGAGGTTACAATTGGACTCACACTACAGCAGCAGAAAATTCAAGACTGGTGTGTTCACATCTCTGTATGGCGATGGGTTTCTGTTGGTGTGGCCTGAAGCTTAAACACACTCAGGATGTATCGTCTCCCCCAGATGTTCAGGAACTTTTAAGTGAGTGTTGGAAATGCTTACCATCTTGATGCAAAGATTTTGTATTTATAAAAAAACTGAAACATGAATAAACGATCTAACTTATATTTCATTTTTTTGCAGACATTAGTATTGTATTATCTCCTTAATGGTTAGATCCCAACAACAAAAATGAAGATCAAAGGCATCCTTCTGTTTTCATAATAAAGTGCTAGTCTGGGGACACATTAAAGCCATTTCTTCCACTTCCTCTGAACCCCCTGCAGTTTGTATGTTTTGTCAACTGATCCAGAGACAACATTATCGAACACACCCTACGCACTGTCTCATCCCACCTGGGAAAGTGCAGCTATCCCAGGATTCTCTTCATAGGCTTCCCATTAGACCTTAATACAATAATCCCACAGCAGTTTACAGAGAAGGTCTCACTGCTTTTTAACATGAGACAGAGAGCCTGTCTACCTTTAAGACCAGGCTCAAAACTTTCCTTTTTGATAAAGCTGATAGAGTGGCTTAGGTTCTACTTAGCTGTCTATGTAGTTACGCTACTAAAAACTTAGTCTGCAGGCTTAGTCTTACTTACTGACTTATTGAGTATTCCTCATGCTACAATTTTCTCTTTTTACAATTTTATCCATATAAGGTACTACTTGCACAGCCATTGGCTTTGGGTGTGTTGAGGGATTGCTGGAGAATCAATGACTCATGGCAATTGTCTTGTATTGTATTATATTGTGTTGTATTGTATTGTATTGTAGTATTGTATTGTATTGTATTGTATTCTCACTTCCTGCTTCGCTGCAATCGGCTGCTTCACTACTTCACTCTCCCTTCTGCTTGCATTTTTCTGCATTTTTCTGCTTATTTTTATTTTTTTCCCCTTATGATCCGACCTGCAGGACTTTTGAACACATATACATTTATGGGAAAAACCTTTTTTAGTAGTAACGGCAATATTTCATAGATCTTTTATCTTCAGTGCTCTGTGTGCGTGGCCTACACACAGCTGAAGCCTGATCTACAGCATCTAAGTACTTAGCATTCAGCTGAGGCTAGATATAGCTCGTAAGGGTGCTAACGCTAAGCTACAGCAACAAGATGCCTTCCGTCTCCACAATGGACTACCAGGACCTTCTAAAAAAGACAACAGCACTGGAGAGGAAAGTTCAACGGATAGAAGTTAATGTGGAGGTAAATGGATTGTGTGGAAATGAAACAACCTTACCACTCTTTCAAAACAGTGGAAATGAGCAACCTAACACACGGCTAAGAGGGAAAGATAACATGACCAAGAAAGAGGGAGCCTCTGCTCATTACATTAAATCACCAAGTGATAATCCTCCCTGGAACTGTCTTGGTGCTAAGCCAAAAACTAAATCATGTCTCTGGGAAACGGGAGGACATAGTGCAGGCTGGACACAGCGAGCGGAAAAATCTGTGATGAGACTGACTGGCCTGCACTCCCTACAAGAGAGAGGGCTTCTTCCACTCCCGTACATGAGAGGACATGGGACAGAACAGCTACAAATGGGAAAGTTAGCCACAGACTTTCAAAACAACCAAATGTGAAGCTGCAGAACAGATTTGCTCCACTGTTGGAGAACCCTGGATCTTTATCTGACGACCATCCACCCCAAGGCAGCGAGATGAGGACTGATAACCTGTCAGAGAGTGAGAGGCCACAGAGAAAGCAAAAGACTGGGCCTGAAACTCTGATTGTATGTGATTCCTCTGTAAAGGACGTTCAGTGGATGTGTGGAAAGAACACCAAAGTCCTCTGCTTTCCAAAGGATATGGTCAGTGACATGCAGAAGAGGATTCTGAAAACTGTGACCAAATATCCAACAGTGAAAAACATTGTTCTCCACACAGAGTCGAATGATGTGTCCAAGCAACAATCCGAGGTTTTGAAACGGGACTTCACTGGATTATTGAACACCGTGAGCTCGTTTGATGCAGCAGTATTCATCAGTGGACCTTTACCACCCATCAGAGGAGTAGAAGAAAGATGGAGTGGATTTTATCTGCATGTGCAGACAACAAACTGCAATTTATTAACAACTTTCAGATTTTTTGGGAGCGTAGACATCTTTTTAAGGCAAATGGATTTAGTTTGAACAGGTCAGGTGTAAGACTGTTGACCTCCAATATTTTCTACTTCCTGTGTCATCCCTCTGTGCTTGGAGCCAAAAAGGAGATACACAAAGACTTATCTCAAAAGGAAGACCAAACAAAGCTGAGTGCAGAGGGGGAGGAACTTATTCTGCCCTCACTCATGGGAAGCTTCGGACAGAAGCAGGAAGAAGGATCTTTATTTGCCCCAAAAGCCCTCAACAGCCCTAAAGAACAGGACAGCGAACCTCCATCGCCCCCGCAAACCCCTGACAGCCCACCGTCTTCCCTACCGCCCCCCTCCCCCCATCTGAAATTCACTGAGCAGATGATGGAGCGGGTCAACATTGGGCTCAGATCTATCCCCCAGACCAATCTGTTTTCTTTACCCATAAACCCCACACCAGGACGATCAAAGGTAGGGCAACAAGCCCAGCCCCCTCGTACCTCACCACGTAAGCATGTACAATCTCCACAGTCTGATGTATGATGTGTTAAGGGTCCAGGCTGCGTGGATATCAGCAGTCAGAACTTTTCCCAGGACAAGCTGGGACCCTGTTCATTAGAAGATTTGATCATTTCTGTACTTATAAGTAACAGAAGGAATGTAGTTATGTCAAAACACAGAGCACTGCATTCTAAAAGGTTTTTAAGTAAAGTAAACATACGCTGCATAGCCTTGATTTTATGTTTTTAACTGAGACTTGGTTAGATAAGAATAGCAGTGTTTCTCTTATCGAATCAACCCCTCCCAACTTTAGTTTTGTCAACCAGGCCAGACAGAACAGGAGAGGTGGAGGAGTTGCTGTTTTATTTAATGAATCATTCCAGTGTAAGCAGTTATCTCTTGGAAGTTTTCCTTCTTTTTAATATGTTGCTGTACAGCTGAAGGCCTCGTCTAGAGCCATGTTTGTTAACATTTATCGGCCTCCAAATTACTGTGCTGACTTTAATGATGATTTTAGTGAACTGCTGTCTATAATCTGTGTTGATTTTGACTGTATAACTATTGTTGGTGATTTTAACATCCATGTTGACAATCCCCAGAACAAGGGGTCTAAAGACCTGAGTAACACTCTGGACAACTTTGGGCTGACTCAGCATATAACAGAGCCCACACATAATAAGGGTCATGTTTCTGACTTACTGATCTCGAAGGGTCTGGGCATTTCCAAGATTAATGTGCGCGATGTGGGCTTGTCTGACCATTGTTGTGTTTTCTTTGAGAGTATAATTTTGGTTCACATAAATGTTTTAACGGAGGTTATCACAAAACGATGTATAACTGAAAACACTAGTGACATCTTTAACCAGGTCTTCTCTCTAACACCTGCCCTGTCAGGGGGTTCAGTCAATGAACTGGTCAACAGCTTTTGGTTTTAGATAACCATTTTAAATAATGGTTTTTATTCCTGTACTTTTGCTTTTTCTGCACCCTGCTGTAATGCTTTTGATGTTTTATGTAAAGCACTTTGAATTGTCTTGTAACATGAATTGTGCTATACAAATAAACTTGCCTTGTCCTGCCTGCTGTATTGATGTGATGGACTGGCGACCTGTCCAGGTCGTATCCCGCCTCTTGCCCCGTGACTGCTGGAGATAGGCACTAGCCCCCCTCAACCCTGCATAGGATGGACGGGTACAAATGATATGGATGGATGGATGGATGGATGGATGGATGGATGGATGGATGGGTTGGATTGTACTGTATTGTACTGCAGCTGAACAGAATCTGAACAGAATTGTTGGATCTTTACAAGTGAATGTGAAATACCTTGAGACGACATTAATGATGAATTGGTGCTATGTATAAATAAACTGATCTGAACTGAATTGCTCCGACTGATACCCATCTCTGAATTAACAGAATATTGAATTAGCTGATAGACATGCAAAACACATGAGTACAGATGGTCAACAATACCTTATGGTTCATTCAAAGGAATACAGGAGAACCTCAAGGATGAGTGGTAGGTACATTACTGTTCTCTGTGCTCATTCAACTGCATTGTCGATTTCAGCGAAAGTCCTTCTAGTTTGGTGTCAAACACAGACATGGGATGCAAAAATATTACATAATGGTGAAATAATTGGTGAACTCTTTGTTGCCAATTTGAAAAGCCTATTTTTGATTTTCCATGTGGTCACAACATAAGTCAAGTAAGTTTATATGCTATGTGTGCAGAAATGTATTCCCTTAAAAACCGTACTGTTCTGGGTTAATAGTTTGTTTATTTATTTATTTGATGTGTTGCTTTTGGCAAAAGCAAAACTGAGGTGGTAATAATGAGAGGACATGACGTTTAAGCAAATTTCTTTACTGCAACTTATTAAAAGTAATCAGAGAGCAAAAGTATGTATTTTTACTTATTCTTTTAAGCAGACTAATGATTGCTCTTTTCTGCATGTATAAATAATTATTTTCAGTCAAAAATTAAATATTCAAAGTTTTTAAATGACTGCTTTAACATGAAAATTATCATATAACCGATATAAATTATATATAAATTATACATGTTGGACTTACAAACACTCTAAGCTAGATGATCAGGACAACACAAAAAGCATAAATCAGCGAATGTGTTAGTAACTTGATCTTGCTAAATAATTATCCGGGGGCAATAAAACTCAAATTGAAGTGAGACAACAAGAACTTTGGTGCTAACTGATAAAGAGCAATGTGGTGAAAGATGAATCTCAATAGTCCTTGACTTTATTTATACAAATTAGCACTGTATCTTTGAAGTGTCCATGACTTTATTCCATACATTGCAATATTAACTGCTCTAACAGTCCACAAAAAGCTTTTTTTTTAAACTGGAAAAATTTATTCTCTTGATTGTCACACTTACATAAAGAGCCACAGCTGAAGCAAATGACTAAACTTGTACCTCTCATTGCCATGACAAGATCACAGCCACAAAATTGCTTTTTTTTCAAATTACATTATTCTGATTCTGTTGGGTGTAACCCAGTACAGCAATTTCTTCGTTCCATTGCCATTTTTTTTGTGGAACGTGTTAAGTTCTTATCATAAGTTCTGTTTATTGTTTTTGCTCCAATGAAAATGATCACTTTGGGTTAAAATAAAATCCTGACCCATCTCAAAAATCGTTGGTAGCCTTTTTTAGTAGTTTCTAGAATTGCACTGCTCTGGGTGGCTGCATGTTGGAGTGGCTCTGTTGGCCAAAAATATAGTTTAGTTTTTCAAATGTTGTTTCCTTTATTTTTTGAGGAAGATTGCATTTTTTGGGACCTGTAAACTTTCTAGTTTTAGGTGCTGTGAAGCTGGAAGGATTTTTGCAGTTGATTTTTCACCTTTTGATAACTTGTCATGATGCGTAACCATGGCAACAAGGTGGTTTACAGCCAGGAGCAGCTGATTAACATTGCAAAAGCTGAAATAATACCTCAACTGAAGTCACAAATCCCTGATGAGTTAAGAAGGAGGAGGGTTGGATGCAGAGCAAGAGCAAAAAGGAGACAGAAAAGGAGGTAGTTCAAACCATTTCTTCCATCAATCATAATGGGGAATGTGAGATCACTGGTTAGCAAGATGGATGAACTCCAAACCCTTACAAGGACTCAGCCAGAGAATTGGGAATGCAGTGTTATGTATTTCACTGAGACGTGTCTGCAGGATCATATCCCCGACTCCAATGTCTCTCTCCCAGGCTTCCTGACTGTACGAGCAGACAGAGATCTGAAGATGAGCAAGAAAAGTAAAGGAGGTGGAGTAGCAGTGCTTGTCAACAACAGATTTTGTCATCCAGGACATGTTACTGTGAAGTGTCGTCTCTGCAGCCATGATATTGAACTATTGGCAGTAAGTTCTCGTCCATATTATTTACCAAGAAAATTAACCAGTGTTATTTTGGCAGTTGTTTACAGTTGACCTTGCCGACAATGTATGTGATGTCATCAGTTCCAATGTCGCTAAGATACAGACCAAGCACCCCAATGCATTTGTGGCATTTGTGGCAATACCACAGACTGGATTACTTTTTGCCAAGCACATGGAGAGGACATCAATGTGAGTGAATGAGTGTGTGACTGACTATAAAAACTTCTGTGTGGACAACATCATCCCCACCAGAACAGTGTGATGCTTCCCTAATAACAAACCCTGGATCACCAGTGACCTGAAGGAACTGCTAAACAAGAAAAAAAGAGCCTTCAGGGAGGGAGACAGGGAATTATTGAGGAGTATACAGAAGCAACTTATGGTCAAGATCAGAGACAACAAGGAGTCATACAGGAAGAAGCTGAAGAACAAACTACAGAGGAACAATATCAGAGATGTCTGATCAGGAATGAAAAAGATCACAGGCTTTAAGCACAGGAAGGATTGGATAGATGGAAATCTGGACAAAGCCAATAAACTGAACGCGTTCTTTAATAGGTTCAGTTCAGGAACTAGCTCAGCCTCCTCCTCTCCTCTCCCCAGCCAAACAGACATCCCACCCTCCTCTGACCTACAGGTCTCCTGTCACACCTCGGATGTTTTATCCTTCACCTCAGTCATGGACTCTTCTGCTTCCACAAGTATGTCTTCAACCAAGTCAGGAGATGCTGCTACCACCTTTGCCTTCCCCTCCCATTTGTCTGTCTCTAATGGCACGTTCACACCGGTCAGCGCGTCCAGGCAGCAGGGCAGCTAGATTACATGGAAGTCTATGGTACCTACGCATCTAGTGGGCACCAAGCTGCCCCGCAGCAAGTCGCGCACATCGGCGCAGCTGGCATCAGCGCGTCCACGCGGCTGCTGCCCGGATGCTCTGACGGACCGTCGGACTGCTGTGTGAAGGTGGGAAAACTGAACTTTCGGGCAACAAACACAGGGCATCAACCAATCAGAGCGACTCTTTGTACTGACGTAGTTACTCTTTCCATGGGTGGATCGGCAAGTTTTTCATTCAAGATGGAGGATCTACTAACCGTCGCTGTGTGTAATTTTCGTGAATTGTATGACCTGTCTTCGTCTTTTTACAAAGACAGGAAGAGATCGGATCTTATTTGGAGGAAGATATCGGAGGATATTTGAGTGCCAGGTAAGCAGTTAAATATTTTTCGTTTAACTTTCTTATGTGTTAGACGACGTTGTCTGGCTTGTGGGGCTTCATTAATTAAATAAACCCAAGCCACTCGACATGATCCGCCATGTTGTAAACAACTAGCAACAGACAAATCCATGCCCGCACGCTGACGTAATGACGTGATGCGCTGATGTCTTGACGCGCCAACGCAGACTACAAAATGTGCAAGCAGCTTAGTTTTAATTTTAAAGTGTCGACTTTCGTCCGTTTGAGCGATTTGACGCCTGGACGCGCTGACCGGTGTGAACGTGCCATGAAGGTCAGGTGAAGAGGCAGTTGGAGAAACTGAATCGGAACAAGGTTGCAGGTTCAGATGGTGTCAGCCCCAGAGTCCTGAAGGCCTGTGCAGAGCAGCTCTGAGGGATTCTGCAGTACCTCTTCAACCTTAGCCTGAGCCAGGAGAAGGTCCCAGTGTTGTGGAAGACATCATGCCTTGTTCCAGTACCAAAGATAACTCACCCATCAGTCATCAATGACTATAGAGCTGTTGCCTGGATATCCCACATCATGAAGGTCCTGGTGAGACTCCTGCCACCCCCCACCCCCCCATTGTCATCTGGAAAAAGTAGGCAGCACTGTGAGGATCATGTTCTTTGATTTCTCCAGTCCATTTAACACAATTCAGCCTGATTATCTTCTTCAGAAACTCCTGAAGGCACATGTGAAGCTCTCAACAATCGCCTGGATCAACAACTACCTGACAAACAGACCACAGATTGTGAGAGTGAAGGATTGTGTGTCAAACCAGATGTTCAGCAGCACAGGAGCACCACAGGGGACTGTACTCTCACCATTCCTTTTCACTCTGTACAACTCAGACTTCCATTACGAATCAGAGATTCTGAATAGAGAGAACTGGTGGACTGCTTTGTGACATGGTGTGGAAAGAATTGTCTTACCTTGAATGTAAACAAAACAAAAAAGATGATTGTAGATTTCAGAAGAAACAGGGATAAGTCAAAAACTGTCTCCATCATGGGTGAAGAAGTGGAGAAGGTTGAGGAATATAAATACCTCCGAATTCATCTGGAGAACAGACTGGACTATAGGCGCAACAGTGAAGCCGTTTACAAGAAGGGACAGAGCAGACTGTACTTCTTGAGGAAGCTTAGGTCATTCAAGGTTTGCAGCAAGATGCTGCAAATCTTCTACAAGTGTCTTGTGGAGTGTGTAATCTTTTCAACCAACATTTGTTGGGGTAGCAGCATCAGAGCCAGGGACTTAAAAGCAGACTAAAAAACCTGATAATCAAGGCTGGTTCTGTTCTGGGGACAACTGTGGAACATCTGGAGATGATGATGCAAAGAAGGATCCTTCATAGAATCTAAAAAATTATGGACATCCCTGAGCATCCTCTTCATGAGACTATCCTGCAACAACAGACTGTCTTCAGTCGGAGGCTTCTTCAGTTTCGCTGCAACAGAGACCGCAACAGGAAATCCTTCCTGCTCTGTGTTCTTGTGAGTGACCTGTCACAAATGTGGGCAATTAGCTAATTACCTCCGGGGTATATAGGAGCTGTCAGACTACCAGTCTTTGCCTGATGGTCAGCCTTCCTGGCTAGAGTCAAGCCTTGTCTATCGACTTCCTAAGCTCTCTAGAAGAGTAGTAATTTAGTCTGTTTTTTCCTCGTCTCACCTTTGTTTTTCCCTGTTCTTCCCAGGTTGACACCCTATTGGCTTCTGCACCAACCCCCGGACTTCATCATCTTGATCCTTATTTCCCTGGACTTCTCCAGATCCACAACCCCTCCACGGTTGCCTCTGCTACTCCCTTCAACCCAGCTGCCACCTGCCTGCCCATTCTTCAACCCTAAAAACTCCATCTGGATCTCAGTCATCTTCTGGAGGACCTTTGGGAGTTCTTTCCTGAAAATCACGCACAGCTAGATCCTAACCTCTCTCCACGCTCATGTATACACCATAACAGTATGCCAACTCAGTCCTCCTCCTCTTTCCAAAATGTTTCTTAACAAAGTTCCCCTCGTGTTAAGTCTCTCTCTTCCTCAGACGTGGCAGAACCCAGAAGACCAGAACCCAAACTCTCTCTACACTATTTCAATTTAATTCAATTCAAAACTAATTTATTGATCCCAGAGGGAATTTGAGTGTTAATGTAGCTCATATAATTAATTCTTTAAGGAGTTGTTGTAGATAAGGATGGCTGTGGGCAGGAAGGATGTCCTGTAGCGGTCTGTATTGCTCCTCTAATTTTGGTTATGTAGCTTCATCCTAAAATGTTCCAACAGAGGAACTGTGAACTTTAGTTTTGTTACTAAATCCATAATATAAATGTCAACAGATGCCCTTCAAAATGCAGTCAGGCAGCAATTAAACAGTAAGGGCTTAGTAGTAAACAGTTGGTGCTACGGTAATGACCAGTGTTAATGCAGAGGTGGTTGTGTGCAATTTCTGATTTAATTTAGCTTCTTGCAGCTGTTTCTTCATCCACTGAGACAATATCTGAAGTGAAGATGCTTGCTTTAGTGTCTGTTAACAAGATTATACAAATACCAACACAAAAACTAGAAATGTAAATTATGAGTTACTGGTAAAGAGATTTGAGTGTAAAGTAGACAAAATAATCCCTTGAAGGTCGAATCACAGCAAAATCAAATCAAATTAGTCTTTACTTAATAAAGCGCTTTTCATGCCATTGGCAGCACAAAGCACTATACAACATAAAAACAATACACATCACACAAAATTAAAACCTAATAAATTAAAAACACACACAGTTATACACACAATCAGAGAACTCCCACCCCACCCCCTCAACATAACCCTTCCCTCAAGTAATAAGAAATAAACATAGTCTCCACCACTTGTTTCTGTCTCTAAAGTTTAAACAAACATAAAAAGAAACAAGTAAACACATAAATCTGGCTCGACACTGCTGTGAGGAAACAATATCTTGGGGATCCGTCCATACCAGGAGACAGCCCACCCTCGACCTCATCGGCTGCCTACACAAAGACCACCACAGTCAGTAGAGGCCAGGGTCCACACCACAGCCATAGAGCTGCACTATGAAGCCACCGGCTACCCAGACTAGGTAGATCTCCACAGCAACAGCCGCGCAGACCAAGCAGAAAAAACTCTAGAGTGGAGGATCCCCATGAGGTAAAACAGTGGAGTTAAAACCTTAAAATCCTAAAACAAAGATCATCCATCCATTATCTATACCCGTCCATTCTCTGCAGGGTTGCAGGGGGTTGGTGCCTATCTCCAGCAATCATCGGGCGAGTACACCCTGGACAGGTCGCCAGTTCATTGTAGGGCAACACAAAGGACAAACAACCACACATGCACACACTCATACCTAAGGCCAATTTATAGAGACCAATTAACCTAACAGCCATGTTTTTGGACTGTGGGAGTAAGCCGGAGTACCCAGAGGAAATCCATGCATGCACAGGTACTAACTCGTTCCAACACTA
This sequence comes from Valencia hispanica, assembly GCA_963556495.2. NCBI lineage: Eukaryota > Metazoa > Chordata > Actinopteri > Cyprinodontiformes > Valenciidae > Valencia > Valencia hispanica. The sequence goes on from OY747714.1 coordinate 32,345,173, forward strand.
TGGTACTTGCCCATGGAACAGCCTGCCAGAGGGCCTCAGGGCAGCAGAGAATGTTGCTGTTTTCAAAAAGATGTTCAAGACCTACCTTGTTAGCTTAGCATTTAAATAAGTTATTTATTTGATGTATTTATTGTTTTTATTTGTATTAATTTAAACTTTTAGGATAAATTGATCTTTGTTTTTGGGCTGCACAGTGGCACAGTTGGTAGCACTGTTGGCTATGTTTTTGCACTAACTCTTGATATACCTAAGATGCCAGTACTAGAGGAACTCAAGGTCCTTGAGGGCTCATACTTAAAAAGCAGGTCTGATAAATAAGAAGGTCCAAGACCATTAGGACATTTATAAATGACTAGAAGAACCTTAAAATCAACCCTGAAGCGGACGGGAACCAGTGCAATGATTCTAAAACTGGAGTAATGTGTTCCCGCCTTCTGGTCCTCGTCTGAACACCTGCCACTGAATTCTGATGAGACTGAAGATTAGAGATTTATTTTTTGGGAGACCAGAGAGTAGGGCATTGCAATAATCTAATCTACTGGAAATAAAAGCATGCATCAGCACCTCCGTGCCTGCAAGAGTGAGAAATGGGCGAACTCTGACTATGTTTTTAAAATTAAAACATTTTCATTACATTACATTACATTATTTATTTGTGGAATAAAATCCAGTTTAGAGTAAAAAAGAACACCAAAATTTCTCACACATTGAGAAGGTTTGAAACGCAGTTTTGGTGAAATTATCTCTCTCTTGTCTACGTGACCGATAACTAAAATTTCTGTTTTGTCCTGGTTGAACTTTAAGAAGTTCTCTGCCAACCATGTTTTAACTTGGAACCCATTGAGGACTTATTCAAAAATGTTTCGGGGAACAAGAACCTCAAAAGGTTTACCAAATTAAATTTGCACATAATGACAAATGGTCTTACCATAAAATTACACGTCTAAGTTTCTTCAGATTGGATGCTTCTCAACAAATTAAAACATCAAATAAAAGTAAGCCGATAAATATTAATCTTATGTGCACACAGTAGAGTGCTTTTATGTTGTACTTCCACTACTGCCACCTCGGCATTTCAAAAAGCACAGAAAAACATTGCTGACACATTTTTAGCCTTTAATTTAGACCAAGGTCACATCTAAAACTTTCTTTTCTAAGGAAGGAAATGTTCTGTGAAAATCCATTCAGCCCACAGAAGAATGATGACATGTAATACAAAAAAAGGAAAATAGTGTTTTTAGCAGTTTTATTGCTCTACCCTGTGCATACTTGTAATAAAATGTAGGATAAAATATTCTATTTTTATATGTCCAAAAGTCCCTCTTTATGTAATTATGTTAGGATATTTCAGCAGTTTAGAAGAAATTAGCTTGACAAGTGCTTTTATCATTCATTCAATCTCCCCGAAAAGCCATAAAAACAGATGTAGCCTGTGTTTTTCATGAAGCTTATTGAAAATTAGCCAGTCATCCGCTATAATGGATGATAATCCCCTGAACATGACTCATACGACCACGTTAAAGAGCTAAAAATGGAGCTCACCCGGTGCGTTGTTACATTTTTATTACTTATTTACTAACAATGGAAAAAATAAAATAAAAATGGTGCAAACAGAAGCATGAAAATCTCATTTTAGATGGTGAGTGTGAAGCTTCATCGATATGTAGAACACCAGCACCCAACTGAACAAATCCTCAGGGGAAAAAACACAAACTGTCTCCCTCCTGTCTGCACAGGACCTGCTTTGTAACCAATCTTTAAAGCAGATCCTGATGGAAGATCTTGCCTCTGTAATGCTATTTATAGCTTGGTAATGCATCAGAGGTTGCACCTTCCATTTCGGCAGAACCAACATCTGCCTCTGTGCACGGCGGCTTATCTATCCAACACTGACAGCAGCAGGCTTCAGTTTCTTCCTCGGACTTCAGCATCCAGAAGCTATTAATTTTCTGCAGGCATCTTTCTATAGTGTCTCAAATGGTAATGTGGTGCCGTGATAAAGTATTCATACCTCATGAACTTCTTCAAATTTGACGATGTTACTACCACATTTAAGCTTAGACAGACTGGATGGAGAGCATATGTAAAAAAACAATTTTCAAGCCTGAACACAAATTTAAAAGGAATTTTGGTCTGGACTATGATTGGGCCCTTCTAACACATTCATTTGCGTTGATATTAACCATTTCATTTTAGCTGTGGAACTACTAGAAGATCAGCCTCAGCTTCCCTGTCCCTGCTGACAAAAAGCATCCCCACAACATGATGCTGCCACAACCATGTTTCACAGTGAGCATGGTGCTCCCACAGCATCCTGTGTGGGACCCTCCTCGTAGGAAACAGGACATCTCACATCTTTCTTTCAGTGGTTTTCTTCTTGCCCTTATTTTGTAAAAGTCAGAAATATGGTATACACATTTAGTACTTGTCTTGTCACTTCACACCTGTGCTGTGGAGTTACCATGGACCTTCAGGCTGCTCCTTGGATTAATGCTCTCCATGGCTACTCGTTTAGCTGGATACCCATCAGTTAGTAGGTTTGCCGATGTACAATAATCTTTCAATATTTGGATAATGGTTTGAAAAATGCTCTGTCAGACGTTTAATGCTTGTGATATTTTAACAGAACACTGCTTTAATCCTTTCCAGTTTGTTCGCTAGTGTTCTCTGGTAAACCTCTGAAGCCTTAACAAAACATTTTTAAAATTACACACAACTAAATTGTATAATATTTTAAACTTTTTATAATCTTCCTTTTGCTTCACAATTATGCACTATTTTGTGTTGATCTTTCTCATAAAATCCCAGTAACGTAGACTGAAGTTTGTTGTTATAACATGAGAAAATGTGGAAAAGTTGTGAACCCCCTTTGTTTAGTTTTTCATTTAAATACTTTCATTAGATTTAGGCAGACAGTTTTTTGTTGAGATGTTTCGCATATCATCAAGAGTTGCTTGGACTTGTGGAGTACAAACATAATCATAATGTTTAGTTGTTGCTCCACTGTCCTTCTTAAAACCATCATAGACAAAGTGCTGGCTAATCTGATCTGTCTGAATGAGCAATTTCAAAAGCAGGTAACCAATCCATCAGCCAAACAAGGAGAGAGGCCAGAAAAAAACAAGATAAGCCTAGGACAGCTGTAGAGCGGGTCTGTGGGAGAGGGGGTCCTAGGGATCTAGGTGGGGAGGTGCAGCATATACAAACTGCTAAGGAATGAAGCCTCAACTGAGCTTCAGAAAAATACCTTTTTAAATTGTAAAAATCCAAGAATAGCAAAAAATAAAAGCACCAATTTGTCCTGATCTAAATGCTGGAAAAGGGATACATTCAACTGGTCATGAAGTCAACTTTTGGCTCATCCAGTGATCTTCATTGTTCGAAGGTCCAGATTGAGTCTATTTCTTCTGTGCATTGAGAATTTTAGGAATGATTGGCTGCGAGATGCATTCATGCAATACCTGACCTCCTTTTACACTCAACGTACAGAAATAATAGACTATGTCCTCTGAGATCAGAGATGATGTGGAAACGATTGTTTTTTGTTTGGTTACATCACTGACCATCCCAGCAATGTAAGGAGCTTAACTGTGACAGAACGTGCAACAATTAAGAAGCAAGAGACAGTACACTGAAACCCTCTCTGACCTATAAACATCTGCATATAGGACAAAAAGGATGTGCAACTTGACTGGCTTGTGGCCAAGACATTAGCATAATATCCTGAGCATGAACAAGACTATCCAAGTAAATAAATTATAGCCTCAACAAAGTTTATGTATTTCCAGGTTCAGAAAATCTATAAGTGTTGCAGTTGTAGCTTATCAGCTGCATTGCGTAGCAAAATTTCAAGACACTGCTTATTTTTCCAACGCATCTATCAGTTATTTGCATCTGGCTTCCAAGCTAATTTAAAGTGTTCATAACAGGAAACTATTGACAACAAAAAGACATAAAATGAGACAGTGGTACAGAAATGACAACATAACTATGCAACTGTGCAGCAGTGTAGCTCAACAGGTTAAGACAGCATACAGTGGAGTGGGTTAGGAATTAATGCAATAATACACACAGTGGAAACCATCCTGACACTATAGGGAGCATAAGTCATGCCCATCTACTTCCAGTCTCTGGGTCCCCTACTGTCAAGAAATATGAATGAGTGTCAATAGAGCGATAATAGTTATTTTCTGATCCCGTTTGAAATGTGCCATGGATTTAACATATGATGTCTGAGAATTTTAAAGACACATTTTGATGCCGAAAAAGCACACATTTTTGACAGATGGCAAAAGCTACTTAATGTTTTGAGTGAAAACCACACAAGGAGAAGGAGACGAAGAAAAATGGCTGTGAGTTTAGCAAGCTTCGCATCCTACTTCCAGGAAGGAGCATTAAACGTGGAGAAACCCACTATAAATCTGACCATGTAGAAAGCGGGGGGAGAAATAGCCGGTCGAGTGAGAGCCAACATGCAGGACGACCTTTACAAGGTCTTGGTGAGTATTTCAAGTCCTAGCTAAGCTGACGTCATATATGAGACTTCTGATTTGTAGTCTTTTTTATTACCAATTTTTACAAGCAACAATACATAACAAATCACACAGTCAAAACGCACATCATTAGTTATCATTTAATTTGAGGTACAGCATATGTGTGATTCAGGGCGTAAGGCAAAGCAGACCAGAAAATAACTCTCACTCCTCCCATTGACTTTCATTCTTTGTTTTTTCGGTCAGGAGACCCATGGGCCGACCGGAAGGGGAGGAAACTTAGAGCTCCCTCTATCAAAAGTTAACATCCACAGTCCTAGTTATCTTGGGTCCCAGGGGGATACAGCAAATCAGCAACAGAAAAAAGGAATGCCGCTCCTGGATTGGCTTCTTTGCAAACACCAGCCAATAACGTGCCTAGTAGCATATGGAATAATTTGCAGTCTTTTTGAAACAATCCATGTGTTGTCTTTTGTTTCTGGTAGTTGGTCTTACTGCATAGTGTTATGAAGCATAAAGGTGTATTAACTGGATTTTCATTGATTGCTTTTGATGAGCCAGCTGAGCTGCAGATAAAACAATTGTCTGAATTTATTCACTACTGCTGCTGCAGGAAACTCAGACATGATAGGTCTGAAACTCTTTTACTGAATGTTATTCATTTGCCTTTAGGTAAAAAAAGGAAAAAAGCCAGCATCACTCTTTCAGTTTAACAGTTTACCTGGAAGAAAAAAGAAATAATTTTATCTATTTAGTCTGATAAGGAAAAGAGAGGAATTCACACATCAAAACCTGTATCTTAGAAGAGTAAGCAGCACAAGCAGTTATGTAATGAGATTAAAGGCGGCCGTCGCACAGTACAAAACCCAGCTAATGACTTGTGACTGGAAAACATCACACTGCTGTCCATGTTTATGTCTGGATGAAATTTTTAAAGGTACATATGGCAAACATACATTTGGCAATTACCAAGTAGACAACCTACAGAATCAGCAATAGCTTCACCAGCCTCTGACAACACACCATTATCATAATGTATTATAAAACCTTGGAAAGCCATGTTTCAATCCACTATGTACTTCAAGAACAACATGTAAAGTGATATCATACTGTCTCGACAATGCAAAACCTTATAACTTAATCATAGTTCCGAGAAGAAGTTTATATACACTCCTAATGACCATTAATGTTCCATCAATGTTGAACATTTAATCATTGTTTCAGGATAGAAAACATTCTCAACACTTTCTAAAAGGAACAATCACTTACATACCTTTGAACTTATAGTGGACTGTTCCTCACGCGTTAGAATTATACATACAGGCTCTAACATCAACCAACAAGAGAGCACCTGAACCACATGCTTTGTTGACCTAAAAATCCTCTGACAAAATGCTGGCTGGTTTTCAACTAGTTTTCTTCAATTCACATAAAATGGTAGGTTTCTTGGCAAAAACCCAATTTTTAAGTAGAGATGCACAGATAAGAAAATGTGGGGTATTGTGATATCCAATATTAATATTGCTGTTATGGCCAATAAAAGGTATCTACAGATATTGTACATCTTGTATATATATATATATATATATATATCCCTACAGTTTTGCCATCGCTTAGATTGCTTCTCTGCTTCAGTTAAACACCCTATAATCCTGTGCAGCATCACTATTACAGTCACATGACCAAACAAATACCATATGGCCCCAAGCCCCCACCCCCACCATTCCTGAAACACATACACAGACGGGAACAAGATGAAATAAACACTGATTAATACCGCCCCAGTTTTACTTATTGGATCGATACCAGTATGTTAAAAAATGACTAACATCGGCCAATATCAATGTTAATTATTGTTATTGTGCATCCTTACTATTAAGCATTGACTACAAATTTTCAAAAGGAATGGGGTCAGGGTAAACTGTCAGCCTCAGATGAAAGATAATTGGTAACTTTGGATGTTCAAGAACAACCCAGGAAACACTTAAGTTCAAGTTTATCATTACTTGAAGAAGCTGGAAGGCCAGTCTCACTGCCCACAGGGAAGTGAGCGTGACATCAAAATAGATGTAGAGAGTGCTGACCAAGAAAGATGCGCCTCCTATAAAGCCGATGTCTTCAAACTCACCTGAAATCTTCAAGGATAAGCCAAATGCCTTCTGTTGAAAAGAATTATGGTCAGACAAGAAAATAATTGAGCTGTTTGGTCATAACGACAAGAAAAATGTTTGAAGGAGGCCAGGTAAAGTGTTCAAAACAAAGAAAATTGTACCAGTTGAAAAGCACGGTGGTGGCAGCGTCATGCTAAGGGGCTGTTTCACTCCCAGTGTTATTGGTGCATTTGGCGGTGTGGATAAAAAATGAAATGCTTCAATTTCATATTAAATCAGTAGCTAGATGGTTGTAAGATGGACACACCTGGGTCTTCCCACAGGACGAAGATCGCAAACACATAACTGGTTTGGGAACTAATAAAGCAAACTTACATGAAGCTCCTACTTAAGGCATAGATCGAGGCACAACTTGTCAAAGGGCATTCAGCACGGGTATTAATGGGGCCTATATGTATGTTTCTGACCCTGTATGAATTACACAAAATAGAATTAGAGAAAATTCACAGAAAAATCCAACTCTGACACCCAATATTTGTTAATAAAATCTGTAAAGTATATATTTGATAATCATTCCAATCTAAAAAAAAATGCATAGATTAAATACATAAACCTTCAGACTTTAGTTCAAATGTATCCTTTAGTACGCTAACAATCTTCGTTTTTACCTTTGGTGACACTCTCCATCACTGCTGTATGAATTTACACTCCCAGAGACACGCATCAGCTACTATCAATTAATTCTCAAGTAACACTTGACCCCAAAGTGTCAAAACTTGATTAAAAACAGTGCTTAAATGATTGTATTACAATAATATTTGTGTGGTTTTATTAATCCTTAAATCAAGGACAACATGATAAAAGAGGTTAAAAATAATTATTATCTGTTGAATGATTTAAACTTTTGTTTTTCACCTAATTATATATTTTTTATTCAAATGGGCAGTTCTAAAAATTTAAGCCATGTGTTTATTATTCTAGAATAAGTGACTAGAAAACTACTCCTTGCATGGTTCCTTTGCAAAAACTCCCAGAATGCATTGCCTTTCAAGGTCATCCGAGTCTTCTCTAACGGTCCCTCTCTCTCTTCTTGTTGCAAATAAACATAACAGGACATAAAGGTAAAACTGACAAGGCATTGTACCATATGGTGCTATTGGCTCCCTCCAGAGGATTTTTCAAACATTGTGTAACTTGCTGTTTATAAAAAAGAAACAATCCTTCATGTACTTAGAATAAATCCAAATTTAATGACAGTTCTGAAATGCTACTTTCTGAACATTTTAATTTTCATCTCTTGTCACAAAGGAAAATCTGTGCGGATAATCTCCGCACCAGTATCAAATTGCACTGTGGTGTCTTTTGCCCTCGAGTGTCATTGAGGAGGTCTGTGTCAGCTGAAGTAATAGAACAATGCTATTTCTGACTGACAAAGTCAAGATATTTCATGCCTTCTTTTTTATCAAGCAAAGTGTAAAACGCAGCATAAGAGTAAATTCCAAAAAGAAGGGTAAAACCTGGGACAATATTATTGACCTCATCAACTGAGCTTTGAGGAGAATCTTAAACTGATTGGGTTAAAGTCAGCCCTCAGATTTTCAAAGGGATACGTCAGACTGAGACATGTGTAGCACTTAACCCAGAATTACACAATTCACTGTTTTATTAATCTCACAGTAGAATACTGTTTGTCAGCTCTTCACCGCAGTGTAGAGGCAATCACTGATGTAAAATGGTTTGTTTAGCTGTTGACAGAACACCATTCTTGACTTTCTGTTGTTTTAAAAGTAATGAAGAGGTATGAGCAACGCAAATGTTTGGCAGCTGCTCATATACTGCCTGATCGAGTAGAGGAGATCTGAGGGATGCTGATCTTTGGTGTTCTCTTTTAAACAGCTGGCTTTATTTATTCATTAGAAACCTTTAATCAGACTAGGTACATAAAATGTTTTAAGGGGCAAATTCGCCGATTCATAAACCAATAGCATACTTACACATTGCAATTTCATAATTATGTACTTCATCATTATGTATCCATTTGTTTCAATTTGTAATTTTGTATTTTCACAAATAATGAACATGAATGGTCATAAAAATCCACAAATTTCAGATGCAACTTAATTCAACTGTATGTTTTAAGGTCGGAAGGAAAGATGTCATGGCAAACTACAAAGGTACAAAATGATAAAGGGGTGACATGACCAGCACCCCAACTTTTTAAAGAAAACTATATTTTCAACTCACCTTGGGTTGTACCTCCACTTCCACCACTTGGTTCTTGTGCATGCAACCCTTGACAAAGCCTTCAACCGTGCTGTTGAACTTCATGAAGATGACATAGGCAGCGTAGGCAGAGAGCAGCGTGACACTTTCCCAGATGGAGATGGAGTTATCCAAGAAGAAGATAATGAGCATGATTAGATCCAGGATGTAGAAAGACACGTCGCGAAAGAGCGGCCACCATGTCAGGTTGAGGATCTCCTTGGAGAAGATGGCACACATCCCGATGACGAAAAGGATGTTAAAGACGGCAGAGCCTACAATGGTGCCAATTCCAACGTTGCTGTGCGAGATGAAGACTCCAATGATGGAGGTGAAGAGCTCTGGAGCCGAACCACCTGCCGCCATGAATGTGGCACCTGCCACATCGTCTGAGATGGAGAACTTCTCTGTGATTACTGTCAGTGCTGGAACAAAAAACTCATCGCACACGATGGCTAAGGCAATGAACATGTAGATCATGCCAAACATGTGGAGGACCACTGCTCCTTGGCGCCTCTCCTTAAGGGTAAAAAGGTCCTGTGGGTACTCCCCTTGTGTCTTATTGTCATCTGCTGTGGATTTCATGGCTATGGGCATGTCAACAGACACATTTGGGTCCCCCTGGTGTGGCGTGAAAAGTAGGGTCCTGTGTGGGGCCGACTGCTGAACATCCACCTGGGGGAGCGATGGCTCGCTAATACCATCTGGACTCCTGCTGAAGGCACTGATGGAGACGGCACTTAAAGCCACCAGGCTGAAGACCAACCCCAAAACCCGAACAGGCCGAAACTTTTTCCGCAAATACCTCCGTCCCAGCTGCTTACAGTGGGGATCTTCTCCAAACCTTTTCTCTGGGCAGTCCATGCTGGGCTGATCTGAAGCCATGTTGGTGTAGGTCTTGGTGTCCTCGCTCTTAAAAGGTAGTTAATAACTTCGGGGAGCAAAACATTGTATTTCCCTCAGATTCAAATAAGACAAGAAGGTTTCTGGTGCTGTCCGGAATCCAGTTTGCCGAAGGATGTCATCATATCAGCCTTCACTAGATAACATTGAAAGAATAACAAAATAATTACTCTACTTTATTTGGATGAAAGTCAATACTGCAAGCCAAATTTCTCTGAAAAGACATAAAAGATCATCTTCTCCACCTCCATCTAAACACAGAGAAAATTTGACTTAAGAGGTAACGGTTGCCTTTGTAAATTATTCAGGTACAACATTATGACTACTAGCAGGTAAAGTTAACTAGACTAATTATATTTAGGCTATGTCATGGTACCTGTTAGTGGGTACGTTAGTAGTTCTTTGTATTAGTTTTAAACTGTAGGATTAGGCAATATTTCAGTATCTTTCCATAAGCTTCAACCAAGTGTTTGCTGGGATTTTAACATATTTCTGATAATGTAAACTAGTCAGGTTTTTAGGCTCCTTCGCTTATTAATGCCTAATTAGATCCAGCCACAAATGGTCTATCGGACTTCGTTCAGAGCATTGTGATGGCCGCTCTAAAACATTGACTTTATTGTCTGTGAAGCCACTTTGTAAGTAATTGGGAAGTATGATTAGGGTCATTGTCCATTTGGAAGACATTTTTGTGCTCAGGCTTTGATGCCCTAGCTGATGTTTTAAGATGTTTGTTTCACTGTTTTACATAATTTTCTTTCCTTATACTGCAGTCTATTTTAGAAATACACCAGTCCCGCATGCAGCAAATGTTTTGATGTAGGTTTTGGAGTAATGGCTTCTACCTCTTTGAGTGGCCTTTCTGTCCATGTTGGTGCAGTACCTGATTTACTATTGATAATTACTCTTTTTATCAACTTCAGTGTCATCTATTTAGGCAAATATATTTTCATGTTGATTATACTTGCATTTAACTGCTTTAACAGACAAACGTGACACCTTCAGACATCTGGAAATTTGTCCCATGAAGTTGTGGGGGTCCAAAGTTATCTTCATGATGTCTTGCCTCAGTTATTTTTATTTTCCCATGATGTTACACAAGCATTGTGTTTGAGGTTTTAGTTTAAAAAGGTATACGGGTATACCTAATGTACCAATCAGCTGCTTACAGAGCCATGTCATCATCATCTGGGTTTTCCGAAACGCTTTAAAGACATACTAGCTGTGGTGTATATAAACATCTACATTTTAAGAAAGCAATAGGAAAACTTAGCACTGTCATTACTGAGGTATTTAGCAACAAAGAAAAACAAACACTGGTTATCCTCATTGATCTGAAAAAGATTTCAGTTGGATTTAATTGTACACAGTAAATTATGCATCTTTTTATATAATATGTGTAAAAAATCTGGGCTTATTTAAATCAGTCAATACGTAAATTTTAAATCATTTGTATTAGAAGCCATAAAGTGTAAGGCTCTGTTCAAACTGGCCAAGCTTGGCTAGACAACTGGGTCAGAGCATCCTCAAAATGCCATCATTTGTGAGATGTTCCTGGTTCCCAGTAGTCAGTATCTATCAAAAGTGGCCCAAGGAAAGCACAAGGCTGAACCGGCGACAGGGTCATGGACAACCAAGGTTCTTTAAAGCATCTCTGGTCTGATCCAACAGACAAGCTACTGTAGCTCAAATTGCTAATTCAGTTATTGCTGGATCTGATAAAAAGGTGTCCATATTCACAGTGCATTGTAATTTGTTGCATAGCTGCAGACTACTTATGGTATCAGTGCTCACCATGATGCATTGCCTGATCGGGGAAAAGATCTCTCTTGATGTCTAAGCTCTTTGTTAGTTTAGTCAGATAAAACAACATACACATGCATTAAATAAACATGTAAATATACCTGAAAAGATTTGGGGGTTAACCAAATCTCAATTTTTCTTAATTTGCGTCTTTGTTTAGGCTAAAATTGAACAGGATATTGTCAATGTATTTTTCTGGGCTGTTCATACTGAAACAGCCAGAAATCAGACAAACATTTAAGGTTTGTGGGTAAAAACAGGAATAAAACTAACCAAAACAAACACTTAACAAACATAAAAGCTGTGTTTCATAGTAAAAGGACACAGAAAAAGTAAGGCTGACTTGAGCAACTGCCTGAGTTATTATCTCCATGAAAGACTCTGCCGTTAAACACTTGCAAGTTGCTAACAAGAATTACAAATGTGTGTACATGTAAGTAATGCATTTTTTTATGCATATAATTATTGTTCTGTATGAAAAAGCTAAAAGAGTAAATAATTAACAGGGATATTAGAACTAAACTAAACAAGACCATCACCATCATCATTTGACAGCCCATCAATTAGATTGTTCTTTAAAATTAGCTGTAATTTACATTTAGAAGTCAATAAAAAATTAGTGTGTAATTGCGTAAGATGCAGAGAGAGAAACTTATCATGCATCCGCAAGATCATGACTGAAATAAGGGACCAGGCAACAATTTCAGAACAATAAGGTTATATTTGTTGATTTTACCTGGGGGGAGAAAATCTATTATGAAATATGACAGCCGGCTTAATTGTAGCCTGTAAAATACAATAACATGACCCTTTGCAGGCAAAGGCAGATAAACACCTGGCACACACGCGTCCTGTCCGCACTGTTTGACTTCTTCAGAGATGCCTGCTGCCTTTACAGCTGAACTCTTTTTTTTTTTTTTGCCCCCCTCTCCACTCCCTGTCTGCCCTTCAGTTTCGCCCTTTCCGCTCAAATCACTAACCATCCTTTCCTCCGAACTGAACAAAAAGAACCCAACACGAACCGTGTCCCTTCTTTTTAGCGAGGCGCATGACGCGCACCCAGAGTCATGCCTTACCTTTGACAGAGGCGAGAGAAAAACAGGCGCACGGCTCGGCTGCACGTTGAGATTAGGAAATCCTCTCCGGTGCCCTCTTGCTCTCATTGAACAACAAAAAAAAAAAAGATGTGACCACTCGCTGACGATAGAGGAGGAGCTCTGTAAACAGGGAGAGGAAGAGAGAGAGAGTGTGTGTGTATGAGTGCGCCTCACAGTAGCGGGATCAGCAGCATCCTTCACGGTGATGAGCGCTGAGAAATCAGCTCTAGTTGTTGAAAACGATATTTGTTGTTCTTGGCTTGGCTGACCACGTGATCTGGCTGCTTTAACAACAACAGAAGGTTATCAGGTTAACAGAAGCCAGGTAAGCGGAGGTCTGCGTCCCCCCTCTTTGGTTCACGCAGAGAGGCTTTGGGGATATTTCACTTTAGAGGGAGGAGTTGCCGTGGTTACACGGCAAAGGCAGCAGCTTTTCCCCCGTTCCTCTGATGACGGAACAGGTGGATGCGCTCCAGCTCAGCGCTCCGACTGCACGCCTTGGGTCATTTCAAGGTTACCTGCAAGATGTGGCTCCATTTCTTAAAGAAAAACGCAGATGTATTAAGTTGATTACCTTCATGTTGCATTCTCACCCTTTTGATTGAGGAAATCAGGACCAAATTGTATCTGACTTACCCATTTACCTAATCACCATATTAATTATTTGCACTTCAAAAGGGAGGCATTAGCATCTTGAATAGTGTTCTGTACCGTGAACAAATAAAGTTAAATCACCTAATAGAATATAGGACTGCAATAAACATGTAGCCTATGGAGCAAATAAAAAATTTTTTACCAGTTAATTTTTCAAAGTCTTTGGAATAGTTTATGGGATTTTTATGGCACACCATGGGCTTCTTAGTACCATCCAAGCATTGTTTAAACACCTCAGCCTACTTGAGTATTGTGACTGCATGTCCATCCTTTTATGAACATAGTGTGCCTTCCTTCTAATTGTCATTTATGCAGAATAAAGCACCATGTCACGGAGCACAAATCATCTCTTAACTACTTTCTTAAAAATGGCAATAAGTGCACTTTATTATAGTCTTCACACTCCCCAGCGTTAAAATTAGAACAAAGGCAAAATCCAGTGGTAGATTTGTGAGTATGTGAATTTTCTGCAAATCTGCAACATATCCATTAATTTTACATAAATAAAGTTTTTTGTAAATTTCAGCAATCATATAGCCTATGCAGGTATTATAGTAACTTTTTGTGGTAAAATACAGGGGCTGAATTTCATGTAAAAGATTGTTAACAGTAAGGGAGCACAGAAATAAAAAAAGTGACACAGCTAAAACATAATCTTCCCTTGTTTGTGTTTATGTATAGGCTAACATTGGCGCTGTAGCACAGTTAGCTGCACCAGGAAGTAAGAAAAGTATTGCTTCATAGTTCTCATGGATTGTGGTATTTTTATGATCCACACAAGGCTGTTTTTGTCAGGAGTTTGGGTTTGAGGATTTTCTATGTTTGCGTTTGTGTCATTCCTGTTAATCCGTGCATATATTTAGTTAACCTTTTATTAGTTCTGTTTTTTATTTGTTTTACTTCTCATTAGATTCTTCAGTTGTTTATTCATTTTCACAGTTTATTGTTAGAATTATTTTTTCCCTGTTAGTGTTTACTCCTCCCCTGCCCCTTCCGTGTCATTTCTTTCTCTCCCTCACCCTGGCTGCCTGGTCTCCTCTCACACCTGCAACTTGTTCCAATCAAGCCACCTGTTCCTCATTCCAGTAATCAACATCCCAGTAGTCTCCTTTCTTTTTCTCTTTCCTCACTGGTTTCTCCTTTTTGTTACTGTTTGTTCCCCATCTTCACCTCGGCTCTCCTTGCGCCCTGTTGTTCTCCAGTCCTGTTCCTGGTTATTGTACGTTTTTACATTTTTCAAGAAAAAATCTCTTCATTATACCCTGCCATCAAGCCTGGTTGTATTTGAGTCCTTCCACAATCTACACCATGACACTTTTGCCACCGTAAGAGAGGATAAGTGTTGTTGCTACAGAGCCCATCTTCTGGAGTTTTATTCTGAGGATGTTACTTTAATATTAATATATTAATATTAACATATTAATCTAAACAGATACCACAATAAGCTTTACTTCAAATATGATTCATATGCTGCCAGTGTTCTTTGGATGGTGGGGTTGTGAGAAGGGCCTTTGTATTCCGGCATATGTATATTTATATATAATTGTATATAAAATTATATATCATTTTTGAAGGAGCATTAGGCACGTCCCTCCCCAAATTAGAAAAAGGAGATTCCTGCAAGCATCCAAGGATATTTGGTTATCATTCTTTTGTCTTAACATTTTTATTGAAATTGTTTTGTGAGCTAAGCTACCATTTACAGCTTGTTAGAGAGTAATCACATATCCATGAATTCTAAACAAGTTTTGGTATATTTAAAAACAAATGGAAAAGGTTACAGTTGCTTCAATATGAATATGTCAACTTTGTTTGACACCCAAACAGTCAGGATGGATGGAAGATTAGATTGGTGGATAAATGGATAGACAGACAGAAAAACAGACAGACGAATGAATGTGACACTGCAAAACGCCTTAACAGTTCCTCTAGCTGCATTTCCCCCCCCCACCCCCCTTGTCATGTCGTATAAAACCTCAACCACTTAACGGCAAGCAGGTTAAACTCTGTTAGAGGGAAGCAGACATGCAATGTTTACACACTGTCTGTGTGACAGTGTGTAATGGCCTGGTGCCGAATAATAAATCACGCGCACTGACCTCATTGATTCTATGGTTCTATGCTTTTCGGTTTCATTCTACAGCTATTTCTTGTTACCCAACAGGAAACATGAAGGTCGAAGGTATCAACTTGCTTTATGTCATATTATCAGTAGCCTACTCTGTTTGGTAACGTCCATCCTTTCTGATGCATTTTGGTGGAAAGCTTTCTGGTTAAACTAAAAGATCTTGTATCAGTAATTTTCTTACATTATGCTGCATTCAAATTCAAAAATACTTTATTGATCCCAGAGGGATATTAAGTGTTGTTGTAGCTCATACAATTAATGTATGTCTTTTTGTCATCCCAATAAATATGTCAGAGCAGACCAGTGTTTCTGTTGCTCTGTTCAATTCACTTTATTTATATTCAATTCAATTCAGTTTATTTATATAGCGCCAATTCACAACAGATTTCATCTCAAGGCTCTTAACAAGAAGTCATTTCAATACATTTATACAAACATTCCAATCAGTTAAAAAGTTTCCTATTTAAGGAATCCCAGCGGATTGCGTCAGTCATTGGCATGAGGTTGGGCCCCGTTGATGCAGACTTTCCAACCACAGCAATCTTTCAGCAATCCCTCATACTGAGCAAGCATGTAGCGACGGTGGAGAGGAAAAACTCCCCTTTAACAGGAAGAAACCTCCAACAGAACCAGACTCAGTAGGAGCGGCCATCTGCCACGACCGTCTGGGGGTTTGAGAAGACAGAGCAGAGACACAGAAGGAACAGAAGATCTGATATAAGAGAACTTTCTATGTTACAGAAAGTAAAAAGTTGATGACAGGACACAGTGGATGTTCAGTTACTGAGAGGATCATCCCAGTCGATGCCCCCCGTCCAACAGGGCATTGCAGCCAAGCAGGATACCAGACCAGGTATATCTTCTATGGAGAGAAAAACACTGAGAAACAACAAAGTTAACAGTCGAAATAACAGAATGTACTGTAATACAACTGGAGAGTCGTAGGAGAAAAGGAAGTAGCAGAGTGAAGAAAATTGGTAAGTCTGTCCTCCAGCAGTCTAAGCCTATAGCAGCATAACTACAGAGATAGCTCAGGATGACCTAAGCCACTCTAACTATAAGGGTTAACCCTCCAAAGCTACAAAAATATTACATTTATTACAGTTACCATTATCACTAAAGGAGGCAGGGAAGTAACTAAATATCTGACAGAGAGAGCAAGAGAGAAGAGTTAGAGACAGGAGAGAGAAGAGTAGCCATAGCCGCAATGAAGCTAAGCTAACTGAGCTAGCGAGACCTTACCACCCCAAGAAAAGCTGTGTGAAACAAAAGGAGTTCCCAAAACGTAAAGTACACCACCACAAAACGTGTGTTTTAGTGTGCTTGTGTGTTAAAAGAACTTAGAAAGGCCTCAGCACAGAGAAAATAAGACCAATTCAAGAGAGTCTGAACACCAAACATCTTACAGGGAGCACAACAGTGACAACAGGAAATGACGCAATACGGCTTACCACCGTCGAACAACACAATCTCCACCAGTCACTGATGGCTTGATGAATGGACAGAGGGGACATATTGATGGATGGATGAATGGGTGCATGGATGGATGAGGGCAGACGGACAAACTGATTAATTTCACACACACAATAAATATGATTGAAAAGTCAATTTATTTCAGTAACTGAATTCACTAAGTGAAACACATTATATATGCTAGATTAATTACACAACACAGACTGATGTTTTCAGAGTTTTATTTCTCTTGATTATTTTCCGTTTACAGCTGCTGAAAACACAACATTTAGGATGAGAATATTACATCAGACCAATAAAAAATATTCACATACAGAAATATGAGTTTCATGAAAAGTATGTTTAATACCTGCTTACTGGTTGTTATTTTCAAAAGGTACTTTTTATCTGACAAACGAGCCTCATTGAAACACGTATTCTAATTTACTGAATATGACTGTACACAGTATAATATTACATCTGCAGCAAGCTGTGTATGATACAAATAGACCAGGTGACACAAATGGGCCTTCACACTTCCCCTTCCATCTTTTTAATGATGTTTTACTGGAGAAACTTGTCTAATCAGGATACATTAGCATCAAAAAGTCCCCCACAAGCTGTTCAAATTAGATCTGTCAATACCTTTGCTTATCAAATGAGATCAGATCCAAGCTGTCAGCTGTTTTGCAACAATGGGCCCACTGTGCACAGACAAGCCTCTCCTCTACCAAACATTACAGGCTTGTTCTGACCTGGCGGCATTTCCTGCATAAAAGTGATGACTGGTCATTGGTCATGTAGGCTGCGCCAGGGGAGGAAGGAGGGGGTGATGGGTTGACTGGGTGATGGTGGCAGTTCTTTTGATTCATCTATAATCTGTGGTGTGGCAAAAGCAACAGAAATTTCCATGCTGGATCTGCCCTCCCCCTACCCGGCCCACCCTAAATTTGACCCGGCAGCTAAATCCGAGCCTTTGTGCCCCACATAGTTGTGTGGATTTGTCAGCAGTGAGGTGCAAGCAGTGGGAGGTAAATAGGGTGGCAATAATGAAGCAAGTTTTTTCCAATGAGGAGGATAGCTGGAATCAATTAAACCAAAGTCTAACTCTGCTCTTTCAAAGTGTTATTTATATTAATGACTACCAACCAAAGCCTTTTTGGTCTTATGGGTGACAAGGGAAACAAAAATCTGTACGGCAAATTCTAGATAAACTTCAGTGCCTTGAAAGAGTTTTCATCTCTTGAACTTTTTCACATTTTGACATGTTACAGTATCAAATGTCAATGTATTTTAGTTTGATTTTAACTGATAGACCAACACAAAATAGTGCATAATTCTAAAGTGAAAGCCTGAAGGTTTCATGGTTTTCAAAATTTATAAAAAAATGGAAAAGTACAATGCTGCATTACAGTTGCACACCTGTAGGACTATGTCTCTGGATTTTTTGCCAATTTTTCTTTGCAAAATGTCTTCAAATATTAATTACACCGTTTTTCTACAGATCAACAGGATTTAGGCCTAGACGGTGACTGGGCCACTCTAACGTATTAGTCTTGTCTTCTTGTTACAAAGATGCTGATATCCACTTTAAAGTAGATTTTTGCTCATTAGTTATGTTAGCAAGAAAAGACCGAAGAAGGGATGCATGTATGGTTGATGAACAAATGGATGGATCAACTTTAAGACAATCAGGAATATGGAAGCACAAGTATTTATCATAGACTTATCCAGAACCTGATAGATACCTACATCAAATTCCATCATTTTCCAGATTGCAGATGAACATTGTGAGTGGTGTATGTTCTGTTTTTTTGTTTTTGTTCAATTACTGCTCAGGTGGAGAAAAGAAATCACAAGGAGCCTCTTACTCAGGGGAAGGATTTGAGCTCCAAATCCACGTACAGTGGAGCTGCCTATTTCCAGTTCAGTATTTGCGGGGCTTGGGTACTTGCCCCTTTCCTCTGTGTTGCCCAAAGTGCCCCTTTTTTGAGTTTTTTTTGTTTTCTTTTTTTTGTTGGAGTGTGTGCATGTGTGTTCATGTGCCTGTGTCCCTCAACAGTAACATTTAACTATTATTAATTTAGATAAATAAAATTATCTTGCTGCCATCAGTCACATGATGACCAATGATCATTCGTGACGTACCTCCACCGCCTGAGTTAGTCTGCCATTAAGTAGGATGTACACTACAGTATAGGAGAAGATTACTATATACATGTTAAGTTGTCTTGTGGCAAATGAAGTGAAATGAGCATGCTGTGCGTGCACCATGCAACTGTGTGACATAACAGTACATGTCCTTTTACTAAGAAGCATGGCCACTGATTTTTTTTAATTTATTTATATTTTTACCTCATGGCTGTGTGCTGAAGATATACATTTATTTTATCTCTCCATTTTAAAAACTCCAAATTTCTCTGAGGTGCTGACACTACTAAAAAGGCAAGTTAGCCTCGCTGAGCTGTTTTTTATCTTTATAGCAGTCTGCAGCTTAGTTGCTGTGGAGGTTCACCAGTCAGATATTAGGGTTGATTTAATGAGACAGCTTCAATGGGAATTATTCCATAATGTACTTTATAACACTTGTTTATTTAGCTACCAGCTCTCCAATGGTCTTTTTAGTGTCTACAGTCTCAGAGCAACGCATTGCAGCAGCAGCGTCTCAACAGCAACATTGTACCCCATCAGAAAAAAAATACGCTTTAATATTATGTTGTGATTCCCTATTAGCTTGTTGATGAATATTGGTTGTTATTTAGAATGGTGTAGCCTACTATGTTATGTTGTTGTAAGCAATTTTTGAAATCTTGCTCTATGCACCCCTTTTTAACTTTGAGCACCTGCCCCTCTAAAGGTCTTTGCTCGGCCCTGATCCGATTCATCTGTCAATGGATTTTTCTGTGGAGCATGACTCCAAATTATTTGTGGAAAATGTGCCTATTAACAGATTTTTTATGTACAGTGTATCAAAAATATTCAAAAGAAAATGCAGCTTGGGAGGCTGAAATACCTTAGTATTATCAATGCTTTACCAATGCTACTTGACACACTGCTGGCTCGTGTTTGGAAAGCAGCCAATCCAGGCGCACCATTCATTTTGTTTGAAGTGGTGGACTTGTAAGACTGTAGTTACTGGCTTTTGAGGTAGTGCTAAGACAATTTCCACTGTGCATATTAACGTTTTAACTATTAAAATAGGCAGGTACGTGTTTTTAGAGGGGGCCCCAAGTACTCACGGGTGGATATGGTCTCTAACCCCAGCAAATATTGGTTGTCCACTGCAATGCAAGAATCATTTTTATGAACAAATATTGTGTTGTGGTCATATGGTCCAATTGCTCTTTGATGACCTTACAGCAGCAATTCCATGTATGTATTCATTCCATGTGCATGCACCGTTTGTCCAGAGTTTAAAGGACCCAACTACAAAACTAAATGTTATGTATGTTGATTGTGATCTGTCATGGAGAAGCCTCATCTGAAGTGGTAGGCTATAGCACTGATGCAGGATGTGCGCTGCCTTATAAAGTTAATCCATAAGTCAACAGCAACACAGATGGGCCAACCTGCCTGGCTACAGGGATGAGTTTTTTCAAAAAAGGGAGGGAAGAAACTCAGTCTATGCCCATGTGTTTGTCCTTCTCTCTGTCTGGGACAAGAAGGAAAGAGACAGCACTATAAGCGTGGGCAAAAATCCAAACAAGAGGAGAAGAAGGGGGAGGGGCAAAGAAGTACAAAAAAAGAATTTCATGAGATGATGACATTGGCAAGGCAAAAGTGGAGCTGTAATCCTATTTTAATCGCAGTGGATTTATTAAACAGGAGCAGCAGGTTTAAGTCTCAGCAGATTACACAGGAGGCCCAAAGAGATGTGTGTGTACGTGTGTGTGGGGGGGGGGGGGGGGGTTCCTATGTTGGAGAGGCTAGTGTAATCAAGTGGACTTTAGGTGAAATGGTTCTTCTTTAAAGAAGGAAAAACAAAACACAAAACTGAAATCCAGTGACTGGACATTAGGTGATTTGAACAAAAAGTTGCCATGAATTTATTGATATTGCTTTGGATTAAAGCCTGGAATTAAAACTGAGGCGAACCCTTTAAGAATAATTACTTATTGAGAAAATAAGAAACGCCTGCAGATGTCACTAATTGTTTTTGCTTGAACCTCTGCTCATCTTGGCTCAAATCTCCATTGGTGTTTTTTGTAAAAGACCTTGAATCTCAAGAACAGGTTGATCCCTGATCCCCATGCAGCCGCAGTTAATCACACCATCACTGATCGCTTTAACCTTCTCAGATCGATGAAGATAAAAGATTTGTGTGACTTTACTTTATTAGTAGCACATTTAAAATATAGTAACAGTCACAATTCTCTTTTTTGACCATACATAATCTACCAGCGGCAGCATACATGTTTTAATTATGTAAAACTTGAAGCAGCTCTTTGTATGATTATCTATTAAGTGAAGGTCAAACAGTACATATAAAAGTATTAGAAAAGCACTTATTCCCATTGAACTTTTGTTCAATTTTTATTATTTTACTCGCAAATACCCGAGTTTATTTTAAATGATGGACTGACGAAGTATAGCTCATAATGATGAGCTAAGTGGAAGATTTTTTTTTTTACAGACCAAACAATACCATACAACTGTTTCAGCCCCCTTTACTATTTCTTCAACAACCCAGATCAATCATGCACCTAAAGTGTCAGGTGAGCTTAAATCCGAGTAGAAGCCAAGAGGACAAATGTAACTCTGGAAGCGCTCAAGAAAGTCAATGCTGAGGTAGGAGAGTCTGTTAACAGGACAACTAAACATTAAGATTCTTTATTTTCATTGTAAAAAATACGAAAATCTGAGACACTGCAAAAGCAAGTTGTAGAAGACAATATGTAAAACACAAACTGTAATATGGAAGAAGGTGAACTTGTCAGATTGAAATTTTTGGCAGAGATGCAAAATGGTATGAAACTTACACACCAGATCACTATGAATATATCAATATCACTGTTAAACATGGTGGTGGTAGCATCATGCTTTGGGTAAATGTAAGTTTTTAGATAAGCAAAGCTTCTATACACATACCCGGAAAGACTTGCAGCTATAATTACAATGAAAGGTGGTTTTACAAAGTCTTGACTCAGAAGGTCTGAAGACAAATGCATGCCATAATTTTCTGATTTTTATTTGTGAACAAATTGGTACACACTGTATCACTTTCCCTCCGCTTCACAAGTATTCACTACTTTATGCTTGTAAAACCCACTGAGAGATGTTTTAATTCGCAAAATGTAACCGGAGAAGAATGTGTAATGAAAAAATATTTCTGTGATGATGTGCAAGTGTTTACTTTGAAAAGCCATCCAAGGTTCAATGAAAAGGTTAAGTGCACAGGATCCAACAGTGTAAACTGTTTTATTAGTTTCCGTCATGGTGCTGATTAGTTTCCATCACCACTGCATTTTTATTTTTTTTATGAACTCAAGGTAATATGACCACACATTGCTTTTAAAGATGAAACTTTGCTCACAGAAAGATACAAACTTATTTCAAGTTTATAAATATTGAAAAACTTTTCTCCTCTACTGCAAAGTTTGCATCTGGACAGAAACGTTAAATGAAAAACATCCTATTTACCAAGGTATCTGTCGGCTCTCTACTGCCATCTGCTGGAAAGATCCAATGACTGTCTGTCTAAATCCCTATTTTTAAACTGTCATCAACATAAAATATCATAGAATGATTCTAAATTGGAAAGGAATGAATTAGACAAATTTAAATGGACTTTAATGGCCCTGGAATTTAATGAACAGCACTCACCAACAAATAGAAATTTAAAATGGAAACTTGTATCATTCTTATGTTTTCAATTAGATGTTGACATATTAACATAAAATCAGAGCAATGAAAAAACAGTAGATACGGAAATGTGTTTATTTTTCTAATAATAAAGAGCATGACACAAAAGTAGAACATAGCCTAGGAGCTCTTGGCCCCTAACAAATTTCCAATGGACTTTGATAAAATACAGCAGGCCTACAATATCTTAAATGTACAATAATGACAATGATGATGTATCTATTTTAAGTTAAACTGTAGTTTTTCATTTGTTTATCCTGGATCCCCAAAAATGTCTTCAACTTTTTTGGGGGGATTTGTCTCCTATAACGACATTAAAATATTATTTTTGATTAAATTTATAGCTCAGTTTATTTGACTATCATCTCATTCAAAAACATAGTAATACCTTGCAACCCCTTTAAACTTTTTTTTCTTTTTTCCTCAGACTTCATTTTCTGAACAAGTAGCAATGTACATGAAGTTAAAAGGTATTCAAAGACAGTCAAAGCATAAATAAAGGCATATGGTCTTAATTTACTTAGAAAAACATTTTATAAAGAAACGATAACAAACAAGCCAATAGATAACAGATAAGAGAAGAATAAGTAAAAAATAATACTGTAAATAAAATGGACCAGTTTGAAGGCAACACATATTTTAACCCTCTTATTGGAGAAGGATATTGTATTATTTATTAATGTTTTAAGGCTTATAAAGCAAATAAAATGGAATTTGAATCAAAATCTCCTATAAAAGTCTCATTCTCTGAATTCAATGCACACTGAGGTCTCTGCTTTCTGAAAAATCTATAATAAATAATATATATATATATATATATATATATATATATATATATATATATATATATATATATATATATATATATATATATATATATATATATATAGTTAAAAAACAGACAAAATGCATGTTACGGCAAAGGCCGTCCTCTACTCATTAGAAACCCATAGAGAACTTTTAAAAACATCCTTTTTAAATGTATTTGTGTGTCGTGATCCAAAGGAATGTGGATCTTATTATTTCTTGTTTTAAAATGTATTTTGTGATTTACTCTAAATGAAATTCACTGTGGTAAACCTGTGGGACACAAGGTGCACCGAATTCAGTGAATCACACACACAAAAAAAAAGCTTTTTGGAAAAAATAATAAACACCTTCCACCAACTTACCAGCAGGGGGCAGAAAAGTTCATCTGCATTTCACAGCTTTAACCTTAAACATCCTCCCAGCTCCTTCCTCTTCCGGTTACGGCGAAAGCAGGTATGGCGGCTCCTGTTTTCTTCTGCATGATTACAAAATTGTAATCGACTGTAATCCTCTGCTTTAGAAGGTAGTTGAATCAATCTTAAGACGCTATTTGATTCACAAAACGCTTTTATGGTCAATGAAGGGATGATTTATATGTGAGATGGGTTAACGAAGACCTTTTTTGCTATCCATCTCCCGTGTCGAGTGAAGGCCGCTCTGTGTGGGGATGAATAGACCAAACCGGCTTGTGGTTGAGGCAGAATAATAACTAATAGTAGTAGCGAAAGTCGCACAGTACATATTACCCGAGGTCAAAACGCTAAAAAGGGGGCTTTCAACTGGCTATACGCCGAGGAACAAATAACGTGATCGAGCGGCAGTAAAGTTACAACCACTTTCTCATTGAACTGAAATTTGTCCCCCAGCTTCAAGATGGTGCAACGCCTGACTTACCGCCGCAGGTTGTCCTACAACACTGCATCCAACAAGACCAGACTGTAAGTGAGCCGCTTCCTTTGGAGGAGCTGGAGGCATTCCACACGTTTATTACACCCCCGACATAACTAGTAGATGTAGTAATGAAGCCTCTTGTTGGTCTGTAGGTCCCGGACTCCTGGGAACCGTATTGTGTACCTGTACACCAAGAAGGTTGGCAAAGCCCCCAAGTCAGCATGTGGAATCTGCCCAGGAAGACTGCGCGGAGTAAGTACATGTAGTAAGATTCATTTTAATATATGAACTGATGCTCTGACGTGGAACAACAAAACAAAATTATGCTCTTTTAATCAGCTTACACATCGCATTATGGAGATGTAAAGGTTAGTGTGTGCCATATAGATAGTGGTTCAAAAATCTTCACAATCTATCTTTTTTAATAGTAATTAAATGAGAGAAACACAAAAAAGTCCCTGCGGGGATTTTAAGGGGACGGGTCGATGGAAACGTAATGGCTGCAAGTGTTTCAGCCTTGCATCACCAGATGTACATACTCCAGCAAATATTTAGCAGTTTAGTTGCGAAAGGATATGTTGTAGTTTTCACGTGCTGTCCGGTCCGCCCTCCCCGAGCTGCAGCTCATGCTTACAAGACGTCAGCTGAAGTGTAGCTTTACAGATGAACCGCAAAAGAAATGTCCTTCGTATCGTCCTGGTCGTGACTGTGTGGCGGAGTGCACCGTGCTCATAGCTGGCATATTTGTTTCTGTGTATGACAGCTGCCAATCATGTCGTTGTGATGGAAAAACAATGAAAAGGATGTGCAAAGTTAGTTTGTGTATTAAATTGACTGTGAAAAAATCAAAGACTGTAATAGGAGTATACACTTTAGGTGCTTGTGGGAGAATGCTCCTTTTTGTTTTTATTACTTAGAATAGAAAGTAATACTTCTCAGAATATAATTTCCGATTTTGTGTAATATCTGTCCAGTACGACTTAAAAGTTGAGCTATTATTGTTATAGGTTTATTCTCTAATTAGAAGAACAATTATTCTTTAGATTTTAAAGTCAATTCAGTAATGGTTGATTAGTAAAAGCCTATTGGAACTTTATCTATTTATTCATTCTAACCATGTAGAGCAGGAATACTCTAAATACATTAAAATCAAAAGTTTTTAAGTAAACGGAGGATGATTGTGTTTCAGGGTTGGACCAGTTGTCCTCTTTTATGGAAATCAAAATATGGTCACCATATATTATACTTCTAGTGCCAACACACATTTCCTTTTGCTTTCATGGAAAAATATGACCTTGATATATCATTATGAAGCATATTTTGGACATGTGTTGGTTTTATTTGTGGTATCACATGAATAAGACATGACACAAATTTGTTTAGATACTTAAATAAATAGTAACTGAATGGATTTAAAAGTACAAAGTAGCTATGGAAGGAGTGAAGAACCAAACTTAAATGGGAAGAAAATATGCAACAAGAATGATTGTTTTATATTTGAATTGTAGCACCCTAAATAAACTCATGAGGTGCCCAAGATGGCACACCCCTAGTAAAGATGGGTTAGTTTTGTGTCAGTTATGTACAAACCTTTTATCTTAGTGACATTACCTGTGTAAGTAATTGTAATATCTATCTATCTATCTATCGTATAAATTCTAGATGTGCACTATTGGCCTATAGTGACAGTAATAATTCCAGTTAAACACCGGTCTTTCACAAAATTCATGTGTATGAAAGGTGACACTTCGTTTGACAAGCTCAGTGCAAACTGTCTAAAGTCTGTCTCATTGCACATCTGACATTTTAAAAGTAGTTGTTACCCAAGTAAAATAAAACACAAATCTATCCTGGATTCAGACTGTTTTGTTTTAAACAGCAGATAATGTAAGCTGTTAAATACATTTAAGATGTTACTTGGTGGTTCAGAGTGCTATATTCCTATAAAAAGTTAAATTAATGATGGAATGTTTTGCTCACCTTCTGCAGCTCATGAAAATATATACGTTATAATTCAAATTAAGAAGTAAAACTGTAAATTTGTTTTAACTTTGAAATGGATGTTTGCAACATGCCTTATGTTTTCACTTTCGGGGATCAGTGTCATTTCTTTTTAATCCTGAAATCAAAAACTGCATATTTAGGTTGCTTCTACACTAAGGGGCTGTTTACACGACAACGTTGCCGTTTTTGTTTGAATACGCGGGTGAAAACGCACTGCGTTTACACGACGGGGCGCGCGATGGAAAACGATGTAGAACATATGCCCGGCCATTAGATGGCAGTCTGCCCCGTGTATGAAGTGTTCCAAGGTTTAACCCTCACCACCCGGAAAAGAAACATTTCATGATAACTAACAATGGCGGTCTTCTTGTAGTTCTCCGCTTAAATAAAGGCGTATTAATTATTTGACGCCCGTACTGTATGCGTTTCCGTTGGCGATCGCATAGAAGCCTGATGATCTCTTAAGTTTTGCTTACAGAGACCAAATAACTTCAGAAGCTGCATCAGTAGTAACGCCATACCTGGATCGGATCTGCCATTGTTTTTCTGTAGAAAGGCGGAGTGCGCAAGTGCAACATGTCCGTAGGTGGCTGGCAGTGACGTCATCGTTTTCAAATTTCTCCGGCTTGCGTTCACACGACAACGAATCACTCAGCGTTTTCAAAACTCTCCACCCTGGAAGCCGTTTCCCAAAATATGCGTTTTCGCCCCGTTTTCCCGCTGTCGTGTAAACGAGAGGCCGAATCGGAGAGAAAAACCTCAGTTTTGCTGAAAAACGTTGTCGTGTAAACAGCCCCTCACACGGCTAAGGTTATACAGGGTATATCCCACCTAACCTTTTATACCTGTCCACACAGAGAAAGCATCGTTTAGTACCCGCTCCTCCCCTCCGCCCGCCGGTGCAATCCTGACCTAGTAAGCAGGAGCAAAAAAGCCACACCCCCATATATGACGTAACGGTCACCTCTGACCTGGAAGTACATCCTTCCTACAGTTACCCAGCAGATCTAAACATCGAAGAAGCAAGAAACTCATTTCTGATTTGCGACTTGTTGGGCAAAGTCACCGAAAATGGCTGTTCACAAGAAGAGAGATTTCTCTGTTTGGCTCTGAGTTTTTCACCGGTAGTTTAGTAAGATGACTGTGGCGCGTTTTTTCTGACGTCACTTCCTTACCGATCTCAGTTCTTAAACGGCTAACGAATCCACACCAATTCATGAGCCGGAGATTTAAGAAATAGACTGAAGCTTTAACGATGGGCCAGTGTGGCCGAGACGGGATATTGAATAAATACTTATTCGTTGAAGCAGTTAAACAGCATAATGTAGGCAGGACCTTAGACAAAAGACATTAACCCAGTGAGATGACGAGTACTGCTGTCGGGTTACTGAAACGCCACTTTAATGTTTAATCAACTATTCAGATGTCTGCCACTGCATTCTTAGCAATTACTCTTTTATAGTGTGAACCTGAAGTTTGACTATTGCACATGTGGTGGTTTTTTATATAATCCAATTCTTCTGATTTTAGGATTGATGTGTTTGTGTTTCAGATTCGCGCCGTTAGACCTCAGGTTCTGATGAGGCTTTCCAAGACCAAGAAGCACGTTAGCAGGGCCTACGGTGGATCCATGTGCGCCAAGTGTGTGCGTGACCGGTAAGAGGGGCCTTTAATTTTTATTTCGGGCGTTTATTGCTGAAAATTGGACTAATGCCCACGTTAGACTGGATCCTGTTCAAAACTACCATGGATGTTGAAAGATCTGCAGTACTTTAATCTAGAGTTTTAAGCACGTTTTGCTCACTTTGATTTGATTTGATTTATTTTTTTGTCATTTAATCAGTGCGGCTATGGACAAAACATATAAATTGTTTTTGATGAATAATGCATTGAACATTTCTCTTTTGCTGTGATTCACAGGATCAAGCGTGCTTTCTTGATTGAGGAGCAGAAGATCGTTGTCAAGGTGCTGAAGGCACAAGCACAGAGTCAAAAATCAAAGTAAAATCTGTATTTGTATTGCCACAATAAAAAATGACCAACAAATCTGGTTTGAGTTCTTGTGTTCAGTCTATAATAAAGGGCTATTTGGTTGACAGTTGTCTGGACAACTGGGCAAACAAGATATCAACAGACGAAATATCCTTATTACATTTTAGTTCAACCTGTATTGAAAATGGTAGAATCATTAAGTTTACAAAAGGGTAATCAGGCCTGAAGTTATGAATCCTCACTGAAGGATTTCAGATCCAGATGTATTAAGTTAAAGGACTGAAATACTGGAAATAAATGGGAGAAATGTCAAGAAAATGAGTGTGCCAGATAACATTTAAATGCTAATAACTTTTACTTGAGAACTTTGCCAAATGAGACTTAACTGAATCTAATTGAAAAAGCATAGTGTTTATTATTTTTACATTTGACAGTAACATTATGTAAACTTTGATTTGTTGGTATTGATTACAATTCTACTGTATGATGTTTCTGTGCATTTGACTAATTTGTAAAATGCTGTGGGTCTTGCATCCAACTTCTTTTATGTATATCGTTGTGCAGCCCAACCTTTGACAGGCCACCTGCATTGTGAGGATATTTTGCCTGGTCCACACAATGTTTAACGGGCAACTGAGCTCTACTAGTTCGGTTTAGAGGCATGTGTGAATTAGGTTAGGGTTAGGCATGTGCCACTAATTTTAGGGTTGGGGAAAAGTGTCTGGGTTAGGCATAGTAAAGTCAATGGAGGTCAATACAATGTCCACAAGTACAGCAAGACGTGTGTGTGTATACCCCTGCGATTTTCATTTTGGGTACATCAAATATCACAGAAAGCCCTGTAATTGGAGCAAAAACACTCAGAAGATTTGCAGTAAATAAATGAAAAAGCGGATGTTTGAAACTGACTAAAGCCTATAAACAACATGAAAACTAAAGAGGGGGAAGCCATTGTAGAATTAGATTAAAAAAAATCTGAATATTAACAGATTTTAACTACTGAATAAAATGGAAACGAGCACCATAATACTAGTGCTGGATGCCTACAATTAAAGTGCTAAAAATCATGTTTTAACTGCTGCAGTGATTTCACTGGTAATCCCCAGTTTAAGGGGGATTCTTCACAATGTTTGCTTGCTAGATGTTTTTTTATTTGTAGGATGAACAGTAAAGAGTATAGCCACTTGTACTTTAGAATTGCAACGTCTTTAACTTGAGGATACATTTTACTGTCATTTGAAAGATTCATTGTCTTTATGGCTTTCAGTTTTTATTCTCTGTAATGTTGCAATACAGTGATTCTCTTCAGTCCTGAATTGGGTTATATTGGGCTTCTGAACCGCTTTTATAAACTCAGCAAAAAAAGAAACGTCCTCTGACTTTCAACTGTTTTTACTTTCAGTAAACTTAATGTGTGTAAATATTTGTATGAACACTAAAAGAGTCAACACCATAACACATAAACTAAAAATGTTTCACAGACATGTGACTAACAGAAATAGAATAATGTGTCCTTGAATGAAGGGAGGCTCAAAATCAAAAGTACCAGTCAGTATCTGGTGTGGCCACCAGCTGCTTGAAGAACTGCAGTGCATCTCCTCCTCATTGACTGGACCAGATTTGTCAGTTCTTGCTGTGAGATGTTACCCCACTCTTCCACCATGGTACTTGCAAGTTCCTGGATATTTCTGGGGGGAATGGCCCTAGCCCTCACCCTACGATCCAACAGGTCCCAGACGTGCTCAATGGGATTGAGATCCGGGCTCTTCGCTGGCCATGGCAGAACACTGACATTGCTGTCATGCAGAAACTCACGCACAGAACGAGCAGTATGGCTGGTGGCATTGTCCTGCTGGAGGATCATGTCGGGATGAGCATGCATAAAGGGTACCACATGAGGGAGGAGGATGTCTTCCCTGTACCGCAAGGCATTGAGATTGCCTGCAATGACAAGCTCAGTCCGATGGTGATGTGATATACGGCCCCAGACCATGACGGACCCCCCACCTCCAAATCGATTCAGCTCCAGGGTACAGGCCTCGATGTAACGCTCATTCCTTCGACGATAAACACGAATCCGTCCCATCATCCCTGGTGAGACAAAACCGTGACTCATCAGTGAAGAGCACTTTTTGTCACTCCTGTCTAGTCCAGCGAATGTGGGTTTGTGCCCATAGGTGGCGTTGTTTCTGGTGATGTCTGGTAAGGACCTGCCTTACAACAGGCCTACAAGCCCTCAGTCCAGCCTCTCTCACCCTATTGCAGACAGTCTGAGGACTGATGGAGGGATTGTGTGTTCCTGGTGTCTCAGGCAGTTGTTGTGGCCATCCTATACCTGTCACGCAGGTGTGCTATTCGGATGTACCGATCCTGTGCAGGTGTTGTTACACGTGGTCTTCCACTGTGAGGATGATCAGCTGTCCTTCTTGTCTCCCTGTAGAGCTGTCTTAGGCGTCTCACAGTGCGGACATGGCAATTTATTGCCCTAGCCACATCAGCAGTCCTCATGCCTCCCTGCAGCATGCCTAATGCACGTTCACGCAGATGAGCAGGGGCATCTTTCTTTGGGTGTTTTTCACGGTCTGTAGACAAGTCTCTTTAGAGTCGTGCGGTTTTAGAACTGTGACCTTAAATGCCTACTTTCTATAAGCTGTTAAGGTCTTAACGACCATTCCACAGGTGCATGTTAATTAATTGATTATGTTTAATTGAACATGCATGGAAAACATTGTTTAAACCCTTTACAATGAAGATCTGTAAAGTTATTTGGATTTTTACCTTATTGTTGAAATACACAGTCCTGAAAAAGGGACGTTTCTTTTTTTGCTGAGTTTATATAGGTATAGAATATAGCAAATAAAACAAAAGCCTAAATTAAAGTTTCATTGAAACGTTCACATGGGGGGGAGTAAGTCTTGCCAACTGAGTGCTCTCCAAAATTCCTGTTACTGTCTCTTTAAGTGACGTAGAGGGACGTATTTAGAAGCTGCGAAAAAATATTTTTGAACGTTATTTTTTTCTCTCTGAAAAAATAATTTATATTATTAAAGCTACTACGTATATCATATTTCAAAAAATAGTAAAATAAAATGCTAATGCAAGAATAAGAAACATGTACTTCCGGGACACGTCAACTAAGTTAGTGCGCAGGCGTACCAGCGGTGGAAGCAGCGTCGCTGGTTTAAAGAAGAGAGACTTTCATTCATCATGGAGACTTTATACAGTATTCCTTTTGCTTTGCTCGAATGTCCGAACATAAAACTGAAGAAACCCTCATGGCTGCACATGCCGTCGGCTATGACCGTGTATGCGGTCGTCATTGTGTCCTACTTTCTCATCACAGGAGGTAACAGAAGCTAACGACAAGCTAAGAGACGGCTAACCTGTGTTCTTCATGTCAACTGTATCAATAGCTTCGTCTCTTCGGGTTTTTCCCTTAAGGCTTCCCCACAGCTAATCGTATTAACTGTCTTAATGTATCATTATAAGGTTGAATGTCTGTGTTGTCATTTTGTTTGCACTTTTTGTTGATTGAGACCACCAAACTCAGTCTCAGAAAATTTGAATTTTAACATCAAAGAATTCAACACATGCTGAAAAGTCTCACCGTGTATTTGACAATGTATGCACTTAGTTGGGGCTTCTTTTGCATGAATTGCTGCATCAGTGTGGCGTGGCTGTATCAAAATCCCTTTTTATTGGTCTTATGTAATTTTCTGAGAAACCTGCTGATATATATATATATATATATATATATATATATATATATATATATATATATATATATATATATATATATATATATATATATATTTTTTTTTTTTTTTTACACAAAGGCGAAAAAACAAAACATGGATACTATTACGAATTACCGGTCCTTCTCCAAAAATTAGCATATTGTGATAAAGTTCATTCTTTTCCATAATGAAATGATAAAAATTAAACTTTCATATATTTTAGATTCATTGCACACCAACTGAAATATTTCAGATCTTTTATTGTTTTAAAACTGATGATTTTGGCGTACAGCTCATGAAAACCCAAAATTCCTATCTCAAAAAATTAGCATATCATGAAAAAGGTTCTCTAAACGAGGTATTAACCTAATCATCTGAATCAACTAATTAACTCTAAACACCTGCAAAAGATTCCTGAGGCTTTTAAAAACTCCCAGCCTGATTCATTACTCAAAACCGCAATCATGGGTAAGACTGCCGACCTGACTGCTGCCCAGAAGGCCATCATTGACACCCTCAAGCAAGAGGGTAAGACACAAAAAGAAATTTCTGAACGAATAGGCTGTTCCCAGAGTGCTGTATCAAGGCACCTCAGTGGGAAGTCTGTGGGAAGGAAAAAGTGTGGCAGAAAACGCTGCACAACGAGAAGAGGTGACCGGACCCTGAGGAAGATTGTGGAGAAGGACCGATTCCAGACCTTGGGGGACTGAGTCTGGAGTAGAAACATCCAGATCCACCGTGCACAGGCGTGTGCAGGAAATGGGCCACAGGTGCGGCATTCCCCAGGTCAAGCCACTTTTGAACCAGAAACAGCGGTAGAAGCACCTGACCTGGGCTACAGAGAAGCAGCACTGGACTGTTGCTCAGTGGTCCAAAGTACTTTTTTCGGATGAAAGCAAATTTTGCATGTCATTCGGAAATCAAGGTCCCAGAGTCTGGAGGAAGACTGGGGAGAAGGAAATGCCAAAATGCCTGAAGTCCAGTGTCAAGTACCCACAGTCAGTGATGGTCTGGGGTGCCATGTCAGCTGCTGGTGTTGGTCCACTGTGTTTTATCAAGGGCAGGGTCAATGCAGCTAGCTATCAGGAGATTTTGGAGCACTTCATGCTTCCATCTGCTGAAAAGCTTTATGGAGATGAAGATTTCATTTTTCAGCATGACCTGGCAACTGCTCACAGTGCCAAAACCACTGGTAAATGGTTTACTGACCATGGTATTACTGTGCTCAATTGGCCTGTCAACTCTCCTGACCTGAACCCCATAGAGAATCTGTGGGATATTGTGAAGAGGAAGTTGAGAGACGCAAGATCCAACACTCTGGATGAGCTTAAGGCCGCTATCGAAGCATCCTGGGCCTCCATAACACCTCAGCAGTGCCACAGGCTGATTGCCTCCATGCCACGCCACATTGAAGCAGTCATTTCTGCAAAAGGATTCCCGACCAAGTATTGAGTGCATAACTGAACATAATTATTTGAAGGTTGACTTTTTTTGTATTAAACACTTTTCTTTTATTGGTCGGATGAAATATGCTAATTTTTTGAGATAGGAATTTTGGGTTTTCATGAGCTGTATGCCAAAATCATCAGTTTTAAAACAATAAAAAACCTGAAATATTTCAGTTGGTGTGCAATGAATCTAAAATATATGAAAGTTTAATTTTTATCATTACATTATGGAAAAGAATGAACTTTATTACAATATGCAAATTTTTTGAGAAGGACCTGTAATTCTGCAGAATGAATATTTGCACTTTGCTTTTGTACTGTTTGTAATGATTTGTTTGATTTCAATCTAATTGTCCAACCTACAGGTATTATCTATGACGTTATTGTAGAACCTCCAAGTGTGGGTTCAATGACGGATGAGCATGGACACCAGCGACCAGTTGCCTTTTTGGCATACAGGTATTACGGTCTTTTAATACTTTAACAAATAGAGAAGAAAAACATGTTTACTAATTTGGTCGTCTTTCTTTTTCAGAGTCAATGGGCAGTACATTATGGAAGGACTGGCCTCCAGTTTCCTCTTCACCATGGGAGGCCTGGGCTTTATAATCCTGGACCGCTCCAATGCACCAAATATTCCCAAACTGAACCGCTTCCTGCTGCTTTTCATCGGATTTGTCAGTGTCCTCCTCAGCTTCTTTATGGCCAGAGTTTTCATGCGCATGAAACTTCCGTAAGTTGAACCTCAATATCTGCTGGAATGTAAACGAGGGTTGGCACTATGTGTTTTTGTTTAAAAAGAAAAGTGTTTAAAAATCTGATTAGCCTTTTTTTTAATGGTTGAGAATGTGGTCCTTGCTTGTTCAATCCTGCTGATTTAACTCTTTATCTTTTCAGAGGGTACCTCATGGGCTAAGGACATGGACAACAGACATTTGCCAAACAGAATCAGTCAAAGATAAAGGTGACTCTTAACCAATGAAGACTCAAAGCACTGACTTTGCTCAAGAAATGTAACCAGACCGACCCCCTCACACAAACCAATCTTTAAAAAAAAAACAACAAAACGGAGCCAATTGTAGACCGCTGTATTAGGCTTTGTGTAAATGTTACTGGCTAATCAAATGTTTGTTTTTCGGCTAAATCCTGCCATAAGTAAAAGCGGGGGGAAATGTTTAGGCGTCATTGGGGAAAAACTGTGGAAAGGAAGCGGAGTGTTGATGGGATGCAGCCACCAGTTTAAATGGAGAATTAAAACTGTGTGCTTTATTTTGAGTGTCTGAAAGTGTTTGTCAGTTTTTGTATTAAAATCATAGAACAAGACCATGAAACATATATATTTTTTTTTTTGTGTAAGGTTAAATAAATCTTCACTTACACAAAACCATGTCATTCATATTTTAATGATTGCACTCCTTTCCAAAACTTATTTAGATAGCTTCTTAAATATACATTTTTTAATTGCCACAATCATGATAGCTCTGTTTTATTTAGAAACTATTACATAAGGTTAAAGATTCACATCCCTTTTAAAGCAACATATGCTCTTCTGACTAATTTTATACAGAGGAGGAAACATATCTTGTTGGTTCTTTGATAGACTGTATCTTTGAATCCAACCGGAAATGAAGGACTTACTGGGTTATTCCCATTTACTTCACTAACCCTTTAAATTCAAACTGGTGTGTCAAAGGAAATGCTGTTGGTTTGTTTAGACTGAAAGTCTTGGGAGCTCTTAGTTTCGATGCATTTAATCAATGGGGGAAAATAAATCTGATTTAGTATTCAAACTTCCAATCACCTGTCAGGGGAAAATGGGCCGTTTCTGATCTCTGGTTTGATTGGTTGGAGCATCTTTATGTTTGGGCTTTTGGCATTTGCACCAAAGTGTACTGTCACAATTCTTCCACTAGGTGGTTCTGTTACTCAGTTTACCATTTTTCTTTGGTTGTTTTTTTCACTGAATCGTCACTTTAGTTTGCGATCGTTGGAAAGAATAAAAAATGTGTATTTCCTCTTTAACATGTTTAGTATAAAAAGTTTTGAAAGTATTTACCCACTAGCAGCTATGGCTCCTAATAAGTATGTATTTATTTTTACCAACTTTGCATTAAAACATAGGACATAAAACAGCATCCGTCTTTACCAACTGCATTACTTCTGAGTTGGCAGGTTTGTATATTTTTCTATGTTAGCAAAAATAAATACCAAATTAACTGCTTTTAGAAGAAATAACATCTGCTATAAAAGTAACACTAGGTATCAGTACATCTGTCATTTCAGATCGTTTGTAAATCCTCTGTATGTTTACTTTTCATTTTAATGGCTGAATCAGTAGTCTGGAGGATACAATCATGTCGTTTGTTCTTTTCAGCTCAACTCTGTCAAAACTTGGATCAAATCTGTTGACAAAATGGGCAATATTTTATTTGGACCTATTAATGACAATCTCATCCGACAAAGTTTCCAGCACTCTTCATATTGCTTTCATGTGTTTTGGCAAAACTCAGGAGGGTTCAGTTGAACGTTTACATAAACACAGAGGAAATCTACAGCTTTATTTATAGCCCAGAAAATAAGTATTGAGCACATTGCTTTCCACTGTAAATATATTCATAACAGGGCTATTGGAAATTTTATGTTAGATAAAGGAAACAACCTATTTAATTCATGGATACAAACAAATGAGTTAATGCAATGTGTAATCCAGTGGAATGGTAAAAGCATTAAGTGTTGAAAACAATGTCAGGAAAATCTTTGAAATTCAACAGTACTTTGCTAGTTTATTGTAAATGTATTTGCTATAGACATATTTCTAAACTAAGGATCCATTGATCACTATTACTCTTGTAATCTGGAAGTGGAAATAACATTATTTCATAGTTAACTAACCATGATCAGGTGCTCACAAGAGTTTTGACCAAAGGGCAAACTCTGCTGGCCAATTCTGAAGCCTATTCGGAAGTTACAATAATTGCAGTCTCCCCCTCATCCACTAGGGGCTGGCTCCGGGAAGGAGCAAGTTCCCATTGACTCCCATGTTAAAAATGGCAACTTCACAGTCTAGTTGAAAAAACCATTTTAGGTTTAATAGGTCAAGTTTACCATCATGACAACTTGAATTTTTTGATTAGTCATCCGTTTAGATGTAATTAAAGCTTGAAATTATGAATCATAAAGGGCGTATCCTTTTGATTGACAAGCCTCAGATCAGTCAGGGAAAACCGCAGCCTCAGCTTCACGTTAACAGTCTCAGCTAGTTGTGTCTACAATGTTAATTCGTGTTCGGATGTTAATGGTGCACCTACTGGACAAAAATGGCTTGCTGTGGTATTGATTGCACTAATAGACCATCCAAGAAGCCTCTCCTCCATCTTTTTCATTAAGTAAAGTTATATTTCTGCTTTGCATTTAAGGTGACGCTGCTTGGTCAGAAATGGGTTGAAACGATCACGTTACTTCTTTACATATTGATTATTAAAACTTCTTTTAATTACAATTCACATAGTTTTAGTGAAAGTTATGGACCAACAAGACTTCATGCTTTTATTTCACAAGATTACTCAATCTGCCTAGAAGCAGCAGAGTCCCTCATCCGCGGTTTACTGGCTAAAAGCACCCGCTAATCTCCTTTAGACCCGGGTTAGCTCCTAGCTACATTGGCTCAGAGTTTGAAGAATGTCAATCATCTGCCCCCACCCTTAGCTCCACCTCTTTGCGCATTTATTTTTTTATTTTTTTTTATTTTCCGGTAGTGACGAGACGCGTGACGCAGCCAAGATGGCGGTGGTGGGAACCGCCCACTGGGTTTCAATTCAGCTCTTCAGAACCCTACGTGTGAAGTCATGAAGGCTCCGTCCATGCAGTCTATGGTTTTGACACAGAAGTCAAAAGAAAAATTGGAAGAGTTGTCCAGGAGCCAAGGAACACTCAGAGAGCTTAAAGTGTAACTGAACCCCCTGAAAAATCATAACCCCGCCCCCAGACATTTGAAAATTCTACAAAGTGGGCGGTGCCAGGAAGAACGGCGGGGTATGTCTGTGAGACCATGCCTGTGACACAGTCGATGCCTGTGACATAAAGATGTACCGCTCTCCACCAATCACAAAAGTCAAATGCAGTAGCCACCCTTCAACCCTAAGGGGGCAGCACTAAGACGTTTTTAGACCAAAAAGTGTAGAATTAAACAAGTTTACACCAAAATGTAAATGTTACTCTTTAAGCAAGACCTAAAATTAGTAGGTACAGTTCTTTTAAAGAAAGCAATAAGTGTCCTTCTCCACTATGAACTCTCGCTGCGCAAGACTCCACAGCTGAAGAAAAAGCTTGTTTAGTTTGATACAGAACATTTAGACAAGTCAATAAAAATACTGAGAGGATATAGTCCGGTCACATTGGACCGGAATAGAATTTCTTGAATAGAATTGCATACACCATGTTTGGAGAAGGAATAGCACTACACATAACTCCCAAAACAGCATGCCAAAAGACATTTGATAGTAGAAACATCATGGTTTAGGGATGTCTTGGAGCAAATAGTACTGGGAGTCTTAAAAAACTGAAGAGAGGATGAATGGAAAAATTTACCAAGACATTCCTGATAAGAAATTGGAAGATTAAACAAGGGTTTTCCCAGCTTGTTCCAACCATAAAACCAAGCAAATCTCTGGAAAAACCAAAAGATCAGAGTGCACAGTAGGAGCTTTAGGCCTTTGTATAGAAGACTATGCATACCACACATTTCCAATTTCCAGTTGCAGAAAAAAAGTATAAATTTTAAATGTTCCATGTCCTTGTGCTTACAAGTAACACACTTGCAGCCACGTTCAGTCTTTGTGGAACATGGGAACATTGGTAAATAATTGAAGAGTTGTCAAACAGTGTCCCTCTTTGGTGGAGGTTCAGTTCAATAAAGAAACAGAGCTGGTACATATTAAGAAAAAAACACACACTAGGTTTAAAAATTCCTTTTTAATTAAATGTCAAATGAAATATAGTATTTTGTGGTACAATATAACTGTTCACCAGTCAATACAAGTATTTCATACATTCATAAAGAGGAATGAGGTGTTTTGTTACTAAAGTACCCTATTTTTCACATCTACATATTTGGATTTATTAAGCCATGAATTATAGGTTAACAGACATTGAAAAATGCAAGTGACATGATAGTTTTCTGATGAAGTTTTCTTTTTAACCATTAAGAAATTCTGGTTATTTTGAACACCTGAAAAAGTGCTGCAATTTTATTACTGTAAAAACAATCTGGAGATATTTTCCCCAACACCTATAAATGTTTTTGGTTATCTTTATGTCTTCATCCGTTTCTTTTGTTTGGTTTGTTCTTGGACTCCTTCATTGCTGTGATTTAACCCACCGTGTCCATTTTCCTCTGTTGATAGCTTGAGAACAAATGAAGCACAGATCCAAGTCAGTAAAGCTGGATTCATGAGGTAAAAAATTTGGCAGAGTCTGTAGGAACTTGCCATGCACCTTACCTTTCTTCTCTTTTCATTTTCTGTATTCACTGAGTTGTTCATCTTCAAACCTAATGCTCCCTCCAGCTCTGGAATAAAGAAAAGTAGCAACATCATACCTCTGAAGTCTTTCACAGATAAACTAATAAACACGCACCTTTGAGAATGAGGTCGATCTTCTCCACCACCAGGTCAACATCGTCCATGGTGAAGCACAGTGGAGGCTTGAATTTCAGCACATTGCGATGAGGTCCATCAGCGCTTAAAAGGATGTGCTGTTCCTTTAACCTGGAAATATTTAGTATTTATGTTACTTAGCTCTATTTAGTTAAACTGTATAAATACAGTGGAAGCGATAGTGGCTTAGGAGGTAGGAGTTTGTTCTGCTACCGGTGGGTTTCTGGCTCAAACTCTTGCTCCTGGTAGTGCCATATGATGGCAACTCAAATTATGTATTAAAGCTGACAATTTGACTTGTTTTATCAGTACAACCATGGGTAATAATGTTCAACTGCTCAGTTCTTTTCCTGGTTCAGCTGTTAGTCAAAATTCCCCCAAATATTAAATCACCACCCAGTGCCAGAATTACCTCTTTTCTCTATGGCAAAGAAAGTAAAATATGTTCCACATGTTGGTGAGCATGTTTTGGTCATATTACTAAAAGAACGGCCCTACATTTTCTCTTGCTTGCAAGAAAAACAGACTGTAATGGTGTTGAAACTAAAAGAGCGCCGCCCATCACTCTACTGCGGACTCTACGTGAGCTAATTGCCCAGATAATATCAGCTTGATATGATTGTGTCACTCTACAAAGAGCAGAACAACAAATATGTATAGTCTGTGCAGTTAGCATCTGCAATAAGCTCTATTATTTTATTATGGTCACTGGAATTGGCTCCTATTTACTTGCCAAGAAAAATCTGTGAAACATCACTGCATATCAGTTTTATAAAAAGATCAACATTCAGGTAGTTGTAGCCTTTTTTGCTTTTACACTTGGAACATTCAGCTTTCACTGATTATTACAGATATTTGATATTTGAGGGAACCGGGCAATAAATCCACCCCTACCGTCTCCCAGAATTCACCCGGCACCCCTGAGGCTATATCAGTGATTATCAGCAGCAGGAAACATAAACCGTTAACCACACGCTCTCATATTAAACAAAATCTCAAATTGATAACCTGTCAGAAGGTTCAGCTGCCCATCATCACAATACTTAAGTTAGCTTTATTAAACATTAGATCTCTATCCGGGAAGTCTTTTCTTATCAATGACTTCATCACTGAGCATAATTTACACGCCCTTTTTTTATCAGAAACTTGGCTAGATGAAAATAACGAAACAACTTCATTAATAGAATCTAGTCCTCCAAATTACAATTTCTTAAGCGAGAACAGAAAAAACAGACGAGGTGGAGGTGTAGACCCAGATAAATGAGCCTAACAAAGCGTTATTTCTAAGTTTATATAAACCACCAAAACTTAACTCTAACTTCTTTAATGATTTCAATGACCTTCTTTCTGTAATATGTATCGACTATGACCAACTAATCATCTTGGGGGACTTTAACATCCATACCGACAACCCCCAAGATAGACAAGCAAAAATATTAGATGATACTCTCCACAACTTCGGACTGATCCAGCATGTCAAACAACCAAAACACAATAAAGGACACACTCTGGACTTAATTATCAGCAAAGGTTTAAATATTTCTGACATCTCTGTAATTAGTATTGCATTATCTGACCATTTCTGTATTTTCTTTGAAAGTACCATCTCTGCTAAATTATCCAGCCACGGTAAGACCACTATAAAAAAGCGTTTTCTAGGGGACAGTTCAGTAGAAACCTTTAAACGTATCTATCCTTCCACCACATCCCCCTCATCTCCCAACTCAAACTCAGTAAATAAGTTGGTAAATAATTTCCTTGTGAAAATCTCAGACATCATGGATTCCATTGCTCCAACTAAAGTGAAAGTAGTCTCAGGTAGAAAGAAGTCTCCGTGGACAAGTAATCCACTGGTACGTAGTGAAAAAAGAGTGTCGACGAGCCGAGAGAAAATGGCGGAAAACTCGACTCCAGGTTCACTATGAGATCTACAAAGAGAGACTGAATAGATATCAGCTAACTATAAAAGATGCTAGGGAATCGTTCTTTTCTGAAATCATCAACAGAAACATTAATAATGCACGGACTCTATTTGCAACAGTGGAAAGACTAACTAATCCTTTAGTGACAGTAGCCCCTGAACTAAATTCTACCAGGGCCTGCAATGAATTTGCCAGCTATTTCACTGAAAAGATTCTAACAATTAGACGGTCAATCTGTACCTCAATATCAAACCCACAACCAGTGCTATCCCCAATCAACAACAATGTAGAGATAATGTCTGAATTCCACGAATTAAACCAGAACAGCCTTGAAAAAATCATTATCCAATTAAGCTCCTCCTCCTGCTGTCTTGATATCCTACCCACAGCTTTTCTAAAGAAAGTTCTTCCTGTTATTAGTTCTGATCTTGTTCAAATAGTGAACTCATCACTGCTATCAGGTGTCTTCCCTCAGGCTTTAAAAACAGCAGTTATTAAACCACTGCTAAAGAAGAAAAATCTGGACAACATGTTAATGCAGAACTACAGGCCAATCTCTAATCTCCCATTCATCAGTAAGATTATTGAAAAAGCTGTGTTTCAGCAGTTAAATGGCTTCATAACAATGACAAACCGTTTTGATGCTTTTCAGTCTGGTTTCCGCGCTCACCACAGCACTGAGACTGTCCTCGTCAAAGTATTTAATGACATCCGCATAAATACAGACTGTGGAAGAACCACAGTGCTGGTTCTGTTGGACCTCAGTGCAGCATTTGACACTGTTGATCATGATATTTTATTGGAACGACTGGAGAGCTGGGTCGGACTCTCTGGTACAGTACTTGGCTGGTTCGAGTCTTACCTAAAGAACAGGGACTTCTATGTTTCAATAGGAAACTTTTCATCAGAACAAACAGAAATCACATGTGGGGTGCCCCAGGGCTCCATCATGGGGCCCCTCTTATTTAATATCTACATGCTCCCACTAGCCAAGATTATAGCAACCAATAACATTAGCTACCATAACTACGCAGATGACACTCAGCTCTACATTACAATGTCACCAGGTGACTCTGAACCCATTCAAACCCTAAATCAATGCATTGACCAAATAAATGGATGGATGTGCCATAACTTTCTCCAGCTGAATAGAAACAAAACTGAAGTGATTATTTTTGGACCCAAGGAGGAACGATCAAGAGTCAGCACACAGCTTCAATTAATACAGCTAGAAACTATTGATCAGGCTCAAAACCTAGGTGTAGTAATGGACTCAGACCTGAACCTCCAGGGTCACATAAAGGCAATAACAAGGTCAGCCTTCTATCACCTGAAGAACATCTCTAGGATTAAAGGACTGATTTTGCAACACGGCCTAGAAAAACTCATCCATGCGTTTATCTTTAGTCGGATTGATTGCTGCAACAGCATCTTCACAGGTCTGCCTAAAAAGTCAATCAGACAGCTGCAGCTGATCCAGAACGCTGCCGCTCGCGTCCTCACTAGAACCAGGAAAGTAGAGCACATCACCCCAGTTCTAAAGTCCTTACACTGGCTCCCTGTAGCTCAGAGAATAGACTTTAAAATACTTTTACTAGTTTATAAATCATTACATGGCTTAGCACCAAAATATGTTGAAGACCTGTTGTCATGGTACCAACCACCAAGACCACTCAGGTCCTCCAACTCTAGCCTACTAAACATCCCTAGACTCAGAACTAAACATGGAGAAGCAGCTTTCACTTTTTATGCTCCCCTTATCTGGAACAAACTTCCTGACGAGTGTAGAGCTGCTGAAACTCTGAACTGCTTTAAATCGAGACTAAAAACCCATCTGTTTAGAATTGCCTTTGAGTAAATGCATGATGTCATGTATGAAATATGTTCATGCTCTCTTGCTTTTTTTATTTTTCTCTTGCTTTATTGTGTATCATGTGTAATGTGTGTTTCTTTTATGTTTTTTTTAAAATCACCAAATCATGTAAAGCACCTTGAATTACCCTGCTGTTGAAAGTGTGCTATACAAATAAAATTGCCTTGCCTTGCCTTGCCTTACAGTAGGGCAAAAAAAGTATTTGGCAACCACCGATTGGCAGACAAATAACTCAGACTCAGCATACTTATTTGCAAACTTACATGAGAGCAGAAATTTATTTTGAAAAATGCTAATCGAAAAGGGATTTCATAATCTCCTATATTTACAAAAAGTCGAGCCTGGGTTATATAATGGTTAATGGTGAAATATTTTATTCAATCCAACTTGAAATTCGTTATTTGTAATTTAGCACAAGTAAAAATATCATAATTCTTATTTTATCTGTTAATTTCCTTTCTTCTTATTCTCTTTGCTTTCCGTAAATAATTCATATTTTTCATGTTGACTCCGTGTTATATTGTGATTATAGCCAGCATAAAAACAAGACTGAAGGCATAGGTGTCGCACTTAACACCTACCTATAAATGAGCTCCTGGGCTTCTGGTGTAGCTGGAGTGAGTTTCACTCTGTCCTTCACCAGCTCCACCCCAACGAAGAGACCGCGGCCCCTGCAGAGAGTGGCGCCTGTTTGTTCAGCCTGAAGCCATGTCTAGTGTACAGATATTGCTCTAAACATTTTTTAGATGACATGCCTGAATTTTGTGACTGTTAATATAAAATACTGTGGAACTGGTTTCATTTCATACATGCTTGCAATGAAACAATTTCCCTTTGTGTGTATCTATGAGAAATGTCATGTAAGAGTGCTATAGTTTTCCACAGATTTGAACAATATTCAGTGATTTGCAAAAATGTAAAATATTATTTAAAAGGTATAAAAAAACTATGGAATTCTCCCTGAAGCAGCTGATAGGTACCGACAGGCCAAGCGGGATGCGGCTCGGATGATTGCTGAGGCAAAAACTCGGGCGTGGGAGGAGTTTGGAGAGACCATGGAAAACGACTTCCGTACGGCTTCGAAGCGATTCTGGTCCACCATCCGGCGTCTCAGGGGGGGAAAGCGGTCTGCCACCAACACTGTTTACAGTGGGGATGGTGTGCTGCTGACCTCGACGCGGGACGTTTTGGGTCGGTGGATGGAATACTTCGAAGACCCCCTCAATCCCACCGGCACGCCTTCCAATCTGGAAGCAGGGTTTGGGGACTTGGGGTCCGGCTCTCCAATCTCTGGTGCCGAGGTCACCGAGGTCGTTAAAAAGCTCCTCGGTGGCAAGGCTCCGGGGGTGGATGAGATTCGACCGGAGTTCCTCAAGGCTCTGGATGTTGTGGGGCTGTGTTGGTTAACGCGGCTCTGCAATATTGCGTGGACATCGGGGGCAGTTCCCTTGGATTGGCAGACCGGGGTGGTGGTCCCCCTGTTTAAAAAGGGGGACCACAGGGTGTGTTCCAACTACAGGGGGATCACACTTCTGAGCCTCCCTGGTAAGGTCTATTCAGGGGTTCTGGAGAGGAGGGTCCGACGGATAGTCGAACCTCGGATCCAGGAGGAACAATGCAGTTTTCGTCCTGGCCGTGGAACACTGGACCAGCTCTACACCCTCAGCAGGGTCCTGGAGGGTGCGTGGGAGTTCGCCCAACCGGTCTACATGTGTTTTGTGGACTTGGAGAAGGCGTTCGACCGTGTCCCTCGGGGGGCCCTGTGGGGGGTGCTCCGGGAGTATGGGGTACCGGGCCCCTTGATACGGGCTGTTAGGTCCCTGTACGACCGGTGCCAGA
This sequence comes from Valencia hispanica, assembly GCA_963556495.2. Taxonomy (NCBI): domain Eukaryota; kingdom Metazoa; phylum Chordata; class Actinopteri; order Cyprinodontiformes; family Valenciidae; genus Valencia; species Valencia hispanica. The sequence continues at coordinate 32,390,108 of OY747714.1, forward strand.
GTTTGGTTCGCATTGCCGGCAGTAAGTCGGGCTTGTTTCCGGTGAGAGTTGGACTCCGCCAAGGTTGCCCTTTGTCACCGATCCTGTTCCTAACTTTTATGGACAGGATTTCTAGGCGCAGCCAAGGCGTTGCGGGGATCCGTTTTGGTGGCCTCAGGATCGGGTCTCTGCTTTTTGCAGATGATGTGGTCCTGTTGGCTTCATCGGAGCGTGATCTACAGCTTTCGCTGGAGCTGTTCGCAGCCGAGTGTGAAGCGGCTGGGATGAGAATCAGCACCTCCAAATCCGAGGCCATGGTCTTGAGCCGGAAAAGGGTGGGGTGCCTCCTCCGGGTCAGGGATGGGGTCCTTCCCCAAGTGGAGGAGTTTAAGTATCTGGGGGTCTTGTTCACGAATGAGGGAAAAATGGAGCGGGAGATCGATAGACGGATTGGTGGGGCATCTGCAGTTATGCGGGCGCTCTACCGGTCTGTCGTGGTGAAGAGAGAGCTGAGCCAAAAGGCGAAGCTCTCGATTTACCGGTCGATCTACGTTCCTACCCTCATCTATGGTCACGAACTCTGGGTGGTGACCGAAAGAACGAGATCACGGATACAAGCGGCTGAAATGAGTTTCCTCCGCAGAGTGTCTGGGCTCTCCCTTAGAGATAGGGTGAGAAGCTCAGTCATCCGGAGGGGGCTCAGAGTAGAGCCGCTGCTTCTCCACATCGAGAGGAGTCAGTTGAGGTGGCTCGGGCATCTGGTCAGGATGCCTCCTGGACGCCTCCCTGGTGAGGTGTTTCAGGCACGTCCCACCGGGAGGAGGCCCAGGGGAAGGCCCAGGACACGCTGGAGGGACTATGTTTCTCGGCTGGCCTGGGAGCGCCTTGGGGTTCCTCCCGAGGAGCTGGAACAAGTGGCTGGGGAGAGGGAAGTCTGGGTCTCTTTGCTTAGGCTGCTGCCCCCGCGACCCGACCCCGGATAAGCGGAAGAAAATGGATGGATGGATGGATGGATGGAATTCTCACAGCCCACTTAATTTTATTTCAAGAAAGAATTTTAAATTACTGGCATTGAAAAATCAAGCAGGTAAAGGAAAAGTAAGAAAATTAAATGAAGGAAATGAAATGCAACCAAATAGTTCATTAGTAGTGTGCAATATAAACCGTATAAGGTATACATGATATAAATGTAGCTAACGGTAGCGATTTTGACAATACTGGCCCACCACGATTGCGCATGTTGATGTCATCAAGCCACACCTACTTTGTAACAGATATGCAAGGAGGATAAATACCGGTACTGATGTTAAGTGTTTGTATTTACACTAGATCTTGTTAGATGAGTTTAAAATTTGTTGTTTTCTATTTAACAGAAAACATACATATTGAAGCATTTTTTTAAGTTAAAATATGCCCAGCTTTATTACTGTGCAATATTAAATTTATAAATAAGTAACAATGAAAGCAAGAAGGAATGTTATTTCTCTTTTTACATTTTTCACTTCAGTTCAAACTATTTTGAATTTTGTGTTTTCATAACATGTAGCTTGCATTTTATTTAAGAAATCTTAATTTCTATTTATGTCGAGAGGATTTTTGTGTTGCATTGTTTGGGAAAAAAATTGGGACACAAACAAATTATTTGAAAGGTTTTGTATTTTAAATAGATTTAAATACACACAATAAATGTTCTTTAAATGACATTCTATATTTTTTTCATGTTATGCTGCAATGTATCTGGTATGTGAGAATGTTCAAAAACAGTTATTTTGACATATAAAAACAGAAGAAAAGAATATCAGAATAAATATTGTTACTGCACATCCTTCAGATTATATCACAATATAGTTTTGAGACCAAATCGCCCAGCCCTAATGTACATCCTATATTTTCTTGTGAAGTCACTGATTAGTCACTGTCTGCATTTGCCTTACCTAATGTCTCCGATCAGCGGATGCTTCTCCTTTTGTTTTTCCAGCAGGTTAGTGAGGTACTGACCCACACGAAGCGCATTTTCCTGCAGATCTTCTTTCTCAATCACATCCAGAACGGCCAGACCAATCGCACAAGAAACGGGGTTACCCCCAAACTAAAAATATCAATACATAATAATTAGATATAATAGGTTATACTTATTCACATACATGATTTTAACGTTTTTACAACATAACTATAATCTATTAAACAGCCAAAAAAAAAAAAAAAATCCTTTATTTGCTGTTTTGCTTTAATTTTCCTTTTATTCTAAAAAAAAGAGCCTACTGTATTGAAGTACTCCATTCCAGATGACATAAAGGCCTCGGCCACTTCCCTGGTCGTGACCACACATGACATGGGGTGGCCGTTGCCAATAGGCTTCCCCATAGTGACGATGTCAGGCACAAAGTCGTCTCCCTGAAGCTGGAAGGCCCAGAAGTGAGACCCAACTCGGCCAAAACCCACCTGAACTTCATCTGCAATAAAAACACCTCCTGCCTTATGGACATGCCTGTGGAGAGGAGATGATAGAAAAAAGATTAAAGAGTCATGCATTTAGCCAATTAGGATAGACACATAAAATGACATTAGAAACGTTCTACAACACTGCAGCTTTTTGCTGTCAGGGCTTCCATAGATTTCAGTGTGAAGACGAACGATAATGTTGGATACATACTCAGCCACTTGCTGGAAGTAACCCACTGGGGGGATGACCTGCCCGCCACAACTCTGCAGCGACTCAGCAATAAAAGCAGCAATCTGCCCAAGACAAAAACATATCAGCTCCATATATTTGAAACCAGACTTTCATGATGTTTTGTCAAAAAAAAAAAAAACACTCAGTGTTTCATTAAATCAGAGGGAAACACTTCAAAGAAAACATCAAAATCTCTAATGTAATAAAAAAAATAGCCTTCTAAGACAACTCGGAGTTAAACTACCCAAAAACATATTTAAAAAATGACAGTGGTTATTTTTATGCAAATAGATAGTTCACTTCACACACTATGCCACATATGAAGCACTCTAGTTTTCTAAGCAGATAAAAACATTAGACATCAACTATACCTTATGTCCTTTTTGATGGACATTGTCTATTATATCTTTGACTTCATCTGCATACGCTGTAGCTGCATCAGGATGGTGTGCGCGGTATTTGCCTCTGTACACATCTGGGCTTGGAGCCTGTGTGGAAGTTGGCATGGAGATAATTCACATAATATACATACAGTAGTTTACATGCTTTTATGCAAACCAACCCAAATGTATTTACATTTTGCTACTTAATTGTGAAAAAATAAAAAAATAAATATATATATATATATACACACACACCCTTTCCAAAAAATTCGAATATCATGGAAAACTTTATTTATTTCCATAATTCCATATATTATAGATTAAGGGCCCACAAATTAAACGATTTCAAGTATTTAGTTGTTTATTTGTACATAATTTGGGCGTCCCGCTCATAAAACCCACGAAAACTGAATACTGTGAAGAAATCAGCCCAAATTTTACAGGGCATGAATGTTTTAAACTGAGTGTCACACACTACTCATCTACTAAACTCAAAGCACCTGCACAGGTTTTCCCAGGTGTCATTAAATTGCTTCACTTTTGATGGACATGATGGGTTTAATGAGCTGGAAGCCCAAATTATGTACAAATAAACAACTAAATCCTTGAAATAATTTAAGTTGTAGGCCCTGAATCTATAATCTATGGAAGTTGAACATTTTCAATGGAATTATGGAAATAAGCATCGGTGTGTGAATGTGTGTATGAGTGGGTGAATGACTGAATGTAGTGTAAAGTGCCTTGCAGTCCTCCAGCGCTATCCAAGTAAAACTCATTTACCATATATATTTCCTCACTCTCTATCCATACTAATTCAGAAGTACAGAAATCAAACTTGGAGCCAATCGTCTCTTTGTTACAGAATGGTAGTAGACACATCACTGTTTCATCTAATGAGGTTAGGCATTCAAAACCAGACGGAATAAGCCAAAAAAGCAATGTCTCAACCAAAAATATTTAAAGTCGTAATTTAGAACAAGATAAATATTTTAGGGTGCTTAGGGTAAAATAAATGTTATGGATGCATTTTTAATCCTCTCTCTCTTTTTATCTCATCTCCACCCACCTCTATGCTGAATTATAGTGTTTTAATAGCGCACGGGCGAGCGCCCACTTACCACGTGGACAAACTGATTCTGCACGGCATCTAGCAGCTGGTGGAACTTATAGGGACTGATGTCGATTAGTGATGACACGTGGCCGTGGTACGCGCTGCGGACAGAGTAAACACAAGCCACTTGGAACGCCAGTGTCAAACTCTACTCCTCAAGGGCTTACAAATCTGAGGTGAGAAGATGTGGATGCTTTATCACAACATAAGTTATCACTTAGATATTGTGGGTCTTACTTTTCCAGTGTTATGATATCTTTGTTGCCTGTGTACTGCCATGCAAGTCGGAGGGCCAGGTCGTTGGCTTCGGAGCTGATGGGGCAAAGGGTTACATTAAGTTACTCAGTCACCACAAAACACACAGGTGAAGCCTCATGGACGTCATTCGCAGCTTGTTATTTCAGCTCCTAAGGCTAACACACTTTATTCATCATGAATAAATAAATGTATAAATAAATAATTTATGCACTTTCAGACCCTCAAAATGGGTTTAAAATGTTTCGTACTTCTAAATCTCCAGAATAAAAATTCATATTCTACCTTTATCAGTACATTTATAATACTGTACAAAACGATTTGTACCCTTTGACATTTTCTTTTGTAAACAAACATCAATGTCTTTTACTAGGATTTTATAAAGTGAAAGAAAAGTATACATGCTTTTCATATATATATATATATAAAATGTATATTCATTTATTTTTTAAATTATACATATATATATATATATATTCATTTATTTTTAATTATATATATATATATATATATATATATATATATATATATGAATATATATATATATATATATATATATATATATATATATATGAATATATATTCATTTATTTTTTTATTATATATATATATATATTCTTTTTTTTTTTTTTTTTGCAAACCTACCTGAACACAACTGTCCACCCAAGCTGACAAAGAGAGCATTAATTAGAGAAGTAGCCAAGAGGTTTCAAGAACTTAGAAAGAACTGCAGAGATCCGCAGCTCAAGTAGGAGAATATTTTAACAAGATAAGTATAAGTCATGAGGAGTAGTAAGAAAAAAAGCAGTCATTGAAAAAAAGATGTTCTATTTAGGGTTTTCCAGAAATCACATAGAAGGAAACGGGAAAGAGGGTGTTCTGGTCGACTGAGACCAAAATTTGAGCTTTTTGGCTTACATGCAAATTACGATGTGTGGCGGAAAAAACTAACACTCCACCTTGCCCCAACCACACCATCTCCACATTGAAATATAGTGGTGTCTGCATCCTGGTGTGGGGATGATGTTCTTCAGCTGATGCTGAGTTTTATTAGTAGAGATTTCTGATCAACTTCACAATTACTCCATCACATAAAATCCAATAAAAAGCAGTGATGTTTGCTATTATAAGATTAGAAAAGTGAAACAGTGGAAACGCTGTGAATACTATAGCAAAGAACTGAGTAAATATGTTTCTCAGTTTTGGCACTCCAAAGACCTCTATGAGGTCTCTTTCATGTCAAGTTTATATCTTAACATCTGTGATATGTCGTCTCTGTAGTATTGAGGCTTTATGAATCATTATCAGAAATACAATTGCCTCCTTCTAGATAATTCAGGCAGTTAATGCTGCAGTACTGTAAGTAAGTGGTGTAAATAAGTAACCATGGTGACCTGGATCAGTTTGATAAATCAGACCTTTAGAAAGCAACTAATGCTGAGTGTGCATGTTATCCATGCTTTGTTCCCATGTCTGCATTATCTAGTCTGGTCAAACAAATGGAACTTTGCGCCATAGAATTTCATTATTTTTCAAAACTAAAGCCTTTCAAATGTATGTGACATGAGGTATGATACGAAAATGTTATATATATATATATATATATATATATATATATATATATATATATATATATATATATATATATATATATATATATATATATATATATGCACTCCGGCTTCCTCCCACAGTCCAAAAACATGTTAGGTGAATTGGTTTCTTTAAAATTGCCCTTAGGTATGAGTGTGTGCATGTATGGTTGTTTGTCCTGTATGTCTCTGTGTTGCCCTGCCCTGCGATGGACTGGCGAACTGTCCAGGGTTTACCCCGCCTCTCGCCCCTTGACCGCTGGAGATAGGCACCAGCCCCCCCGCAACCCTGCATTAGGATGGACGGGTATAGAAAATGGATGGATGGATGGATATATTTATAAATAAGCAGGATTGAAAAGTTTCCAAACTGTGCTTTAAGAGAGGGATTCTGGAACTCCGTATACTTTACTACACTGTGTATCTGTCACACCTTCAAACCCAAGTGAGAAAACCAGTCCAGAAAACAGGTCTGACTGGAACTAACGTTTCTTCTTGTCCTCTTTGTTTGAGGTGTGCAAAAATATGTATCTATATCTTTTACCCTGAGTTGACAAAGTAGCACACTGAGAGCTTGTCTGGCAGTGTGGCTTGCAGCCTCTGGGCATACAGCACCAGATTGTCATGTAAGAACCGAGAGTTGGTGTTGAGAAATCCCATTTGCTTAGCTCCTGCCTTCACCACGTCTGGGTGACAGTGGCCCACTGGAGAAAAAACAGGAGGCCTAAATCAGTTTACTGCAGAGTTTCATGAAACTTTCATTAGCGCAGATAATTGCGGTGGAAAACAGAACAGTACAAATGCTTTTTTGTGTGTTATGTAGCAAAAGAGGTTTCATAATCTTAAGAAATATAAAAATTTCCCTTTAAGTGTGTTTAATGTTTGCATGCTTACCATGAGCCACATTGTTGATGCAATCTAAGTACCGCTGTCCTTTTTCGTCATACATGTACTGGCCTTTGGCTTGTATGATCTTGATAGGGTCATGGCTGAAGAAGATCTTACAAGATGGTCTGAAGAGGAACAGTTATTACAAGAATGCAGGTGAATCTGCTGATATATCATAGTATCAGTCAAAAATTCCACTTTGACAAAACGGTAACCATGTAGTAGGCTAATACCCTACAAAAATGCTCAGGAATTAGGCTTATAGGTAAATAACTTGTCCCTGGTTGTAATAACTGGTTGCGAGATTTACTAATCATAATGAAGTAAAAGTCACGCAAATACTTTAAATACAGAAGCCGACGTGAGGTTCTACATAAACAGACCCTCGTTTCTTTTAAGTTCTCTGGAACATTTGCAGTCATGTTTCAGAATATAATGTCTTACCCAATGTGCTTCTTTCTCAAGTCTATCGTCTTCTTTTTCTCCAATTCTTCAATCGACATCATTATCGTGTGCAGCAGAAAAACAGCTCGAGGACCATCTGTTCCAATCGAAATACACCGGTAAGGTGTTTTTTTAACGCGCGCGCGCACGAGGGAGGGCACGAGAACCGCAACTCGCTCTGCCGGAGGTGTTATCGACGTCTCCCACAGGTATGGAAAGCCAGACAGGCCACGTAGAGTAGATTTAGTTAACGATTTGCAAGTCTTCCTAAGTGCATTTGTGTAGTTGGCTTTTGCTTTTGTTTTCTACTGGCTTTAGGCAAAATCAAGAATCTCCTGACAGTGTGTGCATTAATGTATTTACGAAATATAACCAAATATAGAGGAAGAAATAGCAAATAAATTGCAATTACAATCGCAAGGCACATGCATAACACTAAGTCAGCATTGTTGGAAGTAGCTATTTGCTACACTAGTGCACATTTAGCCTACTTCATATTCTGGGTTCTGAAACGTGTACCCTAAGAGATTTTAATTCCTTTTGTTTCTGGAAACATGAACTCTTCAAATAAATGAATTCAGCATTTGAGTATTTAAACAATTCACATTTCATCTCAAACTTAAGGTGGAAATAAAGGCAAACACATGCTGTTTGATGTATTTAAAAGACAGTTTATTTGCTTCCAACAGCACAGTCATATGAAATATCAACTTGAAATACAGAATGTGGGATAAAGTTGTAGATAAAGTTGGTATTGCTGCAATAAAAGACTGAAAAAAACTAAATATTCCACTATACATATATATCAAACTACATTCAATGTTAAGAGAAAGAGAAAGAAAGAAAAAGTGTGAGACAAGGCTGTCATAAATTTATAATTGAATTGTCATCATAGTTGACACAAAGTAGATGTACTCGTGTGATGTAAGGCCTATAAATTGAAGTAAATGCACAGTAAGTACATGATCATATGCAAATGCACTTTTAATTTCCACCAATATTACATTTGCAGATGTGTTTTATGATGTCTTATTATGAGCCTAAAGTTCCTTCATATCAACACAAAACTGGCATCAGAAACTAAAAAGGAATGCTGCTCAGAACCCAACAAAATGCCTTCATTTACAAAAAGAAAACTGTAGAAAAATAAATAATGCACGACTTAGAATACTGAAACAAATACACAAATAAATGTTTAAAGAAACCTACTATTTTAGACATACAACTCCAACAGCTGTAAAGAAATGTGTGTTTAGCTGTAGCTGCTGGTATGATAAAAAAAACACTGATTTGTACAGAAGTGCATCCACTTTTTATCTTGATTAGATGAACAATTAAACAGAAACATTTTCTCAGAGCCACCTGTTGTTACATCTACTCTTACAGTAAGTTGTTAGATCTGACTGTACAGCGCCTTGCATAAGATTTTACATCCCTTGAACTTTTTCACATCTGGTCATGTTACAACCACACACTTTAATATTGTTCTGAATAATTTTTGTGATAAATCTTCAAAACGTAGTGCCTAACTGTTAAGTGGATACATGATACTTCACATTTATTTTTCCAAATAAGAACTGAAAAATTGAAGTGTGTCATGCATATGTTTTTAGCTAGTTTTATACTGATACCCCTTATTAAAATCCAGCGCAACGAAATGCCTTCAAAAGCCATCTATTAATTTAATTCTCAGTGTAAATCTAGCTGTTCTGTTAAAGCTTCAGAGGTTCGCTGGATAATTTTTGTAAACAAACAGCATCATGAAGACCAAAGAACACACCAGCCATGTCAGGGTTTAAGTTAATGATACATTATTTGTAGGATCAAGCTCTAAAACAATATTCCAAACTGATAGCGTACTGTTCAATCCATCATTTAAAAATTGAAAGCCACAGATCTGGTTTTTATGGAAGAAAGCCAAAATGCCCCTGTGCAGTTTGCTACAAGTCTTGAAGGGGACACAGCAAAGGAGGAAAAATATGCTCTGATCAGATGATACCAAAGTTGAACTTTTTTTGCACACATAAAACATATGTACAGGGAATTAACATCAGGAACACACCATGCATCGTGAAAAATGATGGTCGCAGCATCATGCTGTGGGGCAGCTTTTCTCCAACAGGGACAGGAAAGCTGCTTGAAATCATTGAGAAGATGGGTGGAGCTAAATATAGAGCAAAGATGAAAACAAACCTTGCAGGAGGAATAGAAAAACAAGTCCAAAAACTCACTTTACTTTAGTGATTGAACCAGAATTTTGATACATGACAAGAGCTCTCTTTCAATTGGGCTGCAGTGCAGATAAATCTTTATTGTTAATCCAATAAAATTTCTGTGCTTTTCACATTAACACAGCCGCAAAAACATTGTGGATGCAACTTTACTGTCTCGTATTTGCTTTTTCACTTGGAAAATTTGGATAGGTGAAAATGTTTTCACTTCTCCATGCCCTCTATGAAAGCCCTGAAAGGTTAACGACAATAAAAAAAAAGTCTAATCAAAAATTTCTCTCAATACATTTCATACCCTTTGTATTTATATTTTTGTTGGCCTTAAAGGGCACATGAAAAACAGATGTAAGGGATATTAATTGGGATTAGTTATGCTTTCCCCCTTGTGTTTACTCCTGACTTTTAAAAAAATGTATTCATGTAATTTTAATTTTAGTTCAAAAAAGGAAAAATCGTTTTCATTTTGTTCTAAATGTGGGGTTTTATTCATTTCAATTTGTGTGCTTTTTGAAATTCTTCGTTTTAGCACAAGAGGCACTGTAAAGCAAAACCCTGATGCTGACTGACAAGTGGCCGACTGAAGGTTTTCTTCCAGAACAAAAATTATGATAATAATACAATATGCTAAATCCAAATGGATTAAATACAAGAAGAAAGGTGTGTAATACATCCCTAATTATTTATTTATTGATTGACTTTAGGGGCCAAACTCAGAAAAAAAGACATCTGGAAAAATAAGAATCTTAGATTAAAACATAAATAAAAAGTTTTATGGTGATAAACCACATATACATTATCGATCAGACTTGGATAGAAATCTGAAAAAAAAATCCACATGCTTTCAGGGCTTTTGTAACCCTTAGAGGAACCACAAGCAAGGGGGGTTGTGCAACACAATAGTACGGATTTGAAGCATCCTGCTGGATTGTGCAGCTCTAATAAACGCTGAGAAGGAAATCAGCATTTAATATATTTTGGCACTTCTGTCTAGCTTAAAAAACTAAATGTAAAACTTTAACACCAAACTCAAACAAAGTTTAATAAAATAAAAAATAGCTGCACATTCAAATGTTACAGCACTTTGAGAACAAAGGCTGTAATAAAGGCTGAAAATCAAAACACAAAATGGAAAAAAAACTATCAAATATCAACACATATCGATTAAAAAAGAGAATGAAACAAAAATCCTGTAAATTAAAATTTAATTAAAAGTCTGTGTTTACATCATTACTCCATGTCTCCAGGTAGTGGTATACAGGGTCGCACTGTTGAACAAATTTAGCTAAAGAAAACCACTGTAGTGTGATATTTAAGCAGCATTTGATGCTACACGCATGAACCAAAGTATAAATTGCACTTTATATCAAATGAGCACACATCTCAACAGTACATTAATATTCCACTATACATATATATCAAACTACATTCAATGTTAAGAGAAAGAGAAAGAAAGAAAAAGTGTGAGACAAGGCTGTCATAAATTTATAATTGAATTGTCATCATAGTTGACACAAAGTAGATGTACTCGTGTGATGTAAGGCCTATAAATTGAAGTAAATGCACAGTAAGTACATGATCATATGCAAATGCCCTTTTAATTTCCACCAATATTACATTTGCAGATGTGTTTTATGATGTCTTATTATGAGCCTAAAGTTCCTTCATATCAACACAAAACTGGCATCAGAAACTAAAAAGGAATGCTGCTCAGAACCCAACAAAATGCCTTCATTTACAAAAAAAAACTGTAGAAAAATAAATAATGCACGACTTAGAATACTGAAACAAATACACAAATAAATGTTTAAAAAAACCTACTATTTTAGACATACAACTCCAACAGCTGTAAAGAAATGTGTGTTTAGCTGTAGCTGCTGGTATGATAAAAAAAACACTGATTTGTACAGAAGTGCATCCACTTTTTATCTTGATTAGATGAACAATTAAACAGAAACATTTTCTCAGAGCCACCTGTTGTTACATCTACTCTTACAGTAAGTTGTTAGATCTGACTGTACAGCGCCTTGCAAAAGATTTTACATCCCTTGAACTTTTTCACATCTGGTCATGTTACAACCACACACTTTAATATTGTTCTGAATAATTTTTGTGATAAATCTTCAAAACGTAGTGCCTAACTGTTAAGTGGATACATGATACTTCACATTTATTTTTCCAAATAAGAACAGAAAAATTGAAGTGTGTCATGCATATGTTTTTAGCTAGTTTTATACTGATACCCCTTATTAAAATCCAGCGCAACGAAATGCCTTCAAAAGCCATCTATTAATTTAATTCTCAGTGTAAATCTAGCTGTTCTGTTAAAGCCTCAGAGCTTCGCTGGATAATTTTTGTAAACAAACAGCATCATGAAGACCAAAGAACACACCAGCCATGTCAGGGTTTAAGTTAATGATACATTATTTGTAGGATCAAGCTCTAAAACAATATTCCAAACTGATAGCGTACTGTTCAATCCATCATTTAAAAATTGAAAGCCACAGATCTGGTTTTTATGGAAGAAAGCCAAAATGCCCCTGTGCAGTTTGCTACAAGTCTTGAAGGGGACACAGCAAAGGAGGAAAAATATGCTCTGATCAGATGATACCAAAGTTGAACTTTTTTTGCACACATAAAACATATGTACAGTGAATTAACATCAGGAACACACCATGCATCGTGAAAAATGGTGGTCGCAGCATCATGCTGTGGGGCAGCTTTTCTCCAACAGGGACAGGAAAGCTGCTTGAAATCATTGAGAAGATGGGTGGAGCTAAATATAGAGCAAAGATGAAAACAAACCTTGCATGAGGAATCAACCTACAATGAAAGGCTTTAGATTAATGCATATTCATGTGTAAGAATGCCTTTGACCAAAATCTAATTGGGGATTTTTACGGGACTCGAAAACCAACTTTCACAGATGCTCTTCATCCAATCTAACTGAGCGTATCTATTTTGAAAAGAAGAATATGCAAACATTTTTGGCTCTCGATTAATGGCTGCACAATATATACCAGAAGTATTATCATCGCAATATCAGTGAGTGTAATATTCATAGGGCAAAAGTAAACAGTTTAGAGGGCAATAATTGTTGGCTAATATCTTGTGTTAGGGACATGTATTCTAGTTGCTAATCTAATATTTAGCCAGACAGAGTCAGATCGTAGCCGAGGCTCAAATGCACACAAATGACATTGTCTAAAATACTAAAGGTCACAGAGTGATGGAAGCACAGATGGAGAAGAGAAGAAAAACAAAAACAGGCATTTATGGCAAATGACATTGTCATCTTAATATTTATCAATATCATCGCCTATGCAAGATTTGCTAATATTGTGCAGCCCTACTCTAGAGGTCTCTAGGTTTGAAGCTATAACCAAGTAGATCAGCAAAGTATTAAATTAGGATGCCAAATACACGTGCATGCCACACTTTTCAGAATTTCATCTGTCAGAAAACATTGGGAAAAAAAACGTTTTCCTTCCACTTCACAATTAAGCTCTGCTTTGCTCTGGTCAATTACAACAAATCAAAGTTTTTAGTAGTTTTAACTCAAAATGTGATGACGGCTTTCAATGCTTTTACAGTGCACTCTATATGAAGAAGGAAAATACAGTATTACCTTGCATAGCACCTACAATGTCAGAATAACCAATTCTAATACTGGAAATATGAAAAGGTGAATAGACTTGTGTGAAAATATAAATATAAATCCTAAATTCTGATAATGTTTGCTCCATGTGATGAGGAATGTGATACAACTGGCCAGACTGGTGTTGGTGGAAGAAGATTAATGTCCTGTTGTTTAATAGATGTTTTCACTATGTACTTAAGACAATACACAAGATGTATAGCAGGAAAGAAACTTGGTTTAGACAATGTTGACAATAACCTTTTCTCATTTTGAACCTAAAATACTCTGGGATTAGTTAAAATTGATTTAAACAGCCTTTGGATACGGTTCATCAAAAATGAATTTTTTCTTTTAAAATCTACATTTTTTAAATGATGTTCATGCAGCAAACTTGACTATACTGTTCACATGAGATCCCTTACAACAAGTTCAGCATATTTGCAAGCGCATTTTTAACACCAAGAGTAACTTATAGACCTGTAGCATTTGAGTAGTGTGACAGAAGTTGTCCCTGGAATAATGTTTTGAAAGCTGCATTACTATTGTGCACTTAAGCCACACAGGTAAAACACAAACTGTAGAAACGTGAGAATTTCAGCTACTTCCATTCACTGCCCCAATGTTTCATACAAGCACTGAACAGCTCTAGTGGACACATGGTTGAAATCGATGCCATCTTACTGAATAATCAGGCGGAGTTATTCTTGGTGAAGACAAAACAAATCAAAACAAAAACTTTGCGCAATGTCATTTCAGTCCTTCCCAAACAAAACATCTTCTCCTTCATTTTGAAATAAACACCACTCAAATGGTTTAAAATAAGATATAAACTCTTTTGATAAAGGAATGAATAAAAGCTTGAGGCACCAAAGGCTATTACACACAAAATACAAATGATTTGGAAAAAAAATACAGTAAAATAATAAAAAAATGAATAAAGAAAAACATCACAACTGCATTCTAGCAACGTTCTCAAAAGATCTTGAAGCGTTTCCCAATTGATCTCACAGGGAGAACGATGAGTGTCTCTCCTGCAGAATCCATTTCCACTCCCGTGCTCACCAAGCACGCCTGTCTAGGCTCCAATCCAAACTGGGTGAGAATGATTGGTTTTCCTGCCAGTGCAGAGACCCTTGCCGAGCTCTTGTCCAGAGATACGCGATCCTTAGGAAGCGCCGCACTGACGATGTCGAGCCCCATGAGTGCAACGGCAAAAGCCTGCTGAGACTGTTCGCTCAGCAAGCCTCGCCACAAATAAAGCAACATTTACTGAGACCTTTACTTTCAGAGGGGGAAGGAAGGGTACTCAGGCTACAAGCCATGGTGTGACTCCCTTAAGAAGATTAAAGGAAAGAATATCATTACTATTTCAGAGCTTTGGGCCTTCTGATTTTTCCCACACACACAAATTCTGAAGTAATCACAAAACAGTGACATGTATGTACATTACATTTAAATATAGTACACTACTCATGCTTTTTCAAGGGATGGGGGGAAGCAATGTTCAGTCAGTTCAGTGCAGTCTTTTGTTCCTTTTTCATGTGTTTTTTAGTCTTTGAGCGAATGATGCTGCATGAATCGTTGGTGAGCTCATGGAGACTAAACAGCACACGACACTTAGCATTTTGTGTTAAGAAGCCAGCCCAGATCCAATTTCCTCCACTTCCCAACTCCACTTCTTCTCGTCTCACTCCTTCCAACCCTTAGGATCTGGCGGGACTGCCACGCTCCAGTCCGAGCCATGCAAAAACCTAAAGACACGAGTTCTGTCGGCAGCCGAGGATCTGAGCTCCATCACAAAGCAGATGTGAGAGAGCGGGACGCACACACATGTTTTTCTTTCCACACAGCGATGTGAGTAGAAGCAGCTTACAGACGGTTATCTCTTTTTTTTTGTATTGTTGCACACATAGACTTATTTCTTTTTGACTCTGTTTCCATTAAAAAACTATAAATACCATAAAAGAAGCATTATTTACAAACTCCATGCGTTTCAGGTTAGAGTGATCACTGCAAAAAAAACAACATACAAAAACAGATCGTTTCAACATTTTGAGTAGAACTTTCAATTTAACACAATGTGAGGTTTTACACAGCACTCATATATTTTGTCCAATTTATCAGAGACCACATGCAATACACAAAGAAGCTGAAAACCACACAAGAAAAGCTGCCATTGAGTCAACGAATTAAAATAAATCTTTACATTTTAAAAACTAGAAAAATAATCACTGATAAATACATTAAACAGAGAAAATTTAGATTAAAGGGCAAATACCATCATATTTTACACATTGAAACCTAAAAAAAAACTTCAATCTATATTATATTGTTTTTTAAAAAGTGATTTTAAAATGCAGTTTTCTGACACAAGATGAGCCTTTATAATCATGCCTCTCTGAAACGGACATGGCTAAAATGATGACCTTTCTAATGGGAATACGCCGAATGGATGTGGAACTACTTAGTGGCAACACAGTCCATGATGAGTGAGCACTCTTATTTATCCCTTAGATCCTGCTCTTCAGGAATAATTGGTAAGATTTGTGAAATAAGGCAGAATTCCTTTTACACAGCAAAACTGTCTATGTTTTTGAAAATCTTTGCCCCAGGGTTAGGAAACTATTTGAATCTTGACTTTCAGGGAAGGAACAGCTAAAAGCAGAGAAACAAAGACACAGCACAGTTGGTGATGGCAGATAGCTCTAGCGGAGTAAGAAGCCAAACCATCGAGCCAACCCTCACAGTTGTTTGAACATAATATTTCTCACATAACAAAATGTATTATTTGATCGTGATTTCTTTCGTTTATGTGTTTAGTCAGTAAAAACTGTCCATCAATCATGTTAAGATCAAAAGCCGCTCTCTCTAAATGTTCTTCCTGAATCATTCCTGCAGCTGCAATTTGTTTTGTTTTCTTCTCAGTGTTTGAGCCAAATGAAAGACAAATTGTACGTCAATATTTTAAGTTCAATTTCAACTACCACATTAGCTTGAAGTGACTTTTCAGCACTAAACAACATGTGAGTAAACTAAATGTAGACAGAGCTTTACTCTGAGTGGTTTGAGAAACAGCATCCTTTGAGCTAAATTACTAAAGCGTAGCTAATCCATTGTAAGTGAGAGACAAACTAATTGACTGTTGAAAAGTAAGACTTTCAGCTGCTTCTGTTCACTTCTATATTTTATACAGTGGATTATAGGCTTTCTGGTGATAAAGTTGTTTTTATTTAAGCTTATAATCTCTAAGGTGGATAATTGGAGAGTGCATATTTACATCCCTGGGAAGTTGGTGCCTTCTTAAAAACATTTATCTTGATTTGCTCCACCTCCCTTGACAAATTGCCACATTTATCTTCAGCTGAGTTTGCAGTCTATCTGGAGACTTTGCCATGACAATTTTTTTTTCTTGGGTGGCCATGCTGTAACCCAAGATTGGTGTTCCGTCCATAATTTAATCACTTTTTAAAGAATTTGGACTAACAAAATAACGAAAACTAGAAGTAAACAAACATTTTCGTTAACTGAAATAGAAATAAAACGAGACTTTACAAGAAAACGAAAATGAACTGAAACTGAGTGTCCACAAAAACTAACTGAATTTACTGAGAAAGTCTGCTTAGTTTTAATTTGTGTCTCATGCATTTAGTATAGTCTAGAGATTAGTCTAGATTATCTGTGTACGTCACTCTCTGCTATACTGCACGTTGTCTGCAGAAAGAGACGCGATCGTGTGTTGTTGTGCTGTTGGTTGTACCAAATTGCTTTGATAAAAACAACAAAACATGCAAGCTCTATAGAACTCCATTGAATCACATCCCTTTCAAGGCAAACAAAAGACATCTTTGGTTGCAAGCGATCAGTAGGAGCGACTGGAATGATGATTAAAAATGCAACAATAATAATAATAATAATAATAATAATAATAATAATAATAATGGCTAACAAACAAGCTAACATCACTAACCGACACTGCAACAGCAAGAGAACTGCAAGTAATAACAGTGGGAACCAGAGTTAAGTAACGTGCATCCACTGTGTTGATAAACAAATAGTTCCTCTCTAGTTTCCGGTTGTTGTTTTTTGGTTTTATTTACTCGCTGTACCACATTATACCAACGCATGGCATACACATCAGTCAAGTTGCCTGTGTTGCAACGGTTTATCCACACCTAGCGTCATGTCAGCAAAGTTGGGAGAAAGAGCAAGAGTCCAATTTGGGATTATGTACTAACAGAAAATGTGCAAAAAATGAGCAAAACCCCTATTGTACTCATGATGGCTTGGCTTTTGTTTTGTAGTGTTGCCAGTCAATTTCAGTGTTTTTTCAGAACTGTAGCACTTGCATTTATTGTTGGGCTTTCTAATGTACCGGTGCTGTTATTGTGATTACAGAATGTTTTTAAGATTACTCTGCCATATATCTTTTATACTTGCCTGATATGGATAGTTGTTCATCTGCTCCAAGTCAATAATTAAAAAAAAAAACTAATCAGATTTTTTTTACAGATTTCTTTTTTTTGTCTTGCCCCTGGTATGTAACTTGTATTACAGAAAAACTAAAACTAACTGCAACTAATAAAAAATAAACTGAAACTAAGATTTAAAACAAATTAAAACTAAACCAACTAACAAATAGTAAAAACGAATTAAAACTAAAATAGAATCGAAAATCTAAAGTCAAAACTGAATAAAATTAAAACCTTGGAGCTCACCCACCTTGTGCTAGGTATCGTTCTTTTACACTTATTTACATTTTTCTCAGCTTCGGACATGGAAAGGATTATAAATGTTACATACTACAAGCCCCAAAACAATAACATTTTAAATTGTAAAAATGATGATATAAGCCTTTTAATGCTAAATTCCGTTTTGCTACTAAATGTAGTTCACTATATTTTGTAAGATTGCTTAAATACATGGTCTGGTGATTTTCTCACCTTCTGCCAGCAACCAGGCATTGGTAATCCATCCGGACCCTGTTAACCAAAGAGTAACAATTAGAACTGGAACAATAACTTACTTTTCACTTCTGTAAGACTGTTACATACTGTGATTAGTAGGATCATATTGTATACAATACTTGACATATGTCAGAAGCTACATTGTTCTAGAAAAAAAATCCATTCATTAACCACAATTCTATAAAGTTAATTTATGTGCAATACACATGCACCCTTAATAAAATGACAGCATCATTCTTCAGGATATATAGTTTCCAAATGAACAGTTTTATTTAATAGGCATCAAAGTGTATCATTATCTAAAAATAAGAAGTTTCAAACTATCCCTATTTGTTTTCTTTTTCTTTTCAAGTAAATAGACTTTCTTGAGATCTTATTATCCTATTTAAATCAATGGTTCTTCAGACTTTTTGAAGATCTTTGGATGCCTTTTCACTTATTGTTAGTGCAGCAGTTGCACCAGTAGGTTAAGACTGTTTTGTTGTGGACAATAAGAGAATAATTTCAGCATTTTATTCCATTTGATTCAATTGTGTTCTCTGTGACAGTTTTTATAGACTGATTCAACTAACACATTAAATTAAGACGTTTGAGAGACAATCTTTGTTGGAATACTTTACATCAAAATGAGGAACATGTTACAAAGTCCTTAATGTTGAACGCTCTTGGTTCTTTTGTATTTTTTCTGTCCTTTACTTTTCCTATACACATGCTGACTGGGTGTGTTTAATATGACACACAGAGCTGAAAGGATTTCAAGTATAAATAAAGCTGTTCTTCTGATAATGCAGATTTTCCCTGTCTCAATGTTTTAGATTTTAAAATTGAAAGGATCTGCCTTTGCAACAGGAGAAAAAGCAGCCAAAGTCCAAAAAAACTTTTTTGGAAACTTGCAGAAATCTTGAAGACCAAATGATATAGACACTTCAACATAATTTAAGAAAGTCTGGGGGTTAGGAATTGAAATCTAAAGAAAGTGGAGATAACACCCAACGTATGTATTTTTCATCCTTTGTGGGAATAATTATTTCTGAAGATGTAAAGATGCCAAGCAAAATTTTAAAAAGGGGGCATAATTAGTTCACTTGACTTGCATCATACATGCTCAAACACAAGCTTTCATTTAACTTTAACTCAAAAGTTTATCTAAGAAAAAAACAGTTCCTCCATGTAAAACTCTCTTCATCATAAAACATTCAGACCTGTTGCTAGAGCCTAGACATCAAGGGTGTTTCATACAATGAATAACATTTTCAAACTTAGAAACAAAACCAATTTGCATTAGGCTTTCAACTAGTGTTACTGTTAGTCTGAAAAACACCTTACATTTCATTCTTGCCAAAAAATGAACTTATACATGCAAAAAATACAAATAAATATGTTGTTCATGCACATTGTAGTGATCCAGCTGTTGGAATTTATTATAGTTGGACTGAGTTTGAAAACAGCAGTAGGCTGAAAAAATGGCAACTGGAGACACACAAAAATCAAACTGTCAAGAAATAAAAATACCAGCAGTTTAAGTGAATTAAAATGCTTTCTTACCCTCTATGACCCATTGGATGTGTGTGCACATAGAATGTTCAGTGCCTTGCAAAAGTATTCATGCCCCTTTACACATTTTGTGTCATCCTAGTTGAAAATCTTAATGTATTTTATTGGGATTTTACAAGAAAGACCAACACAAAGTAGTGCCTAAGTGAAGGGAAATAGTTTCTCACTCTATTTCTCATTGAGACATACCTTTTTGCATGAATATGCTTTGATCTAAACCCTTCCATTGCAACTCTGGTTGTATGTTTCGGGTTGTTGTCTTGCTGGAAGGTGAACCTCTGCTCCATGCTGCCATCGCCATGTTTCACAGTGGCGATAGCATCTAGTGTCCGCTACATGGTGACAATTTCTAATCATGAGATGTTGATGGATTTCTTATAACAATGGCTCTCTTTCCGCCACTCAACAATAAAAACCAGATTTGTAGAGTGCATGGCTAATAGTTTTTTAGTTGACAGATTCTTCCAACTGAGCTTTTTAGGTGATTATTTGAACAGTGTTCTTTGAGATGTTCAAAGCTTGGGAGATTTTAAGACTAAATCACTTACAGGTGAACTCCAGTGTTGTGAATTCTAAGGGTAATTACCTTTACTGAACCTAATTTTGGGGGATCAGGTAAAACGGGCCAAATACATAAAATCATAAACGTATTACTTTTCACCTTACAATTACGTCCTTCTTTGTGTTGGTCAATTAGATAAAATCCTGATAAAATACTCCAAAGTTTGTTTTAAAGTGACAAAATATGAAATGAAAAAAGGCAAGGCACGATATATGAATTTGCAAAAATTTTGTTCAATTCATAGTACCAGAATCTTCTTTCATCAAATAACATTGCTTCTGCAACACAAGTATAAAAAATTTATTTAAAAAATCTATTTGAATGGTTCAATACTGTATGCTGTAGGTCTGCAATGGCGATTAACTTGATGTTTTCTTTTCTTTTCTTAAAATGGTCTGGCCCAATTGGTACAAGAACAGGAGGGGATAGGTGAGTTAGCGGATTGAGAGAGGGATCCATGCACTGGTAGCATGGCTAACTCATCAGTATAAGGGGGTCTGTGTTAGCATCAGGTTAAAAGATAACTGATCAAAGGAGGGCTTAGCAGGGTGGAGACAGGAATTTTAGCCTTTTATTCCAGTTTTATTCAAAGGGGAAGACAGGAAAAAGTTAAAGGGATAAACCAAGTGAATCATTTAAAAACTGTATATTTCATGTGTCATCTAAAAGAAGCTGCTTGCGATGAAGATGTTAGTGTTTGTCACTAAAAATGGAAAATGAAACTGTGATTAAATAAAGTGATCATGCTTGTCAAGCTCTCACTTCATGCATGAGTGTGTTTATTTATCTATTTTTATTAATGGGCTGAAGGTGAGTGGCATGCACAGGTAGGAGGTTTAGGAAAAAGAGAAATACTGTACCAATTGGCACGGGGCATCCAGCCCATCCAGACCTGGCTGCCCTGGTTCCCCCTTTTCACCCTTAAATCCCCGGAAACCCTGTTTGCAAAGATGACCTAGGAGTGTTACTGGAAGAGAGGTGGACGACCCTTCACCCCCTGCATCGGTCCGTCTCGACAGACTCGTAGGGAGTGGGAAGGAGGAGCTACCCTGTGAGATTTCCGACTCCACAATCTGGCTCCAGTCGCATGCTTTTGAGATTTAAATGCAAGTTTTTGTATCTAAATTAAAATAATCACTATAACATTTTCCAATTGTGTTAGTGATTTCCGGACTGCAAAGGCAAGAAGTTGATAGTCAGTGGACCCAAAGGGAGCTTCCTCCTTGATTAGAGCATTCGCTCCACATAGCTGGTAGCCAAACTCCAGCTCACAGTTGGGACATACCAATGGGCAGGGTGCATCTAATCCTGGGGCACCCTGTTCTCCTTTCTCGCCCTTAGGCCCTTTTTTGCCCTTCTTTCCCTTCTCCCCCTGTGGATACAAGGGTTCGGTCAGGTTAAATTCATTTTCTTTCAACAATTATGACTGCTGTGAGGAGAGATTAAAGAAGGGAAGTCTATGACCCAAAAAGTAGTGAAAGCACATGGTCAGATAAGTTAGATAGGAGGGGGATACAAGGCAGAATTGGATATTCTTTATAGGAGGGGGACAAAAAGCAGGGAACAAGGTAGAGTGGGAAACACTTTGTCAAAGTGGTGTCAAGGGCACAAAGGATGAGAAAGACTAGCAGGGAGGAAACCACCAGAGAAAACAGAAGTCCAAACTGTATCACTTTAGAAATAAATGTCACAAGATTTCTAAAAAGTCATAAACAAACTATAAATCAGCAATCATGCAAACATTTTCAAGAGTCATATCATATCAACACGAGTAAAATTTCAAAGTACTACTGCAAATCATCATTTTATGAATGAATTGACACACACTCTTCACTGACATGTATTTAAACTGGTTGAAAAGTCCTTTATCTAAAACACAATGTTCGAATATCATAGATCTTTAAAAAATAAATTTTGTTGGCCTCAAGGAAGTTTTGGGAAACAATTTGATGGCTTAGAAAAGTTTGTGTTTGAAGGAGGGACTATAGACCTGGAAGAGGCAGTGTATGATGTATTGGTGAAGGTGAGTCCATCACCTTTGTTGACGTTGCCAAGGAAGTTTAAAAAGCTCTCTGCTAGAATGAGACAAGATTTTCCCCAAATTCCTAAGTGTCAGGACCTTCTGTGACTTCAATGTTGCACAGAGGACTGATGCAATACCTGCGGAGTCCCGGACTGGGTGTTGGTCCAAAAGGCAACCAGAGAGTACTTCTCTATGGAAAAATGACACTTCTCTGCCTACCTGGGAATGTTTGCTCTATATTATGTTGGAAAGCAGACTCCAGCCAACTGTTAAACCACAGATTAGGGAAAGGCAGAGGAGAGGTTTCATCTTGGCTGCACAGCAGTGGAACAGATCTTTACCCTTGCAGAAAAGATTATGCGCTCTAAAGCATTTCTTGGAGAAGGGTCTCTGATAGTATGGAGTGCCTAGGATGCTTCTCAGGTCTTTTTGCTCTCTGAATAACTGAAGCAGGGGCTTGCAACTTGATGGGAAAACTCTTTTAGTATATGTAAAGCAGTCTTAATTTATGAAACAATACTTATCTGCATAATGTGGTCGTTTTTTTTTGTTTAACGAACGTTCAAGACGTTTTTGCGACCGTACCACAGAATTGTTTTGTGAAAGAGACTAAACCCTAAACATAAGAAATTCCCAGCTTAATTTTAAGCAGATTCCTGAAGAAATGTAACATACCTGCTTGTTGACTCTTTAGATAATTATTTCAGAAAGAAAATCTTAAAAGTTAATCTAACCACAGCTGCTATGCCAATGCACTGATGTATTCAGATGATCACAGGAATTTGTACAAATCCGTTTATTTCACATCACTAATGTCAATGATGAGTGTATGTCATCATCTTATCACTGATGTTAAAAACCTGAAAGAGATCAAATGTTAAGATCTGTGTTAGAAAACAGAAAGCAAAACGCGATGCAATATATGGCAGGGAAACAGGATGTAGCATCTTAAAAGCATACAGTATCTAAGAAGTACAATATATCCACAGAGACAGCGTGTGCAAAAACAAGGAAAGGAAGGGTTACCAACAGGCTCAAGAAATTAGGGAAGTGAAATGTCTTACTTTATGTTCATGCATGGAAAACATGGAAAACAACACAAATATGACACTGAAGAGCCTGTTGTCAATGGACATGTTGGGATTTATATGTTGATCTCTCTTTTTGATGCTTGAAAATGAAGTTAGATTTGAAACAATGAGATGGTAAAACTACTGAAGAGGAAAGAACAAAAATCTGGTTTTAGAGGAATGGGGTTCTGCAAAAAACAAACAAAAAACATTAGGATTATAAAAGCAAGTGAGGAAAAGTAGGACCATTCCTTTTCAATTACAGTTTACTTTAGAGGGAAAAAGTTTACCTCAAACTGGGGGATGAAAAAACCCACTTCAAATACTTATCAAAGACCTCTACACTGTCCATTGACATCAGTCCTCTTATGTTAGGAGTATTAATAAGCCATTACACCATAGCTACATCTACCTTTTCTCCTCTCTCCCCATTGTCGCCTTTATCTCCTTTTAATCCAGGTAACCCCTGAAAAGGTATAACTTTACTTAATCACTTTGTTTTAGCTGACAGATCAGGGTTTTTCTTCCCATCCACACAAAGCTAACCAGATCAGGATCAAACAGAATCTGAAGGTAATGGAGGATCATTGTTAGTATTCATCTATTTATAGCAGAAGAAAACTGAACAAAAAGCGATCTAAAAAGAAATAAAGTTCTTCTCTTCAGCTGGACATGATTGGATTTGAAGTTATACAAGAAGAAACTTTCTAGAATATACTAGATCAGCATCTGAAAAAATCTGTAGTGTAATGGTTTTAACTAAGTAAAGCTAAATTTGTTTCCTTTATCCAATAGTTCCTCATGGGAATCTATTTATTCTTTACCAAACAACTTTTTTTTAAACATTACTTTTCTAACTTCCTGTAGTAGCTACCTGTGCTTCAGCACTAATTCTGATTTGTACATAAACATTAAGAAGAGATTGGATTTTGAATTCATTTTTATTAATTCCTTCCTTTAAACAAAAACATTGCTTTTTACTGTTTTGTTTTCCCTGTGAAGTTTAGCTGTCGCTACTCATAAGTTAACTAATAAGCCAAAAATGGCAAGCCGACTTACATCCAAACCAGGTGTTCCAGCTGCTCCCTTGAGAGAAACAAAAGGAGGAAAAAATGAAATTATTGCCAAAGACTTGACTTTCACAAATTCTTATATTTACACCACAGTCCAGCACACTCTCTTAATTTTATCAATACAGTGTAAAAGCATAGCATGAAGCAGTTACATGGAAAAATTCTGACCCAACAAAAAAACACTAACAGTTGAATTACTTAATTAAAAAAAGGGTAAATCTAAAACGTTGAATCTTATATCTTTCTTTTCAAACAACAGCATTGGGTGAGGACCCCTAAAGCAAAACAACAACAATAATAATAATAATAATAATAATAATAATAATAATAATAATAATAATAATAATAATAATAATAATAATAATAATAATAATAAAATAATAATAATAATAATAATAATAATAATGTTTTTAATGTCTACCAATACTAATAATATTAAGATTTAATACAAATGCTAGTGAATAAAACAAATCACGTTTAATTTTTTCCTTTTACATTGTGTCATTACCTAGAAAAAGTGTTAATAGATTTATTCAGTTTTTTTTATTTTACTGTAAATTACAAACAAAATTCAACAACAGCAAAATCATTTGGCCAGACATGATTTTAAAGCCCATCTGTAGTCTGATATCTATGAATTGTATGATACTGTTGTGAGACTTACTGGTAGTCCATACGGTCCTCTTGGTCCTGGCTCACCTGGTGCACCTTTCTCACCCTATTAAAAACAGAACTAGGTTAATGCATTCCTTTGTATTCAGGAAGCTATCTAAAACTGAGGTTAAAATAAGCTGCATCATCTGTCAAATGGAAAAACAGAATACAATCTCAGCCTTACAATGTCACCCTTCGGCCCGGCCGGACCAGCTGGACCTGGAGGCCCATCTGTGCCCTGCAGAGAGTAATGTTTCCAGGGTGAGTTTAGATTTGTTTGATTATTGATGGGTCTATCTTTATGAATTCATCAGCAAAACAGTGGTGTAACTGTACAGTATTCATATAGGATCTGAACTACTACCAGCACACACAGCTTGTAGACGTGCATTGGCCACAAGGACGCTTACAACACCGCTGACACAGTTAATGTATGAGTGTGTGTTAATGCGACACAGGACAAAACAAGAGTCTCAAAATGTTTTGTGTAGCAGCTTTCTGTGCCTTGATTTAACTTAGAAGATTGATAACATGACAAATATATAAAAAAGCTTAAATTATTTGCATTTTGGAACAAAATGTGCAAATAATATGGAGACAAGGAAAAAAAACTGAGGGAAACAAATGAACTTCATGGAGTGAGAGAGAAAGAAAGACTGAGAAAGATGTTGGGTGGTGAAGCCCCTTGATCACATGACACTCACCCTAATTCCGGGCTTGCCGTCCAAGCCGGAGGCTCCCTGTGTGGTTATGGAGGTATGAGTGACATGAACAAGGCGGGATTAGTACCAGATGAACACTGTTATTAGGACAGGTTGATGGCAGGGTTCACAAC
Organism: Valencia hispanica; assembly: GCA_963556495.2. NCBI lineage: Eukaryota > Metazoa > Chordata > Actinopteri > Cyprinodontiformes > Valenciidae > Valencia > Valencia hispanica. The sequence continues at coordinate 32,416,037 of OY747714.1, forward strand.
AACTAAATCACAGGGAGCTTTGGCTAAGGTAGTCAGTCCAGGCAAATGAAAATGAAGACAGAATGTGGACAAGGCACTTTGGACACACGCATGTACGAACAAACTCACGTAAACATACATTCATAAATGCTACTAATCCTTCACAAAATCAAAATCAAATTCTGACAAATGAGTGAATTTCTTAAAAGTTGGTCTGTACTGTGCTGCTCGACTTACAGGGAGACCCAGCGGTCCGCGGTCTCCTTTGTGTCCTGGTTCCCCTCTCATGCCCTTCAGTCCATGCAAACCAGGTTCTCCCTACAAAAAGGAGAAGTAGAAGATGATAAAGCACAGCTGATGTTCGACACCTTATATATCTCTCTATTTTAAACAACATTTACCTTAGGGCCAGGGAAGCCATGGGGTCCCTGAAAAACATGGGACAATGCAACTAGTTGGTACATGAATAATGACAGTTTATTGATGGTTTTTCTGGAAGCATTTTGGTGACATGAAAGAGAAAGGTGAACAAGTTCAACAATGAGAAATTTCACACCAGGAATTGCCTTTAGAATTACCCTGCTGTTGAAAGTGTGCTATACAAATAAAATTGCCTTGCCTTGCCCTTGCCTTCAGCTACTATGACGTGTTTTATATTTACTTTGGATCAGAGTTACTTTGGAGCAGCCAAATGCTACTCTTTTAATTACAAAGGCTGTATAGCAGCTGACTGACAGCTCAGTCTACATTCAGTCTTTCACCATGGTGTGAACGTGCTGAAACAGCAACATCAAAGCATTTTACACTGTATTGATTATTCTGCTCAGAATACCGTCTCGCCGTTTACAAAGAAGAAAAAAGAACAAGGAAGTAAACAAACTAGAAAAAAAGGGTTCAACAGGTTCATCTTTTTTTAAAATTCAGGTTCATTTCATTTATACAGAAAATACTTTCAGTGAACTAAAGCCCCAAACTCACCATAGGTCCTGAGGGCCCGTGGGGTCCTGGTGGCCCTGGAGGACCAGTTATCTGAAAATTTTGATAAATTACACAACTAAAACTTCAGATGTTTTAACTGTACTTCATAATAACAGTAGTTATATCTCTATGTTTGTTTATAAACAGCCTCTGTAATACCTGCGCTATTTAATGAATATTTATTATACATGTTACTCACAGATGGACCTTGTGGACCAGGAAGTCCTGGATCTCCTTTATCTCCTTTTGCTCCATTGACACCCTATAAAGAACAAGCATTATGAGATGAACTGTTTGAACCTGTTCAATTAAGATACATTTTTAGAAATCCTTGTTACTGCGATACAGTGTGTGATTCTTACAGGTAACCCAGGTAAACCAGTGCTTCCTTTCTCCCCAGATGCCCCGGGCATTCCCATGTCTCCCTTGGAACCTTTATAGCCCTGAGAGAGTTCACACACAAAAAAAAGGATTAAAACATTTCCATTTTAATTCATGATACTGCAAATGAATTCAGTTATTAGCTGAAACTTCATCTATTCAAAGTGAATTCATTTTCTGTGCAAATTGTGCAATAGAGACCCTAACTCAGTCACTGCAATTTGTGAACTCTTTAATTTTGTAGTTCGTTTGTAGCCTTTTTGTACTAAATGATGGTGCTGTTGAGAAAATACCAAAAGTGCAATTTACTGACATTTATCTAAATTAAAAGTTGGGGAAAAAATTTGAAAAAATAGCATTGCATTTAATAAAAGATTGTTGTTTGCAAAAGAAAGCTTGCATTAATAATTATTACCATCTCTTGAAAGAAAGAGCAGTTGATATAAATAGAAAAAGAACAAACTGTTTCCATTACGTTTAAAAAAAACAATGTAAGTAATGTAAAGAAGGCTAAATTGATTCTGTTTTCGAGTTAAGGTCTGTCTGATGTTTCTGCAAATTATTTGTTTAATCAAATATGTTGACAAAACTGTGCTTGAATAATTGCTGAACTGGGATGCAAAGCATTAGGAAGGTAGCACTGCTGCCTTGCAGTAAGAACGGCTGGGTTATTTCTGCATGGAGTTTGCATGTTTTCCCCAAGCGTGCAAAGGTTCTCTCTGGGTACTCCAGCTTCCTTCCACAGTACAAAAACATGACTGTTATGTTAATTGGTCCTTCTAAATTGCTCTTAGGAATAAGTGAGAATGGCCTTTTTCCTTGTGTGTCTCTGTGTTGCCCTGTGATTCAACCTGTAAAAGGTTTTACCCTATGTCTTAATCAATGATCACTGGAGATAAGCACCAGCACCCCACAACCCTGCAGGGATAAGCGGGTATCTTTCCTGCAGATTAAGCTCCAAATGCTGAGGTTAGTAAACTGAAATAAATTAACCTTGTAAAGAAGGTTCATCTTTAGTGGAAATCTTCATTTGAACATTGTGTCAGAACCTGGAGCTTCTTTTGTAAAATATGTTTTTCTCTCTTTTTGAACACCTCCAACACTTGATTGCATATAATTTGTGTGATCTGCACTGCAGCACAGAAACGGAAAAGATGGTGACATGCAAATAATTTAACAAAGAAAAGCAGTTTTAGAAATGTATCCCTCAGTGTTGAGAAGAACATTTTCTACTCACTCTTTCCCCATCAAGTCCAGGAAGACCAGGCAAACCGCGATCTCCCTGAGACCACACAAAAAGACAGCATGGTTACAAAAAATAACACACATTCATTTAAATGTTCTGATCTTGCACAATAGGTTTTACGCTACAGCGTAAGTATAAGAGACACGAAAATAGGATTTAGAACATTGGGGGAAAAATGCTGAGTATAATTCTTACCTTAAACCCTGGCGGTCCTATTGGTCCAGGTGGCCCCGGAGGACCCTGTTCAGAAATAGTGACAGAAAGGTAGAAACCAATGACGACTCTGATCAACTTCAATTATATATTAACCATTATGTGACTGTTTGGAACACACCACAACAATATTTAAAAAGGAAATCTGAAGTGAAAGACACATACAGTACATAGATCAAAACAAAAAGTGAGTTATGACAATGACAAAAATGACATATGGGTGTTAGAATGTGAGCGGTGCATTATAATGTTGCAAATAGGTCATATCCGACAACTTCAAACAAAACAAAACATTTTGATTAGAATGTGATTAAGTTTGAGATTAATAACTTCAGAACGAATACATGAGAAGTAAATAAAACAAAAATCCCACTTATATGTAATACTGTGTAATATATAGATTATATTTGACTGTAGAATATGATTCTGACAATTGCTGGACCATTAAAATCTACTAGCTAAAACTAATATGGTAAATACAAGCTGAATGTTGCAAAAGGCTAAAGACACCGTGATGGGGAAGCAGGCATGGAAACAAACATCTTTTAAATGGCTTCCCACAATCAAGATAGTGAGAGAAATACCTATAGAAGCGGTAATTCCGAACATCAACAGAATGTATACGGAGATTTAACTAGAAGTGGGAGAACATTGTTAAACAATCTGGCTGTGATGACATTATATAATTTTCCAGACACACCTCTGGAGAAAATTAACCACTGCATAATTTCATAATTTCTCTGAAGTCAGAAATCGGTATGACATCATATTTTATTCCAGAGTTGGATTCCACACATCACTTTACCTAACGAAGCACTGATCAGTTGATCAACAGAAACAACAGCAACTGCTGGAGAGCATGCATGAAAGCTGAGATTAAAAATCAGGGTTATTCCACGGAATATTGACTTTTGAACTGTTCCTTAATTCAAACATTTATATTGTGTTGTTTGAAATGAAGATGCACTTGTCTTGATATTATTTATAGTCTAAAAATAAGGTGTTTGATGCAGGTAAATGTTCAAAATGGCAATACTTTTATTTTGAATTTCTGAGAAATGTTGTCAATAGACTAAAAATGTTCATGTTCCGCAATCCCATTTATATAAAGAGTAAAATCGGAGACATTAAACCTTTTGCAGTGGCCATTTATTATTTGTTTTTTATTGTATGGTAATGGGGAGTGTTTCTAAGATCTCAGTAGACAAAAGTTTAGTCTTTGACTAAACTAATTGAGGTTTTAGATATATTTTCACTTTGTGTTTTCCATTTTCATTTGATTTGTGTTACAGAAATTACATGAAACATTGTTTTTAAAATATACACATTTGGTTGAGCAAAGTATTTCTCTGAGTAATTTTAATATGAAGCAAAAAATCTAAACATAAACCAACATAAACAGATTTCTAAACACAGGTCACTAATCTAAAAGCAATATTATCATACCAGTTCTGTGTCTTTTAGGTCAAATTTGTCAGGTATGCAGAAAAATTTAAAAGAAACACTTTTTGAAGCATCATAGCTCATGTAGGCTACTAACATATTTGACTAAGAAGGTATTTTAATTGTAATTTCTTGCTAGATTTAACATGACAGGAGTCATTTTGAATGCTGGATTGGTTTGAGAAGATATTTATTTATTATTTGAAATGATATTTTTCGGACACTTAATGTAAGGACTGTTACAAAGAAACACAACAGTGACACAGGACATTGCTTCATTCACTGTAAAGCAAACATGTCGTTGCACGAGGGAGCATGAGCACACATAGGGCAGTGCAAACCAGTGTTGGTGTTGCGTTGGCTCCATGCTTGGACAAAGACGGATCAAACGTGATGATGACACAATGCACAAAATTCACAAAGCCAATTTACCGTGACTGTAATAGTGGTAATCCTCTGCAGTGGGCCAAAGGAGTGAGAATGGGAGGCAGGTGAGAGATAAGATTACACAGGTCACTTCTATGAAACTGTTCTTCAAATACGCTTATGATTTATTTATCTCACAGCTGAACAAATGCCAAGTTAAAGAAACTGGAGTTTATCTTCACAAGAAAATCTTGGTGTGAGTATGGCATGACGGAGCATTAGCTGTACTTCATTGAGAGGCCAAATCAAACAAAAAGTAATCTTTCATCATGCACTCTCCTCTGATTGAGATGGGAGAAGAAAAAGATTTGTGATGAGTTAGGCATTAACTCGTCCCACCTGCAGGGCCTCCTCAATGTTTCCGTTGTAATCAATGATTTCAGTGGCGCCTCGGTCTCCTTTCTGCCCGGGAGGACCCTGCAACACACCAAGAACCACATATCAATAAACAACACTTTTTTACGCTAACTAAAAGGTAATTGCTTCCCCCTGGTGGAGAGCAGTTTTTAAGCTGCAGCAGCACTGTGATTTCAAATTTTGAGTAAAGGCATTCATAACTATTAAATTAACAATTCAGGCATAAAAAGAAGAGCTTACCCTTGGGCCAATAGACCCCAAATCTCCTTTATCTCCAGCATCCCCCTTACATGAAAGAACAAATAAACATTTACATCTTTACTTGTCTTGCTTGGGGCTTATGGAAACAATTTAATCATGACTTAAGCTTATTAATAATTATAACAGACTTCACCAGCAAAATATATCAAATACAAACATTAAATTTGCAAATTTTTGCATTTAAATATACATTTTTATTTTTTACTATTGTTCTGAAACTTTGTCTTTTCAAACTATGATTGTCTTGTATGCTATTTTTGACTATAAGATCAGATTTTAAAAATGCAGATGTAGAAATTAGCTACATGCCTTCCACACTTATTGGTACTCCAGGGTAAAGATGTGTACAAAGCCTAGGAATAAATTATTTATTAGCATAATAAATAGCACTACCTCACAAAGATAACGATTAAAAAACAAGGAAAAAATAATTAAAGCTTTTAACACATTTTATCCAGTTTGTGTAGCAACATCACTTTTTCCTGTTTCTCCAACATACTAGAGAGGATGCTGTTACAGTGAGCCAGATGCAATATGTACTATTCTTCATAAGCCAAGAAATGGCTTCAAAAAAATCACTACTCTACTAAACTTGCCCATATATACAGTCAGTGCAGGAACAAAAAACCACTGGTACTCTGACAAAAAAGACGAGATGAGAAACCAAAGCTGTTTTTTTCTTGTAACCCCTCAGTGAGGAGGATGGTAAGGGAGGTATGAAGACATCTCCAAAGCTAAAGAACTGCAACAAAAAGTAGCATCTTAGGGTAAACTAGTCTTCATAATTTACATCAGATGCTATCTACATGTCAACTGATTGTTTTGCAGTCTTATCAAGAAGACCTTTTTTCTTTGCTACCATTACAAATGCAAACATCTGGAGTTTGTTAAACTCTACTGGGACTTCAACTGAAACCACAGTTAGGTCAGATGAGATTCAGCTTCTCATGCATGGGTTTGGTATGCGATAAAGAATGAATATGCGGAAAAGCACCTCACCCACACCATTAAGTATGGTAGAGGATCTGTGATGCTGTGGGCCTGTTTCTCTTCCAAAAATCCTGGGAACTTTGTTAAGAGTACATGGTATCAAAAAGCTTTTGAAAAATCAGGACATTTAAAGTAAAAACCATGTGGGCTCTGGCAAGAAAGCAGGAAACAGTTTGTCATTGAGTCTTTTAAGAAGAAAATGGCCTAACCACATGGCCAAATCAAGGCTGAAATGGTTCACCAGACACAAAAATCAATCAATTTTCATGCCTATCCTACAGAAAACTTGTTGGAGGTGGGTTGAGCTGTAGAGAGAAAAAGAGAGGAGCCGGGACTTTACATGTGGAAGACAGATTTGGGAGAAGGGAATGATCAAATATCCCTCTGTGTATATGCTTCAACCTAGTCGAATGTGATAGAAGAAGATCAAGTGCTGTCCTACTAGAAAAACTGGTTTGGGCCCTGGGTATCAAGCCCTCATAATTTTGATAAAAAATTTAAAAAATTCCATCCATCCTATGCTGGGTTGTGGGGGGGGTGCCTAACTCCAGCAGTCACGGGCCGAGGAGAAAGGCAATTAAAAACATTACACCTTTATCACCATTAACATTTTTTTTAAAGGCTTGGCTCTCAAAATAGTTAGTGTTAAAGCTTTTTACATATTTTAATAGGGGAACTAATAATTATGAAGGGTGCGATGAATGTCTGCTGTTCACAAGAAAACATCTGTGCTGTGCTCACCTTTGACCCTTTAAGTCCAGGCATTCCAGACTCTCCTTGTGAACCCTGCCATGGGTAATAAAACAAACAATATTAAACATTTCAGTTATTAAACAATTTTACTTGACGTGGACATCTGTGGATATTTGATCCGTACTTTCAAAGTGGAAATATCATCAACCTCCCAGACTCCTCCTAAGGGACCAACATTACCAGCTTTGAAAAACAGCTTTAAATATGACGCTACTGCTGAGCAAGAGAAAATGTGTTTATTTGAACACTCTCCCTAACAAAGCCTGGGTTTCACTATTGGGGCTTCTAACAGGATGTGTACCAGAGTCATCTGAGTCCTCTAAGTTTAGTCTGAAGCTTAAGCTACCAGCAGGGTCATGGGCAGACATAAACAAAATGGTATACTCATTTAGAGAGGGAGATAGTTTACCTAACTCAAACTCCTTGGGGATCCTTGAATGTACTGATTATGATAGTCAAAACAGCTTTCTTTGTGGAAAAAAAACACATTTCTGAGTATGTTGATAAGATAATAAGGTCTACTTTTTAGAATTGCTAACAGGATAGATTATGCACTGTGTTTTCAACGGAAAGACTCTAGATGGCAGCAAAGTCACAAATATGAGCCTTGGTTGTTCCAACGTGTTTCACATAGATGGGATTATGCACGAGTACTTCATTTCCTCACCTTTGGCCCGGCAGGTCCAATTTCTCCCCGTTCACCCTTTCCTGCTGGTCCGTGGTCACCTTTCTCGCCCTGTTCAGACCAAAAAAACATGCTGTTCAAAAGCCATTCCCTTGTAGCACAACAAAACTGTTGAACAAGGGTTGGGGTTGTTTTTATTCGAGAGAAACATCTTTAAAGCAGCGGTGTCCAACTCCAGTTCTCATGGGCTGCTGCCCTGCATGTTTAAGATATGTCCTTGTGCCAACACAGCTGAATCAGTACACCTCCTCAGTATGTCTTCAAGAGGCGTGTTTCGACTATCGGAACATCAGGGTAATTTTACCGGACATTCGAGTGTCTCCACTTCACCTGGCCGGGGTGACAGGGACGTTTTCAGGGCCATTTTAGAAACCTAAGGAGTACCAGTATGTGGGCATGTACTCGGAATGGCCCAGGTGAGTCACTAAGCGGGAGCTGTGGTTAAGTCACATTGATTGGTTGTAATTCAGAGTGAAATGAGCAGATGTTGCCAAACAACCGGCTTTTTAAAAATAAGAAGAGTTACTGGCGAAGCAGTTTATAAAAAATAGCAAACAGAAACATGGCAACAAGCCCTGCTTCCTCCTTGTTGATCTCCTACTATTTCTGCTGCTCTGGGCGCCTGTTGGCTCTGATTGGTGACGCTACTCGTTGCTGAAATGGTCGTGATATGCGGATGTCTTAGCTGATTCTTTAAGTTGTGTATGGATTGTGTATGGAGACAAGATGGCTGAGAGGAGCGGGCCAACAGATTACCCCACCAGAAAAAAGATCTAGTTAAATTACTCTGAAATTCCGATAGTGGAAATGCAATCCTAAGGTCTGCAAAACGCCTGCTGTTGAACTGTTTGCTCGATTTAGGCTTGTTGAATCAGGGAAACACCTAAAACATGCAGTGCAGCGACCTTTGAGGAGCACATCTGAGCACTCCTGGTTTTGAGAAGCAGCCTTCAGTTGTCTAAATGTGAAACAATATTCACAATCAAATTGTTCTGTTACAGCACTGCGTGATTTTAGGAACTATGAAAATTGTGTTATCTTCTGTAGAGAAATGTTTGTTCTGCTGTTAAGATTTCCTCTATAGGGAAAAGTAAATCCAAATAGCCAAGAGGGTGATGCAAAAAAGGTCTATTGCAAGCTTTATCAATAGACAACCATTACGTAGCTAATTAGTTTTGTATGGTTGTGCTTTATTTACAGTACTGTGCAAGAGTGGAAACCTTCTTTTTGTTTTTTTATACTTTCTTTCCAAGCATCCAGTCTTTGAAAAATGCTTTCTGAAGGTCCATCTATGGACTTTTGGTGTATTTTTGTTTTTGTTCATCTTTTTACTATTTTGTTAAAGTCTTGTGCGGAAATAAACAGCATATTGTGTAGTGTGTGATAAAAGAAAAAGGGAGGTGGAGGACAAGTGATCAGTGTTGGTACCTTAAAGCCATCTACAGCAGATGAACATCTTAAAGTTGTGTTTTTTTAATACGATAAAATACAGGACCTGAGAGATGCATGATCCTCCAGATAATGTTGTATAATGTGCAAAGTGTCCAGCTAATAGCTGTTTTTAAACCACCTTGTTGGTGCTAAAACATTATTTTCTGTCTAACTGTTTTACCGTTAGGATTTTTCCTAGATCCAACTTAAGAAATTGAAAAATGTCCTTGTGACAAACTGCTAGTAACAAATGATCAATTATACAATTTAAATATGTTTCTTAAGTTCTAGTACTTAGAAGGGCATTTCTCAAAGATATTTTACCTCCCATCCAAAAGACTTCAATTCATCAGAAGTTCTTCAGAATTCCTTTAACTCAGAACTAAAAAATCTCCTTTGGATGAGAAGTGAAACATGTTCAAGAATCAAGATAAGAAGTCCATGTCATGGTCATGTCCTGAATAAGTGATATGTAATAATCAGACCATACACCAGGTTATCCGTTAACCTTTGGAGCTTTTACCATATTTGAATGTTTCATAGGTCATATTAAAAGGGCTTAGTCAACAAATAAACAGTTCACTGAAAATAGTTGGTACTGGAAGAACATAAAGTAGAAAAGCAGTCAAGGTCCATAGAAACCCTTTAAGAAAGGTATTCAAGAAGTTTGGAGAACTGTTGGTTGGAACAACTCTAGCAAGTAACAAATAATCTATTGGTCATTTATCAGAATATTAAATAAAATAAAATTGTATTTAATTTGTCCAGCTGATGAATTTTGATTAAGCAAAATCTTCCTCCAGATGAAGGAACTAAAACTGCATCTGAAAAGGGAACAGAACTTGTTGATTGCCTAAGCAGTGCAATTACCTCCTAAATAACTCAACAGCTCCTCAGTAATAAATGTCTGTACATTAATGTTTAGTCTGCATAGTAGGCAACTTCTCTTCTGGCCAAAGGGTGGTGCTAGTCTCCACTACGTTCATTGCTGTCTAGGGTTTAACTTCGATATTTAATGCACCATCAGGATATAGGTATAGCAGCACACCCATCCATTGGTGGTCTGTACAAAAGGTACTGCTGCAAGTAAAGCTCATCCGTCCAGCTTGATTTAAACGGATTGCTTAAGAGACTAAACAAAAGCACAACAGGAGTGTGGTTGTTGCTGCAGGTCAAATTAATTTGTGTTCCATTTTGTTTCCAAGCTCACCACATTTTGTGCCTCCTCAGTCAGCTGGCCTCCCCCTCAACAGTTGGGTGCAAAGCTTCCCCTCCATAACAAACAATCAATTATCATCAACACATAATTGAATCCCCATCTCCACAGAAAACAATAAAAAAAGAAACCCTGCATCCTAGTACGTTAAGCTAAAGCCTCTTAAATTAAATTCAATCAGCTGTGGACCTGAAACGTTCTGCTTTACATATCTTTCATAAATCATTACAAGGAAAAAATAAAAAGAGAAATCAAGGATGACTAAAAGATGTTGCATTGCAGATATATATCGGGCATTTTTTAAAACTGTTGCACCATTAAAAATAAGGTACCAACCCAGGCTTAAGTTGATGAGGATAAATAAGTTCTACTGGTTCTACAAAGTTTTTTTTGGTCCCACTGAAACACTGCACGAGATACTGTGGAGCAAAAAAGCCAACGATTATGAAAGTTGTCCCTCATAGAAGCATGAGAGAAATCTGTACCTCTTAATCATAGGTACACTTCAACTGTGTGAGACAGACTGTAAAAGAAAAATAAAAAAAATATCACTGCATGATTTTATAGAATTTCTTTGTATAATGGTGCAAAAAATAAGTATTTAGCACCTACAAGAATTCTGGCCCTCACAGACCTGTTACTCCTTCTTTAAGAAGCTCTTCTATCCTCCACTAGTTACCTGTATTCACGGCATGTGTTGGAACTCGTTATCTTTGTAAAAGACAGCTGTCCACAGTTTCAAACAATCTCCCTCAACCTGGGGCTCCATGCAAGACCTCACCTTGTGGGGTACACATGATCTTGAGAACAGTGAGGAAACAGCTCAGAATAACACGGAGGGAACTGCTTAATGACCTGAAGAGAGCTGGGACCACAGTAATAAAGGTTACAACTAGTAACACACTACATTGTCATAGATTAAAATCCTGCAGTCCCCCTGCTTAAGCTAGCACATGTCCAAGCCCGTCTAAAGTTAGCCAGAGACCATCTGGATGATCCAGAGGTGGATTGGGAGAAAGTCATGTGGTAAGATGAGATGAGATAATAGAACTCTTTGGTAAAGACGCCACTTGCCATGTTTGGAGGGGGAAGAATACTGAGTTGCATCCCAAGAACACCATACCCACTGTGAAGTATGGGGGTGGAAACATTATGCTTTCGGGCTGCTTTTCTGCAAAGGGGACAGGGCAACTGATCCGTATTAACAAAAGGATGAATAGGGCCACGTACTGTGAAATTTTGGGGGAAAACTTCCTATTATCAGTGAGAGCATTGAAGATGAAACGTGGCTGGGTCTTCCAGCATGACAATGATCCCAAACAACACCGTCTGGGCAACAAAGGAGTGGCTATTTCAAGGTTCTGGAGTGGCCTAGCCAGTCTTCAGAACTCAATCCAATAAGGAATCTGTGGAGGGATTTGAAAGACCGTTTTGGCCAGTGACAGCTCCAAAACATCACAGCTCTAGAGAAAATTTGCATGAAAGAATGGGCCAAAATACCAGCTACAGTGTGTGCAAACCTGGTGAAGACCTAAAGTAAAAGTTTAGCCTCTGTCATTCCCAAGTTTACTTTACAAAGGGTTGAAATTAATTTCTGTTATTGGCCAAATATTTATTTTCTGCACCATTATACAAATAAATTCTTTAAAAATGTGTTATCCTGGATTTTTTTTTTCACATTCTGTCTCTCACAGTTTAAGTGTACCTATGATGAAAATTACAGACCTCTCTCATGTTTTTAGGTTGGAAAAGTTGCACAATCGATGGCTGCCGAATAAATATTTGCCCCACTGTATCCAACATGCAGTATTAAGTAAAACCATGTGGCACAGTTGTTACTGGCAAACAAGGGAAAAGCTCTCTACACCAGATCGTCTTCCAAAAGAGTAAAATCATCAGCTACAGAAAACAACCTGAAAAGCCCTTATTTATATGTAATTTAATAGTAATAAAAACCCAGTTATGAGTGTGCAAGTACATTTCTGCCTTTAGTTCCCCATAAAACTAGCAAAATGTTGCTCAAAGCAATAGACCGTGACGCAAAGAGAATACAGCTTGATTATCAAAGCGCTGCAAACAGCCTGATGTTTGGATCATCACCCTTGGCTCCACAGTAGGATAATGTCATGACTCAAAGGAAGCAGCAGAGGATTACCTCATGCTGACCGCTTCAATGTGACATTTAGAGGAGCAAGAGTTTTAATAACATCGAGGACAGGACAATAAGGTACCGGCATTTCTGATAACACACTGTTATTAAAATCTGTCAAAGATGCTGCTTCTCAGTCATCGTTGATCACAGTGACACATGAAAAGGATCAGTCAGGACAACTGAAGTCTCTCACTTTAGTTCCTGGGAGTCCTGGAAGCCCTGGTTCTCCTTGGGGGCCGAGAAATCCTGGCTCACCCTGAAAAACACCCAAACAAAAGAGCAACTATTACTCACTTTTCCATTGGGCGTTTCTAATGAGCGCTAAAAAGCGCATGAAGATGAGTGGCTGAATATACTCATAAGGACAGGCATGCTCTTACTGCTGCTCGCACACGCCCACATGCACACAAACAGACTGAGGATTGCATGCATTAATCACAAAGACAGGCAATTTGTTAATTGCTCCTTTAGTTTCACATATCCTAACATTTTACTTTCTCATGAGCCTGGACATATGATTCGACTGGCCTTAACACAAACTCATCAAGACCCTAAGAACTGAACTAAGAAGTGAGGTAGAGAGTGCAAAAAAGAAGACACTTCACATTTTTACCCGGCTTCCAGTATGAGTTGTGAGGTCGCACTGGATTTGTACTGCATTTGCTTCTATAACATGTTTATTATTAGATCCTAAACAACCAAGGTCCGCTCTAGAGTACTTTAGGTGCTCAGAAAGCTCCGATGAAGTAATGGGCATGTAGTTTTCTTAGTGTTAAACCTGGATTGGACAAACAGCAAAGAATGAGGAGGAAGAATAAAGAGTAAGGCAAGCTCAGAACCTGTTAAGTGCCACGTTAGCAGAATTTCTTAGAATCCATCAAACATACAGGCCTACTAAGTAAAAACAGGAGTGTATGAAATGTAAAATGATGGGGGGTTTTAACAAGGCGAGCACATTGCAGGCATATAAAGAAAGGTAGAGAGAAACACAAACCAAAAAACAGGAACAAGCATCATCATCATGCCTGTGTGACTATTCACAGCATTTACAGGTTATTTTTCAAGCCAATGGTCCTGAAATATATTAGTGTGGTTACACTTACATTAGAAGGCAGTAAGTTATTGCCGGTATATATATATATATATATATATATATATATATATATATATATTATATTACTTTTTTTTTTTAAGATTTGACTAGATAAACTTCCTCCCCTTAAAGACATAGTGTGTTTTTTAAACTGGGGTTTGTGGAGAGATTATGACCACTTAATATCTCAAAATCTAGATAACTTTCTGAAGGTCTAAATTTGATTAAGCAGAGATTAGTTTATGAAGAGGGGTCAACACCAAGGTGGATTTCTAGAATCTGAAAACAAATCTCAAATGTTTTACAGCTGTTACTGAGTAATATCTATTTTACAGACCTTTAAACTGCTGGCATGTTTGCCTACATGGTCTTTTACAGTGATGACTTGGAGTGTAACGAAGCCATTCCATTACTTATTTTCTAAATGAAACCCATCTTGAGAATTAAGTCGAACTGAGTAGTATGAGCCCCTGATGTACTTGACGTCCTGTATCTGTGTTTGAGTCTTTTATTTTGAAGTAAGAAACAAAGTAGTTCTTTCATTTCCAGAGAACATAGTTCAGATTCTACAACCAAACTACACCTGAGCAGCTAGTGATGTGACATGACATTGTTGGTGTAAACCGGTTGGTAGAAGCCAACAAACTTTCTCAAGAGCTCTCAAGGGGTGAGCTTTTACAAAGGTGACCTGGAACAGAAATGTAACTCACCAGAGTATTCGCCATACCATACTTTTGCGGTTTTCTGTCTTTTTACCACCAATGACTTATTTAATTTTGTGTAACCCAATAATGCATGCTGTAACAAAATTTAACTTAATGAATGTTATCTACCAGCAGAGGGTCATTCCAGGTTATTTTAGTTTTGAATGGGGTCACATTTGACAGGAACCTACAGGTATAAATAGGGATCATAATTACTATTAATGGAAAGGCAGAGCATTATGAAACGATGTACATGTAACGATGTGTAGTTATAAAATACGACATTGATTCATCTCAATTACCAGGGGAAATAAGATGATATGCAGTGGTTAAGCACATGAGTATGAACTGTAGGAAGGGATGAAATGGCAATAAGTGGGTATGAAATGGGACTACAAATTGGGGAAGGAGTGAACTGAATTAGTGCAGTCAATAGCACACTCAAGCAGCCATCATTATATGTTTTACACGTGAATGGTCTAGTTATATTTCTTTTTTAGATAAATATAAATAGATAACTGTAGCAAAAACATTTTTGTAACTATAACAAATATGACATAAACGTTTGTCCGAAACAAACTTTTTAAGTGACTAATATTAATTTTCACCCCTGCTGAAGATGTTCAGAGAGTTATCCAATTCAGGTAAGATACTAATAACTCAAAACCTCTCACTGGAACCCAAATTAAAACCATCTTAACAATCCCTTTATCAGCTGAATTTCCAGTGCATTTTGAACAGACTCTACACATTTCCAGGAAGTGGGTGTAAGAACTTAAAACTAGAGAAACATATATCCTGCAGAACTTTTAGCCCAAAAGTCCAAAGTTTTTCCTGCACGTGAAGATGGTTCTGCAGCTCCTGCAGATGGAGCACTCACATCCATGTACAAATCCCTCAAAGCATGGAAAAAGCAAGATTGTCAGACCTCAGTGCCATGACAATGGAGGAGCCGAGTTGCTCTGAGCTCTCTCAGATGGGCAGAAGTGGGTGGACACGGACAACACGAGGTGGACATGACTCAGAGGGGGGATGAAAACAGCGAAGCAATTACCTTTATCCCTGGGAGTCCAGGCAGCCCTGGAAGTCCTGGCTCTCCCTACACAGGAAGAGTGTGACATGTTACAGCCAAGCCAAGCTAAGCTGAGTCAAGCCTCATTTGTAGGCTCATTGGGGTTTTTATAAGATCTACACGTTATTTCCTGTTTGTGTTTTCACTGGCTATCGATTTGCAGCTCTGGAAAGCAGTCTCCTGACTTGAGTTGACTGTCCTTTGCTTCGGGGGGGGGGGGGGGGGGGGGGGGGGTGGTAGCATTAGCAGAACAGAAGGCACATGCATCTTTTTTTAAATACTAGCTCATGCAGCTGTAGCTTGACAGTCTGATTAGTCCTTGTTATAACACTCAACCTGTCAGAATTTATTGGTTCGGACAGGTGTGAAAAGTTCTGGTTTCTAAAAAGGAAAAACTGTCAGATATGTTGGGTTACGGTTGCAAAAGCTGTTTGGGAGCGCTGCAATGGCTTCTGGATCATTAGAGTTTGGCAGCATGGGAAGCTATTTTCCCCTATTTTTCTGCTACAAAAAAAGTTAAAAACTCCAAAAGTTTGAGCAACAAACAGTTATAAGATCCAAGTTTAGGCAAAAAAAAAAAGACCCCCAAAAATTCAGAGGTCATGTCCTTTTGGAGGCATCTGTGAGACTTCAAAGATAAAAATTCTGACAGGGAATAATTTAATGCTCAATTAGGTCCATTGTATTTATGGCTTCTGAAAAAGAAATGATTAGTGCTGCACGAGAATGATCAACTTTAACGACACTCAGGGGATCAGAGAGGAGGCTGTAAAGTTACTTTGTGGCTTATGAAAAGGACTGTAAATTTGTGAATAAAAGTCTTTCTTGTGGACAAACACTCTACTAGCAGTTATTGGCAATCATCCAATGGGAAATTTCCAATGAGAAGCAATGTCTTTATCTCTGGATTTCTAAAGATGATTGAAATAATATTTTGGTGTGTCTGCACAGTTAGGTTGGATATAAAGTCTAGTGTCCATTTTATTGTCTATTTTAATATCCTTTTAATGTTGCTCCTTAGTGTGTCCGCACATGGGGATAGGATTGGGGGGAGGGGGGTATACATGTGTTCAATCTTAAACTTGTTAGGGTGGGGGTGACATATGTGGGGTAATTTTTATTCTGTAAAGCACTTTGAACTGCATTTTTTTTGTATGAAAAGCGCTTTATAAATAAAGTTTGATTGAGTTTCATTGAAAGTCTAGACATAAATAAGGCTGTGTGTGTTTCCTCGGTAGCACCGAAAGGAAACCAATTTACAAGAAAAAATATGACAAATTAGTGCAACACATTTAGGATTCAAAAATTATTAATAATAATAACATCTGACAGAATCTCAGTTGCAGTCAGGACTTTGTAAATACCCTTTTTTCTGCTTAACAAACATTTTCATTAGAGTAACCTACAATGTCTTGCAAAGATATTCATACAGTGCTTTGCTATTTAACTAAACCCATTCAACATTTTGCCACATTGAAACCACAAAGTTTAATGTACTTTATTGGAATTTTATGTGATAGACCAACACAAAGTAGTGGAGCATTCTTAAGTGAAAGGATACATGGTGTGGCATGCATTTGTATTCATCACCTCTAAGTGTGATTTTTGTTCTCTACCAGACTTCCACATGTGGAGACTGAGATTTTTGCCCATTCTTTTAGAAACAATCAAGCTCAGTCAGATTGAATGGATACCTTCTGAACATCAGTCTTCATAACACATTAATATGCTTTGATTTGAATCTTCCCATTGTAGCTTTGGCTGTATAATTAGGGCTGTTGTCATGCAGGGAGGTGAGCCTCCAGCCCAGTTTCAAGACTTGTGTATATTCTATATATATTCTTTTGTATGTTCTCCTCCAGGATTGCACTGATTTAGCTTAATCTATTCTCCCGTCAACTCTGACCAGTTCACCTACTGAAGAAAGGCATCCCCACTTCATGATACTGGCAAGACCATATTTTACTGTGGGGATGGTGTGTTCAGGGTGATGTGCAGTTTAGTTTTCTGCACACAGTGTTTTTGCATGTTCAGTTTGATCTCATCTGACCAGAGCTCTTTTTTCCACATGCGTACTGTGTCCTCTACATGGTTTTGGGCAAACTCCAGAGAGACTCCATATGGTTTTCTTCTAGCTGCTGTTCCATAAAGGCCAAGTCTGTAGAGTGTAAAACTAATAGTTTATCATAAAACAGATTCTCCCACCTCAGCTATGGAAGCTATGGATGTTTGAAGTTTATGTGAATGACCATGTCTTGGTAGGTTTGCAGTACCATACTTGTTACATATTCAGATGGACTGAATAATGCTCCATGAGATAGCCTTTATATGCTCCCTCTTGGCAGTGTCATCAGAAGACATGGAGTTAACTTTCACAGTTATGCTGATGATACACAGCTGTACATCTCCATGTCTCCCGATGACACACGTCCAATGGATGCACTTTTTAACTGCATTTTAGACATTAAATCCTGGATGGCAGAAAACTTTCTCCAACTCAACCAGGACAAAACTGAAGTTTTAGTCATCGGTCCTGAGGCTCAGAGAG
Organism: Valencia hispanica; assembly: GCA_963556495.2. Classification (NCBI taxonomy): domain Eukaryota; kingdom Metazoa; phylum Chordata; class Actinopteri; order Cyprinodontiformes; family Valenciidae; genus Valencia; species Valencia hispanica. The sequence continues at coordinate 32,433,965 of OY747714.1, forward strand.
AGAAGCTTTTACCAAAACTACAATCACTGTCTTTTAATCCTTCTCTACAAGTAAAGAACTTGGCCGTGATTTTTGACTCTGAGCTGACTTTTATTCCTCACATAAAAAATATTACTAAAATAGATTTTTATCACTTAAAGAACATCGCCAGAGTCCGCCCCATTCTCTCTCTGGCCAATACGGAGACACTGATGCATGATTTTATCACCAGTAGGATTGATTACTGTAATGCCCTGCTTTCTGGTCTTCCCAAAAAGAGTATATCAGGTTTACAGCTTTTACAAAATTCAGCAGCACGTGTCCTGACTAAGACCAGGAGGCAGGAGCACATTACACCAGTCTTAGAATCACTGCATTGGCTCCCCGTATGTTTTAGGATCGATTTTAAGATTCTTTAATAATTTTTAAGTGTCTTAATTGTCTTGGGCCTTCTTATCTTTCAGAATTGCTTTTACCGTATGAACCTTGGCGGTCTCTGCGCTCCTCTGGCAGGCGTCTTCTTGTCACCCCCAAAGTCAGGACACACACTCATTGTGAGGCGTCTTTCTGTTATTATGGCCCTCACCTCTGGAACAGCTACCAGAGAACCTCAGGGCCGCAGAGAACGTTCATGTTTTTAAGAGCAGGCTCAAGACTCACCTTTTTAATATAGCTTTTAACTGATTATTATTTATTAAAATCTGTTTAATTGCTCTGCATGTTTTATTTGAGTGAATTTCTTTTTAGCTTTTAGCTGGCTATTTATCAAATATTGTTTATCTGCTTTGCATTTTTATTTGATCATATCTTTTAATTGTTTTAATTTTAATATTTTAACTTATTTTAGTCTTCCTTCCAGTGTTTTCTCTGTGGGAGCCCTCTGCCTCGGGGGCGGTGGTCGGCTGTGGCTGCCTTGGTGCTCTCCAGGTGGTGCTTGGGTGGAGATGGGGGTACCAGCCCTCCCTCCTCTGGGCTCCCTGGGTCAGTGCCTTGGCTGCTGCTGTTGAGCTGCTGCTGCTGATGTAGATGGCTCCCATGATGACGTTTCCTGGTTCATCTGTACTCAGCCCGTTTTGGTTTTGTCTATTGTTGCTTTCATTTGTGTGCGTGCATGGGAGATGGGGGGGGGGGGGGGGGGGGGGGCTATAGTTGTGGTGATGTTTTTATGTTTTTTACTTTTGGGTTTTTGGGAGGGGGGGGAGGATTGTGGGTCATTTTAATCTGTAAAGCACTTTGAGAAACTTTGTTGTGGTTTGAAAAGCGCTTTATAAATAAAGTTTGATTTGATTTGAAATGTTCAAAGCTTGAGTTATGTCTTTATCACCTACAACTTTTTTTATTACTTCTCCACATCTTTCTTCCTGACCTGTCTGCAGTGTTCCTTGGTCTTAATGATGTTGATTGTTCTGTAATGTTCTGTAACAAACTTCTGAGGTCTTCACCAAACAGCTGGATTTATCGTGAGATTAAATCACTGCAAGGTTGCACAGGGCTGTAGTCATTAGCACGGTTGCCTTGCAGCAAAAAAGGTCACTAGATTTGGAACCTGGGATGGGGTCTTTTAAAATTTTGTTTGCATGTTCTTCCTATGCATGAATGGGTTCTTTCTGGGTACTCCAGCTTCCTCCCACAGTCCAAAAACAGGGATAGTAATTGGTTCTTCTACACTGCCCTTAGAATTGAGTGAGTGAGTGAGTGAGTGAGTGAGTGTGTGTGTGTGTGTGTGTGCGCGCGCCTGTATGTGCGTGTATGCGTGTGTGTGCATGGTTGCTTGTCTGACTTGTTTGTCTCTTTATTGCCCTGTAAAGGACTGGCGACCTCTCCAGGGTGTAGCCCGCCTCTTACCCAATCAACGCAAAAGATAGCCAGGTATAGACAAAAGATGAATGCATTAAATTACATTTAAATGACCTCGGTTTATTAATTAGGTATCTTCTAAAGGTAGCTTGGTTTCCTTGTATTTCATTTAGAGGTATTATAGCAAAGGGGGATACATGCAACTGCATGTCACAGTTTCAGATGTGTTGTGTCTTTAACGCCCACTAAAATACTAAAGATAAAGATTTAGAATAGCAAATAAAATTACATCAAAATACATTGAGGTTTGTGGTAATGCGATTAGGCAAAGTTTTGCAAAGCACCATAGTTTGTTGCCTCTGAAGGCAATAAACAAATGTAATTAAGTTGCCATTACTTTTTAGTTGCACTGATGCAAAGCTAATTAATGTGAGAGTCTGGTAGAGTTAGACAAACTTAAATAAATCCTCAACAAAAAGGAAAACATACCCACAAATGTTAGTATCGTCTCTATGAGGTTATATTGGCAGAAAACTAAATTACACCTCTAGAATATTCAATTATGATGTCTGAGTTCACCGAGCCTTTATGACGTAGAAAACATATATATTGCACAACAGACTCCACTAGGGTTTGAAATAACCAACCTTTAATTGAAATTTCTTGGAATAATAGCTTCCCCTTCTATTGAGTACGTGTAGGTATGGGCAATGACACTGTGAACAGACATATCAGTATGCACAGACAGCAACTGTCTGTTGCAAGTTTCTGTTCATTCATGAAAATATTTAGTTTAAAATAATTAAAACTGATTACCTTCTGTCCGCTACGTCCAGGTTCTCCCGGTTCACCCTGTAAGACATAAAGCTGCGTTCTTCTCAGCTGCTTCATTTACAGATAATTTTAACCAGGACAACACTGCATTTATACCATTTATACAGATTTTCTCTAATGTTTCTGTCCAGTTAAAGGGATTTTAGACTAAATTCCATATTCATATTAAGACTTAAAGACTGATCAGTATATCAGGACCACTTTATTTTGGGGTCTTGCCCAAGGGCAACATGAAGAGTGAGGGAGCCAGGTTTAAACTGATATCTTTTGACCAAATTATGAGTCATTCAGACATAAACAGGCTCCATAACTCAGGACATAAACCAGTGTTTTTGATGTGGGGCATATGGCTTTTCATCCAGGGCAGCAATACTTCAAGGGGCCGTAAGAACTATTGGAAAATATTACAATAAGGTTTGTGCCTGATTCAAGACTCTTTTTTGCAATAAAATATAAAGATTATTCAGTTTCTTTAAAGGATTGTATTTAATCCTTTAAAAATCCAAAATACTTAAGACTGTTCAATCTTGAACGGGTAATTCTTCACCAAAAGAAGATTTTTAAAAATAAATAGTTTAAGATTTATTAACACTTCAAATGTGAAAACACAACAAGAGCCTTTATACTTATTTTGTTGCACAGAAACCAGTATATGATTTATTTATGTATTATAAGTTAAATCCCCAAAAATGTATTAGCTGACAGCAAGACTGAGGGATGAAACATCTCTTAAGCACTGTGACTTTACTGGATTTCGTGATTAATCTTTTTCAGTTCTTTTCTCAGTCATGGTCAGAACCAAGGACCGGACTAAAAATGAGTAAAAATCAGATCGAATTTGAAGACAGATTCAATGCTAAGAACCAGTTAGTTTGTGTGACTAAACCTCTGCTCATGTTGCTCTTTCCTTGACTCATCAATCATTGCTGTATAGCAATATTAGGAAAACCTATTTTTAGTCGGGAGGCAAACATGATGCTACTACACTGCTAGTACCCTGGTAAAGACATCTCCATCAACATGTTTCCTGACAAATATACTGTGCCTTTGAATTGCGACCAGAAAAACTCAGGAACCTGTTTATGTGCATTTTGGTGTGCCCTTCTCCCTGGGAGAAGCTGGGAGCACATTTTCACAGGAAGTGCAGTGCGTTCTAATCTCTGTGTGTAAGCCTGATTATGACACTGTATGAATCTGAGTGGACTAGGAAATGTTTGTTTTGACTGCTTGATGAGATTTTTTTTTTTTTTTTTTTTTTTTTTTTTTTTAGGTAAGATAGTTTTTGTTGTAGCCAGAGTGGTTGCCATTGCAGCCAAAAGCATTACAATATGTCTCTGAAAGTGTAGTTGTAAGGACATTCTTTCTTCAAATTATTCCAAATATGAATATATTCACACCAATACATGAAGGTGTGTGAATTTGGTATGACACCCATGGCAGCTATGCCGCCTTAACCATAATGAAGTAACGCAACTTAACCAGGTAAGTTTTGCAGGTGCAGTTTTCTGGTCATGGATCTCTCACACTCCATCACGCACTGATGATGATGTAACACAGAAAGCCTCTGAAACATCTTGGAAATTATTTTTAATTTTGTGACCTAGTCTGGACTCTTAGTCTGGAGTAAAATGTTCCTTCAGTGCAACTGAATGAGAGTCACAAATAGGACCAACACTAAAAAAAAAAAGAGAATTTGCTTAGGACTTACCTTGATGCCTGCTGCAGAGGAGCCTGCATCACCCTAAGGTAAAAGAAATACATAAAAGTACATAAAGACATAACACTGTACCCCATTTTGAGACTTTATTTTGTGCATCACTGGTGCTTTCTGCGAGGCTAAAACAAAACAAAATTTGTATATCAGGGCAACAATTCTAAAAGTGATTACAAAATAAGCTAATTTACTGAACAATGCCGACAAAATTACGAAACAGCTGCATTTTTGTGGTGAAAACTGCAAGGAAATCCAATTAGAAGGCTGTTTGCTGTTTTAAACAATGAAACCAGCATTTTCCTTCCAACAGACCTCTGATACAACATGTAAAAAGGCTTCAGAGCTGGAAATCATTTCAGTCTTCAAAATGTCAGAGTGCAGCTGCTCGATGATCGTGACATGAGAGGTGAAATCTAACACTATAATAGAAAAATCCACAGTAGAGGAGGTTAGAGGCTTGATAGATGTACTGTAACCATGTACATTTCTCCAGGTAATGCATTGAACTGGATGGAGACAGAGCTACTTATGTTGCATTTTTTTCTTCTAACAAAGTCGTCCAGACATCCAGAAGCGAGACCCTCTGCTATGCATCGCATTACTACTGCAGTGTACAGTTAAAGCAGACATAAAACAAGGGGCCAATAAGTGTAATTATGGGCGGTTGGTGGGAAAATGGAGCAGGGAGGAGGAGACTTGGTGCCTTCAGCTCTGGTGTGGACTCTGTGGTTTCACTACACATACGCCTCACGCTCAGAAGTCACAGCAGGAATGCATCTCGCCCTAAGCTTTTTATGGGAATCATTATGATGCATAGCGCACAAGTCAGTGTTTAATTGCAGCTCATTTTCCTTTTTTTCCTCTTCGCAACAAACTGCGTTACTGTTTGCAGCTGCGTTTCATTCTACACACTCAGGGATGCTTCTATGAGCATCTCAAAACATGCTATTCCGTTTTATGAGCATTTATTTTACATTGCATTCGGGGTATAAGAGCTAAGTAAATACATTTTTACAATTTGCAGCAAAATCAAGTTCAAGTTACATTTTATGGCAAAAAAATGGGATTTCAAACAACTTTATATGATCAAACAGAAATGCCTTCCCCCCCTTTCTTAAAGGGGCGGATCTCATGTTGTGGTTGACCAAAAAAGTATAATAAAACTGCCAAACTTTATAGAAAGGCCTTATCAAATGTAAAACAAGCATACAAATCAGAGTTGGTTTTCACCTGTTGCTAGCTGGCAGAAATATTCACATCTGTATCTCATTGCGACATCTCATACAAAGAAACAAGAAAAGATATTAGCTCATTAAGCTCATAAACAAAACATGTTTGCAATGTTCGTAATATAAACAATGCTTTTCCCACAATTAATCCCAGCAGGATCACACTATTGTGGGAAAAAATGAATTTATAGGGCCCTTTTTACATGAGAAGCCAACCTTACTTTTGTAGTAGTAACAGAGGATTCTACACAGGCGATTAACACTTTGCTCCCTCTGCCGCTTCTGTCACGACACATCTAACACAGGCGACACTGCGCTCGAGAGTCAAGTGAGAGTTATGACCATACTTTAATCTCTTCCAAATGTACGCCGTGTGAGATGGAAAAAGCAGTGGAGCTGGGAGGTGAGCTGAGGTGTGGCGGAGAAAGAGAGTGCTGAAACGTCCCATCTGGGCCAATTACCAAGTGGAGGCTGCAGAACTGCGATTTAACCACAGGGCTGAGTGAGACGGAGAGCTGTCACCGCAACTCCTTCATTAAGGGCACTGGGACCTGTCGCCACACACTGGCATTTATAGATAATGGCCCAAAGGTCTCATAATGCATGCTTGGTAAATCGTGCCGTTTAGCCGCTGTTTGCTTGAACGGCAAGATGCGCAAATAGAGGAATAGAATAGAATAATCCTTTAATGTCCCAAAATGAGATGGAGGGAATAAATTTGGGAGCAGCGAAGCAGGGACAGAGCTGCAATGCATGTCATGCCGCTGCAGTCCTCAAACATGGCTCTTACTCAATGTTATGGTCATTAGAAGAGATGACCAAATCCACTGGCCCCAGCTAAATATCAGCCTCACTCACTGAGCTAGAATATATGTGAGGTTTGGAGGGCAAAAGGAGTCTGCCAACACTTTAAATGTGGGCCAGTTCTCAAAACCTTTAGGATATAAAAACTATTTTGCCACACTGCTCAAAGCCTGGAACTTCCAAAAAAAAACCCAAAGCAACACATTGATAGGGTTCATTTAGTTCTAAAAACCCTAAATGTGTTTTTTCTATCTGCAACTTTTTAAACAAGAAGAGTCAGTTAATTTCACACCTAGTTAAATACGTAGACAGTAAATGGCTCAGAACTAAAGCTTTTAACTGGGGTAATGATTTGTTTTAAATGAGACCAGAGAGAGACACACAGACACAGTTGGAAGCAGCTATTTTCTCTGCTGATGACGGTAACACAGCAGGTAATCTCCTATGTCTATGTAAAATATTAACAGTAGAGGAAAATAATTACTCTATAACAATGCTGTGCCTTGCCTTGCAAAAGTATTGATTCTTCACAGTTTGCCACATTACACAAGCTAACTTCAATATCTTTTATTTTGATTTTATGAGATAAACCAACAAAAATGGCGCACAGCTGTCAAGAAGTGGCTGTCAATTTGATTTGAGTGACAGGTCAGACAATGAAAGACAACAACCAGAGAAGAAGCCATAAGGCTTACAGTTATTCTGGGGGGGGGGGGCAGATATCACAGCTCAGGCTGGAGAGTGGCAAAAAGAAAGCCACAAAGAGCTCACAATTAAAGTTTGCCACAAGCCACGAGGTGACACAGAAAACATTTGGAAGAAGGTGCTCTGCTCATTTGAGACCAAAATATAACTTTTCAGCCAGCTGTGTGCAGCATTTCATATCACGCTGAACACATCTCACTCATTCTGAAACATGGTAGTAGCTGCATCATGCTGAAAGAAGAGTTTTTCTTTTTTTCAGCAGGGGCAATATACCTAGTCAGAGTTGATGGGAAGACAAATAGACCTAAAGAAGGTTCACTTCCTGCAGGCTAATAATTGGCCTAGTCAAACTCCAGGACTAAATTCCATTGACCATCTGTGAGTTGACAAAAAGTTGACTCATGGGGGGTTATTAATAAATGTGCCCCACATGTTTAAGAGATGTATTTATTAAAAAAGCATCCCTTCCAGAGTAAAATGATGTACTACTGACTGTTGGTCTGTCTCTGTTCTAATAATATGAGAAAAAGTTGAAGATGACTAACTCTCTTCAGTATGGTAATTAAAAAGATCTTCAGACAGATTAATTATGAGTTGTTTTGCTGCTAATATTAACCTTCATAAGCAACTTGTTCATGCTCAGTTTGTGTTCACTGACCATCATGTAGCTAATTGTCTTTTCCAGCCTTTTTAATGCAAAATGACATATTCAGTATACTTAATTTTATCTTCAAAAACAAAATTCAATTCAATTCAAAAATACCTTATTGATCCCAGAGGGAAATTAAATGTAACTGACCTGTCATTTAGAGCCCTGCACATACAACAGACCCCCCAACATTGAATCAGTCTCCCCTTGTCTCAGGAATATTGTGGCCTAACTGCCCACTCTGTCGTTTTCCTCACCGCTCTGTGCTCCCTGAAGTCTCTAAGCTCAACATAACAAAGCGTATGCTGTCTCACCTCTCACTTAGTGTTTCCACATTTTTTCCTGCAGTGCGTGCTGCGTACTGTTAACTTTGGCATGCTTAGTCTAGAGGACTAAGGATGCCCTCCGCCCCTCTTATGTCTCCCTGCTCTCTGGTTTCTCCAACCACCAGCGCTACTACAATACCATGGTGGACGAACAATTGATCAGACAAAAAACTCTGATGACAGGGGCCCTGCTTGAGCATACATTTTCTTCTCTGCTGAACTTCAATCTGACATATGTTAAACTCATCTGAAGGTATCTTGATTGAAGCTATTCTTTCCATATGTTGTGCGCGACGTTAAATAAAACATCTAATCTGATGTTGACAGATTGAGATGAGGTAATCTTATCCATCCTAACCTAAACACTCTACTACAGAGGAACTAAATAGTCTACACCGTCCAGTTAGAAATTGTGATTTTTGTAAAGTAAAAAAAAAAGGAGCTTATTCTAAAATATGTTAAAGCTTTAATGTGACCTTTAACCTATACAATTCAACTGAAAAGCAAAAAATGATCTATAAGAGTGAAATATAAAAACTAACAAAGGAAAAACAATCTGCAACTTTAATATTTTCCTAAAGTGCCTTTAGATTTATGGAGGACTACGGGGGTCATTGGAAAAGCAATACAGCATTTTGACGAGGAGTGCTTAATTGTGAATTAAAAATATAGATTGCTAAATATAATTTTAAATTCAACAATTAATTCATTAAAAAAAAGACAAATTTGAAAAACATTTCGAAATTACACATTTTAAATTAAAATACTAAAGAGGAATTGCAAATTTTATTTATTATTTGATTATTAAATACTGTGATTTGAAAATGTTTTTCAAATCCTATTTCGAAATGGAGAATTAAATAACACCATTAATAAATGAGATTATAAATATCTTTCCTTTTCATACATTTAAAAAAGTGATTCCCTTTTCTACATCCGTTTTCTCTTTCCAGCTCTCATTTTCAAATCCGTTTTGCAATTGCATTTCCTAAATGGTTTACCCTCTCCTTTTAGCATTCGAGTGACCCTCCTGGTCCCTGAGCACACTGAAAACCAAGTTCAACCAGTCACAGCTGCTCTTCGAACGTAACTAGCTCTCTCATTGGTTAGACTGGAGCTGTGCAGCTCGGCAAGGTCCACCCAAATGTGGCTGTCTAACCAATGAGCGAGCTAGTTACGTTCGAAGAGCAGCTGTGACTGGTTGAACTTGGTTTTCAGTGTGCTCAGGGACCAGGAGGGTCACTCGAATGCTAAAAGGAGAGGGTAAACCATTTAGGAAATGCAATTGCAAAAAGGATTTGAAAATGAGAGCTGGAAAGAGAAAACGAATGTAGAAAAGGAATAACTTTTTTAAATGTATGAAAAGGAAAGATATTTATAATCTCATTTATTAATTGTGTTATTTAATTCTCCATTTTGACATAGGATTTGAAAAACATTTTCAAATCACAGTATTTAATAATCAAATAATAAATACAATTTGCAATTCCTCTTTAGTATTTCAATTTAAAATGTGTAATTACAAAATGCTTTTCAAATTTGTCTTTTTTTGTATGGATTAATTGTTGAATTTGAAATTATATTTAGCAATCTATGTTTTTAATTCACAATTAAGCACTCCTCGTCAAAATGCTGTATTGCTTTTCCAATGACCCCCGTAGTCCTCCATATAGATTCAGCTTTAGCAGTTAGTCTTCTTAAATTCACAACTGCCATCAATTATAGTAATTCTGATTGAGCTGAAAAAAGTTAATTTGCCCTTGAAGGATTTTCCTAAAATTTGTTGATTTGTTATATACGTTGTCATACTTTGCAGAGAGTTCACAGTGGATCAACAAGAGCTCATAGTACAAGGGTATCAGTCAGAAGAATACAAAAAAGGCAGTTATGGATCATTGGAGAAAATAAGGACATTGACATTAATAAAACTGGATGTTTCTCCCATTTTGATGGATAAAAAATAATTAGTCAGTGAGGCTACCTATGGGCCTCAGCAAGAAGAGCTGCAGAAATTTCTGGTGAATACTGATTGTGTTGTCAATGTTACAACAACATCCTGATTTCTCCACATCTAGACAGAAGAGGGTCCAAGACAGAATCCTTTTCCCCACAAAGAAAACACACAATTCCGTAAAAACATTATGGCTGAATGTGACATGATCTATAATAACAAAAATCTGGGAAGGAACTTTTTATGTTTGGCACAAAAACTGTACTGTGCATCATCAAAACGACACCATACCCGAAGAGAAACACGGTGGTAGCAGCAACAAGGGCGTAACCATCACCTCAGAAGTGAGGGGGACTTTTTTTTTTCAGTGGCCTATTGTAAATGTAAAATAAACAGCAAAAATGGACTTCCGAAATGTCTACTCCATGTTTGTAGTCAAATTGTGATATTTTAAGTTCTCACTGTGATTTTATTATCTAAAGCGAAGACAAGTTTTAGTAAAGAAATATTCAGCCAGCTGTTTGAAAAGACATTTGCTGTCTTTGAGTTAGACAACAGAGATAATAACGATAGGATGGTCCAAATGAATACTTGGACATGATGAAGTAAAGCTTCATCATGGTGTTAAGGAGCTCAGAACCTAAACTACTTTATATAACGTTGTGAATTTTTAAATGTTTATATTCAGTCAGAAAAGATTGTTTTAGTTAAAAATGTATCTGTTTAACTAAACTATTTGTTACATTCTGTTTGTCCCATGTTAAGAACTCTACTTTTGAGCTATGGTAAATAGTTATTTATCTATGGTTTTTTCACAAGAAAACAGTAAGCACTGTTTCACCTGCAGATCACAATATTGTTAATGCAAACAAAGGAATTTTTTTTGTTAGTTTTCCAATTGAAAACTGTGTTTTGTCTTGTTGTTTAACAGTTTCTAAGCCAATTGTGATCCTGCAACCCAAAGGGCCTGTTGTTTACAGGGGAGAGACATGCAGTCACTCTGACATGTGAGATGCAGGAAATTGGAGGAACTCAGTGGACGTATGAATGGGAACCATAATCACAAAACTGCAGTTGTGGAAGAGACCTGATGTTTTCTGCAATTCCATGCACTATTGAGTGGCTGAATAAATTTAGGATTTCATTTTGAATTTGGGGACTTATGTAGTCAACTTTGGAACTTAACCATTTCCTTAGTTGGGGGTCATCCTCAGATTTATATTTCAATAACTGAGCAAAATTTCCTTCGGCGTCATCATGCCTTCTTAGAGAGAGACCCTGCCTTGCCAAGAACTGTACAGCACTTTTTTTAACAAACAGGTTCATGCTTCCTCTTACTGTGATGCCTTTACACTAGACAGTTCCACATCCACGGATCTAGTCTCATAGATTTGTGTTGCCAAGGCTACATTCTGACCTAGTGTGTAATGCAAATCTTTCAAGGGCCTTCTTCCAGTTTTGAAAACCAGTGGAAATTTATGTTTGCTCTCTGTTTTTAGCAAGTTGGGATGTTTTAAAAAAAAAAGCTTTGTGACAAAAAAAGCACAATACTCCTTCAACACCTGGGAGGAAATGAAGCCAGGGGAAGTTCTCATACCACTCTCTCTGAAATTTTAGAGTTTTATCAGTCAACTTCTGGCAAACAATGGTCTTGGGATCTGGCTGATGTGGCTTTAGAGCGGCTATAGAAGATTCATCTCCTGCTATATAACGGTCTTCTGTTTCTGCCCGACTGTCAGTTCTGCAGCCTGGTTTTTGCCCTGTCACAAGGGTTTCTCCCTGAGCTACAAATAAAAATACAAACAAAAGATATTTCTGAAGTGGGAATCACAGCAATTTTAAAAAATCTTTAAAAACCCTGTCCTGGTACCTGCTTAGGTTTGCCTAGCAATTGATGTCTTATCTTAGCCCATTTTAATTTATCTTTACCTGTAAAAAAAAAACAAAAAAACTTGCATCCTCTCCCCTGCTGCTGGCCTCTGGCGTTATCCCTCCTCCCTAACCCTGATCTTTATATTGTGGAAATAAAGGTAAAAACAATGTGGATTGATAAAAGATTGATAAATACCACTTTTAAAGATTGATAATATCATTAATATTGTGTACAAAGGATTTCTTTCAAATATGTGGAAAGCAATAGTGAGCACTGGCTCTACTTGGAAATGGAAGAGAATTGGGTTCATTACTAGCATAAACTAGCAAGGTAACATAGCTTAGCTAAACACCAACATTAGTATTGTTAATTAACGTTCTTGTAGTTTTTGCCCCAAATGTTTTAAAAACGCATACCCATATTAAAATTAAAGCTGTTCTCAAACAGTTTTTTTCAAAAAAAAAAAAAAAAAAGCTGTTCTCATACCCTATTAAGGTCATGTTCCAAATACCAGTTTTAAACTAAAACCTTCAGATATCTACTAGAAAGCATCAATGAGTCCAAAAATGCATCCAAATCATCCAAAAAGGCCTTCAAAGATTTAAAATTAAAGTTAAAGCCAAGCTAGAATTCAGAACTAAATCTGATAGAAAATCTGTGAGGTCACCAGAAAAGTTCTGTAGACAAGAGATGTCCTCAAAACTGGGTATATTTGGAGAACTTTAGCAACATAAAGTGGAAATAAATTAACAAATGCAGTAACATGCTGATATACTACCAAAGATGACTAAATTCTGACATTAAAGCAAAAGGTGCTCCTCTCTCTAATTATGCACAATTATGCAAACAAGTTATTGTTCCTTTTTTCTTTTTTTTACATTTTCTCCAGAACATATTTTTTATGCTGAATTATTCAGGATCTATGTCAGTATATAGATGGAAAAGTATATAGTCTTTTTTTCTAACCATAATCTCATTTTTTACAGCTGCGTGTACACTTTTTTGTCAACTGTAGTTCTAATTCTTTACAGTAACTCTCCCTGGAGTATGAACTTGAAGGATGAGTGGTAACTTCAACTCCTCCACCAAAAAAAAACTTTCACTTTTTTCCCTTTAAGGTACACTGGATCAAGGCGTTGCATGAGCTGCAAAGTTTTATCACCCTATGCCTGCCTTCCCGTTTTGTTCATTCATTTTCCACAGATGATATCTTTCATCTGTTTCCCTCGAATTGTATCCTTCTCGGCTACCGAGTTCGGCAGCCTTTTAAAAACCGCAGCGCCCATAAAGCGAGAGGTTATCAAAGTTGTTCTCCGCTGAACAGCAATAAATTGGCAGTGACGTTTTGAGTACACTGCTTCCACACGGCTGCCGGTCTATGAGTTACACTTTGTTTTCATACCTAGCAGTATTCAGAGCAAAAAAAGGAAGCATCTCCAGTGCATAATACATCAAAGTGTTTAGGGCTGGCTGTCTTGGGGTCGCAATTGTGTTACCACTTTTTTGGCAATCTTAGAAGAATTTTTATCCTTTCCCAGAAATGTGAGGAGCTGAATCAACATTTTTATGTAATGGTTTATTCAAATCGATAATGGCTTTTTGAAATGCTTTAAAACAGGTTTGCAGAGGAAAGGGGTCCAACTTCTGTTGTGAGCTCATAAAATTGAAATAAGGCTGCAGTCTGTTTTCATGAATGCTTCTTTAACATGATAAAAACAGCAAAGGCGACATGGTGAATTTTAGATAGAAAGAATAATAACTCTGACCATGATGTCAGTACTCGTATAAGACGAGCCTTTACAGAAAACAAAAGCTTTTTGGACAGAAACAGCAATCTATTCAGCAATCCTCGGTTATGCCTATTGTTCAAAATGGATCTCAGTTTGACAAGCTGTCTTAATGATAAATGGTCCCTCCAGAAAAATTGAAAAAAATGGCATCAGTGTATTGTTGAAATTAAGTTCACATATAATACAATGACAAATCAAGTACTGGGATGATTGCTTTTATTCAGCCATGACAACTGTTTTGTTGATGGCACATGACCTCAGCTGCCTCTGGTGGTATTCATATATCTCATCTCAGATGGCTAACATTAACTTTGAGTAATGTTTATTGGCCGAAGCCAGACTGTCTACAGTTTCTCTGAGCAGGTTCCAAAATATAAACAAAGAAAAGAAATTCAATAATTTACATACCTTCTCGCCCATGTCACCTTTGGGTCCGTCTTCACCCATATCGCCCTGTGATGAGATCACATGAAATCATATTCAACCCTTTTTACATCTCAGGAATATATTGAGGCGGAAAAACTGAATGTTTGAACATGGCTGTTTCAACAGGCACACAGTAGGACAGATTTTCTATCTGTGACTGACTGCCACATTAAACAGTGTAATGGGCGCTCGAGGAAAAGGCCAAGAACACTGAAGCCAAAATTAAGTATCATTACCATACAAATGCATGGTAATGGTCCTTTATCTTTACTTTGGTCACTGAGTCATCACATGTGTTTCAAGTATGGCTGAGTTCAGGTGATGTAATGCATTCTGCAGAGTAGTGTGGGGGTCCGAAACTCTTGGCATTGACAACTGCACCACGGATAACTAAATTCACTATCTTGGCTCCAAATGCCGGTGCTGTTTTCTATCCAGGCCTGATGCATAGCTAAATGACTAGCTGTTTCACTATTTTCTTAATTTCATCTGGCCATTGGACTAAGACATAAACATTAAACTCAAATTTTATTAATAGATCTCTGTAACAGCTGCCAAAAAGGCAGATATCATAGTAAAGAGTTGTGACTGTATGCTAAAGGCTGACATGTCATCTGAGTCTAAATGAGAAGTACCTCAGTTTGAGATTCTATCCCATTTAAGGTAGTGGGCAACTGTGCACATAACTACTGATCGAAGCACATAAGTAGCGTACCATGCATGACAGAAAAACATAATAATTTCAATCATAATAACCCAGAATAGTGATGTCAAACTGCAGTCTCAGTACCCAGCCAATCAGTTAAACACAAATATAAAACACAAATATATTTCAAAAAACACATTAACAAATTAAAAAACAAAAATACATTTCCAAAAACACATTAATAAATTAAAAAACAAAAATACATAAAAAAAAAACACATTAATAAATTGAAAAAAAAGCTAGTTAGCAACATAACTCAAAAAAGGTATAGATAGATTTTGATGAAATTTTCAGGAAATGTGTGAACAAGTGATTAGACTTTGGGGGTGATCGGTCTCCCCGTCTGGGGGGGACTGAGCTGTATTGGCGCATGTCTGGACTCTCAGAGTGCTTTTCTTGTTTGAAATGTAATTTTGTGTTTCAATTTGTTAATGTGTTTTTTGAAATGTATTTGTATTTCAGGATTTGTCATTTTGTTTGTGTGTGTTTATGTGTTTTGCACTTTTTCAGCCACCGTAGTAGTTTCACTGCAATGTTGGCATTGTGTTTTGTGCTTTTTAGTAAATATTACCTGAGCAAATACTTTTCTTGTAAGACTTTGATTTAATGTCTCCTTTTTTTTGTAAAATTCACCTAATAATGAAACTAATAAACCAATATGTTCAACAGCCTGGGACTATCTTGCATGATTTGTCATTCCATAACATGTGAATAACTGAAATATACACAAATCTCCAATAAAGCTCTGTCTTTTCAATGGCTATTGTGTTTAGCAACATCATGGAAACACAGTTACAGAAAGTTTGTGGTTAAAACTGTCATTTCTTAACTAAATATCCTGAAAATACTCACAGAACCAAAATGTTTATACCTAAATGCCAGTTTTCGTCGAGCTAATCAGCTAAATTAGTCAGCAAACAACTGGCAATTGCTTAACATTGATCTGTGAATGAGCTACTTAGCATTTTCCCTTTCTGCTCAACACAAAAGTTTACCAAGCATAATAGTTAGCATTTTAGTTAGCTAACATGACAGCCTGAATACTGAGCTAGTTAGCTAATGCTAGAATGCTATGTTAGTTAGCTAACAAGCTAACGAATTTTTGAGCGAAATTTTTTTACAAATCTAATTCTATCTAAGGGGATATACATTTCACTGATACAAAAGAGAATTATTGATTAACAAAACTAAAAAGTGGTTGACAAAATATATGACATTGGAAACATAACCTTGAGATACTCAATTATTGTTACACAGAATCAGTGAATCACAAGTTAGATGTTGACAGTGCTTTACACTCCCTGCTGGTTAATTGGTTTATAGTCAAATCAAAAAACAGCAGTTTATGTTGACGTATTAGGCTCCTCTAAAACATGATAACTTCTGGTATTTGGTTCAAGCTTTAGCTCTGTCTGGCAGTGAACTCTTCATTTCACTTTCCGTAAATCCACAAGGTTTTCTCTAGACTACAAATCATGCACTGACTTAGGAGGTCTGTGGGTATGATATCAAAGCTTGTTTCCTTGCGTAAATTTTTGAGGAATGAACTCAAGGGAAAAAAAGCTTACTGTAGCAGTTTGTCTCTTCGACATGTGTGTTTTTCCATCAAGAAATCTATATGTTGGGAGGTAAAATGACTACGAGCATGGAGTCAGTATCATAACAATTTAGTTTCCTGAATTTGCTTCCTGGCTCTTGA
Organism: Valencia hispanica; assembly: GCA_963556495.2. Lineage (NCBI taxonomy): Eukaryota > Metazoa > Chordata > Actinopteri > Cyprinodontiformes > Valenciidae > Valencia > Valencia hispanica. Next base: position 32,450,447 of record OY747714.1, read on the forward strand.
GTGGGAGAACAAAGCCAAAAACTACCATTAATATTGACAATACTGGCTTTACTTCAGAGAGGCAGTTTGGAGGTTCAGACCTATAGGTTTGACAGCTCTGGAAATTAACTAAAATTACATCCTGCTGAACAAATAAACTAATTTCTAAAGCTTCACTCAAAGAAAGGGTTTTTTCTGTTTCTTTTTTGCTTTTGTGTTCATGAAAACAGCTATTAGGACTGAAGTAAGTCTTTTGTATAACTAGTCAAATCCATGCAAGTAAAGTTATCTTGAGAAGACAAAGCCTGTTTACACAGGGTTATAGGTGTGGAAACACCTGGTATGAAGTTAATATTATAAAAGCAGCATGTTGTGTGTGGGGAGGCCTGGAAATCGGTTTTATAGTATTTTAAACTGAAACATTGGAAACCAATCTACCTTCTCGAACCACTGATTTATGCTCATGACTTTTTGAATTGACGTGATTCTGCATCATTAGAATCTGCTGGGTGCAGTTTCAGTAACTGCACATCAAGCTGTTATTTGCATCCAGCTAATTCTCCACTGGACACCCGTAATGTGCGAGCAGCGGTAGCTATGAGATTGTTTCCACCATGCCTCTTTATTACAGTCAACCAGGTATGTTGGCAGTAGAGAACAAGTCTGATTCGACTCAAAACAAGAGCCCAAGGGCCAATTTTGTGGTCGATAAAGCACACTGAATCATCAGTTCCTTCCTCATCACTGTTGACTTGGTCAGTGTTTACACCTCCTACTCCAACAAGACCAAGTTATGGCATCATTACAATCAAGAAATGGAGAAAGTAAAGCGGTTTTTCCTCTGGGAGGCAATTTTTTGGAACTTGTAAAGGCCATTGCCCAAAACTGGAGAAACTGGGTGCAGTTTTATTACTCATTTAATCACTGGCTAACTGATGGCCAGATCTTCAATGGGAGTCACCTTAGAAAATACAAGCTGGAGTTGTGAGGCATAACAGCAGAGCTGCCGTCATTTCACCACAAAGGCTATTCTAACACATGGTGGGATACTTAGAAGGATGTGTGGGGATCTGAGTTATTACTTTACCTTTTCACCCTGTTCTCCCTTTTCACCCTGTTGGAAAGAAAAAAACAGAATTAGACACAGGACAGGTTGGGGGTGGTCGGGGGTTATTGGGCTGGGCTGTAGCTATGCAAGTGCAGATTGTGTCTGGGGTTAAATTCATGTTAGATTACCTAAATAGAATAGCTTCTTGTTCCCTAGCCACACCTGTGAATGTCAAGCTTCCTAAAATGTCATTTGAACATTTTTAATTCGTGAAACTTTGCAAACTGCAGTTCCAAAGATTAAAAGTTACATTTGCCATATTCATGACTTCATGCTTGATGATAAAAAATCAAAAAACAAAACAAAAAAAACATTCTAAATGTATATTTGCTCAAACAAATGGAGGCACAACACACAAGCTACAGACAATGGGCAAAAAGTAAGATGATAAGGTAAAGCAATATTTCAAGCAGAAATAAAAGGTGAAGTTAAAAGAATATGAGCACACAGAACACGTGTGCACCAGACCTTGGCCCCTGGGATTCCGTCCTGTCCTGGGATGCCAACATCTCCCTATTGATACCACAACACACAACAGCTATATTCAGTGTGCTTATTATCAATTAAATATTTTTTCTATCCCTATGATCAAAATAAACTCATATATTAAAGTACTATTATCTCATACATGTTTGCAAGAGTCCACTAAGACTCTTGGCTATGGGTCATGATATGTTACCCAGGTAATGTGTTGGCCGAGAATGCATGCTGTTCAACAACAGCTCTGTTCAAAAGTTTGCACTAAGAATACAAAAATAAAAAATAAAAAAATGGGAGTGAAAACACAAACAGTATATAAAAAGTTAAACTATTGTTGTTGTGTTTTTTTACTGCCTGTATTTGGAAATATCTGGAAATTGACAAACACAAAAATAAGTAATCAGTTAAAAAAAGAGATGAGATCTGTACTTTTATTTTGGCTACTTGTAAGATGATTGGAGACAACAGTTAGAATTGACAGCACGCATTAAAGAGCAGGTTTATTTCTCTTCTTGCTTCTGTTGAACCAGCACACCCACCTGGTCTCACTACCTGCATCCAGCAACCACCCTATCCGGGGTGCAGAAACAACTCATCATAGTCTGTTATGATGACTAGGACATATATAGTTAAGTTTAATGTGAGGCATTCGTGTTGTCCAAAATTAATCTTCACAAAGATAGAAATATGTGTCCATAACAACCTAAACCACATCCCTGCACACACTCACATTCACTAAGATATTGCCTTCAAAGGGGAATTTTGCCAATCTTTTCTGCAAAAAGAAAACGTTTCTCCTTAAAATTAACAACTTTTCTTCACTTTCTTTTTACCACCCCTTTTTTATCCTATTCATCCTCCTTATCACCTTGACAACCCTTTCTTAATGTAGCTCAAGTTAACGTTAGCAATTTTTAGCAAACCTCTTCTCCACATTTATACCCTAGAGCATTGGCTTCCAACCTTCTCTCATGAGAACCACATGAAAAGTGAGCCCCCTCTCAGGCTTCAAGCTCACCTGCACACTTGTGCATGTGCATTTTCCCATGCAAACATATGTGGAGATTTACAAAATCTGTGTCCTTGTGCATAGGAAGGACCAAAACAAAATAACAAATTCCTCATTTATTCATCTGTAACATAGTTTTGATCTTTCATTTTTCTATGGCCACCTTGATCTTCAATTCAATTCAATTCAATTCAAAATTACTTTATTAATCCCAAAGGGAAATTAAATGTTGTTGTAACTCATTATGCAAGTTCCTTCAAAGATTTGTTGTAGATGCTGATGGCTGTGGGTAGGGATGATCTCTTGTAGTGCTCTGCAGATCTGAAGAAGCCTCTGACTGAAGACGCTCTGTAGTTGTATGACAGTCTGATGTAGAGGATGCTCTGGATCTATGGCATCTTCTTTTCAACTCATCAGGGTTTTGTGGCTGTAGTTGAGGTATTATTTGAGCTTTTGTGATGTTAATCAGCTGCTGCCAGTTGTAAACCACCTTGTTGCCATAGTTATGCATCATAACAAATGTCCAAAAATAAAAAGCATCAGCAAAAATCCTTCCAGCTGCACAGCATTCAAAACCAGAGAGAACAGTTGTCCACAAAAACAATGTTTCTACCAAAAATGGAAGAATTAAAGTTTTAAAAAAGAAAAAAATATGAACCAAAGTAATAGAGCTACTCCAACATGCTGCCACCTTGAGCGGCGCAATTCCGGAATCACTTTCATCAATCTGTCCAGGGATCAGGTGTTAGGATACAGCAGCTGTTGTAGGTTTGTTTCCGCTATGACAATGAGCTAGATTCACTGTTGTGTATTTAGTACTGAGTGATAGCATAACTTCAAATCAGTTAATTTACGCTCATCAGTTTGTCACACCAGCTTATCACCTATTGAAAGGAACTCCTACTTTAGGTTTCCTTCCTTTAAAACAATAATCATAAGACTACCTCAGATGGAGCTCAATCTTCTGATCCATCTATTGTCTCATCCCCTTTTCTCTTTGACTAAACTAGTGAACACGTATGTTTGGGCATGGTCCTGGCTAGTTAAACCCTGAATATAATGAATCTGTTTGGTACTGGTAAAACAAATTGATAAAAAAACGTTAACAAAACTGACCAATAGCTAAGTACTTATTATTTTGGCTCTTAGATATCAATAAAACAGGAAAGCCAAGTCCATCATGGTTCTGTTAATCTCTCTGGGGCTCAAAGCAGTGAAACCAACCTCAGTGCATCTGTTGCCAAAAGTAATTAACCTCCCGACCTTTGTAAACCTACCACATCATTACCTTTTCTAAAGAAGTAGCTACTTCCAAAGACAGACAGGCAGCTCTAACCAGATGAAGCCACTTAATGTGGCTAAGCTGGAAAGTACAAGAGTTGGATGTTTTGATTAAAACAGCAGTCAGTAATACAGAATTAATCAAACTGCAAGAAAATATGTAGCAGTAAGCTACTTTATTTCATTACCATAAATAAAACATTCGTTGATGTTATTCCTGTGTTTCTCATCCTTGTTTTCATTTTTAAGCCAGTGCCTTGATTTAATGACACCTTGTGGGAAAGATCAGTGTGTATGATCCATGTATGAACCTCCTATTTGCCCCACCACCACCACAGCGGTGATGATACTTCATGAGCGCTGGGACTCTGCATCATTCATCAGACCACATATGGGAGTCATTGGCATAATGATGATGCTGTATTGCCACAGCTATGATGGAGTCTGGTTAAAAACTAATACTGATAAGCTTTGCCCTACCAACCCCTCCAGTGGGTATCACTGTCAGATCGATATAATGTCTGACAGTCAACCTGCCACTGAAGAGGGATTGGACTTTGACTGCCTCCGAGTTCAACTTTCTGCATGAATGAGACTTACATACCATAACAGACTGTTTTATAGATGGATTGCACAGCTCTGGAGTTCTATTTCATGGCTGCTGGCAACCCCAACTCATTTCACAAGTGTGGAATTAAGCCTCCAGCTTTAGCTGTTTCCAGGGTTTGTATGGCTTTCACACTGAAATGAAGCTTCTTTACTCTGGTTCCTATTATAGCAACACAGGCCTCTGCTCTTTACCAATGTGTGCTTGAAATTGAAAAGATGGTGCAGCTCACATCACCTCCTCATTCATTCTCGTCACTTAAACCATTGTTTATTTTGGAGTAAATTTCTTTTTTTTCCGTTTTCCAAAACACCTGTACTGTATCTCTTTTACTTGAAGGTGAATTGCAGAAATGAACTCAGCATGTGAACAGATACACGCTTACGCAATATGCTTCCAAAACCATACTTTGTGGTTCGGACTCATATATGCAGCCCAGGGGTATTCTCCTACATAGAAAAATGGTTTGAAATGGTTAAAAAGCATGTCTGAGCCCTTGTAATATGAATAGAGCTCCATGTGGCGGGTCATATTGCCGTTTTATGTTAAGATTACCTGCTATTCTGGAGGATTCTCAGTGAGTTGTAAAAAATATAAAAAAATCATGCATATATGATATAAAATTATGTAACAGCTGTGCCTTTAAGTTCTAGCTTTAAAAAAAATGATTATTGTCACATTTTCTCTTTTCAAGTCAAGAAGGCGGGAAATGAAACCAACCAATGTTGAACAAATTATGAAAATTAGTCTCCAAAATCTAATGTGTAGTGTATTTATTAATCTATATGCTAGGAGTGGTTTACACACACAATAATTTAAAACAATAAAGATAATCTTTTTTTCAGCATTAGGAAACAAAAGTAGTCATTTTAGAAAGATGTTATAAAGAGAAACATCACTACAGGTTGATAGTAAATAAGAAGGTACACTGCACATTGTGTTTTGTAAAACATCACGTTACGTCATGTGAATGAAGTATGAGTATTATTAAAATGCACCCCCATCACTTACATGCATGTGGTTTGATGTTACTTCTAAGGTGACATAATTGTCTTTTTTTTGTGTTTATTCTACTTGATTACCTGACCATCTTGGGCTAAAAGTTTAAAGCACTATACAAAGTTTATGATTGCCCCACAAGAGGTCGAACAATTGTTAGAAAACGTATGAATTAGGGAGCATCCAATTAAGTTTTATTATTATATTGTTAATATGTTCTCATTACTACATGCCAAAGCACTTATGTAAATTTTATTGCAGCAGAGCATATGTGTAATTGAAACACATACCGCCCCAGCAATAATACTCAAGAAATATTTTTTAAACAGATATATTCTTATATATTTTTGAAAAAAATCTGTCTATAAAGTCTCTAGGAATCTAATCAAAAAATAATATGTTTGATGTAATATGATGTATTTTGTGCCAGAAAGTGGTGACATAAACACCAACATCAAAATTCAAAGATGATCCTCAGCACGGCTGAAGGCCCATACAACTAAAGATTTAAACGAGAAATCCAAAAACCATTGAAATTTCTTCTTTGTTAACAGTATTTACAATTTCCTCCTAGTTATCTAACTTCTTGGAGTCAAGGCAAAGCAAGAAGAAAATCTTGCTCCATGTTTGTTGTGGTTTCTATCACAAAAAGCAATAGTGGGGGTGCCCAAATTATCCTTCTACATCCTTCATTAATACTCTTTGGGCAGCCAATCCACATTAGCACACCAGAAACCAGAGATTTTGAATGTTGAGCACCTTTCTAAACCGTGAGGCATGTAAACAATTGTGTAATGAGAGTATAAAGAAAAAACATTTAAAAAATACTTTATATCATCATACAGTGTACTGTTTCTTTAGATGAGACCGCTCACCTTCAGTCCATCAGTTCCAGGGATACCAGGAGGCCCGAGTGAACCCTGCCAAATATAAATAAAGGCTTATTAGACACATATTAAATCAATAAATACAGCAACACAAAATGTATTTAAAAATCTTTGCATCCTTCAGATACAAAAAAGGTTTTTTTTGTGAAAAATAGACCTAACAATAAGCAATCTGTTGTATTTGCCTTGCTTTCTTTATCATCCATAGGTAATGCTGGAATAATAACAGAATCTCTAAGTGCATATCTTCTTTAACAGCTTCATGTACTCAGGTTATAAGTGCGGGATGTTGAGATGTTCATCCTCAGACAGATTGTTTTTTTTAAATCCATATCGGCTTCATGATGATGGTCAAAGCTGGAAAAGGCCACCACAGTTTCTCCCTAGGTGGCATTCTGCAAACTAAAAAAATCTAGAGGTTACAATATCATGCTTTCAAAGCAACACCTCTGCTGCTTAATCTAAGTTTTCTTCTTTCTCCATGCTCCCAAAGCAAGAGAAACAACGAAATCTAGGATCCTCCAAACAAGCTCCAAGTTGAGGTAGCTTTGCTACTTCAGGGTGTTGTATTAGAATATTTGAGGAGAAAAACTTGGACTCATAGCACAACAATTGGGACATCTTGCAAGAAAGGTTCAAACTAAACAAAATTGATGAGCCTGCAGAAGGTCACAAATAAAATATACCTACAGATCCTTCTCACGCCTACACACTAAAACTTCAAACAATGACATGAAGCTGCCAAGTCAGACTTTTGATTTGAACCCAATTTAGATTGTGCAGCCTAGTGTTCAGGGGGTTCTTGCAAATTGATAACCTCTCCGAAAAATGAATAAACTTAAACAGCTTTGAATTTTGGAGGAATCCTCCAAAATTCCTCCCCCCGACTGAGAAGGTCTCATCAGGGGTAACAGGAAGCGTCTGAGGGAGTTTCCAATAAAGTCAAATATGTTTCCCAGCTTGCTGTCTGTTTGAGTGATTACTCCATTTGTTTTAATAAAGACATGAAAAGTACAAATGTTTGTGGGTTATTAGTTTTGTTAGATCGATCTTGTCCACAGTTCTGGCTGTGAGTAAAGTCTGTACATCTGTGCTTTTACTTACTAATGTGTTATTTATTCCTTTATGAAGTTCATTTCCCATCTTACTGGATTTTATGTCAGCTATTTTCTGCTAAAAATGCCTTATTGTTATTCTAGTTGCAGATTTTGGAGAGCACGAACAATAAAAGAAAGTCTTTGAATTTTTCCCAATTTTTCCCCTCTAAAAGTACTGAGTAAATATGACTCATGCCGGGTGTTTTATCATTTAATGGCAACCAAACAGCCACCGAGGTGATGAAACTTGATCGGGGTCTCCATGTGGCCCCTTTGCCAAACAGCAGAAGATCTAATTGAGCAGCCTTGGGGCCTGGATTATGAGTCATTAACGCGGCGGTGGATCATCTTTGACCCCTTCACGTACACACCACCGCCTAGTCGACAGATGACGGCGCAGACAGGAAATGTCTGATTGGGTTACACCGAACAAACACTGGCAGCTACCTGATGGCTGGATACGGCCTCCATCTGTTTCCCACATCAGTCTGTATTGCAGCACTTAACTCCAGGTTCTCTGTTCTCCATCTCTCATTCGTCTCTTTTGCCCTTTTCTCCTTCTGTTTACTTGACCTGACTGTGGCTCTCCTGTTTCTAATCTCCAGGTAAATATGTTAAACACCCAACATATTTTACAGCCACTTGTGTGACTTGAACCTAGTTACTATCAAATCAAAAACATTATTCTTAAGCCAGAGGATGATACCTTTTGATTTAGGGCAGAATTCCAATTTCTTAGGGTGAAAAATAGTTTCAGTGCCTTGCAAAAGTGTTCATGTGTCTTGAACTATTTAACATGTTACAACCACAGACTTGAATTTACAGACTTGGATTTAGCCCCTTTCACTCAGTTCCCTCTTAAAAATTTATAGTGCAATACTGCTTTCAAACACAGTCTAATCAGTCACCTGATTAGTAAACAGAGTCCACCTGTGTGCTATTTAATCTCAGTATAAATCCAGTTGTTCTGTGAAGCCCTTCAGAGGTTTGTTGGAGAACATTAGGGAATAAAGAGCATCACTAAGACCAAGGAACACAGCAGACAGGTCAGGTAGAACATTTTGGAGAAGTTTAGGGCAGGGTTAGATCATAAAACAATATCCCAAGCTTTCAACATCTCACAAAGCACTGTTCAATTCATCATCTGGGTATGGAAAGAGTATTGCTCAACAGCAATCCTACCAACACATGGTTGTCCTCCAAAACTGGAAAGCCTAGCAAGTAGAGCATTAATTAGAGAAGCAGCCAAGAGGCCCACTCTGGAGTGGCTGCAAAGATCCAAATTTCAGGTGGGAGAGTATGTTGGCAACTATTTGTATTTTTGGTGAGGTGCTACCAATTAACTTGTAAGTTTTATCCATCTGATGTCTATACTCATTTATCCTTGCTGGGGCACTGTTGCCTATCTCCATCAGTCATTGAGGTCATACACCCTGGACAAGTTGCCTTTTCAGAACAGGACAACAAAGAGACACACAGCCCAAACAACAATGCATGCAAAAACTCTTACCTAATGACAATTTGGAGAGGCTAATTAATCAAACAGTGATATTTTTGGACTGTGGTAGGCAGTCAGAGTACCCAGAGAGAACCTATGCATGCACATGGAAACTGCATGCAAAAAACTCCAGGCAGGGGTTTAAACCCATGACTTTCTTGCTACAAGACAACAGTGCTAATACAGTGCCAGAAAACTTTTACCTTTCACCACAAAATCCAAATTAAGACTACAGATCAACATTCACACAGTAAAGCTGGTCAGAGTTGATGGGAAGATGTATGGAGTTAATTGCAGGGCAATCCTAAAAACTGTAAAAGGATGCAAAAGACTTCAGGCTATGCTTTAGCTTTTAATAAGACAACCATAAATATACGCACAGAGTACCTATGAAATGGTTTAGATCACAGCATATAAGTTTGTTAGGATGGCCCATTCAAAGTCCAGTCTTAAATCAAACTAGGTGTGTCGCAAGATGATCTGACTCTAGATGAAAAAAGCTTGTTGACATACAGCTATAATTCCAGCAAAATACAGGTAGGTCTAAAATGTACTGACTCATGGGAACTAAATACAAATGCACACTATACATATTTTTATATACAGTATGCACACCTCCAATTTCTATCTGCAAACATTTTGAAAAACATGCATTATTTTACGCTCATCTGTCATGAATCCCAATAAAGTTCTTAATGTTTGTGGTTGGAATTGGTGAAAATAAGGGGTAAGATTACTTTTGCAAAGCACTGTAAATAAGTCAGTTAAATCCATTTAATTAAATTCTGTAATAAGTAAGAGATCTGATGAACAAGTAAAAGATTTTCTATAACTTACCTTTGGCCCTTGAGGCCCCTCAAGTCCCTGTTAAAGATAAGAGAGACAGAAAGAGATTGAGTAAAAGAAAAACACAGCAAAGAAAAAAAAAGAGTCCTGGTCAGATGAAATAATGCAATCCTTGAAGCCAGCAGTGAGCCTGGCAAACTTATGGGAGGATTTCATGCAGTGAGCATACGCCCTTCAGGCAGAACTGAATCACAATCAGCCCCTTGTTTAATTTCTCCAGCAAGGACTGAAAATCGTCTCACTCTGAGCCTTTCTTGTCATGGAACTGAACCCTAAATATGAATCCCTAATGAGACCACGGATAACTAAAACTCTTAGGGTTTTATCTTTTATGACAATCTCTGTCTTTGTTCATTTTAGCAACAAGAAAAACGTGCCTTGTCTTGGCCACGCCATGCTCCCAGCACACAGTCCAAGACCAGGGAAAAGTTACCTAAATGGGCCAATATTTGGAAAGCCTTACAGAGATAATAAGTTAGAAAGCGCAAAAGAAAAGGCGCCATGTTTCTGAGATGTAAATCAGAGCTGAATGTGTTTGGAATAGTGCCGTTCATTGCAATTAAACAGGAAGCCATGTTAAATTGTCAGCCTTCTCCTCAGTTTTGTGAAAAAAATGTTGTAAAAAGAAGACTGAACTGTTGCTGTATCAAAGCAGTTCATTAACACATTTCATTTCAGGCTACTATGACACTCCTTATCAGCCAGTTTTCTGCTCGATTTGTGCTTGAGAAATTGTGCCATTTGGCACTTCGTTTGTAGCTCAGTTAATGCCAGACGGACCCTTTGCCCCACAAGCCCTCAGCGGCAGCAACTTTTCAGCTCTTGTTTGCATTGATGCAGTATAAATTTCAAAAAGATATGGTCCCCTATTGAGTTTAAAACTCTGCTGTGCCTGTATTACGAGAAAAAGTTCCCAATGAGGTCATATTAAAGTTGAAAAGTTTGTCTGTCAGAGCAAATGTCTGTGCAAATCAAGCATGGTTTGGTTGGCGCCAAGTTATGAATTAACAATGATTGGCTTTCTGGGAAGGAGCTGCTTGTTGGATCACTTCTTGTTAAGTTTTTGTTGATGAAGCAAAGCGTTCATCACATAGCTCAAGGTATCCCATTTTCGCATTTACATTTTCCCCACATTCACCCTTTAAAGTCTTATTAGCAGCAAGTTCTCACATACACAAGCAAGGCTCGCTCAGTTGTAGCTCTTTTATTGTGCATTCCATCTACACCTATAACAAAAACCTTGGTAAAGAAAAGAATTTTCATTACTCTATCCAGCCAAGAAAAAAAGGTTTTCCTCTTGCCTGCCTTTAAATGCTTTTGTTTGCTAACCTCAGAAGGGCTTGGTAAACATCTATATGACCCAAAAGGTATGTGAGAGCATGTGCCACTTGCCTGAGTGCTAATTAAATTGGCTACATCTGAGAGCACTCAAGAGTTAGTAGCAGGAAAGGGGATTTTTCAGAAAGTCAAGTGCCCTCAAGGAAGTCCGGACTCTTTTCTATTCAAAGTAGAGCCCAAACATTGATTAGTAGTGGCAGCAATCTAAGCCAAATAACACTTTGAATGAAAGAATACGTTGTTATTGTGTATGCTCAGCATTTTACACCTTAGCACCCTCGTTGAGCAATCAGAAAATGTACAACAGGATCCTTATTGTAGTTGAACATCCGAGCACACATGCAAAGCGCTGAATGCTTTGTACTTCCATTCATGGTGTTGGAATTGGCCAACAATAAGGAAGTCACCAGGTCATTTCCCACACTCGACCCCAGCAGCACGGAAATCTTCTGCTTCGTAAAAAACTGCAGAGTAAGCATTTCTTGCACTGCACTTAAAGGAAAACAAATTTGGGCTGATCAAAGCTTCATGTTTGGAACTCTGGAGCGCAGCTCAGAGGTCTGTTGAAATAATGACTGAGTCGGTCTTACTGTGTTTTTGAAATGCACTTAAATGCACTGATCTAACTCTGGAGCTACTGCATTAGACTGGATTTATCTTTTTGGATCACTTTTTCAGGGAATGTGGAATAACAAAATGCCGTTTTGTTCAGCTGAGGACTTTGACAAAATGCTACAGAGAATGGATAAACGAAGAAAAACATCCGACACCTCGAAGTGACTGTGGAAGTAAACACTGGATATGGAAACGAGACAACTTTACAGATAATTACACAAAGGGATAAACAACCTGGCAGCCCTGTGTTAATCACTACCCAGTCCAACAGCTTTGGACAGAAGCCACAGGAAAACAGTTCTCCTTCAGCCAAAACAAGGCGCTTAACTGGTAGAACTCCACGTTCACAGTTTGATGAAAAATGGCCTCGCTTAAAGCGCATCAACACATCTACAGCAGCCCCTGGAACCATCCAAGGTCGCCAGGAGAAATCCAGCCACATGAAGAAAGTAAGAACTCACCCAGCAAAAGTTCTAATAATTCATGATGGTTCAAAAAATGGCATTGAAAACATTTGTAGCCACAACACTAGTGTCTTCAGTTGCTCAAAGGTATTGTAAGAGAGATTTATGAAAAAATTCAGACAATCACAGATAACCATCCAAAACTGGAAAAGCTTGTTATCCACGCAAGATCTACTGATGTAGCCAAAACAGTCAGAGATTATGAAGATGGATTTTTCTGATTTAATGCAGAAACAAGAGAGACTGTACATTGACATCTTTATCAGCGGACCACTGCCTTACAGGACATGATGAAAGATTTTGCAGACTACATATGCTTCACAGATTCCTGAAGAACACCTGTGCTGACCGTTCAATTAGATTATTCAACAATTTTAAAATATTTTGCGGTGCAAAACATATTTTCACAAACAATTAACGTTATCTGAACAAAACCGGACTGAGACTCCAGAGCTCGAACATGTTCTGCTATCTCAATCAAAAAGCTCTGTATGCCAAGGGCTGACACACAGCCCACAGAGAGAAGAGAACAAGCACTCCCTGCCTCCCCACAAGCACACCAAGCAAAGATAACATCCCTTGCACAAATAGCAGCAAATATAGATGTAAAACAAGAAAAGATTATTCCACCGGCACAAACAACTGCAAGCAGAGAGATACAGCGTTCATTCCAGCATTCTCTAAGTCGTCATCGCCAAATGATCTCCCTTTAAAACCTTCCCTGACAGGCTGAATTCTAAAATTAGAATTGGAACCCACCACTAACCACACCACTACTAACACCAAGACTTGGACCACACCAGGCCTCTGGGACTGATACTAGATGTTGTTCTCCTTTACCATCCTAGCCCCCCCCCCCCTATTTTATATCTACTTGCTCTCGCTCGTCCATATTATAACAACCAATAAGATTAGCTACCATAACTATGCCGATGATACTCAGCTCTACATTACAATGTCACCAGGTGACAACCTTAAGTGAATGCATTGAGCAAATCAATGGATAGATGTGCCATAATTTTCTCCAGCTGAATTAAAAAAAACTGAAGTAATTATCTTTGGTCCTAAAGAGGATCGATCAAGTGTCAGCACACAGCTTCAGTTAATACAGCTAGAAACTACTGATCAGGCCCGAAATCTAGGTGTAGTAATGGAGTCAGACCTGAACCTCCAGGGTCACATAAAAGCAAAAACAAGGTTACCCTTCTATCACCTGAAGAATATCTGGGATTAAAGGACTAATGTCACAACGTCACCTCAAGAAACTCATCCATGCGTTTATCTTTAGTCGGATTGATTACTGCAATAGTGTCTTTACAGGTCTGCCTAAAAAGTCAGTTAAGACAGCTGCAGCTGATCCAGAATGCTGCTGCTCGTGTCCTCATGAGAACCAGAAAAGTAGAGGACATCACCCCAGTTCTAAAGTCCTTACACTAGTTCCCTGTAGCTCAGAGAATAGACTTCAAAATACTTTTACTAGTTTATAAATCATTGAATGGCTTAGCACCAAAGTATGTTGAATATCTGTTGTCACTATACCAACCCACCAGACCAGTCTACTAATCATCCCTTGAATCAGAACCAAACTTGGAGAAGCAGCTTTCAGTTACTATGCTCCCCTTATCTGGAACAAACTTCCAGACCACTGCAAAGCTGCTGAAACACTGAGTTCCTAAGCTAAAAACTCATCTGTTTACAGCTTCCTTTGAGTAATGCCATATGTTTAAATGTGTCATATGTTTTCTGTCACTAATGTTGTATGTTATGCTTTTACTGTTGTTCTCCCCTAATCATGTAAAACACCTTGAATTGCCTTGTTGTTGAAAGTTTGCTATACAAATAAAGTTGCCGTGCCTAGGTTTTACACACCAGTCACTTTGTTAGGTAAATCTTGATAGTACTAAGTTGGACCCAGAGCTGCCTTAATTATTCATGGGTTAGTTTCAGGAAGGTGTGTAAAAACATTTCTCAGAGATTTTGTTCAATGTGACATCAGCCTCACACACAGCTGCAGCAGATTATTTTGGCTGTACGTCTTTAATGCAAACCTTCAACCACATCCAAACATGCTTTATTGGATCGAGATCTGGTAACAACGAACTCATTGTTTAAGAGACCAGTTTGAGATAGTTTGAGCTTTATGACATGGTGTACCATGCGTGAAGAAGCCATCAAAAGATGGGTACACTGTGGTCATGAAGGCCACAAGGTCAGCTACAGCAAACTGTGGTTTGAATAGTGCTCAATTATGGATCTATGCTCTCAAGTTATTACCGCCAAATTCTAACACTATCATCTGAATGTTTTAGCCTCAGTTTCCTCTGCTGAAAGGAATAGCAATCGGTATGTTATTCAGCTGCTGTATCCTATCTGCTTCAAGGTGCCCACATGGTTTGCTCTCAGAGTTAACATTCTGCATACCCTGGTTTTAAAAAGTAGCTTATCTTTCTCTCACCCCAAACCTGTCTCGTCAGCTAGTTCTTTGATGATCTCTGACATCAATAGGACATTTCCAATAAACTGCTGCTCACTGGATATTTTCATTTTTCCTGATCATTGTAAACCAGACTGCTGATTGTGAGGTAAAATCTAAGTAGATCAACAGTTTTTGATCATTTCATCAGTTCATTTATTTCAGTAATTCAACTTAAAAGGTAAAACTAATATATGTATATAGACTCATTACATGCAAAGTGAGATATTTCAAGACCTTATTTGTTATAATTTTGATGATTATGGCTTACAGCTTATGAAAACTCCAAATTCAAAAGCTCAGAAATATTGTACTTTTCACAATATTTTAGGCTTGAATTGTCACACTCTAATCAGCTAATTAACCAAAAACATCTACAAAAGGTTCCTGAGCTTTTAAATGGTCTCTCAGTCTGGTTCAGTAGGAATCACAATCGTGGGGAAGACTGCTGACCTGACAGTTGTGCAGAAAGCCATCACTGACACCCTCCATAAGGAGGGAATGCCTCAAAAGGTAATTGCAAAAGAAGTTTGATATTCCCAACGTTCTGTATCAAAGCATATTAATAGAAAGTTATGTGAAAGGGAAAAGTTTAAAGGAAAAAGGTGCACAACTAGCATGGATAACCACAGCCTGGAGAGGATTGTCAGGAAAAGGTCATTCAAAAGTGTTGGGGACCTTCACAAGGAGCGGACTGAGGCTCGAGTTAGTGTATCAAGAGCCACCACACACAGATGGATCCTGGACATGGGCTTCAAATGTCATATTCCTCTTGTCTTCTCCTGAACAACAAACATCGTCAGAAGTGAATTACCTGGGCTAAAGGAAAAAAGAACTGCAAATTTTACATTTCATTTGGAAACCAAGGTCCCAGAGTCCGAAAAAACGAATTAAGAGGCACACAATCAAAGAAGTCCAGTGTGAAGTATCCACAGTCTGTTGATTTGGGGAGACATGTCATCTGCTGGTGTTGATCCACTGTGCTTTATAAATTCCAGAGTCAACGCAGCCCTCTACCAGGACATTTTGGAGCATATCATGCTTTCTTTCGCAGACAAGCTTTATGAGTTGCTGACTTCATTTTCCAGCAGGACTTGGCACCTGCCCATACGTCCAAAAGTACCAAAACCTGGTTCAATGACCATGGGATTACTGTGCTTGATTGGTGAGGAAACTCGCCTGACTTGAACCCCATAGAGAATCTATGGGGCATTGCCAAGAGAAAGATGACTCATGAGACCGAAGAATGCAAAAGAGCTGAAGGCTGCTGAAGAATCTTGGTCTTCCATAACACCTCAGCAGTGCCACAGGCTGATAGCATCCATGCCACGCTCCAATGAGGCAGTAATTAATGGAAAAAGGGTCCAAACCTAAAACTAAGTACATATGCATGATTATATTTTTCAGATGTCTGACATTTCTCTGTTTGAAATCGTTTTTAAAATCCCTTTTTTGTGTTTTAATAATCTGATGCAATATTGTAATTTTCTGAGATTTTGAATTTGGGGTTTTCATAAGCTTTTGCCATAATCATCAAAATTATAACAAATAAAGTCTTGAAATATCTTGCTTTGCATGTAAGGAGTCTATATCATTTATTAGTTTCACGGTGAAGAAGCCTCTTGGATGTGAGATGAAACGTTTTCAAGACAACAAGAAAAGTCCAGTTGCCTTCATTTAAACTGTCAAGATTATCATGTCCTCGATGACTGCGAATGCCATTGCCCTGTGATTTTCTGTTTTGTTATTTGTCTTAACCATTTGAACAGGTGTACCTAATAAGGTGGCTATGAATGTAGGTTAATATACCACTAACATGTAGTTCTACAGAAACTTTACACCTGTGGGTTTTACTTCTACTGTCTGCATGCTGTATATTTTCTCAAGCTTTTTAACAACACTCATCATCCGGTATGACTAAAATATAGGCTGCATAAAAGAAGCATATAGTCCAACCTATACTGAAACTTAAGTAAACACAATAAGTAAACACATTATTGTATAGTGACTGTAAAATAGATTTACCTTTTAAGGAACCATAGTCAGTTCAATAACAATTTATTGTGGAATAAATATTTGAAATGTGAAGTTTCATCAGACTCCAGGTTGCAGAGCTTGATAATGATGACAGTCATGGGTACAATGTTATGTTAATGTAGTGGATTATGATTGCTGTAAGGGCTGCAAAGGCAGATACTCTGTATATTTTGTTAAGTCCAAGATGTTTAATTGGTGGGTTTCAGCTTCAAATTAATAAAATGACACTGACAGGAAGTTGTGGTCCCAATGGATGGAAGAAAACAAACTGTGCTAATAGGCCATTTAAAATTCAAACAAGCATGGAATGGTAGTTTCAACTGAAGCTCATTTCCAGACATTTAATACTTTTTAACCTACATTGCTGTCTCAGCCCAGATGTTGGTGTAAATTACACCCAGCAAATGTTTATTTCAACAAATGTTGTATTTTTTTACTCATTATTACCTGATGAAATACATGTGGGCAACACAGTCGTTAGCTAGATCCTGGTTAAAACTAACCTGCATGAAACAAAGTCATCACTGCTTTTTCCTGCTGATGTTTGTCTCCTGGAAGGATTATTACATGGATAGAGTGACAAAATCTTTGTGATGCTACCATGTCAATATGGACCATTATCTCTATAAATAAATCTGTCCAACACCCTGCTGAATCAAAGCCATGAAGAACTAAGATGGTTCTGGATGGTGTTAGTACTACGTGTATCTACTAAAGTTACCAGTAAGTACTGTATATGTGAAATACAAAATTACTTGTTGCTTGTTACTTGATTGTTAGCAGTAAAGGGATATAGTTTAAATATTGTGTTAATATTTGCAACCTGTCATTAGTTTTACATTTAAAACAAAAAATCTTGTTTAGCAATGGACAGGTTTCCTGATTTCCAAATCCCAGAAGTTTTTTAAAACATATTTATTCCAAAAGTGGTTGACTGAATATTTCCCAGATGCCCTGGGATTTGCTTTCCAAGCAATTCCAAAACATATCTGTTCTTGTTTTAGATGGACATTTAATAAAATAAAGCAGTCAAAAACATCAAAAAATAATGAGTGTGTCCTTACTAAAAAAGGCATATTGGAAAAGTTACTTGTCCAATGTGGGTAAACTTTGGAATGACACAGGATGAAAGTGGGAATTAAACTGGAAATAACACCACAATGAAAATGGAGGGGGGGCTTTTTTCCAGTTATGGCTGGAGTCTTTTTAGGCTTATTTATTCTTTTCCAAGCAAAATCAAGATCCAAATAAATACTTTGTGCAAGGCTGTAAGCCACCTTCAGTGAGTAGCTGAACGCCTTTTTAATTTACCCCAGAAAAAAGCTTGTGGCACTGATCATTTTCAACCTTTGAGTCCTGAAAATATTTCCTTTTCTTCTTTGTCGTCTTGCCACCTCCCCCCTCCTCCTTCTTCTTGTTGCACCACAAGAGTTTAATCCCCCCCTAACCAGCACCACATGTTCTGAAAGGCTGCTGGAAAACTCTGGAATCTACTTGTGCCTCTTTAACAATAGGATCTACGTTGAAAACAGTTTGCTGTGATTACCTAGAACACTGTGAGGGAGCCACTGTTGGTGAAGTCTTGACCCTAGAATGTTGAAGAGTTGAATGGCAGAGGATCCTTTTGGTCCTCGACTTCAAATAATTGAGAACTATAATTGCTCAGATTTAATGATGAATGTGAGGTTTGCTCTTGAGTGACAAGTTTGCTTTTATGTTCTCTATAGAGTCGAAACACATAGAAACAATCAACTACAGGAATGTTTTATCAATCCAAAATCTTATCTTTGCTATTAGACTTAAACATTAGACTTAAACATAGTAGCAAGCAATCAGCCTTTGACAAAAAAAACCCCTGAGTTTCTGACATCGTAAATGTACTGTGTCGCATCCTCTTTTTCTTTCAACAACAGCTGGTTCATGCTGATCTCCTGCTGATTTAGAGCACGGGGGCTTGTTTCCAGATGATGACTTTATCCCTTGTTAAAAGTACATCAGTGTCATGCAGCGTATTTACTCTCGAAATGCTGTGCTTTATTTAAAGAGTCACAGTGAGAAGTGATTATTTCTACGCAGAACTCTGCAAGAGGATATTTTGGAGAGGAAGTCCAGCTGCTGCTGTCATAAACAGCTGTAAAAGCACTACAGACTTATGGAGGAACACCTGGGACCCTCCACTTTATATTTTTACTCTCATGACTCACAACAACTTTGCTACCTTCACAGCTACTCTATGAACACAGATGGGAGTGGGTGCCAACAAAACATTTGGGAACAAAAAACTTTAATAGGGTCACTTCCGAGTTTAGGAAAAGGTCATTGGTAATGTATTGCGAGATAAAAAGGTGCTTTCTCTCAGATCATTTCCCGTTCCTGCCTTTGTAAAAATGCGACAGCAGCATCTGATTTTAGTCAATTGTTCTCCTTTGATATTTTTTTTTTGCTTAGAGCTTGCTTTGACCTTTTCAGTGTAGCTTTTATGAGAAGACTTTAATCAAAGGCTCTATTAACTGAGGACTGCAAGCGGCATCCACCTGATGTCAACCGAATAGTGGCTTGTCCCACGTGTTTGGGTTTGTGAGAGAAAACATTTTACCAATTGCCATTAAATGTATAATGATCAATAACTAAGGCCACCCTAATATCTCCTTACATAATAAAAATCCAATTTAAACTATGAAAGCTTTTAAACACTAAAAATAATTTTCTTTACATACACTTTACTTCTCGGCTTTAATGCATAAAGTAGATACAGTATGTTCCAATCAAAACATTTTGTCCCTGATACTGTTCAAATCAAAACTTTTTGTCCCTGATACTGATCTGAGTCATTTTTTATAGGCCTTTACAGATACGGAGCCATGTTACAATATTTTTTAGTCTGCTCTAATCAAACTCTAATTCATCTGGTTCGTATGGGGAGGTGTGATAGCGCAATGTGGACCAAAGGAGCGAACTCTGGTCCACCTAAAAACTTAGGTCTCAACTCAATTGAAGTAAGCTCTGGTGCAGTTTGATTGCATATGTGAATGCCAAGCGGGCCGGGGGACACTCCAACAGTAGAAAGAGGACTATAGTGCAGGGTAAATACAACCAAAACACCTGCGCAACAACATCTCTGTCTTGTTCTTTGCTCATGCTGAGCCCAATACTGCAATATTTTTGTCTGGCACATTTGCCAAAGACAACAAAGCAATCTTAAATCTGCTAAAATCAGATCGCATCCCATGTTTGTTTACATTTCACGGACAGGAAGGTTCTCTTTGTTCAGTGCTTCTTGGTGCAGCGTCCCCACAGGCGACGAGATAAAGATGTTGCTCAAATGGTTTGGTTCGTTTAAAAAAGTGCAATGTAAAAGTGAACTGCAACAGCTAAAAAAAGCAACAATGTTGCAATTTGGTCCCCAATTGAACCAAGCCTACCTAAAAGCAATAAAACCTACACATTTTAGTGCGCATATCTCCTATATTGAACTATTACCAGAATTACATGGTCAAGTTCTTTTTTAAACAGTGACAGATATTTTGTTTCTGCAGGTCAAATGTAATAAACTGCCTCAGTACAGTTTAGAAAGTGATTGTAATACACAGTCCCTTTCAAATCTTAGGTCCACTATCTAAGTGATTTAACATTCATGAACCCCCCCCCCCCCACCGCATTAAGAAGTGGACCCCCGGGAGCTTAGGGACCACACTGCAAATTGCTAAAGTCCATCAATACTCAAGATGTCTAACAATGTTTGTAAATGCCTATTTTAAGAGTTCGAACAAATATACCTTAATATGCAATAAAAATAATAATTAAAGCTGCAAGCAGCCTCAAACGGCCCTCGCAGCAAAGCACCGCTTCGGCCTGTGTCGCGACCATGGGACCCCCGCACCGCCCTCTCAATGCCACCTGAACGCTTCAAATGAGCCTGCTGATCAAATCTGCATGATAAAGTGTTGAAAAGTCAAAAAAGGGCTGCTTTCAAACAAAATGGCCGACTTCCTGTGGGGTATGGGCACTGGCTTCAAAATAGTTTAATACGTCTTCATAAACTAGAAATACTCAGTAAATGTCACAATCCTGGTTGAAAACAGTGCTTATTGCTGATTATTTTATTGCTTCTAGGGGGTGATGTTGAGGAATTAGGCCACACCCCCCCAATATTTGCATACATATGGATCAATGGTTTCACGAATATCTAGGTTGTTGAATTTAGTGCAGATCGAATAATGTATGTGGAAATTAGAAGCAAACGTATTTCCATGGCGTGACATCATGAAGCCGGAGCCACACCCTCTTTCGAACACCCTCAGCACAGGACAAGAAGTGACCCCAACTTGTTTTTAGTCACTGACCACTGCCAAATGTTGATTAGGTAAAAGGAGGCAAATACAGATTTTTCTAGGTAAAACATTGCTCTTCCTGTTCTCAGGAGGCAGGGCTTAGGTCACATGAGCAAAAGAGCCTATGAAATTTTTTAAGTGGTGGTATGTGATGAGAACCAGGAAGTTTGGTACAGCTGTGATCTTGTATGTTGAAATTAATACACATTGTACGTATATGGCGAGAAGGCATACTTTGGAGCTTAGCCACGCCCACATGCTTTTAAGCAGCAAAATTATTTTGATAACTTTTGATCCCCAAGGCCTTAAGGCCATCCTCGCTCGTTTTGAAGTCTGTAAGTAAAAAGCTCTAGGAGGAATTCGTTGAAATACGACTTTTATGCATGGAACAATATGATTGGGCTGGAGTCAAAATGCCCGACTTCCTGTGGGGTTTGGACCATGGCTCCAAGATACTTTTTTGTAGGTCCTGTGACACTCTATAGGTATCCCGGATTTCATAATCCTATGATTAAATATGGCTGGGGGCTTGCTGTTTTAGTGATTCTAGGGGGATCGCAAAGCCTTACTTTGAGGCTAAGCCACGCCCACCCACTTTCATGCAGCAAAATTCTTTTGATAACTTTTGATCTCCAATGCCTTCAGTCTCTCCTCATGCGTTTTCAAGTGTGCAAGTGAAAGGCTCTAGGAGGAGTTCGTCCAAATACGACGTATACAAATTAGACAAAATGGTGGGTAGGATTCAACATGGCCGACTTCATGTAGAGTTTGGACCATGGCTCCAAGATACTTTTTAGTAGGACCTGAGACACTCCATTGGTATTCCGGATTTCATAATCCTGTGATAAAATATGGCTGAGGGCTGGCTGTTTTAAGGTTTCTAGGGGGCGCTGTGGAGTAATTAAGCCACGCCCACCATATTTTACCATATAGGTCTCTCCGGGGTTGGACTACTATTCATCATGGTGAATCTGGTCCAGATTAGTTGATTTTTCTGGAAGCTAGAGCCAAACGTATGGCTACGGCGTAACGCCACACTTCGCCACGCTGCCACACCCCCACCCTCTTTCGTAGCATCTCAGTACAAGACCCATAGTTACCCCAACTTGTTTATGGTCACTGTGCACCCTTTCATGTTGATTAAGTCAAGGGTGTAAAATTGGGACCTTTCACAGCAAAACATTACACTTACTGTTCTGAGGGGGCGGGGCTTAAATCATGTCAGCATTTGACCATTGGGATTCGTCAGGGACCTCATGACCATCCACCACAGCAGTTTTCATCTATCTGTGACTTTTTGAAGAGGATATATAACAACTTTAATATTTTTGGTTGTTAGTCAAACTTTGAGGCCTAGCCCCGCCCCTCAACATATACAAAAAGTCAATTTTTTTGATAACTTTTAATCCCCCATGCCTGAAGGCCAATACTGACTACTTTTCAAGTTGATTTGTCAAAAATTCAAGGAGGAGTTCATCAAAGTTTGACATGTGTGAAATGCAAAAATTGACCCTTTGACCCGAACAGGACATTGATATATTTTTTTGTTCATCTTGGAGAGTTCTAACAGTGTACCAAAGCATATACCTCCACTTTAAACCATAGGGAATAGGTAATCTATAGGGGGCGATGTCGAGCCATTTGGCCACGCCCATTTTAAATTCCTTTAAAATACGTACATTTCATGCACACCTGACTCCACCGCCAAATATGGTAAGTTTTTGAATATGATAAAGCCTCCAAATAGCAAATTCATTTTTGGGAAGAATAATAAGAAACAGTACAGATACAATAGGCCTTCGCAGCGCTTAGCTGCTCGGGCCTAAAGAAATCTGCAAATAGGAGAATTTTTCATGAATAAGCTGCAGGAGAGATGTCCAAATACATTCAGTGCTTGAATTACAAGCAAAGTTGTTGAGTGCCAGCCTCATCATGTTAAAATCTGCATTAGATTATTTTGGTCAACATATTTATCAGAACAGACGGATATTCAACAGATCAACTATGTTACTGATATCCAAGGCGTGTATACATAACACCAGAATTATAATACCTAAAACTTAACACTGCACCCAAGTGGTCCTTTCGGTTTGAAATGCATCATGACTGCTGAGATGCATAATGTTGCGCAGCTCTAGATACCATCATGAGATAAATGAGTGGCTTACTTTTTCTCACTGGTAGAATTATCCCATAAATTGTTGCATTAAAAACTCAAATTTGACCTGGAGAGATTCGCTATCATAATATTTCCTTGGATTATCATTTTTGCTATGCACTGATGCTTAAGTTTGGTGTTCAGTTCTTTCTGTCATGGCTCTTCTGCAACTTTCTCCTATGCATTTGTGACTACTTTTTCTCAGCTGATGAACAGTGGCCCTTAAGAAAATCTAATAAAAATGTTTTCACTCTAGATATATTTCAAACTAATTGCTGATGCTACCTGGTTAATGCAACCAAGATAAGCTTTGCTACCAATTGTTTGAAAAAAGGTAATTATAGGGGTTAAAATTTGTACTCACCATGAGTCCCATGTCTCCTGGCTGCCCTGGATCACCCTAAAAGAAGTTTAAACAATCACTTAATGAAAGATTTGAACATCAATTACGTTATTTTTCTGTTTTTTAATGCAAATGATTCAAATCTTCTGGTATGGACAATGGAATTAGAGAAATCAGACTTTATTTGGCTGTATCACCTATCCCATTCCCTGTCTCTGTCTGACAACCTAATTCTCTGCTTTTGGTTCAAACCTCTTTCAGATTGTGGTTAATCACGAAGAAATAAGTCACTTTAATCTTACATACAGAGCATGTCTTGCCTTTCTTCTAAGGTATTCACAGCAGCCAAAAGTAAAGAAAAATATAAAGATACCTAAAAGGCAGGAAGTGTCACTTCTTGGAAAAACTTTAACAAGTTTAGCAACTTCTACAGGAAGAACAATCACCATAAAAAAGTTGGAAATAACCACATAAACAATTCCTAATATATTTGAGCTCCTACTGAGATCCCTGCCAACACAATAAAGATCAGCTGGAGCCTGCAGAAGGTTTTATAGCTGAAAATATCGCAATTTTTTTTCCCTATGTTTCTTTTTTTTTCCTGGTTCAAGTAAATTAGAAGAAAGCCAGTGGCGGGCAGGAAGAAATGAAAAACTTTATGTTGCAAACAGATAAATTTGAGCCAACATAAATTTGTGTAATAAAAAAACTATTCCCTCAGGGGGATTTATTTATATCTATAAATATTTGAGGGGATAAAATGCCAAACAGTTCTTCCACTCTTCATTACAAAAGGTTTCCACTGGCAGTTAAGTCAAATTAGATGCGACTACATGGTTGAACCAAAGAAGGAAAAAATGTGCCATTTTCAAAGAAAAGTTGCCAAAATTTTGTAGACCCACAGTCATTTTAGTGACTCATTCAAGGAACCCTGTTTAGGCCTTTGTCCTTACGATTTAATGTGCTCCTACTGTACCACTAACACGTGAGTGTTCACATCCAAAAATAATTAGGTCTTTATTATTTAGAAGAATAAATAATAATAAATTTGGATGTTGTTGGAAAATAATATATTATCACCTTCTATGCTTCCTTAAAAAAATATGTGTAAAAAAGCTAAATAATTAGTGAATTCAAATTTTATAGAAGCATGATCGCACACTGAACATTTAAAAAAAATCCAACCTTGAACTTTAATAAATGTATTTAGCAGAGAAAAAAATCCTAAATTTTGAAAAAAGTGTTTTGAAATGGTGCGACACTAATTGACAAACATTTGCCATAAAATAAATGTAGCGCAAGCATTTTTCAAAAATTTTACATTACTTTTAAAAATTCTAGAAACATTCTCTTTATAATCCATGGCATTCTGTTTGGCTGTATTACAGATATTATGACAAGAGAGAAAGGCTGATTTCTTATTGCTTCTTTTCCAAATGGGAAAGACAAGAAAACATTCCATTCAAATAAAGCAAATGTGTACTGATAGTGAAAATATCTGTTTGCCTCAACTTGCATAGTCAGAGCAACAATCAAACTCGAACAGTTTAAACTGGAACTTTGACCAGGGCTACACAGAGGCTTACTGTTGCCTTGCAGTGGGTTCTCTCCGGTAACAAGGATTCTCTGTGGTTACTCTGGCTTCTTCCCAGAGTCCCAAGACATGACTGTTTAACTGGTCTCTCTAAATTGTCCTTAGGTGTGAGTGAGCGTGTGTGTGTGTGTGTGTGTGTAGGTGTGTGTGTGTGTGTGTGTGGGTGTTCTTGTATAGCTATCCTATTTAGGACCTTTTCTGGCATATTCGCTAACCTTCTGAAGACCGATGGACCTTATAGGGACCAAAGCCTGGTCCTAATATGGTGGACCCCCTTTTTTAGGGTTAGGGTAAGGGTTTGGGTTAGGCAGAAATGTAGCTATTATAATGAATGGAAGTCAATTTAAAGTCCTAATATGGGTAGCAATACGGACTTGTGTGTGTGTGTTTGTGCGTGTGTGTGTGTGTGTGTACATGTATAGCTATACTTGTGTGGACCAACCTTTGACAGGCCACCAGCATTGTGTGGACATTTGTAGTTGTGAGGACATTTTGCCTGGTCCACACAATGTTTAACAAGCTATTAAACTCTACTAGTTAGGTTCAGAGGTATGGTGTGAATTAGGTTTAGGTTAAGGTTAGGATTGGGCATGTATCAGTAATGGTTAGGTTTAGGGAAAGTGTATGGGTTAGGCATAGTAAAATCAATGGAAGTCAATACAATGTCAACACAAGTATAGCAAGACGTGCGTGTGTGTGTGTGTGTCTGTTTGCGTGCGTGCGTGTGTGTGTGTGCATGGTTGTTTGTTCTGTGTGTCTCTGAGTTGTCTTATCATGGACTGGCACCTTGTCCAGGGTGTACCTAACCCTAACCATTACCAGTTTATTCCTAACCTCTCAACCAATGACTACTGGATATAGGCAACACCCCTCCGCCCCCCCACGACCCTGTAAGGATAATTATAGCCAATGGATGGATACATGGAACCAATTAGGGTAGATGAGGACCTAAGTTTTTCTAACAAACCTGCACAGTGAGGAGGATGGTAGTAAAAGAAAAATCTCCAAAGCAGCAAGAGTGTTTTCTTAGGCACATAAGGTCAAATACCATAATTTAGAGGTTATCTCGATGCTAACTACTCGATTCACAGGCATTCCAGGTCTTTCCATAAAAACTTAAACATGTGGAATTCACTAGTCTCTACTGGAGCTTTGACTGGAACCAAGTTCTATGATTAGATAAGACTAAAATTGTGCTTTTCTGCAACACACTCCATGTGAGTATGGTGTGAAGCAAAGAATGAATAGGTGAAGAAGCACCTCATGCCCACTCTTAAGTAAGGTGGAGGACATGTAATGCTGTGGGATGCTCCAAATGCTCTGGGAACCTTGTTGTCTTTAAAATACCAAGAGAGTTGAAGAATAAATATTGTGATCTCTGCCAGAAAACACTAAACGTGTGGTTGCTGGGTCTTACAAAAGATAGTAATCCTAATCCAAATCAACACTGAAATGGTTCACCAGATAAAAAATGGTAAATGGCCTGCCTTTGTATAATGCTTTTTCAGTCAGAGGATCACAAAGTGCTTTACACTACATTCAGTCATTCATCCATTGATGGTGGCAAGCTACCACATTGTAGCCACAACTGCCCATGGGCACACTGACAGAAGTGAGGTTGCCAAACACTGGCGCCATCGGGCCCTCTTACCACCACCAGCAGGCAAAGGCGGGTGAAGTGCCTTGCCCAAGGACACAACGACAGAGACGGACGGAGCGGAGAGTCAAACTGGCAACCCACCAATTCCTACCACCTGAGCCACAGTCGGCCCGAAAAATCAACGTTCTTCAAGGCCATCTCAGTCCTCAGACTAAAAAAGCCTGGGGAGGGAACTGAGAAAGGACCAAGGACTAATAATGATTGTTATTTCCCGCTGACTAAATCTATATAATTTTCAATATTTTCATTCTGAGATTGTGATACTGTAATAACATGCATTTGTTTTCAAGCTTTTTATACATTGTTAGCAGGGACTGAGAATTAACATTGATGGTGTGGAGGTTGCACGGTATAATGTAAGTCTGGAAAAAAATATAACCATGACATTCAGAGACCAGTTACCAAATTCTAGCAGTTAAAATACACCAATTCTTTTAAGAGGCCCCATAACTTATTTCTTGTATGTAAAGATGCAGTGCCAATATTTTCATATTTGTCATGTAAACAGTTACTTTATCATGCCAGACATTCTAAGGGTTTTTTGCATTTTTGGAGTTGTGACAGCTATGAATTTTATACGTGTTGAGGTTATTTAACATTGATATCAACAATATCAACATGGATAGTCAACAAACATACCAACAGTGATAAATTTGAGTAAATATTACTTTAATTCATAGTGGATTTTGTATTTGTAAAAATATTTTAATGGGAAATTCCAAGTCTATCCTAAGAAAAGATCTATCTGCAAAGGACCAGAGAGGGCCATTATTTCTCACTACTCTTTACATCCAAAAGGTCTTTGGAAAGGTTTTTCTGCTGACATAAATAATTAAACATAGGGACATGGGGTCAGTTAAGATTTGACCAAATTAATGGAAAATGTTATTGGGGGAGTTGTACAAAGCTGTATTTTGTTCAAGTTTGTTAAGCTTCTCTTTTCATCAAAAACCAATACTCACTGGTAGACCTGGCAAACCTCGGGGTCCATCCTTTCCAGTGTCCCCTGGAGGGCCCCTTGGTCCTGGAGGGCCAGGCGGGCCCGGAGGCCCGGGTGGTCCTGCCTGGCCTTGATCTCCCTGTATGACAAAAATAACAAATTTCCACATCAGTCTGATGTGATATTGTTGGATCCACCAAGACAGAAGCAACTACAGTTAAATGATGATAAAGGAAGTGGTGTAATGATCTTGTGGGTGGCTACGGCCTACCTCCATTCATAACTAGGAGGAAAGATTGCATTTTGGAGCTAACATAAAACAACAAAAAGGAGCTTTTATGTAATGATTTAAAGTTAAAGCATTATTTCTTAAGATCCATGCAATCTTAAGTGGTCTGTGCATTAGGCACAGTCTGGAAAAGGTCATATTTGTCAGAGAAGGGTTTCAATTATCAAGAGAGAAAAACTAAAAATGTGTGGTCCATTATTTTACTGAAAATCTTAGCAAATATCCAGCAATTTAACTTGCAGGGAAATTCCTTTTATTAATGCCAACACAGTAATTCATTTTACTTTAACAGGCATCTATTAGGACATTTTCTTATTTCCTCTTACATTAACAGAAGGGAGCATGAGGGTGTATTTGACAGAATATATAGGCTTGCATGCTCTAGATAGAGAGAATTGAATTGGTGACACTTGACACATTGGACAAAGAGACGAGATAGAGGACAGACCCACTACCTTAATGAGCCGACGCTTTATGAGCTGCTGGTCAGCGGAAAGAAAGCCATGATTGATCTTTGGGAAGACCATCTGAGCAGGTGTGTGAGGTCAAGAAGTTGGAGTTCAGAGGTGAGAGAAGGTTGAAGAAGGAGAATGTCCCAGAAGAAGAAGCAGCAGGAGGAGGAGGAGGATGAGAAGCCAAATGCAAAGAGAAACAGATTTTGTTAGTGAGACCCATGTTCACGAAACCCCCCAAACAGTGCCTTCACAGATGGAGATGAATCCACACTTTTCCAACACTGAGGTGACTTGCTTCGGAAGTCTGGGCTTGTATTTTGAGCTAGAGCCTGTAATTACCACCTCTGGAGTGTGAAATGTGTTCACAGCCCCCCTTGGAAAAATGAGAATCGTTCCTTTTCTGTGAAAGCACCGCCATCATCTTCGTGCCTGCTGCCAAGTCAAACCCTGTGAGCTGCACACACTGAAACCAGCATGGGTCAACCTTCTGGGTTGAGGTTGATTTCATACCTTCTGTCTGTCAATGCATGTATTATTCTGCTAGCGCCCATTGACATTGCCATCTGTGAATAAATTATGAAAGCCAAATTGGTGGTTTGAAGGTTGTGTGGTGAACCATGGGCATGAGCCATAAAAAAACATTTTGCCACTTTTGGTCATAATTGAGTATTCCCTTTAGTATCCCTTCCATTGACTTCAATGTAAATGGGTATGAGCCAAACCATGTCTTGGTTTCAGGATACAGAGTCTTGTTCCAGTTAACTACATATTACAAGGTTGTAAAAGGCCACCTTTGCTCTTAGCAGAGGATCTGGTATGTACAACAAAGCAGAAATCTGTTCAGTGAGAACCTGGTGGCAACAGTAGGGTAGAGAGGAAAACGATTGACTGGGGTTTTCCGGTGAATACTCAATCATCAGGCTTTAAGGAAAGCGGGTAGTGTGTGTATCCGAGGGGGTCGGACCGAGCAGCTAGGCAGCACCACCACAGACAAACCTTGACAGTCAGGATCTGATTGCTGTGCAAAGCAGCCAGCGTAGGGAGACCAGGCAATCCCTAAAGGGACAAACAGCAGAACATGGCACAACGCACACATGACATTGAAACACTGGGTGAAAATAAAACAGTTAAAGGCGGAAAAAGACAACAATCCGGCTTATATTCTTACAATTGTCTTTCACAAACTCTGAAATGTGAAGAAAACTCTTAAAGCAATGTGAAAACGTCATGGTGAATGAGTTGAGGACCTGCCACCTTTGACAAATGGGCCCATAAGGGTAGTGTGTGGGCTACGTAATGTATGTGTGTGGGCTACATAATGTATTTTATGTTACCTAACTATTGTAGATGCAAAAAGTCTTTAGACCCCTGTTAAAATGCCAGATTTCTGTGAAAAGAGTGGAACCAAAATAAAATATTAGAAATGTCCACCTTTAATGTGACCTAAAGCCTGTACCAGTCACTTGAAAAGAAAACTGAAATCTTTGAAGATAAAAAATAAGAAATAAAAAATAATGTGGTTGCATGAGTTCCAGCCCTCCTATAGCTGGGGATGTGGTTGTGTTCACAAACAAACACCACATTCAACTCAAAGGAGTTCATCATTTAAAGTGCATTTGATTAAGCCCAAATAAAGTTCAGCTGTTCTTGCAGGTTTGTCCTGAAATTTCCTTTTCTGGAGTTTCTGGAGTTTCTAGCAAACCAAACAGAGTCTGCATGGAGCTTCCAAGCATCAGAAGGATGACATTATCAAAACATATCAGTCAGGACAAGATAGTTGATCATTTCCTAGGCATTACATACATGATGAAACACAGTGATTGTCAAGGGGAGAAATATGACAGAACTGAGCATCGCTTTAAAATGGATGAAAGTCATGAAGCAACTTTAAGGGGCTCAAGGAATATTCTGGCAAGAAGTGGCTTTTTAATGTAACAACAATCTCCCCCCCTCCTGATACGTCTTGGCTGTGGGGTATGGTGGCAAGACAGGAGCTTTTTTTGCAAAGAAAAACATCAAGGCTGTGCAAAGCTTTGCAAAACAGATTTAAAGTGTCCCATAAGAGTGTGGGAAATCCATTTAAGACTCAGCATAAGGGGCTCAACTTTGCTGATATAGTCTGTATTTCGTCAACTAAACTGGATCCCATGCAAGTGCCTGAACAAATCACATTTGGATCCCACATACACATGATGGCTGTGTAGTTCTGTGTGAAATCAAGTTTACATTTTTAAAATACAAAGTACTAACTTTTAATGTAAAGAGAATCATACCACATGGAGAAGAATTAAAAGTAAAGTACTTGTTTACTCAAAGTCATAGAGATACAATAATATTTCAATACTGCATCATAAGAAAACGTCTAAATTTTCACATACTGATAAACTTCAGTGTTGTTGCCTATTCTGCTTCAGAAAATATCAGGAGATTGAGTTGTTTATTGGAAATTCAGTGAAATAGTTAGATTTGTTCTCCACAAGCTTCATGACAGATGTGATCTAGTCATGAAAACTGAATAAAAGGAGAAAGCATTGGGACTTCTCTGTGCTACAAGGAAGCAATGGTTTACAGCTGCATATTACCTTTGATCTGGATCCAGGCTCTGTGATATTTAGTCCACCAAACATGGTTTTCAAATCTCGGTGAAATAAAGGTCCCATAGTAGGTTAGAACATTTTGTTAGATTGTGTCGAACTTTCTATTTTAAATTTTTTTAGCACTTTTATATCCTTGTCTCTAGGACAAAACACAAAGGTATATTAAAATCAACCAAAACAGTATCCCTTTTCTTTTCTTCTTTTTGTTTTTATCAAAGACCCGTCAAGCTTATACTGTGCTGGAGTTTTTGTTAACGTGTTTCATATTGTAATAGAGACACTTAATCTATTTTCAAAGGCAACTGTATGATTTCTTTTTCTTTTTTTCTTCTTTTTTTGGGGGGGGATAGTAAAAGGTAAGCTATAAGAAAGGTGTCTACCATCATTATAATATTTGCGACAATGTTTTATAAATCAGCCTAAAAGTAAATTTATCAGGAGTTACCATAAAGTAAGCAGTTAGCGTACAAAGCTTTTTTCAGTTTGAAAGCCATGCTTTTCTTCATATCCAAATTTCTATTATTATAAGACATCTGAAACAATCCCCAATTATTTTATATCTAGGGTTTGCCTTCAAAGATCCAGGCTTTCTTGTAATTAAAATAGTTATGATCATTCTTTCTGCAGGCTTTTTGAATGTCTTTTTGTTTTTACTTTGGGTGCTTTTCCACTCATTATATACCTGATAATGACAGCAGCACAGTGTGCAGCTTGTGTTTGTAAAAACAAGGAGAGTCATCGAAAGTTTTAGGTCTAAAAACAATATTTCAAAGTCATGTCTTTAAGTAGAAAAAATATATTGGACATTAGAAATGCACCAAACCAATGCAAAATGAACAGCTAATGTAATGCCACAAAATACATTTAAAAAAACATATGCAATGTAATAAAATTGCATTTCTCGCAATGTTTGGTGAATGTTAAAAAAAACTGTGGTCAGAGGAGTAAGAACACCAAACTCCAGAAAACAGCATATTTTCATAGTCAGTGTGTGTTCACTAGCTTGTCTTCATATAACCAACCACTATACTTGTAATTTGGTTATCACTACTTCCATTTCTGCTTCAGGCTTTGACTCAGATGTTTACCACAGTATCAAAATAAAGGTTTTGCAGTAGACCCACTGTTTTGTCGCTTGGCCAGAAGGATGCTAGCTACCAGAACCGCTATAACATCGTATTCAGTTCAGACATATAACTATGGAAGCAACCATAGATTTAAAGAAAAACACTATCTAATTTGCAGGTATGCATGCTGCATGTGTATTTGCAGCAGTTTGGACTATTATCCAGTTCTCTATCTGCAAGCACACCATATTCTATGCATCCTTACTAAGTTAGCTGACTACTAAAGCTCTTGGCTATGCGGCTTCAGATGCATAGCAAGCTGTCTATTACCTTCAATGCATCTTCAAAGATTATTATCTCCATCAAAAGCCCATAGATTATAGGCCTAACATGTGATAAAAATAACCCTGCTTTCCCTGGAGCAAGAGGCGATCCTACGATATGTGTACAGACGTTGTCAAAGCACATCATCTTTTAGTTTGTACATGCTGGTTTTTCAGAAGA
This sequence comes from Valencia hispanica, assembly GCA_963556495.2. Lineage (NCBI taxonomy): Eukaryota > Metazoa > Chordata > Actinopteri > Cyprinodontiformes > Valenciidae > Valencia > Valencia hispanica. The sequence goes on from OY747714.1 coordinate 32,483,103, forward strand.
AAAAGAAAAGTCTCTCTGATGGTGCAAATATATTTTTTTTAGTTTAGTAAGTTAACCTAAAGAGAAGAAATTGGAAAATTTTGTCTGTTAGTACCAAAGAGTTAAAGTCAAAATTGGTTCTTTGTTAACAAAAATTTTTTAAAAGCATTGTTGTGAATAGGCATAAAACTGTATTACCTTCATTTTAGATCAATGTTTTTGTAAGATTTAGAGGCTTTTTATGTCTGAAATGATTTACAGGGGAGAGTTAAGTGGTTAAACAAACAAACCAAAAAACAAACCTCTTTGGAAATTATTTATTAATAGATTTCAAATGAGTGGAAAAGCAGCTAAAGTAAGAAAAACTTTAAAAGTCCATAGGAAAACATAAAAACATGTTACTTAAGTTCACTAACATTAAATGAATTTCTGGCTCTATGAAAATAAAATACAAAGAAATGATGGATGACCAAAAACCTTTGCACTGTATTGTTTTTTGAAAACATAACTGCCTATTCTCTAGAACAATGATTGATTGAGTTTGATCAACAAAAGCTGAAACTTACTTTTATCCCAGTTCTAGTTGCACAGCAAAGAGTGCGCCATCCTAGTTCTACAGTGATTACATATTCTCTTGGTGATCTTTATACTGCAGGTTGTGACCTACCACAATACCCACCATCACTAAATAGATGAAAGTATTTCTTAAAAGACTGGCAGACAATCATGAACATGCCCTGTGAAGGATCAATCTTCATCTGTATTCAAGCTTGAGATAAAAATCTGACTTATCCAAACATGGCTTTTGTGCCATCCCTCTGGTTTTCCAAAGATAATTCAAAAAGCATGGCTCATTAGGAATATGGCTTTCAAGGCAAGCTGTTTTGATTCATGCCTGCAGCATAAATGAGCAGTGGATACAATAGTATTGCTGTGTGCGACTGGAATCGAAACACACGTATTTCTCAAGTTATTTACGACCTCAAACATTCTGAAGACAAAGAAGGGGAAAAATAAGCACTGGATTATGGTCAGGGGAACAGACAATACACTTACTCCCGTCATGAGATCCAGTGTGTTGCATATTCAAAATGATACATGTTTTGTTTTCCAATCATTCGGAGCCATATGCACGCAGAAACTTTTGGGGTAAAGCTCCGGGCAGGTCAACACGATGACTGACCGGTGTGTTTGAAATGTGGAAAAAAATAGACATGTTACTGCTCAGTCTCCATACGGCTTCAATGCTGATGTCCATGTATCAGAATGATAATAACACAGTGGCTGACAGACAAATCCAAACCAATTACAGACTGCTTTTGTTTGTGCTTTGCTCCCAAAATGGATGTTAGTTATTAGGTGGGGAGCTCTGTTGCTGCATATGTGCCTGCGGCACAGGGACTTGATCTGTAGTAAACAAAAAGTAAGATATGAGGCCAGGCCAGAATCTCCTGAAACTAATAATACCAATATACCCTAGAAACATTTCTGAATATTTATATATGGAATGGCTTTACAATCTTGTGCTTTAATGGTTTAAAAGACTCAGGGGTATATTGTTAGAAGTTATTTTAATTAATGGAAATTGCACTGGACAAAAGAAGTAATAAGTACATCAAGATTTTTCTCAGTAATTATAGTATGTCTAAGATATTTGTAGCAAACCAAGTAATCCACACATACAACCAAATCCCCACAAATTAATTTTAAAATCAGTTTTGTGTAAAGAGGTGAAATCACACAGGGAATAAGTAGTCAAAATGCTTAGGGTCTGATTTATCAATATTCCAAATAAAGAGCAAAAAATTGTGTGCACTTCAAAAAATATTGTGCCAATGGGTTGTCCTTCATTTGTGGGTGATCTACTAAGGTTCAATTGGTTTGCTCAAATGTCCTGTAGCTTTAAATAAGCTTTAACATGCTTTTTCTTCAGCAGTGGCATCTTTTGCAGTAACCATACCCACAGACTGCTGCAGCTTATTGTTTAATTTGTGAAAACTGTATCTGCTAATTCCAGGTATTTCTGAATTTCTCCCACTCTGAAGGGTCATTGGATCTTGGATAATTCTTCTGATTATTATTTTGATTACTCTATCAGAAACCTTAGACCACCGGATCACAGCTGGCTTATGCTGACATGATTTCCTATTCCACATTATGGCCCCAAGGTGCTCACTTGAACATTCAGTTTAGAAATATGTCTACAGGAAACTACAGGAATATTTTTGGCTGCAGTAAGGTTGCAAAGACCATGAGAGAGCTTTTTTACTCATCATGACATCCTTCTTGTGCAATACCTTGATAAAACAGAAATCTTTTTATAGCCCATAAATTAGGACTAAACCAGGTGATCTTAACTTTCTCACACAGGGATTATGATTGCTTTCTAAATGTGGAAAGCTTTCAGCTCGTGTCTTGGTTTTCTGTGCCTTTTTACAGCACTTTCCCTGCATGGTTTAACATTCCTAGTCTCATTGGTTCTCAGTGATTCTCAGTCATCTAGACATAGTAGTCTTGAGAATTAAAAGCGGAGGCAAGTGGACTTCTCTTGTAATCTTGAAAACGTTTCACCTTTCTTCCAAAAGGCTTTTTCAGATCTGAAACGTCTCATTTGTCTTTATAACAAAAACCTTAATTCACAGACTTGTTTGTGGTGATTCGTTTGTAATTATGGAATACTTGGGTAATACTTAAATATTATAATTCATATAATCATTCCAAATATATTTCCTGGGAAAGAAATTATGTGTTCAATACTTTTTATCATTGTTTTTTACAACATCACGTTGGGTGTTTTCTAGATGTGTAACAGTACGCCAGAAATCCCATTTCTGTACATGCTTAGGTTTCAGTTTCACAGGTCGGTTCATTTTCAGTACAGTCAGGGAACAAAGTGGAAAACATTGTGTAATGACATTTAAAATTGAACTGTATTTACAGTGAATTTTCAAACAAATTGTTCTTGGATAGCATAAAAATGTATACAATAAATTTTAAAATAAAAAAATTACAGAATATATAACAGTTTAAATGTTTTCTTTTAAGGAAACTGCAACATCAATACTTTGGCTTTCTATCAAATTCAAGACAATCTGGGATATGAAATTAAAATTGTAGACTACACTGCTGTCTCTGTCAACATTAGTAACAAGTTAATCGGGGGTTAGGTTGTTACCTGAGCCGGCTGACAGTATGTTGCATGATTTAGGGGCTGTTTACACGACAACGTTGCCGTTTTTGTTTGAATACGCGGGTGAAAACGCACTGCGTTTACACGACAGGGCGCGCGATGGAAAACGATGTAGTACATATGCCCGGCCTTTAGATGGCAGTCTGCCCCGTGTATGCAGTGTTCCAAGTTTTCCCCCTCACAACCCGGAAAAGAAACATTTCATGATAACTAACAATGGCGGTCTTCTTGTAGTTCTCCTCCGCTTAAATAAAGGCATATTGATTATTTGGCGCACGTATTGTATGCGTTTCCGTTGGCGATCGCATAGAAGCCTGATGATCTCTAAGTTTTGCTTACAGAGAGACCAAATAACTTCAGAAGCTGCATCAGCAGTAACCGCATACCTGGATCCGCCATTGTTGTTGTTTTTTTGTAGAAAGGCGGAGTGCGCAAGTGCAACATGTCCGTAGATGGCTGGCAGTGACGTCATCGTTTTCAAAAGTCTCCGGCTTGCGTTTACATGACAACGAATCCCCCAGCGTTTTCAAAACTCTCCACTCTGGAAGCCGTTTCCCAAAAGCTGCGTTTTTGCCCCCCCGTTTTCCCGTTGTCGTGTAAACGAGAGGCCTAATCAGAGAGAAAAACCTCAGTTTTGCTGAAAAACGTTGTCGTGTAAACAGCCCCTTATACAGGTGAGGTGAGAGGGATTACAGCGCACTGCTAGTCTAATGGTTTAATCGCCATTGCTCTTGGTTTCATATGCTCTATTTTTTATTTAGCCTTTGTTTTACCCTTTTGTATGCATGAAAACAAAAGATAATATTAGATAAATTACTTTATTTTATTATCTGTGTGGGACACTGCAGTGGGGGAGTTGCTCCATCCATTCAACTTCCAGCTGCTGCTAAACAACCCAAACGTCAATGACTAACTCCTGGAAGAAACCTTTTTAACACACATTAATCCAGCCAGATGTCCAATCTGCTTATACGTTGTTGCTACGTTAAGAGAACGGCACCAACAAGGGCATCTAAGCGATGTCTTTTGGCTCAGTAACATCTGTCGTAGAAAGGGTGCACGGTGGCGCAGCTCACCTCACAGCTAGAAGGTCCCGGGTTCAATTACCACCGGGGACACTGTGGGTGCTGAGGGTGTGTCTGTTCCCCCGCATCATCGGCACCCACACCCTGGGTGGGGTTGGTGAGAGGGCCTTTCTGTGTGGAGTTTGCATGTTCTCCCCGTGTTCCCTTGAGCAGCTAATGTGAGCTACCCCCACAAAAACATGCACTAGTCCTGGGGCTGTATACTGCCTCCTCCTGGCTGGCCGGGACGCCTGAAGGGATGGGGAGGATCTGTCTGGAGTAACGTGATCCTTCCACGCACTACGTCCAGCCGGGGAAGCCCCGCCCCATCAGGTGAAAAGAAGGGCCTGCTCACTCCCCAAGCATGAAGGAGGCTTGGGTTTCAGTGCGGGGCCCTCCCGGCGCTGGCAGAGAGAGAGCGGAACCCCAGGACTGAAACTAGGTAGGAGCACTGGGGGATAAATAATGTGAAAAAAGTCTTAAAAAGAAAACAAAAAAACATCTGTCGTAGATAACAGCCATAGGGATAACAGCAACCGACGCTAACTAACATGAAAATGCGTTGTTCCGTAACAAAGGGAAGCTGACGTGTTTCCAAACTGAGGGCTTTGACAACATAAGCGGGTATTCAAGCTCCTGCTCTCAATTAAAAGTCACATGTGTTGCTTGCTAAAGTGCACCACAGTTATCCTTCAGTGTGGAAACTTGGGATGCCTCTGTGGCATATCGAATGTTCTGTACTGTAAAATCAGAATTCAGATAGATGTACTGTTACACCGCTAGTATTTTATTTTGAAGTATTGCACACAGCCTGATGTATTGTTATTACAATTACTGGATAGTAAATTACATTTTTCAAGGTAAACATTTAAAATGTTTTCACAAAGTATCCCATGAGTTCTCCAACGTTTTCATGACATCTGTAGTTACTGCTAACCCTAAAAAAGGACCACACACCTTACAGTGCGATGCACGTAGCCAACAACTCATGCTAATTACATCCACAAGAGTTGCTTCAGAGGTGGCTGTGTATTTGTTTGTCAAAACTGGTCAATTCCTTATTTAATGCTTGGTTAACCTCTCATATTTGGATATGACCTGTGACCTTTCTGGACAGACAAATGGCTGACCCTGACATGTGGGCAGAAGGCAGAGGAAGTGCGCCATGGGACAGTTCTCACACTCTCTACAGCTGTAAAAGTAGGAATCTGTTTTTTGCTTTATTCTGAGGAAAGGCTGATTTAGATGCAACCCAGGATAAGGGTAATCTGTACTATATGTAGAGGACATTATCTTGACATGCTCTGTTGTTTATATCTGCCCTCACATGGGTCTAATCAACTCCATGCACAGACTCAATATGAGCCATGAAATGAGGTTCATTTCCACCTGGATAGATAGAACGAAGGTTGTCTAGCTCTTGTCCAGCTGTGTCTTCATTTACTAAGAAAAATCTTTCAAATGCTGTTCCACTACATTTACTTACTAATCTAATATACAAAGTCAATATTTTGCTCTGAGAAAGAAAATAATATATTTCTGGAGAATGCCCTACTCAGCTTTTCGTCCTGTAATGCCTTGAATATGACTAACTATGTGCTAATTTGTACCTGTTAAGGGATGACATTGCTGTGATAGAAAGGTAATTGAATGCTAGCTTAAAAATTGAGTGTTTATTTGTTTTCAAAGACAGGGCAGAGTTTTACCTTCCAGTGGGGCAACAACTATAAAGTCAGAAATACAATGGAATAACTTAGACAAATCGTAGTTAGTCAACACTTAAGCACAATAGAAAATGTTTGACTCGGAAAAATATAGGTTCACAGATACTCAATATCCAAATTGACTAAGCTTGTGCTATTTTTGTAAAAATGAATAGGCAAATTTCAATCTCTAAATGAGCAAAACTGGTAAAGACATATCCCAAAAATACACAATATCCCCAAAATATTTGAAAACTATGTATGTAATATTTGAAAATTTGTACGACTTAACAAGTTTGCTCTACTTTGTGTTGGTGTATTGCATACATATTAAATAAAATTAGTTAAATTGGTACAATTTGATCCAAAGTCAGTAAGAAATGTATGTTGGAAGATGGTTCATTCTTCAAGCCACAAAAGTTGAGCATAAATCAACCAAAACGACAAAAGCATGAAATATTGAAGGGACACAATGATAAATGATGGTCCAAGATAAAAGAGTAAAAATAATAAGTTTAATCAAAACATATAAACCTATTTTTGTTTCTTTAATCAGTGTAGCTCTAGCAACACATTCAGTTATAGTTGTTGTAAAGGTGGGAATTTACATTGGGAAAACCAGTCCTAAAGTTGGTTATGACATTGTGGTTGTTTATGAGAAACATTAGATGTGTAACTTGGAGACCACTAATTGAATTTCACAGAGAAGGTCATTTGTATTGACTCTCAAAACTTAAAGAAAACCTGGTGAAACTTGCCCGGAGGACAGCCGACAAAGTTACTCGGCGAACTACTGACGTCTGGGTGGGCGCCAGCTCTGAATTGGGATCAGATCCGCCTGAGAGACGGCTAGAGTTCTCCTGACAAGACGAACTCCACTGCTGAATTCTCTTTTCGAGCTGTGCCAACCTCTGTGTGCTCTTTGGCCTATTATAAATCAGTAACAGGCGTTCAAAGTGACTGTGACTAGCATACAATCCGCCCCTGATGAACAACAGCAGAGACAGAGGAAGTGAAAGTGTGTGCATGCATGAGCACGTGACCCCTCTTAATGCAGTCTACTTTAAACAAACCTGTGTAGTCCGTTTCTCAGAAGGACGGCTAATTTTTTTACCATTATTGGAGGGGAAAAGGAAAGCTGCACTGACTGTTAAGCGGAGATAGGCTAATTTGTTTCCGAGTGTGTCAAGCATGGAAAACCACTCACATTAGCATCATCTAGATGCTGCGCTTTTATAGAAGTGTCTGACTTACAGAGCTGGAGATGATTAAAGCAGTGAATGTGCCACATCACATTGAGAGCTGAGGTTAATCATAACTTGTTGTGAAGAAAGAGCTGGTATTTGATTGTTGTTGAGATTGAGCAGATATCTTCTGCTGGTGGGAACAAACTGCATATTGAATCCAGTGACAAGAGGTTAAAATTAGTATTTTTCAACTTGCAAGAGCACTCTAGAGTGAGTCTCCCAAAGTTTCTCACAAGTCCGCCTACCCGCTGCTGATGTGGAAATAAGCAGCACTGGGATGCTTGTTGTGTTTGGCCACACTGGAAGAACTCTATCCCAGGAATTTCATGCATTTCAAACCTTTTGCCCACAATTCTGCCGAGGAGGGGAGACACACACAGTCACATTCATCTGCTAATCACAAAGAAGTCAGAGCAAACCACATACCCGTGGTCCCTGGTCACCTTGATCTCCCTGCAAAAGAAAAGAAAAAAGAACTTGTCTCAGGATCTGAGGGCAAAATATACAGGAACACATGCATAAATACAGTAATGTAGTAATAAGCCAAGGTTCACACCAAAATCACTCAGGCATAATTCAGAACATATTGATAAAGTGAAATAATACAGGAACCCTCAACTATTCATTGTGGTTGAAAGTAAAATCACTTATGATAACATGGAATGACATGAATTGGGTATGTGAGAAGGAGAGAAGAAGGAGAGAAAAAGGAGAGCGGTGGTGTGAGGTTTTGGTGAGGGGGCGGGTGAGAACCGCATTTATGCCAGATTTATTTGCCCCAGAGATCTTCTGGCTGTCTGCCTTTTCTGGGGGTGAATGTCTGTGGACTAAGGCCGGCTTTGAAGGTTAAAACATTTGGTTTCAACTCAATCTGCTTGCCAAAGACTGTGGCTTTATCACATTAGAGTTAACCCCAAACAAAATCACACTGTTGTTAAAAATAAGCAAAGGGAAAGTAAATGTTGGAAGGTGATAGACCCTAATGGGTCTAAAATCAGATAAATGAGGATCTTCAAACTGTCTTGTTTGATTGGGTTTTGATCTTCAGTAGTATAATAGGCTAAAAAACGTATCTCACACGGATGGGAATTTTGCTCAAAACAAGCTTCAATGTGCAATCTCAAATAATAACAGTTCTTGGAATTTTTGTAATTTTTCATCAAGCTGTTGCCAGAACCTAATGAAATGGTAAAACAGTTATGAATGGCCATACCGACGACCCCTTTGTTCATCCTGGGTGGGAAAGTGAGCGCACAGTTGTTTTGGATTTCATTAAACTACAGAGAAGTAGTTTACATGAGAGGGGTGGACACAAATTAATTCAACAGGACCTTTTGCCGTTCATAGCCTTCAAAACAAATGTTCAACAGTCGTGTAAATCTGGTAGGGAGAATCAAGCAACTGCACTCATAAAAATAATAAAAAAATCACTTGATTTATGATACTGGTAGGTGAAAACAACAAGAATCTACACTCTGCCTTAAAAGAAATAAACAGTTTCTAATGAGTGCAGTTTGGCCATGATGGCAACTGTTATGGTTTTCTCTGTGTTTGACTTTACCTTCGGTTAGAATATGCACGCTATTTCCTATTGTTTCACTCAAGGATCTTAAAGTCATCAATAAAAATATACAAAATCAGGGTAACTATTTTAATAAAGTACAGTGCCTTGCAAAAGCACAAAAACTTGGACTTATCCACATTTTGTCACATTACAACAACAATCTTCAACGTATTTTATCTAGATTTAATGTGATAGACCAATACAAAGCGATGCATAATTGGTAGAAAAACTACAATAACTACTGCAAGTAGTTTAGGGGTATCCCTGTAACAACTTTGTACCTGTATAGACAAAGTTTTTCTTTGTGGAATAGTTCAAGTTTAGTGAGATTGGATATTATTATCCTGCTGGAAGGTGAACCTCTACCCCACTCTTCAGTCTTTTGCAGCTTGTAACAGATTGACTTCCTGAATTGACCTTTTGTTTAGCACCATCAGTCTTCCCATCAGCTCTGTCGATCTTCCCTGTTACTGCAGAAGAAAAACCTCCCCACAGGATAGTTTTTGTTCTTGTTTGACCAGAACACTTTCTTTCAAATGTTTCCTGTGTCCCCTCAATGGCAGGACAGGACTTGCTATTGGTTTCTTCTTTCCACTTTTTCACAAAACTTGGCAGGTCATGTTTATAGATTCTCCCACTTGAAGTGCGGATCTCTCCAGCTCCTCCAGTGTTACCATATGTATCCTCCCTAGTTTATCATTTAAGGTGGATGCCAATGTCTTCGTAGGTTTGTTGCTGTCCCATATTCTCTCTGCTTTCAGATGATGGACTGAAAAGTGCTTTGTGAGACATTCAACGCATGGGATATTGTTTCATAATCTAACCCTCCTGGAAACTTTTCCACAACTTTATTCCTGGCTTGTGTGCTCCTTGGTCTCCATGTTGCCGTTTGTTCCCTAATGCTCTCCAACAATCCCAAAAAATACATTGAAGTTTGTAACAAAAGAAAATGTGAAAATGTACATGGAATATTAATGATTTATAAGAAACTGTAGCTCCTAAAATATTATTAAATTACTTTAAAATGCTTGATTCTTCAGAGCAGCAGATTAAGTTTCAATACTGATGACTCCAAAAGTGTTTTTACTTTAAATTAAAAAACAAATCTAGTTTATAATAAATTAATTCAGGGATTTCATCAATGTTGGTGTTATTCTACAGCCATGCCTTTCATCCCAGGACCTTTCGAGCTGTGAAGAAGCTGTGTGGTTATTTTGCACGCTTCATTGTTGTTTTATGGAGCATTGCGCAGTGAGGCATTTAAGGGTTTCATCCTGCATGGGACTTTGGCTTTTAACACTCTGTGATGTGGAATTGTGAGCCTGAGAGAGGAATGTTAGCACTGAAACCTATTATCAGGTTGACTTAAATTCATATGAATAGGGGCAGATGCCAAATTACGCTCTCTGTGGACAAATTAACTGCAGTCTCCAAATACTAGATGTCCTTGGATATCTTTGATATGGCTATTTGAGGTCAGACAGTCACTTTTCCTATTGAAAAGCAGAGGAATACATTCAAATTAAAAAAACATTTACGCTGTATGATCTATCTTAATTCAGACTAAAGTTCACTACATGTTGAAAGTCAGGCTTCATTAACCTTTAATCTAAAAACCTTTCAACTACATGTACACATCAAGAGGTTAAGACAAAGACAATCACAAATGTATTTGCTCAACAGCTACAAGCAGCTTGTAGATCAAAATCTCTGTAAGATCAGAGAAATCTGATCGTTTTTTACTAAACGGTTCCACTATGTGGCCATTAAGATGTGCAACTCTTACATCTGACATTGGCTGTCCATATATTACCAGTGGAGCCATCCATGTCCCACACAGATCTGAGCTTTCATAAATGACCACAGGAACCGTGAAAAGGAATTTAGCAGGGTTGATATACCTTTATAAAGGGTAAAACATCTGTGGGCTTTGATGGCTGTCAAATGAACATCTGGCCAATGACCACTGCTCAACAACGCAACACCCTCTTTGGTATATCATCAAGCACTAGTGCTACTGAGGAAACCTCCCCTCACTCAAGTCCATGGATCAGTTCTGTCTGCGCACTTTGGATCCACCTATCCAGTATGTTAATGGTGAAAACTGACATGCATCTGCAGACCACTCATCATTGCTATATTAGACCATTGCACTGTAAATCCAGGAAGGCTGAATCGACACATTCAGCTCACGTCCAAGACAAGAGAATGACTCCATGAGAACTAGTGATATTTTTGAGACAACTATGAATCCCATTTATAGCAACTCATCCAAACTCTGGTGTAGGCCAAACAAGCAATCTATGGTGAGCCTAAAAAGGTAGATTTTGGGTAGCTTGGAGTAGTTCACACACAATGTAAAAGTAAACAGACCATCTTGTAAACCAAAGAGAGGATGTCTCCAATAGGTATGATTTATGAAGTATATAATCTAAAAACATTTAAATCCTTGCAAACATGGTGAGCTGCTGTGTAACCACAGAGTCTCTCAAACATTCTTCTTATCAAGAATGACCACAGTGGATAGCTGAAACTGAATTACTAAAAGGAGAAACTCCGATTTCAGATATCTGTAATTCAAATGGGAATTAGAGGTGGGAGGGTTTTTGATTAAATGTTAAACAAGCTATTCTGTCTCCAAGGGAAATGACTCTCCTGGAACATCCTGATGTGAAATCACCTTAAATCTAAAGCCGTCATGATGTCAAAGCAGTAGTAAAATTTCCACTTTTTTGGCTTTTTGGAAAAGAGGTAAATGTTCAATAAACCTCAACCTTTCAAGAACTCTTTCAAGATTTATCCATCTTGGGTGTTATCAGTCAAGATTTTAAATTAGGATTTTGAACTAAATATGCTGAAATACAGTTAGGACTGATTAAAAAACTGTGAAACAGCCCCTTGGTTTAGCGCTTATAGAAAGTAGATACAAAACTTAGTGTTGTTAGTTGCTAACAGTTAGGCAATTGAGGCATTTTCACTGTTTACATATATATATATATTTTTTGTCTGTCATTATTGCCCTTATTTTTGTACAGAGTAATCAAAATTATGTCAGATGAGGGATTTAAAAATAGTAGATTTGGCAGTTCAAATGTAAACAGTGACAAAGTGTTCATTAGTGGACCACATTAAAACAAGAGGATAACAACTACAGCAACTCCTTTAATATTTCAAAATAGAAGTCTCAAACCTAGAAACAGGGTGTTGATCTTAAAATATCGACAGCAGTAATAGTTAATATTTATTTCACCAATGGGAGTCACATGCGGTCAGCAACAGGACAGTGACATTGTATTAAGACAAACTTTCCTGTAATGTTGTTCCACCCCTTGTAGCTGGCAGGTGGCAGCCCCCTTTGCCTTTTCAGAAAACCCACCGATGGCCACAAGGTCTTTTCATGAAACACTTCTAAATTTACTAACTTCATAGATGCAATACAAATTTTAACCTTAAATGATTCCGTGCTTGCACAATACCTTCAGCAGCAAGCATATTTGTTTGAACCTGAAGATCTCGGAGTCATTGTCAGATTCAGTCTTTAGTACAAATTCCATTACCTCATTTTGCCGTGTTTTCACTCAATAAACACTTGTTTGCTGCAGTGTCAATTTTTCTATTTGCACTGCAAATAAACATTTTTGACATTATATATACATTTTAAAGTTCCAACATAAACCATTTAACATAAGATTGAGGCTTGAATCCTGTTTGCAGCTGAACTTAAAGTGCAAATAACTTCTTCTGCTCTTCAGTTGTTGACAAAAAGTTGTTAAGACCATTGACAAAACATAAATAACTAATATAACAGCAGAAATATGCCAAATTACTCACCTTTTCACCCTGTGGACCTGGAGGACCCTAAAAGGAGACATAAAAGGATTGCGTAAATTATTTAACCAAAACAGAAAAAAAAAACAGTGTTCAGGTCAAGTTTTATGTTTATAATCTAAAGAAAACCCTAACTTAGGAGCCTTGAAATGTTACAAGATGCTACAAATCAGATCTGATGAAAAAGTAATAATACATATTTCACAATACCTGTGTGTAATTTAATCTTAGTATAAATGCTGCTGTTCTGTGAAGGCCTCAGAGGTTTGTTAGAGAACAATGAACACGAGAGAACACAGCAAACAGGTCAGGGATGGAGATGTGGAGAAGCTCAAAGCAAAGTTAGGCTGTAAAACTATATCCTTAGCTTTGAACATCCCATGAACTCCGTTTAAACCAGCATCCAAAAAAGGAAATTGTATGGCACAGCTGCAAACCTATGAAGACAAGACTGTCCACCAAGACTAATAGCCAAGGCAAGGAGAGTATTAATCAGAGAGGCAGTCAAGAGGACCACGGTAACTCTGCAATGTAACTCACAGCTCATGTGAGGGATTCTGTATAAAGGACAACTATTAGCTGTGCTCTCCACAAATCAGGCCTTTATGGAAGAGTGCAAAGAAAAAAAAAAAACCTTGTTAAATGAAAGCAATACGAAGTCCTGTTACAGCAATGTAGGGGACAAAGCAAACATGTAGAAAAAGGTGTTCAGATGGGAAAATAATTAACTTTTTGACCTATTTATAAAGTTTTATATGTAGCAGATTGGTTTCATATCAATTTGAACACACCAGCTGCACCAAATAACGGGGTGGGGGCAAAATCATACTACGGAAATGTTGTTTTTCAGCAGGGATAGAGAAGGTGGTCAGGGTTGGTGGGAAGACGAATGGAGGTAATTTCAGAAAAATCTAGGAAGAAAACTAGCTAGAAGCTGCAAAATGATTAAGAATTGGCGAAAGGTTCACCTTCCAGCAGGACAACGACCCTAACTATACAGCCAGAGCTACAATGGGATGGTTTAGATCAAAGTATAGTCATTGATTAGAATGGCCCAGTCAAAGTCCAGACCTAAATCCAAATGAAAATCTGGGGCAAGACACGAAAAATAACATGCAGAAAGTCTTCTTCCAATCTGACTTGGACTGAGCCATATGATAAAGAAGAATGAGCCTAGATTAATAGATGGACAAAGCTGGTAGATACTTACCCTGCATACATTTTAATTTGTATTTGTAAAAAAAAAACAAAAAAACATGTATCATTTTTCTTCCACTTCAGAACCATGCACTGCTCTGTGTAGCTCTATCACATAAAATTGCAATAAAATACATCATGGTTTGTGGTCGCAAAATGCAAAAAGTTGTAAAAGTAGGAATACTTTTGTAAGGCATTGTAGCCCTGTATCTCTAAAGGCCACAGCGATGTGGTCTCCATGTCTTTTTAATGATAAACAGAGACAGAGTTTAGCAGGAGCGAGCCATGTGTACTTTCAGACATCGTTTTTAAGGATTTGATTAAAATTCTGTGTCACAGACTGGCAAGCAGTACCTTGAATACAGTAGACAGCAGGACTTACAAAAACATACAATTAAAACATAAAACAGACCAAAATCAAGTCCATGTTTACTTAGAGGATTAAATCCAACAATCACTAAGCAAATATTGGCAGACATGAGTTAAAATCCAACATGTACAGGAGGAATACAGCTTTCTTTTGCAAACAGCCTTTTTTCTTTAGATTGAAGCAGCTTTGCATCCAACTTGTCAGTCAGACGACAGAGGCTCCAGGATGGGCTCTACGAACACTCTGGGTCGAAAGAGACAATTTGACAATGAGCAGCACATCCATATGGATGTGTGCTTAAAAACAGTAACTTTGGCAGTCAAGCGGAAAGGTGAAGCCCGCATGGACTCTTTCCTCGCTCTGAGGTTGGACATTTGGGGGAATAAAATGCTGACTTTGAATTTTCATTGTTTTTTTTTTATGAGAGTGATGTACCAGAAACCTCTGTCAGGGCTGGATGGTCAGAGCAAAGTTATCATCTTCAACGATTTGCGCACATTTATTCATTAGAATTTTTAAAATTCTATTCACAATGGCTGAAGATTGAGGAGAAGGTATGGATTTGGTTGAAGATATACTTGCTATGCCATTTTCAAGAAGGATCTTTCAAGAAGCACGACCGGGGACAGATACAACTTTCAGCATTAGCCTCCATGTCCAAAGAAACGCACTTCTTGGATCTGAAGTGCACAGATACGCTGTACAACAGAGCCATTGAGGTCTTGTATAGAAGTCTTGAGATGTATAATGTATAATATAAATAACATGGTGTGCGCAGCTAACGTGTTAAATTGTTTTGCTCATGCATTTTCTCCAAAACAAATGCAAATACTGTTTGCTTTACTTTATTTTCATTGAATTGTTGTTTTCGTTTTCGCCACAATGTGCATTTTATTGGACAAATTATTTTAAGCTCATACTTTAGTGGAATTATTTAAACTTTGTTGACTAATATTTTTAAATTGGCTTTTATCTTTGAGATTTGACATAATTTTAGTTTCCAACTCTTGCGAGTTTATTGATTTTCAATAATCCGGAAACACTTCACCAGCCTATTAAGGGTGATGTAATGTGTACGTGTGATTCTGTATGGATTCTCAAACCGTGGTGTAGTATAGATGGTATAATGAGAAGTATTAATTTAGGTTGGACTACGTTGGATATCATTGAAGGCCAAGGGTGAAATGTACGGCCCGCCAGATAGCATAGAAACACACACACACACACACATGCACACCCACCCACACACATTCATATGTGCCGCTGTAAACAAACAACGCAGCCCAGACTTCTGCTTGCAGATGTTATTGTGACTCTTAATTGAAAGCAGGAGCTGGAATGCCCACTTCCATTGTGAAAGCCCCCCGTTTGGAAACACGTCGGCTTCCCGGTGTTACAGAAAAGCACGCTGTCATGGTAACTGGTTATCCATTGGGTGTGGTTGCTCTTAGTTCATGTAATCGAGAGTCAGAGTGTTCACTACTTTTGGATTATGCTCTATTTTTAAAAGAAATTTAAATTACTATGTTTGTGGAGGCTGTACAATCACCAGCCTTTCAGGCCATCGAGTCCACAGTTTTTCAAATAATATTTTTCTTAAAACAGCACTATCTTCCATGCCTAAGTACATTTTGTTCAGCTGACAAGACTCGACTTAACTTTTGTCTCTGCTATGAAAAACGCGGTTCTTAGTGGCGCTCACTTCAGATCGGAGGATTACCATCCCAATGATGTGCTGGAGCATAACATGGGATACCCAAGCAAAGTTCAGGTGCTTACAGCTTCATCAGACCACTGTCAGTGGCTACTTCTGGGCCTGTAGAAGGTGGGAGACATGATCATGGATCGATCAGAGGCTCAGGTCTATGCAGATGGGATATGTGCATTGTAAGTCTTGTTGTCTAACATCTGCTAAATACAGCTTTGTTGAAAGAATGATATTAATGATTAGAAGCACTGTGATATGTGGGTTAATAAAGAAACAGTAAAAATAGCTTGCAGCACCCAGGCTAATAATGTTAGCTTTGCTCAGCAATATTTTGGCCATCAATCCCCGGCCCCGCTGGTCTCTCTGCTTTCTAAGGCACGCAGCAGGCTCATAGCTGTATGGTTGTGCGCCATCAAATCTGTATTTGTAAACGTTTAAAGTTTTTTTTGTGTCAAGAGTCGGCATTAAAATCCATAGTATTCTATGATCGAGCTGACAGGTCGTCACGTCCGCTCTGGCGGCAGTAAGATTTTCTCACAAAAGACTCCAAAAGCCAAAATAATGTATGTGTATGACTACCTTTTTTTAATCATCCTTATATATATATATATATATATATATATATATATATATATATATATATACATATATAT
This sequence comes from Valencia hispanica, assembly GCA_963556495.2. NCBI lineage: Eukaryota > Metazoa > Chordata > Actinopteri > Cyprinodontiformes > Valenciidae > Valencia > Valencia hispanica. The sequence continues at coordinate 32,499,606 of OY747714.1, forward strand.
ATATATATATATATATATAAATAAATAAACAGTGGCTCTAGAGGGGCCCTAACCTGCAACCAACTTTACTGTCCGAAAATTAACCGAACCGAGACTTTTGGCGTACCGTTCTTACTTTTCTTAAATAACACCGCTCCAGTTAACTGTGTTCCATACCGTGATGACATTAGTGTAATTACTTTGCCTGGATGATGTTTCTTTGAATCAATAGACCAGGGATCCAGAATTGCAGGCTTATAGATATAGACAGACTTAAAATGCACTGGCACACATTTACACAGTCTAAAAGTGAAATGCAGAGGTAGCTAAGTAGTTTCTTTCCAACAAACTGCTCTGGAGAGAAGACATTTGTGGCCAGATTTCTGCCTGTTCTCTGGCACAGCAAATTATTTTTATGCTTAGCTAACCATCTCTAGCTTTCAGTTTATATAAATAGAAGTACATGCAGTACCAACCCAATCTACCCGCACCCCACGATGAGGTTGTTAACCTGCAGTGCAGCTCTGTGGTGCATTGGCGCATAAGTGAAAGTGTTCAGGTTTAAATAAGCTGATTTTAAATGCCGCTTAAACACAAGTGCTTTCCATGAGGTGGTCCCACTGCTTGGTACTTGACCAGCTATATAAAGAGCAACAGCAACCCTTGTAAACATAAAATGTGTTATTGTAAAAAAACAATGTTTCCGATCGTGGTTTCTCTGGGCAGGAATAACAGAGCCAACACGTTGAAGTAAAGTGAACAATTTACATTTATATTGATGTTGGGGCATTCCAAAAAAGGCAAATAAGTTTCCAGTTTTCTCCTCAACATGGAATGGAGTGCAATCTTTTAGCTGGGCATGGAAACTGGCTTTGAAACAATAGAAGGCAACAGACAGGCTTTGACTGCAAATCTGTGGATTGCAGTGTCCAAATCATCAAGGGCACTCATGGGCAACAAAAATTAGTGGGGGGGGGGGGGGGGTTCACATATAAACAGAAGAATCAATATGTTGTGATAGTTTTGATTTATGTTTCTGTTCAATCATACACTAAACATGCAAAATTTAATTAATTATGCACAAATAATCAAATTTTCTACTGATACTGTTTTTGTTTATACTTTTTCAGTCTATGTTTAGCAACAAGAACTGCACTAGCTATATTTAGTTTAATATATGAGTGATGTGGTATGTTTGGGGTTCTATGTAAGATGAAAGCAGAAACATGGTTAATGAAAGAGATATACTTTGTCTCACCATAAAAAATAAAATAAAAAGTTAGTGCTTATACCGTTCTTGAATTGTTGTCAGAAAAATGATTTAGATGGCCGCAAACGCCCCCCGGGCCACACATTGGACATCCCTGTCATAAGAAAATGAGGAAATACCTACTTGTCTTATCAGTGACAAATCAGAAACAAATTGGGGAAACAGTTACTGTTCTACCATCACAAACAAAAATAACTGGAACCATGTTGTGTTGTCAGATGAAATTGACGTTCAAGTTTTCAGCATCCCTTCAAGTGGGGTGTCATGAAGCAATTGATATATGTATGTTGAAAAGCACCGCATGCCCACTGTTAAGTAAGGTGGGGGATCTGTAATGCTGTGGCTTGTTTTTCAAGAAAAAAAGGTGTGCCTGTTACAGTTTATGGTATAATGGACACTTTGAAATACAAGGAAATTTAAAAGAAAAATCTGGTGGGCTCTCCCAGAAACTTGTCAGTAGGTCATCAATCAATCAATCAAACTTTATTTATAAAGCACCTTTCATACAAAAAAATGCAGCTCAAAGTGCTTTACAGATTAAAATCACCCCACATAACCCAGATTCCCATCCCTTCCCCACAATTATAAAAACGAAAAGACAGTTATTCCCCCTTCACAAACCCATTTCCCAGACACACACAGACACACACTGGCACACATCCACCCACAAACACACACAGACATCTTCCCAAAACGCGTAAGATCATTGGTAGACACTGGGCTGAGCTCAGATGAGTCAGGTACATAAGGAAAACGCCATCAGGAGAACCGTCTTCCCCGACAGCAGCAGGTCCACTGCAGCAGCTAGGGCACCGACACAGGGCGCCCAGAGGAGGGAGGGTAAAGACCCCCGCCTCCACCTGAGCATTACCTGGTGAGCACCCAGGCCACCGCAGCCGAACACCGCCACCGAGGCAGAGTGCTCCCAAAGAGGAAACACTGGAAGAAGGATTAATAAGTAAAAATGTAAAATAACCAGAGCTAATATAAGTAAAATAAGTAGTAATAAATATAATAGTAAAAACAGTTAACCATATAGTAGCAAAGATAGCTAATAAAACTCCGTTATGATATAAGCAAATAAAACATTCAAAGCAATGAAACACACTATAATAAGTAATAATCAATTAAAAGCTAGGCTAAAAAGGTGAGTCTTGAGCCTGCTCTTAAAAACATGAACGTTCTCTGGCAGCCTGTTCCAGAGATGAGGGCCATAATAATGAAAGGATGCCTCACCATGAATGTGTGTCCTGACTTTTGGAATCACAAGGAGACAGCTGCCAGAGGAGCGCAGAGGCTGTGAGGGTTCATACGGTAAAAGCAGCTCTAAGAGATAAGAAGGCCCAAGACCACTAAGACACTTAAAAACCATTAAAAGAACCTTAAAATCGATCCTGAAATATACGGGGAGCCAATGCAATGATTCTAAAACCGCAGTAATATGCTTCCGCCTCCTGGTCTTCGTCAGGACGCGTGCAGCTGAATTTTGTAATAGTTGTAGACCTGAAATAGTCTTTTTGGGAAGACCAGAAAGCAGGGCATTACAGTAATCAATTCTACAGGTGATAAAAGCATCAGCGTCTCCGTATCGGCCCGAGAGAGAATGGGGCGGACTCTGGCAACGTTCTTCAGGTGATAAAAACCTATTTTAATGATATTTTTAATATGAGAGATAAAAGTCAGCTCAGAGTCAAAGATAACACCCAGGTTCCTCACTTGCTGAGAAGGATTAAAAGACAGTGATTGCAGTTTTGGTAAAAGTTTCTCTCTCTGAGCCTCAGGACCGATGACTAAAACTTCAATTTTGTCCTGGTTGAGCTGGAGAAAGTTTTCTGCCATCCAGGATTTGATGTCTAAAATACAGTTAAAAGTGCATCCATTGGCCGTGTGTCATCAGGAGGCATGGAGATGTATAACTGTGTATCATCAGCATAACTGTGGAAGTTAACTCCATGTCTTCTGATGACACTGCCAAGAGGGAGCATATAAAGGTTAAAAAGCACTGGGCTTAAAATCATCATCAAAAGTCATCATCAAATTTCAAAATATATGACAAATATAATAACTGGGCAACGTAGCTTGCCCTGGAGAAAAGAAGAGCCTGCATTAAGAAGCATAAGCATTACTTTATTTTATTTTTATTTTTTCAAGCATTACTAAATAACAATAGGTGCAGCACATCCAAACCTGAAGGTAATTTCCAGAAATATTAAGATGCAATTCTACATGTCAAGTTTCCTTCTGCAGATCGAATTCATACATTTAAAAAAGAAAAGAACAACAAATATTTTAAATTTTATCAGTTATTCATTTATTCTGGCCACTTATTTGACTTAACTACTGTAATGCATATTTTATTGGTTACACTTCACTATTGCATCACCAACTTGTGCAAAATATAGGTGCCCATCTTCAAAGCTTCAGTGCTCACCAGCTATCAGAGAATAGATTTGCAATATTTTAAATTTCTAAATGGCCTTGTTCACCAAATCTGTCTAAAAGGCCTTCCCCTTACGTTTCGTTAGGGATGCGGAGATCAGATGACCAACTGTCCAACTAACCAAGGATAAGACTTAACCAGCCTGAACAAGTTGCCTTTAAATATCACACAGGAAACTTTGAATTCTTTGATCGCTTTATGAATCCAATCATTTTCATGGCTTTTAACAAAACATGACCATTATGAGTTTTATTTAATTTCCCTGATGAATTGACTATGTTTTATGTTTGATGGATTTTGAATTCATAGCTTTAGTTTTTGCTATTTGTTTCAATTTTGTTTGAAAATGTTTTGTGCTCTACTTTGGTTATCTTGATGTTAAAATAATAAATAAATTAGGGCTGATATGTTTTCCACAAATGTGAAAAAAATAAGAAGGGGCAATAAAGTACAAATACGTATCATAAAGTATAAACAAAATAAAAAACCCACAGCAATCCGGTTCACTTAGACTTTTGCTTCACTGTAAACACCATGAACCCAAGACTCATCATGTTCAGACTTGACAGCTTGATTTTACAGACCCTGGATTTCGTACAGTTGGCTGATGACAGCCTGGATGTTCCTTTTCTGTTTTGGTCTGTAGCACAAGGTATCCATTTCTCCCAGACAGTGCATGTTTCCACTGCTCAATGGTCCATCGCAGACGCCTCGGAGTCCTGAGAAGACTCCTCTACCTCTGGACAAGATGAACATAAACCTTGTATTTTGCCCAGTATAGTGTTTAACTGCATTTGTGAATGTAACTCTTGTTACAGTTGATAAATGGTGTTCTTTTGATATGGAGCCATGTGAGGGAGCGAATACTGCAGGTGCCAAACGAGTTTCACTGGAATTATTCCAGATTTCTTCATCTTTCTATCCCAAAACTTTGAGTAATTTTCTGACAAACTGGTTGAAAAAAGTGGAGATTAAACGTTAATCTTTCTAACTATGGGTTTTCATAGAACTTCATTGTTAACTTTTAACCTCATAACAAGCCTTAAATTTCTCCTACTACAATCCAAAAGTTTAAACTTTTTTAGCAGGATTTTTACAGATTGACATTAGATCAGGCGTTTAAGCTCTGTTACTCTCTACTTTTGAAAGGACATTTACTTTCATAATTAAACATAGAAAATGTTTATCAGTTGACAAAGCTTTGGGAATCACTGGGAGAAGTTAATTTGGCTCCTCCACGTGCTTTATGACCAAATGCTTCTTTCTATACTGTGTGCACTTCCTCATTATACGACTCATCATTTTCACATCGTTTGGAGACAACACCCACTGGAGCATTTTCAAATGCTTTAAGCAGGTAAAATCAAAGCTTTTCAACGAGGGTATTAAAAACTCTCCAGGGAGATATTTTCAAAGGAGCCAAGTGTACTTCAGAGGAATTTCTACTTGTCAAACCATCGCTTTTGCTTTTTGGTTTTGGTCTACCTCCCAAAAGGGTTTTTAATCAGCACCTGTGTATGCTTTTCAGAACGTATTACAGATTCAACTATGACTCCTCTTCATAAGCATCCTGACAGGAGATCCTCCACAGCTCAGACTGCTTTTTCTGTTTGATCAAACTTGCTTGTTCTGCATTTGAAACTTACTTTATTGAAATAGGTTAACTCTTAATTGTACTAACAGGGAGGCGTCCACCCAGGAGCCATCCTAACCAGATGCCCAAGCCACTCAACTGCAGAAGCTCTGCTCTGAGTCCCTTCTGGCTGAACAAGCTTCTCACCATATCTCTAACGCAGAGCCCAGAAGACCCTGCAAAGTAAATTAATTTTAGTTGCTTGTATACACAATCTTATTCTTTTGGTCACTACCCAGAGCTCATGACCATAGATGAGGATAGGGAAAGTAGATTGACCGTCACAGCACTCCATTAACTTCACAGGACTTCACAGACAAAGGACCAATCCGCCTATCGATCTCCTGCTCCATTTTTCTTTCTCATTCATCAACAAGACCCCAAGATACTTGAACTCCCCTACTTGGGGCAGGGCCCCTCCTTGACCAGGAGAGGGCACTTTACCTTGTTCTGGATGATTATAGCTGTCTAATTTGCTGTATTCAGAATTGTTATAAAGGTCCTTCTCAAAAAATTAGCATATTGTGATAAAGTTCATTCTTTTCCATAATGTAATGATAAAAATTTAACTTTCATATATTTTAGATTCATTGCACACCAACTGAAATATTTCAGGTCTTTTATTGTTTTAAAACTGATGATTTTGGCATACAGCTCATGAAATCCCAAAATTCCTATCTCAAAAAATTAGCATATCATGAAAAGGTTTTCTAAACGAGCTATTAACCTAATCATCTGAATCAACTAATTAACTCTAAACACCTGCAAAAGATTCCTGAGGCTTTTAAAAACTCCCAGCCTGGTTCATTACTCAAAACCGCAATCATGGGCAAGACTGCCGACCTGACTGCTGCCCAGAAGGCCATCATTGACACCCTCAAGCAAGAGGGTAAGACACAGAAAGAAATTTCTGAACGAATAGGCTGTTCCCAGAGTGCTGTATCAAGGCACCTCAGTGGGAAGTCTGTGGGAAGGAAAAAGTGCGGCAGAAAACGCTGCACAACGAGAACAGGTGACCGGACCCTGAGGAAGATTGTGGAGAAGGACCGATTCTAGACCTTGGGGGACCTGCGGAAGCAGTGGACTGAGTCTGGATAGAAACATCCAGAGCCACCGTGCACAGGCGTGTGCAGGAAATGGGCTACAGGTGCCGCATTCCCCAGGTCAAGCCACTGTTGAACCAGAAACAGCGGCAGAAGCGCCTGACCTGGGCTACAGAGAAGCAGCACTGGACTGTTGCTCAGTGGTCCAAAGTACTTTTTTCGGATGAAAGCAAATTTTGCATGTCGTTCGGAAATCAAGGTGCCAGAGTCTGGAGGAAGACTGGGTAGAAGGAAATGCCAAAATGCCTGAAGTCCAGTGTCAAGTACCCACAGTCAGTGATGGTCTGGGGTGCCATGTCAGCTGCTGGTGTTGGTCCACTGTGTTTTATCAAGGGCAGGGTCAATGCGGCAAGCTATCAGGAGATTTTGGAGCACTTCATGCTTCCATCCGCTGAAAAGCTTTATGGAGATGAAGATTTCATTTTTCAGCACGACCTGGCACCTGCTCACAGTGCCAAAACTACTGGTAAATGCTTTACTGACCATGGTATTACTGTGCTCAATTGGCCTGCCAACTCTCCTGACCTGAACCCCATAGAGAATCTGTGGGATATTGTGAAGAGGAAGTTGAGAGACGCAAGACCCAACACTCTGGATGAGCCTAAGGCCGCTATCGAAGCATCCTGGGCCTCCATAACACCTCAGCAGTGCCACAGGCTGATTGCCTCCATGCCACGCCGCATTGAAGCAGTCATTTCTGCAAAAGGATTCCCGACCAAGTATTGAGTGCATAACTGAACATAATTATTTGAAGGTTGACTTTTTTTGTATTAAAAACACTTTTCTTTTATTGGTCGGATGAAATATGCTAATTTTTGTAGATAGGAATTTTGGGTTTTAATGAGCTGTATGCCAAAATCATCAGTTTTAAAACAATAAAAGACCTGAAATATTTCAGTTGGTGTGCAATGAATCTAAAATATATGAAAGTTTAATTTTTATCATTACATTATGGAAAAGAATGAACTTGATCACAATATGCTAATTTTTTGAGAAGGACCTGTTTTTGGCATCACTGTCAGTCTTCAGTAAGAAACCAAATAAGTACCACACGTAGGACTCAACTAAAATTGCCAGAAGTCTTTTTATGTAAAAATGAATCTGTGGTAATCTATAGCATCCTAAACTGGTTTCCTATTTTGCAGTGAAACAATTCATTGCTTAACCCAATGACCCCTTTTAATTAGGGAATGGGGACAATCAAAGTCAACAGGTTGTGATTCTCCTAACAACTACATTACAGTAATATGAGACTAGTCAATTCTATCAGAACCCATTGGCCATATTCCCAGCTCTTGATTAATAGGGCGCCTAGGTGTCAACTTGTTTTGCTAAATTTGAGGGTTACAAAGCTTTGATTAAACAATCTAACCAGTGAGCTTAATACCTGTTAAATCTTCCTGAAGCAAACACCCTACCTTAATACGTTTTGTTCTTTTTACTAACAATATCAATCTCTTTATTTAACACTGAGCATATAAAAGTTTTAGATTCCTGCAGCGCTTTTTAAAAGTAACTAAACATGTAGTTCTAAATGTACTATTTTATTTATTTGTGATTTTGGTGTAAATTTTACTATACTATAATTTTCCAGAGAACCTTTCAACCTGAAACTAGTTGAACACTATTTTTCTTTGTATGTGTTCCTATGAAAAAGAGGCTTTTGGGCGCAAAGCTGAAGCACTATTTTCACTTATTGATATTCAACAAGCTGGTTAACGGTGAGAAAATCTCAAACCTCCTGCATGATATGATCTGTAACAGAACATCATGGGCTCATGATATTGTCCGAATTTATTTTGGATCACTGGACCTGATTAAGAACCTTTTTTTCTTTTTTATAGACACATGGGTAGCTTCTCATTTAAACCAAACCATGATCACAGTCTGCAGTGGAAGTCCTGGATGGGCTCTTGCTATGAAAAGGAAGAGGAAACCTCTGCCACCTTTTTAAACTGAGCGGGGGAGAAACATGGAAGGGTCTGTGGGAAAACTATGGAAAAAGTTAAGGGAACATCAGCCAAAACCTCAAACAACGCAGAGAACACTGTCCTACAAATCTGAAATTGTCACTTACATCACTTTATATTAAAATCAAGAGTAAATTATGTTCAGTAAAAGGATTCTGGCATGGAGATCAGTTTCCGATGTGCCTTCTGAAAAGCTTGTTACACTGGCAACACATTTATTGTACAATAGCAGTAAAATAATGTTATTCTGCACCAGAATTCGATGCTGCTTTAAAGTACACCACTGTCATTTTCTAAATTTACATTTATTGTATTTTCCCATGATTTTCCCCTTCATCTACAAAAATAAAAGTTATTTCAGTCATTTTAACAAGTCTCCATAAACCACGTTGTATATTATGTAGATCATTAAACTCCACAGATTTACATTACTTTGCCAGTTCGATCAACAAGTTACTAATACCTTTTAATACCAGACTTACTGAAGAGAAGATTACATTTTGTCTTTGTTTGACAAATGTAAAACCTTTTTAAAAACACATGAACTTATGACTATAGTCTGTCATAGGTCTTTTTGTTTTGTTTTTCATTTCGTATGATGATTTATGACTTTCTATTTCAACCTTTCAGCAACCATGGACAAGACTAAAAAGCTGTAAGAGGATATATTAGGGACAGTAGACAGTATATCTGAACTAAGCTCGAATGGGCTCCAAAACCATCAGCAAGAAAATTGGTGACAATAGTGCTCCAGCTAGAGTCTCTTACTAGGTATTGCCCAACAGGGTTGAGGATCCTCATGAGAAAGGTGAGGCCAGCCCACAACTACCAAGAACACCTTTGGTAATACAATTCACTGTAATGGATTGAAATCTTGGAGCTCCTTGATAAAGGAGAGAAATGTACCAATCCATCATAAGATTGCCAGTGAACATACATGCTAAATGCATGCAATTCATTTTTTTAAATCAGTTGAGTTTGGCCAGGAACTCATATAAATGTTGCAGGACACTGGCCCTCAGGGATTGGAGTTTGAGACACCTGATCTGAATGATTCAGAAAAGGTTTAGGGGAGGTGTTTTTGTCAGATGCGATCAAAATCAAGCTCTCTGGCAACAACTCCAGCTGCAATGTTTGGAGGAAGAGAAATGTAAGTATGACCCAAAGAACACTGTCCCAACAGCTAAGAATGGAGAGGAAGCAAATAAGTGTACAATGAGAGAGGCAAAATGTGACTTGATTGCCCATCTAAAGGCACCATGCCCAGTAAAATCCTGGACGAGAAACGTAACCTTAACCACAACACAAAAGATGGTTGCAGATCGGTCATCCAGCATCAAAAATCAAACATCCTGCCAAGGTAACAAAGAAGTGAAGTAATAAAGAATCATTGCCTTTACCAGTCTCCACACCATAATCCTATAGAAAAAAACTGATGGAGGGAAAACAAGCACCTTGTTGCTCAGGGGCAGCCAACAAATCTAGACGAAAAGTTTCTGTACAGAGGAGCACGCCAAAATCATTGCTACTATGTGTGGTGATCAGCTACAGAAAATGTTGCAGTGTAGTGTTTTTTCATTTAACGTTTCTCCACCATGTTTTAAGTAATGGTTTGCTCAGGTATCAATACCTGTATCGGCAGTATATCAAATTCTGTTTGCTACCACCATAGTACCTATTAAAAGCACTCCATTGTGTTTGTAAGAAATTTTAAATGCCAACATATTTTTTAGGCGCATGGGCTCGGCTAATTATTTGTGATTTTTATTTAAGAGAGAACACTGCTGATTAGATTAAAACCAAAAACCCACACATAGGTTTTACTGTCAGATGCTTATTTCCCAAAAACAACAGCCACATATTCATTGAGGGGCTGTTTAAAGGTATTTAGAGTGATGGTGGAAAATGTAATTACATTTATTTTTTCCAATAGTATTTTTTATTTGCTCTATTTCCCCTGTTTCGTATTTCCAACACATTTGTTTTTAGCAGGATTCCAGGAACCACTCATACCAAATTACAAGTTACAAAACACTCCATTTCGGTCAGTGCAAATCAAAATTGTCTCACATTCCTCTCCTAATGTAATGTACTGCAAATATAATGGATGAAAGCTCGACAGAGCTCGCCTAACTTTAACAACAGGAGGTGAGGGGCTGGCTTGTGTCCACATCTTTAGCCGTTGTTGACATGAGCAAAATAATTTCTCTTGGGTTTGGCTTAGAGCTGCTTGTACAATTTTTGTGAAGCAATCCACATAATACAACAAGATACAAAATGTCAGTAACGAGGGGATCAGCATGTAACCTCGGTCTGGGTGCAGTCGTCTTAGTTTTCATCATAGTGACCAGTTAAACATTTTGAGATCCAGAATAGCAGTCCATCAAACGTAGCTCACATCCTCTGTATAGAAGCTGGGCCAAATGGGCTGGCAGCCGCTTCTGAAGCCCAAACTGCTGGCCACATGGATCCAATCATCTCACCCTGAGGCACTGGCATCTCTAAAGGTTTCAGCCAAAAAAACTACCGCTTTTAGAACCTTTACAGCTCTCTCTCACATGGCTACACAGTATTAATTAACATGTGCATACACACACAGTTAAGCTAAGTAATCTTTCATGCACTGAGTGCTGACAGGGAACGAATAAGTAAAGAGGGGGCAGGTGAGGGGTGCAGATCACTGTCAAGAGGCATGAGGGCCAAAGCAAAAGTCTGAACAGGGTGAACCATGACTGACACACTTCATACAGTTGAGATATACATTGTGTTTGTCATACAGTGAAACAAAAAGACAGGCTCAAATTTTACAAGAGCCTGGAGAACGATTTAACTTGGCAGAGTTTTTAGAAATATGTGGTTTCATCTTGTCTGAAAGAACTGAAAGTAGCTTATAAACGATGAAATGTCTCATTGTTATTGTAGCTTCAGATTCACACCCCTGAAAGTTCAGTTGTTATCCTTATCCATGTTTCCACAAGAAAGCAGAAAAACAATATTCAAACAAAATGCCCATACATAACAGAATAGGCCAATGCTGGCACATAGTATAATGCAATTCACTGCAGAAGGTGATTGATGTGCAGGGGCACAGTAAGTGCTCTCTGACTATCCTAAAAATGCTGCTGCACTGGTTCCTATCCTGCAATGTATGCTGTACTGTTGTAAAATGCAATACAGGAGGAAATGAAGTACATTTTGAGGGAAATCAAGTCCTGCCATGACTTGGAAGCATATATACTGCTTCTGATGTTCTCCCATTCTGAATTGAATAATAAAATCAATGGGGTGGAATTGACAGTGCTCTGCTGAGTCATGACTGAACACAAACTTCTATGAGTGCATTGCCAACTGGTTTGATAATCATTAGCCAAACTGATTTTACATTAAGTGATGACAGTTTTACTTTTAGTTTCAAGATTGACCATCCTGAGGTCCTTCAACTGTCTGGTTGGTGAAGAGCAGAGATCGCACTAGACATTTTTGTTATCGGTAATTTTGACCAACGGGGTGGAAAAAATCTTGTCTTTAATAGTATTTAGTTTTTATTTATTTGAATCAATATTCAATTGGAACAAGCTGAAAAGAGAACTACAGCAGCTTTCAGTTTCTATGCTCCTCTAATCTGGAACAAACGTCCAGAAAACTGCAAAGCTGCTGAAACACTGAGTTCTTTTAAATCACAACTAAAAACATATCTGTTTAGAGCTGCCTTTGAGTAATGCTTTGATGTATCATGTTGTGTGTGTGTTTTATGCTTTATTGCTGTTTTTACATTATATGCTTTGTAATGCCTTGATGGATCTGTGTATGCTTCTTGCATTATTGCTGTTTTTACTTTATATGCTTTGTCTGTGTTTTACTGCTATTTTTATTTTACCTCTTAATCATATAAAGCACCTTGAATCACCTTGTTGTTGAAAGTGTGCCATACAAATAAAATTGCCTTGCCTTGCCTGGCCTTACATATAAACAATTAAATCAAACAATTGTTAAAATACAAATGTTCCCCTGCTTTGGCCTGAATGCACAGTCTCACGACTTCATCCTGGAACTGAAATGTACACTCATTTGTGCGTAATCAAATAGTGGGATTGCTGCAGAGATTATTGTCATGAGGTAATTTTTGTCATGAGGGGATTTTTGCCATGGACAGATGACTTCGCATAGGGTGTATTGGTGAATATGCATGGTATACACAATGTGTGAGAGCAGCAGCAATCATATAATGGAATTGTCAAATCTTAGGCACCTTAGCTGATGATCACATGTGTATGCTACAGTGTAAAATACATAGAAAGGCAAAGTGGGTGCATTATTTTCCCATTATATCTCCTCCAGTGTATGTTCAGTATAGAACCCAGCCCAGACATTTTGCAGCTTTCATGCTTCACCCAATCTAAAGTGGTCAAAATGCAAAACACTGGATTTTTCTTTGTCAAACAGTAAAAAAATTTGTTTTCAGGGCTAGGTGTCATTTTCAAGACATTTATTCAATTTGCTTCGGGAAGTTATGCGATAATCAAGGCATTATGGTGAAAGTCACAGGTGTTGAAACTTTGTGAACCACACCGACAACAGAAAGTGCACCCAGAGAAAACAGAAATGGAGAAAAAACTTTAGCCCTTAGCTTTGGTGCACTTGGTGCATTACGGATTAAAAAAAATTAAAAAATGAGAAAACCAGATCTGCCGATCACAAGTACAGCTACCTGCACCTGAATAGTTGCATAATTTCAACAGTCAGTGAGAAACCTTGGCACATTTCTTTAAGCTCAAAGATTACTTCAACATATGAGCTAGGAAAAGTCATTGCAAACACACATCTAAGCAAAGAGACGTAAACTCGCAACAGACTGAAAGATATCCTCATATCTTTAAGTAGACCTCCATCTGTTAGTTCTGCATGGGAACTCTCGATCATATTAGTATGGGCCCTAGGGAAACTTTAAGGCAGGAAACTAATGGAGGACAGGGATGTGAGTAATCAGGGCAGAATAGGCAGAAGGGGACGACCACAAGTGGCTGGTGCTCGTCGCGGGAATCTGGACGCAGAGGTTAGGCAGGGATAGGAAAACCACACTGGAAAACTGTCTTGGGAATGGCATCTGGTTCCCATATCCACAGTGTATCACAATTAGCCGGCATAAAATGGCTTTAAAGTGTGTGTGTGTGTGCGTGGGTGTGTGGGTGTTTGTGAGCATGTCTGCGTGTCTGTTTGTTGTTATGTGTTGGATGTCCCTGTGGGAGAGGGGACTATGTGAAGCAAGCAGCATAAAACTGATAGTGCGACCAATTATATGTGTGCGTGTCTAGTGTGAATAGAATGTCAGAATGTAAATCAAGCCTGGATGGATTTTCTGTCATGAAGTGTCACTTCTCTCCCCATTTGGAGACATTTAAACACGTTATAAACAGAAAAAGCTAAAATTGTCCCTGTGTCACACACAAACCAATGTCTGACCCAGAAAACTCTTGTTGTGGAAATGAAATTCGGAAGAGTGTACAATGTTCCAGGTGGAAAAGTATTTTACTCCTGCCCAGGCCTTCTGTTCATTCTATTAAAACCACACGCTCTGTCCTCTAAATTTCTCATCATTAGATGTTGTGAGCTGGAGGAAAATTGATCTAAATTCAAGGAATGTGAAGCTTTTTTTTAACAATGAGCAAAATAATTTAACTGTGCGAGTTCTCCGGTGAGTATTCAGCCTGCTCAGCAAAAGTATCCTGCTGATTGCCTCATATCCCAATGAGTGAACCACTACCCTTAGCATTGTTTGCTGAAAACAGCTACAACTGATGGGCACTGACTGAGCAGACAACTCATAGCTGAAAAGGTCAAGGTCTTAATGTGGTCACACTGAGTGCAAGCAAGCTTCCTCGGGCACCACTGCCCTTACAAGCCCAGATACATGCTGTCACATCAGATAGATCCACTCTCAGAGATTTGCTGGGGAACATAAGTGAACAAACAACATAATGAAGAAATAAGGTCAGGGATAAAGTTTTGGAGGGGTTTAGAGCAAGGCTTGGTTATAAAAAACAAATCTATGCTTTGAACATCTCAAAGGGCTCTGCGGGAAAACCTCAGACCTACAATGACATGCCTGCCCGGTAAATTAACAGGCCGGACAAGGATAGCATTAATCCCAGAACCAGCTGAGGTAAATCTGCAGAAATCCACAGTTTAGATGGGAGAATGGATCACCAGGACAAACATTAGACGTGCAGTCCACAAATTTGACCTTTATGGAAGAGTGGTAAGAAGAAAGCATTGCTGAAAGAAATAGATCGGTTGCCCATTTCCAATTTGCCTCAAGCCATGTAGGGGACACAGCAAACATGTGTTAGATGAGATCAAAATTAAACTTTTTGGCCAACATGCAAAACATTTTGTGTATCAGAAGAATTGGCACTTAACACCACCATGACCACGCCATGCTCATTGTGAAACATGATAGTGGCAGCATCATGTTGTGGGAATGTTTTTCTTAATCATAGACAAGAAAGCTGGTTGAAGCTGATGGACAGGTGGACGTAGCTAAATCGAGGGCAATTCTGAAGGAAAACCCTGCAGAGGCTACGGAGGACTAGGCTTTCCGGCAGAACAATCCAAAAGACAAATCCAGAGCAAGAAACGAATGGTTTTGATGAGCGGTTTCTAACTCCAGTCATCAAGGGCCAGCTTCATGCATGTTTTAAATCTATTCTTGTTCCAACAAAACTGAATTAATGAAAGGTCTGGTTATCAACTACTCATTTGATTCAGGTTTGTTGAACCAGGGGAGCATCTAAAACATGCAGGACAGTGGTTCTTAAGGGCAAACCAGTTTACCACCACTGGTTTAGACTAGAGGGTACTTATGTGTTAGACAGCCGATTCAAAGTCCAGAGCTAATTTAGAATATGTAGCAAAACCAAAAAACTAATGTTAATAGACACTCTCCACTCATTTACTGAGCTATTTTGAAAAGCAGACTAAACAAAAAATTTCAGTCAGTAGAAAGCTGGTAGAGACACACTCTAAAAGATGTTGACCTGTAATTGCAGCTGAAGGTCGTTCAAATCAATGCCACAGCTTTTAGATAAAAAAAAAAAATTGTAATTTTGAAAACCATGCAACTTTTTGCTTATACTTAACAGATTATGCACCATCTCGTGTTGATGTATTACCTAAAATCCAAAAATATTCCTTCATCATGTGATAAAAGAAGTTGAAGGGGATTCAATACTTTTTGAAGTAACTGTATCCACGTACGATTTTTCTGTTTCAAGTTCGCAAAAAAATAAATAAATAAATAAATCAACAAAACTTGTAAGTTTGCAGAGCCTCCCTCGACTATTGCTAAGTTGAATGTAGTGGCAGATGAGCCGAACTGATCAAAGTCCTGCTGGAAAATGTTTTATTAACAGGTATGAGCCTGCAGTGAATATCAGATGAGGAATGAAGGGTTGAGGGTGCCTGGGCTCCTCTGCTTCACCGCCACACTTCCTCTAATCGCTGTATTGCAGATGCATAATTCATACGTCGTGACAGATCATCCTCTATCTGCATCCCAGGAATCTCAGCTGATGAAGCAGGGAGGTGGAAACTACTTGTCAAATACAGATGCAGGAGTATTACGCTTTATTTACTTGAGTGCCAACATGATTGAACTTTAGAGATGGTTTGTGTTGCACTGTAACTGAGAAGCCGGGGTAATCGGCTAAAGTATTTATTTTTTTCAAACCAGCATCGTAGCAGTTTTCTTATGTCTTCCCATTTTAATCATATTTCAAGGTATATTAGTTGCTCTGTTTAATGTTCATTTGATGTGTATTTCAGTCTGTGTTTGAAAAAAAGAAAAACACACAGTGTAAGCGAGTAGTTGAGTGCAGTCTCTCGGGCAGTGTTTTATGCCTGATTGGTGCTAAATGGTGTGCACATTCAGTGGTGCGGTTTATTTTTTCACATGAACCACTGTGATATTCCCAGAAAGATGAGAAAAGAACTCTCAAATACTTCAAAGTTTATACCTAATTAGATCAATTTTCACTAAGATCAGAAGCATCTGGCCTCACAGAGACACAAAACATTATGCATTTGTCGCAGGTTTGACTAGTATAGTGATATTTTATTATATGTTCTCTTTAAACTCAGAAGTCAGACTTTCCAAGTGCCCAGTTGGAAAAACAATGAAGACGCCCCCTTAAGTCAGGATTTCAACTGGGAAAGCTGGAGCTCACCAAGCGGCCTCTATTGTAGCAATATGGGTAAAAGTTGCCTCTTTAAACTATTTACATTTCAAATTCCTATAATAACATACAAAGCCCTCACTGACCTAGCCTCACAAAATTTAAAATAGCTTATTGTCCCTATCAACCCACAAGAAAAATTTTCCATGAGGATTAGTTGTTATTGCTAAACCTTCCAGAACAAAAAGGTTTTTACGTTCCTCTGCTCATGAATATGTTTCCTGGGTGCAGGACACTCACTTCTTCCATATTTCTATAGCCGTTTTTAGACAGAAGTTCTGGAATATTTGCGGACAATTCCATCCGGTCTTTAACCGGAGTTGTGTTTTCAAACACACCCCTTTTGCCCGGAACATTGCCTTTCGGCTGCTTTCACACAGCAACAAATGTACCAGAGGATCGTGATGAATGTCTGGGGGGTGCAGGGTGCGGGGGGTTGTATGTGGATATTATGTAAACTTAGTGTGGCGGGCGTACGTCATTTCCCCAAACAAATAGATTATTGCAAAGATGGTAGACGAAACAGCAGATCTACTCGCAGTGCTCGTCTTTGTGATGTGTGCAATTTTGCGCACATGGAAACGCTTAAGAGACATCGATGAAGAAGCTGTAAGGAAAATAGTTACATTATACGTCATCAACGTGTGCGCTCACAGCGTTCCCTGCCCCCCTCCCCTTTTCCCCACCGCCCCACACCCCTCCAGCTTTCGCGGAACATTACCTGACTGTCTGAATGCAAAAACCATACCGCGAAAAGTCCGCTCTTGTTACTAGGTCTTCAGCCGTAAAATTTCCGGTAAAGGGTATCCAGACTAAGTGCGGAAGATTGCTTTCAGACTCAAAAGCAAAACAGACGAAGTCCGGAAAATTACCGTTTTTCATGGCCCGTTTGAAAGGGGTTTAAGAAAGATCAAGACGTATCTCTTTAAAAGTCCATGGCTAATTAGTATTTGTTGAGTACTTAGTATGTATCTTTTCTGATTTTAATAAGCTCATTTTAAAGGTTTTTTCATCTATTGTTTCGGAAGTCTGTTATTTCTTGCTTTCTAGCTATCTCTCTACTTTGTATAACTTGAAAATGTCTCATATTGACAATGCAAATAAAAACCAAAAATATTTCCTTCACTTTTTCTTTTTTTTTCTTTATTTCTCTGCTTATTCTAAGGCCTGCTTTGCCTTCGTAAATACGTTAGACTGTACATCTATTTGAAAAACTACTAAACAAAAACATTTAAATTGTGTTGTTTTGTAATTAACAAAAAAGAAACCTGTTGAACCTAAAGCGGTATTAGTTCGAATATGAGCAGCTTTGTTTTTGGGGGATATTAAATTTATATAAATAAGTAATCAGGAGAGCAGAAAGAAAGATTATATTTTTTTTTACATTTTGCACTTCAGTTTAGTTTAGAATTTTGTGTTTTGATAACATGTAGTTTGTATTTTATCTTTATTTTTTATTTTATCTTTATGTTATGAGATATTTCTTGCTGCATTTTTGATTAAAAGATTTGTATTTTTTCTAAATGCATTTTGCTCAATAAATGTTCTTTAAATGACATTCTATACTTTTTGGAAGTCGTTGTTCTGCTGGTATGTAAGAATGATCAAAAATAGCAATTTTGACATATATAAACAGAAGAAAAGAATATATTCCAATAAATATTGTTACTGCACATGCTTCAGTTTGCAATCAGTTTACAATCACAATATAGATTTGAGGCCATATTGCCCAGCCCTACGTTTTACCATCTTAGTAGTAGACAGAAGAAAGACAATTGATGTGACTGTTCTTTTAACCCGTATTCATTAGACGGATTAATTTGTTTTTCCAGTCTAACCAGAGAAGTAGAAAAGGTAGAAGCAAAGCATCATCCAACAACTAGCCTGTGCTGCAAACTGCAAGAAATGTTCAAGCTGTGGGAATAACATGGAAATCAAAACAAAAGCAAATTACTTCTCCATGTGTAACTGGAAACTCAAGCTTCTAAAGAGGTTAAATCCTACTGAAGTTAACAACTCTGCGTTCTTGTCCATTTATCAGTTTCAAAGAACAACAATTAGGTCATGCAGATCTGTGATGACATCTTCCACAGCGGTTGGTTTGTTTGGAGGGTTCAGAGGGCTGTGTACAATTTACGTGGTGTTCCTGAGTCAAAGTCGGAGCTGTTGAATATTTATAGCAATGTGTCCCCTGCCATCCCCCGGGTGGGCATACCAAATGAGAAACCACATGTTATCACGTACAGAACTGTCTCTTAGATTTGGTTAGCACTGGGTAAGCTACTGCCAAAGTTCAGAATTACTTTAAAATTGTTTCTCAAAATATGTAACCATAACAGTCTGGTGATTAATTTATTTACTGGGTAAATTCAGCTTAGTGCATTATCACAGGAAAATAAGCACTTAAACACGTAAATTTTTTTTCTCAGTAAATATATTCCAAATGAGTCTGAGGACAGAAAACTTGCCCTAAATGTCAGGAGCAACCCAAGTAATCCACACATGCAAAGACATCGAAACAAATTAATCCATAAATTTAGTTTTATCTAATCAACACATAAAAAGGGAAGCCGCAACATGGCATTGAAAGTTAAGAAAACATCTGAAATCTAAATTTAGACAGTAAACCTGCTAGCTATCCGTTCCAAGTAATAATGGATGATTTTATCCAAACTGATGACCTGTAAAAATATTTCTTGTTACCAAGATATTGCATAAAAATCAATTCATGATGAACAAAGAGCTCAAGAATACCACAACCTTGTTGTTGCAAAACATGCTGATGGTGTTGGATCCAGACACATAATTATTTTTTTCATCAGGTGCTTTTGCAAGGTTTCTGAGAAGACATTGTGTTTGGAGGAGGAATGGCATGGCATATATTCCCAAAACCACTATACCAACAGTGTGATTTATAGGTGGGAACATCATGGTGTTGGTCTATCCTTCAATCATATGGTGCTATGAGTCTTCCTTTAATTGAAAAAGGGAGGAATATCAAAAAGTACCGGATATTGTTGAAAATAAACTAAGGATGAAAAGTTTTTAGCTATACAATGATTACACGCCCACAGCCAAGGAAACCTGCAGCTGCTGTTCAGGTAAAGGCAATAAAGCTGCCAGAATGTCCCAGTCAATCACCTGACTTGAATACAATTGAAAATCAAAAGAATGAGCCTAGAATTGCATATCAGAGTTGCCAGAACCCTCAGGATCACACCTTAGCATTTAGTCTCTACATAACGGGGGATGTCTTAAACTTGTCATTAGCAAAAACAATTTTTTCAACTAAAAATGTAATCACTATCAGTAAGACCATTTAAATCTTATTACATTTTATCACTCTAAATATATGGACTTAATTTTTAGATGCATGTGGAATACTTTGGTTGTTGTGAAATTACCAGAAAGCAACCAGATGGTCACAAGAGTCCTTTCAGGTCATCAAGTGGTTTAAGTTTAGTCTCACACAAAGGGCTAAAACTGTATGTTTCAATAAAGTTATTCTGTACGCGTAGAAGTAAACTACTCCTACCACACAAAAACGCTTCACACAATTTTGGGACTTCTGTCCTATTTCGAGACGTCTCACAGAATGATTTCATTTGTCAGCTATAAGGCCTGGAAAGACAAGCTGAAAAGCAAGACCACCTGCACTCACTTATATCCCAGAGCCCCACGAGCGAGTGTCTGAGAAGGCTCAGAGGATTAACTTACAACTTTTACAGCTCAGTCGGCACACGCTATTATACCTATTCAGCCACACTTGCCTCTGGGCTATGTACAAAAAAAAAAAAAAAGAAGTAGCGGCACGCACACATATGTATGCACACACGCAGTGCCCGCTTGACCTGGTTATAAAGCAAACTGTCACAACCCTACTGCTTATGTGTGCATGTATGTGTTTTTCTTCATCTTTAGGGGAAACTCAGAAGTTTTCCATCTGTTCCGAGGAGTGAATCTGTGATCCGCAGCCTGCGTAATGAGGTGAGATAATCTCTGCAGGTTCTGGGAGCTGCCAGGGATAGATGATGGTAGCAGGAATGTTATAAAGCAGACTGCTCAGATGACAGCAACAAGGGTCCCTATTATCCCTATTAGAGGAATGCAGTGATGAAGAAGTAAATTTGATTATGTATTTTGAATACTCACTCCTGCCAGTTGGTCATTACGTGTATTTGCAATACTACTAAAAGCACAGTATTTTTGTGATTGCCCTTTTACTATATCCAATTTATCAGTAGGCATGGACAGTATTGCAGTTAAATACAAAGATTTAAATAAAAAAACATAACTTAATCTAAGTGCTTCTATTTACAACAGAAAAGCAACTATTACTACTGCTAACAATTTTTTTCTACATTTATGTTGATGCACCTATGCAAACTTAAATAGAGCAGTAGGTTTCAAGTGCTTCTTGCACATATCATTTTTGCTGTTCTGCTCTTCACAGGATAACACTGATCTTCATGTATGATCTGAATTTTATCAACTTAATGAGTCAAGGAGATCCCTCCAGCTTCCTTTACATAACACCATGTGAAGCCTAGAGTTTTGTGACTATAGTGGCTTTTCATAAAAACACTTTTCCTATGCCTAGGAAGAAGTCCTATTTAAACAAAACTCTAGGCCACAGAATAAGCAGAGAGCATAAAACAATAAGGAAATTAATGCATTTTGAGATTTTTGGGGGATAAAATTTACCCAAAATTTGTATAAATATGAGTTTATGTGTGAAAAAAGAGGCTAATAGGTTTTGTAATTGGATGTAAGAAAACATATTGATGTTATTAAATTTAAACAGGCTGCAAAAGGGGCACAACAAACCTAACTCCCATAGAAAAAAAAGAATTATAACCGGATGTCCCGAGCCAATGTTTGAGCCATCTTTATTGAAGGTTTTGCCTAAACTACACCCCCGATACCTCCTGTTGGTTGACTGTCTAGTTTTTTTGTCAGTCACAATATCTGTGTCTACTTTCTCAACAACCTGGCCTATTTTTGTGTGCACAGTTTGCAAAACTGTAGGGTGGGCACAATTTTAGTTAATCTAATGGACTTCGGTTTTCCCCAAAAAAATCAAAGTTTTCAGCTCAATGTCTGCATGTTTCATATGAACTGCTCTGCATGCTATTAATCAGTCATTTGGTATATGATAGAACTGTGCAGAAAGCAGATGTACCATGACTCTGTAAATTATAAGATCTTCAAAGCAGAGATCAACTTTATCGGAACCATAATATGATGAAATACTAATGAAATAGTCCAGATAATAAGTCTCATCTTGAAGAAGATGAGACTTTATTGAGGACTGAAGCTGTTTATGTTGAGTCAGGCATATCTTTAGAAACAAATAATAAAGCTGTGGATGTTCTAAGCGATGCAATGAATGAACATAATAATAGTAGCTTTCTTAATCCAGTGAACCCCATGTTGGAACGGAATACTGAGGTTAGCGTGCAGAAGGTCAATTTGGGACAAAACAGCAGTCCCTTTGTCATAGTACATGCTGTTATTGGTGAGTGAGCTAAATAGGGCAAAATCACAACACTTCTATTACTGGTGCTACTGATGAAAAAAAGTCTTATTTTACTTAACGTTAAAGCTACTTATTCCTTTTAGCTTCTACATGGCATTGATTTTAATAACTTAAATGTTAAATCGGACTGGTACACATCTTAAATGACTTGTGTCAGTGCAAAGAAATTTATAAATCTTGATATGACATCTCTAGTTACAGTAGTTACTTTTGTAAACATATCTGCACATCTCCTAATAAAATAAAAATAATACTGTTTTTGTAAATTATCAGCCAAACAGATCGAGAGCAGGAATAAGGGGAAGACACCAACATAACACCCATATACACTGATGAAAGGTTGCAAGCCAAAAATATCCTAAACAATTATGAAGAGCTTTCAACAGAGTAACACTGTGCCACCTGATTTTATTAGGCAATGAGGATTACTTAGGCATATATTTTGTCCCTTAGGAATATTCTGCATAGAACTCCTTTAAACTTTAAAGAGTAATTACATGCAGGGCTGTTTTATGACATTTTAGCTTCTCCGCAGGTTGCCCAGCAACTTTACATGGAAAACAACTGAATTCAAGGTGAACTGAGCACAAAAACAGGAGTGTGCTCAACCATGCTCTTCAAAAACTAGAGAGAGAATAAACCTTTTATTATGTGACCTTGTAGAGTTCTGTTGTTTCTCCCCTTCATAGCGAGGAGTTAGTGGCTCACAGAGCCGGACCTCTTTCTCTTCTGGGGCCTATGTTTTAAAGCGGTATGCATTTATCCATGTTTGATGGGTTTTTACCTTCACATCGATCTCTCAAATGAAGAAACAAGACAGGAATACTTACAGGAGGTCCTAAAGGAGAGAAGAAAAATAAACAGTTAGTGCAATTTCAAACAGCAACCAAACCAAACAAAAATCATCACTGTGTCAAACCAGAGAATAACCTAGAAAGAAATTATTTCACCAAAAAATGCTCCAAAGTAAGGAGATAAAACTTTCTGTTTTCCATTCAGTTGGAAAGAATTGCCACCAGGCCTGGCAATCACATTTTAAATTTGTAAGTGGCTCTGATTTTATTATACAAGGGGTTGTGTGCTTGTTAAAAATCTCCAACGATTTTTGTGAGGTGACACTTTTTCCCCAATTACTGGAGCTCAAAGGACTCTGTGAGGGCACAATCCTGCACTCCCCAGAACCAAGCAAATATTGGGCTTTTATTAAAAAGGTTCCCAGCTGCCTCAACCCTGAGAAAAAGGATTTTATTTCTTTACAATCTCTACATTCCCCCAACCCGCTCTTCTTCAGGAGTTGCACAAATCGCTCCAACAGCTGGGCCCATGAGGAGTCGTGAGATCGAGGCACAGCGGGCTGTGCTTCTAAGTTGCTATTTAATGGACAATTGAATTAAAGCAGAACACTTTGGGTTTAATAAACCTGCTCCAATGTGTGTTATTGACACATTTGGCTGTGATCAAATGGTTTTTAATCAAGAGTTCCGTAATAAACTAACAAAACCAATGAAAAAGTGATAAATGTGACATGATTTGGTTCAGTGCACATAACAAATCATTTAAATGTTTGAAGCTACAATTATTAAAGCTTCATGAATCAACTTAAAACTACTTGAAATAATTCATTACAAACACAGCATTGAAAGCGCAAAGTTCTATTTTTAAACAATAGCTTCACATTCTTCCACTGACACCATTCAGGTTCACTGGCCTGACAAAAATGTATTGGAAACGATTTTTTATGGAACATGAAATTGACCCAATTATGGTAAAGGTTTTCAAAGTAAAGAATACAAATGG
The DNA here is from genome assembly GCA_963556495.2 of Valencia hispanica. Taxonomy (NCBI): domain Eukaryota; kingdom Metazoa; phylum Chordata; class Actinopteri; order Cyprinodontiformes; family Valenciidae; genus Valencia; species Valencia hispanica. Next base: position 32,523,568 of record OY747714.1, read on the forward strand.
TAGGTGTTACTTTAAAGGCAACAGAAGGAAGGAAGGAAGGAAGGAAGGAAGGAAGGAAGGAAGGAAGGAAGGAAGGAAGGAAGGAAGGAAGGAAGGAAGGAAGGAAGGAAGGAAGGAAGGAAGGAAGGAAGGAAGGAAGGCATAAGGAAAGGATAGAAGGAAAGTAGGAAGAAATAAAACTTGGCAAAATGGAAGGAGGAGAATTGATAGGATGTACCAAAGGTATGTAGAAAGAATGGATAGTAGCTACAAGACTAAAGAAGCAAGGAAGAGAAATAGTTAGAAAAGAAGAAAACTAGGAAGGAGTAAAGGCAAGTAGGTAGAAGGGAAGAACAGCAGATAGAATACAAGAAAAATGGGTTAAAATGTAAGATGGTAAATGAAGGAAAGCAGGTAGATAGGATGCATGAATACTATCTTGCAAAAGTACATTACAGCAAACTTTAATGCATTTTATGTAATAGATCGACACAATGCAGTGTATAATTGTGAAGTGAAAGGAAAATCATTCATCCATTTTCTGTACCCGTGATTCCTATGCAGGGTTGCGGGGGGTCTGGTGCCTATCTCCAGCTGTTATGGGGCGAAATGGGGGGTACACCCTGGATGGGTCGCCAGTCCATCGCAGGGAAACAACATGGTTTAGAGAGACCAATTTACCTAACAGTCATGTTTTTGGACTGTGGGAGAGAGAGAGAACCCATGCATGCACAGGGAGAACATGCAAACTCCATGCAGAAAGACCCCAGGACCTTCTTGCTGCAAGGCAGCAGTGCTACCAAGTGTGCCACTGTGCAGCCCAATCATACAATATACTTTTTTTTTTTTCAAAATAAAACTCTGAAAAGTCTGGCATGTGTTTGTATTCATCACCCTGATTTACCAGACTGAAGAACTTTCTTTTGTGGCAAGACTCCAGAAGGTTTCAGATGTAGGAACTGTCGTTTTTACCCTTTCAAGATAGCACAAACTTAGCAGACAGGCCTGAAACCATATATGAAAATCATTTTTTCCCACCTGTCTTGCCTAAAATCTGCTATTATATTCAAATATGGACATCGACTAAGCCATCCTAACAGGATTATGAATCTGAGCCATTCCATTGTAGCTTTGGTTGGATGTTTACAGTCAGTGTTCTGCTGGAAGGTCAACTGTTTAAATCTGACTAGCCTCATTGAATATTTGTATTGAGCAGTATTCAGTGAGATGTTGAAAATTTGGGATGCTGGTTATAAGCTAACCCTACTTTAAACTTCTCCACATCTTGCTCCATGATCTACATGTTGTATTTCTTGGTCTTCATGATGCTGTTCAACCAATGTTCTCTAACAAACCTGTGAGGCCTTCACAGAATACCTGGATTTACACTGAGATTAAATTACACACAGGTGTAGTAAACAGGTGATTTTAGAAGTCAATGGACTGAAATAAATCTTTTGTGGGGTGGGATATCAAGAGTAAAATGGAGAGTAAAGAATAAATAAATACAAATATTGTATTTTCCTTCCACTTGTTTTGGTATATGACATAAAATCCCAATGAAATATATCATAGTTCAAAGGTTTTTCATACTTTTGCAAGGAAAGAAGCAGACTGCAGTTTAAACACTAAATGATACAGTAATAGATTATTGGTTTTATTTATTGGTGTTTTTACCAGCAACATAAAATAAGTAGTATTTATACAGCAACTTCTGTGAATTTATTAATCTATTATTAAAGTAAATAAATCCTATTAGTTTTAAAAGACACACATTTTACACACATTTTGTCATTTACATTCCAATGAATGCACATTGACACCAGTGTTTTAGTCACATAGTTGTTTTTATGTAAGTGTCAAAAGATCAAGCATTTAGCAGGAAAATACTTTTTAATCTTCTCTTCGGGACATTAAAAATCTGTTCTTGAGCCATTTGTTCCACTGTCAGACTCACTTGCTGAAGGTTGTCACTTTTAGAATCAGTTACTCCTTTCATTGGTGCTGGTACCAAACTAACAAGTCTTGATTGTTCAAAGAGAAGGAAAATATTTAACCAAACCTTTCCAGCAACGACTACCTGTAAGAACATTTTGACACTGTGGCGTTGCCTGCAGCAAAAACCTTATTCCTCCCAGATTTTCTTTTTTTCTTTTCCATATGTCTCCAGTAAGCAAACAAGTAGTCCTAATGAAGAATTTCATTCATACTTAACACCGGAAAATATCACTGTCTTTTTCCGATTTTTCTCCCTGTCAGTTCCAGCAAACCCTGCCTGAAAGCTTTTCTCTTGCCTTTTGAAAGGATACTTTTGGTTAGAGTGAATCATGAAAAACACATAACTTGCTTTAGTGTAAAAACAGAGTTTTGAGAACTTCTGGAAGATTAGTAAAAGGCTTATAGTGTGTGCATGTCAATTACCTTTTTTTTCGGTTTTTAAATCAGAGGAATAATAACTCAGCTTTTTGTCCCTCTGAAATTCCACAAACAAACTGAAGTTATCTTGAAAACTGCAGTTCAAATTGTTTAATGTAGCTCCTGTTTTGAGAGATTCAAAGTTATATGTACAGAATTTTTTTAGTAAGCAAAATCTGACCAGAAAGAAATATTAACTTTCATGCAACAGCAATCTGAAACTATAATTTTACGTTCCATTGAGATATTCCAAAGCCATACAATGCCTTGTTAAACTATTAATACAACTTGGACTTTTCCAGATTTTGTCCTGCAACAACTACAAATGTATGCATTTTAATGGGATTTTATATGATAGACCAATACAAAGCAGTAGATAATTGTAAAGTTGTTAGGAAAAAGATTCACTGGTTGAAAAGTATTTTACAAATAAAAATCAGAAACGTTCAGACTGAACTTGTGTTCTGCCCACTTTGTTCTAATGCTATAAAAAAATCACAAACTTCCTGTTTGTAATTTAATTTCTGAATAAATATAGCAATTAATGAGACCATGAGTAACAAAGCTGGAATACATTTGCGAAGAAGTTTAAATCACCGTTTTAAAAAAAGTATGGCACAACTGTAAACCACAGGATCACAAAAAAAGAAACCAAGAGGGCAATGGTAACTTTGGAGAGCCTGCAGAAATCCACAGCTCAGGTGGGAGAATCAGTTGACAGGACAACTATTAGTGGTACACTCCATAAATCTGTCCTTTATCGAAAAGTGGTAAGAAGAAAGTTGTTGTTGAAAGAAAGCCAAAGTAAGTCACATTTGCAGTTTTCTTACAAAACCTTCAAATAAGTTGAAAAAGGTGCTCTTGTCAAATGAAACTGAAATTGAACTTTTTTCTAACATGGGCTACTGCATATGAGGTAGAAAACTGACACTGCTTCTTTAAGATTAGTATTTCAAAAAAGCTTTCCAAGCTATGTATCGTTTACCTTCCACTGAACAAACATTATTATTGTAAAATGCTACTTTGGGTTGGTCAAGTACTTAACATCCCACTAAAATGCGTATAAATTCATGATTAAATGTGACAAAATGAGAGAAAACGTGAGAAAGTTCAAGTTCCTAGCTGGCATCTACTAAGCCTTAATATGTTGTCAACATACAACATTTTAGATATCATTTACGATATTACACAGAATTATAAAGCTTTTCGTTCCCATTGTCTACCTGACCACTGTGTCCTAAACACAATTAGTGGGTTTGCTTGTTTCCAATTGATTTGTCAAGAGGAAACTATTCTCATTCTCCACATTTACTCTGGTTGAAAAGCAAAAAAACAAAAGTCTCTACACAATGCTGCAATTAGAATATGGTGTGTAAAAAAAAAGAAAAAAAAGAAATATGATGTGTGATAGATGTTTATTTGGGAGCCCAGTGGTATTTCAGAACTGCAGGCAGACATGACATTGAAGTCTTGTCTGTCATTTGATTTCCCAATTATCATCTTGCGGGCGAAAATGGAACACTGGAACACTTTTTGTGTTGCATGAATAAAAAGAAGGGGAAAATTGAGCTTCGCCAAGCTAATTCACAAGATGTATAAAACGACCTTGAAAAGGATCATAAATTAATTAGGGAAAAATCAAAGTAAAGGAATTAATTCAGTCAAGCACCAAACCTCAGTTGACTGGTTTTTATTTATCTTAACTTTAAATGGCATTTTTTATATATATTTTTTTCTCTTAAAGACAAAGCATTTGATTCTCAGACTGTGAAGTCCGACATCGTCCCCTGGCTTTGCCCTGTCTTTATAATTTCTCTTTTACAAGGGTAATACTTTTTTTCCCAAGCCTTTCGCTGCTACACTCTATTGCACTGTGCTCGAGTGCAGAAAGCCAGGACACTCGAGAGCCCATTATCACTTTTCTATCAGGAGAAGGGAGTGTGGATGCAGCTTGTTCTTGCAGCAAATTCAATTTGTGGTGACACTCTTTGGCCGTAGAGGTGTCACTGTACAAAATCTCATTCCCCCTAACTTTTGAGGCCTCAGCTGGGCCAGGGTTCTTGATTCAGATCAGGGGGGAGAGTGTATGAGAGGATGGATGGGGGAGGTTGGACATATTAATTACAGCCACAGCAGAAGGAATGTTCCGAATTTTTCAATCCCAAGGTTCGATGTATCAGGGCATTCAATTACATGTAGAGCTGCCTTTACCAGCAGGGAGTTGGAGCAAACATAGAATGATTTAACCAGTCTCTTTACGGTCTTGGATAGGTTCACTGAGGTTTGCAGCATTTCTTTGATGCAGCCATGGTCCTGCAACATCATGATGTCTAGGCTTTGACTAGGCCATTGCAACACCTTGATGCTTTACACTGTTAGTCCTTCCTGTTTGCAATGAGCTTTAGCTATCTCACAGATGGTCTAATGTTGACTCTTCTCTATAATTTCGTAGACAAAGAATATGAGTAAAGGTGTATTTCTATGACGTTGCCCTGAACTTTTCTTCCCTGGAACTTAACTGCCCTGAACCTTAAACCGCCCCCAAGTGCGGTGCAATTTATGTAAAAAAAAATTAATAATAAAAAAACTAAACACATTCACCAGAAGGTTTTTTCCTCCTCAGTAACCAGTGGCAGCAGTTGATATGGACTATATGGGCAGGAGAAACACTACATGTGCCATATGCAAGTTTTCAATTGCTGTTATAAAAGTGCATTCAATGAGGAGTTGCTACCACTATGTTTTGAGTCGGCATATGTGCTTTGTGCAATACTGCACTGCATTTTATACCAAGCAAGAATTTCAGAAAGTTTCTTCCATTTTAGTTAGCTGGGGAGTTGGAGGCAAGTTCCCCTATTCACTGTCGCCACATGCTTGCACAGCATGAGGGATTGTTCACAAAGTTACCAACATGAAGCAATTGGCTGGAGTTCCTCAGATAGAAAAACTTTTAATCAGTTGACCAAATAAACTAAGCTTGAGTACGGTTTCCTATAAGTAGGATTGGATTGGAAGGTATGTAAATGGCTGTGAATCTGTCTATATGGTTGGATGCCCAAAAGGATGCTAGATAAATGATTTAAAAGTGACATGTGGCATGTCCTGACAATGAGTGTTGTCCACTATCCAACGAGGAATCTTTCTTAGTTTCTTAACACAACAGTTCAAGAACTACTTCTTTTTTTCGAAAAAGAGTTTTAAACCTATTTCACGAAATTAAGTTAGCATGTTGACAGCGCTTCAACAAAAGGACATCACCTCAAGCAATATCATCATGTGGCACAAGATCTTGTGACAGCTCTAGTTGAAACACATCTGAAAACTCCAGGAAAATTTGCAGAACTTAGTTTGTCCGTGACTTCCTATAGAAGGTGCTCCTCTGAGGTTATAATCGTGAAGTTTTTATACTTGATAGCAGGAAAGTATTTTTCCATTTTGTCCTGATAGACAAAACACTAGAGGGGAAGTACTGTTTTCTTTATTTTCTCCAAGACAGCACACAATGACAAGTTTGTTGCTCCTAACAAGAATGGGTTATTATATGCTAAGTGAAAATACTGTATTTATGTCATGTCTGTTACTGTATCAGCTCTGGGAAATATGTGTATACAAACCAGAGATAACAGCTTTGAGAAGATGTGGCATTGTTTTCTTTTTAAACTACATCATTTCTCCTCTTTACTATGAAAATGTAGTTATTCCATAGGAAACGAACAAACCCTAGCATGCACTGAAATAACCTCCGTCACATGTTTTAGCCACTAAGGATAGGCATTGTACTTCTGCATGACTGTGGGAAAACCTGCTGGTGTCTAGCTGAATTATCTTTTAAAATTATCATAACGAGACGATTCTGATCTCTGATCTAAATTATACATGTACATACCAGGTTCTCCATCACGGCCTCTCCTTCCTCTCTTACCAGGAGGTCCTGGAATAAAAAGAAACAAAATACATTTCAGTCAAAGACTTGATTTCCTTAAATATTTGAGTTTGATATTCTTTGACCGTTCTCACAGTCAAACTGTTCTCCGTGAGAATGAAAAGACACTGCAAGAATTTGGACGTTAGACTCACTTTAACTGCCACATTTAAGTATTTACAGTGATGGATCATACACAAAGGCAGTCAACTTCACAGTCCCATTTCTATGCTTTATTTTCAAGAGGGATTCAAATTCAATTCTATTCAGTTCAAAAATACTTTATTGATCCTAGAGGGAAATTAAGTGTTGGTATAGCTCATATAATTAATTCTTTAAGGAGTTGTTGTAGATAATGATAGCTGTGGGCAGGTAGGATTTCCTGTAGCGGTCTGTATTGCAGCGAAACTGAAGAAGCCTCCGACTGAATACGCTCTGTTGTTGTATGACAGTCTCATGAAGAGGATGCTCAGGGTTGTCCATAATTTTTTTGATTTTATGAAGAATCCTTCTTTGCATCATCATCTCCAGATGTTCCACAGTTGTCCCAAGAACAGAACTAGCCTTCTTTATCAGGTTGTTTAGCCTATTTAAATCCCTGGCTCTGATGCTGCTACTCCAACAGATAACAGCTGAAGAGATTACACTCTCCACAACAGACTTGTAGAAGATCTCCAGCATCTTGCTGCAAACCTTGAAGGACCTAAGCTTCCTCAAGAAGTACAGTCTGCTCTGTCCCTTCTTGTAGACGGTTTCACTGTTGCACCTCCAGTCCAGTCTGTTGTCAAGGTGAACTCCGAGGTATTTATACTCCTCAACCACCTCCACTTCTTCTCCCACGATGGAAACAGTTTTTGACTTATCCCTGTTTCTTCTGAAATCTACAATCATCTCCTTTGTTTTGTTCACATTCAAGGTGAGACGATTGTTTCCACACCATGTCACAAAGCGGTCCACCAGCTCTCTGTTTTCAGCTTCTTATCCATCTCTGATACACACGACAATTGCAGAGTCATCTGAGTATTTCTGCAAATGACAGGTCTCTGATTTGTACTGGAAGTCTGAGGTGTACAGAGTGAAAAGGAATGGTGAGAGTACGGTCCCCTGTGGCGCTCCTGTGCTGCTGACCACCTGGTTTGACACACAATTCTTCAGTCTCACAAATTGTGGTCTGTTGGTCAGGTAGTCATTGATCCAGGCAATTGTTGAGGGCTTCACCTGTGTCTTCAGGAGTTTCTGACAAAGCAAATCAGGCTGAATTGTGTTAAATGCACTGGAGAAATCAAAGAACATGATCCTCACAGTGCTGCCTGCTTTGTCCAGATGACAGTGGGTTGGTTGAAGTAGGTGGATGATGGCATCTTCAACTCCAACTCCACAGCGATAAGCAATACACTTATTCAGGGGGGCCAACAGGAGTCTCTCCAGGACCTTCATGATGTGGGATGTCAGGGCAATGTGTCTATAGTCATTGATGACTGATGGGTGAGTTCTTTTGGGTACTAGAACAAGGCAGGATGTCTTCCACAACACTGGAACCTTCTCCTGAGTTAGGCTAAGGTTGAAGAGGTGCTGCAGAATCCCACAGAGCTGCTCTGCACAGGCCTTCAGGACTCTGGGGCTGACACCATCTGGACCTGCAGCCTTGTTCTGGTTCAGTTTCTCCAGCTGCCTCTTCACCTGACTTTTGGAGACAGACAAGTGGGAGGGGGAAGCAAAGGGGGTAGCAGCATTTCCTGACTTGGTTGAAGTCAAACTTGTGGAATTAGAAGAGTCCATGGCTGAGGTCAAGGATAAAACATCCGAAGTGTAACAGGAAAGCTGTTGATCAGAGGAGAGTGGGATGTCTGTTTGGCTGGGAACAGGAGAGAGGGATGCTGAGCTAGTTCCTGAACTGAATCTGTTGAAGAATATGTTCAGTTCATTGGCTCTGTCCAGACTTTCATCTATCCAATCCTTCCTGTCCTTAAAGCCTGTGATCTTTCTCATTCCTGACCAGACATCTCTGATATTGTTCCTCTGTAGTCTGTTCTCCAGCTTCTTCCTGTATGCCTCCTTGCTGTCTCTGATCTTGACCTTAAGTTGCTTCTGTATACTCCTCAGTAATTCCCTGTCTCCCTCCCTGAAGGATCTTTTTTTCTTGTTTAGCAGTTCCTTCGGGTCATTGGTGATCTAGGGTTTGTTATTAGGGAAGCATCTCACTGTTCTGGTGGGGATAATGTTCTCCACACAGAAGTTTATATAGTCAGTCACACACTCAGTCATGGCATTGATGTCCTCTCCATGTGCTTGACAAAGAGTCATCCAGTCTGTGGTTGCAAAACAACCCTGCAGGGCTTCTTCAGCTTCCTGTCACCATTTTCTCACAGTTCGTTTTGACACAGGTTGCCTCTGAACAAGTGGTTTATATTCTGAACAGAGAAAAACAAGATTGTGATCTGATTTTCCCAGAAGAGGTCTTGGTTTGGACGTGTATGAATCCTTTACATTTGCATAAAACAAATCCAAGGTCCTGTTTTCTCTTGTAGAGCAGCTGACAAACTGTTGAAATTTTGGAAGTGTAGTAGAGAGGGAGGCATGATTAAAATCCCCAGATATAGCCACAAATGCATTGGGGTACTGTGTCTGTAGCTTAGCAACAACGGAACTGATAACATCACATGCAGTGTCGGCAACAGCTGAAGGTGGAATGTAAACAACTGCCAAAATTACACTGGTGAACTCTCTTGGTAAATAATATGGACAAAAACTCACTGCCAAGAGTTCAACATCTGAGCTACAAAGACGACACTTCACAGTAACATGTCCTGGACCATCTGTTGTTGACGAGCACTGCTACTCCACCACCTTTTCTTTTTCTGCTCGTCTTCAGATCTCTGTCTGCTCGTACAGTCAGGAAGCCTGGCAGACAGACGTTTGAGTCGGGGATATGATCCAGCAGCCACGTCTCAGTAAAACACATAACACTGCATTCACGGTACTCTGGCTGAGTCCTTGTAAGGGCTTGGAGTTCATTCATCTTGTTAGCCAGTGATCTTACGTTGCCCATTTTGATCGATGGAAGAGATGGCTTGAACTTCCTCTTTCTCTGTCTCCTTTTCGCTCCTGCTCTGCATCCACGTCTCCTCCTTATCAACTCATCAGGGATTTGTGGCTCAGTTGAGGTATTATTTCAGCTTTTGCGATGTTAATCAGCTGCTCCCGGCTGTAAACCACATTGTTGCCATGGTTACGCATCATAACAAATTGTCAAAAAGGGAAAAATTTACAGCAAAAATACTTCCAGCTTCACAGCACCAAAAACTACAAAAATATACAGATCAAAAAATGCAATCTTCTTTAAGAAAAAAGAGCAACCAATGTACAAAAAACCAAAACTTAATATGTAGCCAACAGAGCCTCTCCAACATGCAGCCACCCAGAGCAGCGCAATTCTAGAAACCCTTGTTTTTAAGTTTTTTACATGAATCATATGCTTCTGTTCACTTTGATTAATGACATTAAGCTGGTAGAGCTCAACCAGAAGGGTGAAACAACATCAATATTGCCAAATTCTATATGATAAACACTAGTTTGGAAGAAGTGGAAAAAAATTTAATTAAATGACTTACAAGAAGATTTATTTGTTGTGGTACCAGAAACTGACTGCTACTATTAGGCTTAAAGGTTACATTACATCAGACACATTACAGATAGCGAGGCTCCAAAATTGATACATATAAGGAATGATGAAAAGACAAATATAGAATGAATACCAGTAAGGTACACTGCCAATTACATTATTAGTAAACAAGATTGCATTGCTGTAAAATTAGATCTGTCGTTAAACATTTTCCTGAAATTGTTGAATTATAACAATACTAGCTCTGAATTTAAAAAAAGAACGTCAAAGTACACACACAAGTACAATTATGGTTGAATGCATGCAATCTTCTATCCAATACTGCACTACACACTCATTTCTACCACTACAAAAAAGGTAATAACCTCAGTTTCAAGGGAGGCAGGTTTTTCTTTTTTTATGTGTCCTGTTTGGCAGAGTGGGACTCAGAATTGGTGTCTGAGTACCAAGTAGAAGCCCAACAGATATACCTTCACAAGTGGAGCATTATGGCTTTTGCTATAGTACTCCAATTTTGTAAGAATTCTTGATTTTGTAATTTTGTAAGAAATTGCTGTGATTTTTCTTCTTCTGATATTATGGACATTGAGACGGAAAATAAAGGGAGAAAAAAGAAAGAAGATGAAGAGAGGTATGAAAAAAAGTGAAGAGGGTGCGGGTGAGTTGAAGATATAAGAGAGGAGGGGGAACGAAGAAAACACAAGAAAACATCCCAGTCTGCCTCCCCACCCACAGGACGGCAGAGAGAAAAAAAACAACAATGATAAAACAAACCAACAATGCAAACTGAGAACTACACAACCATAACCCACAAATAGATATATAAATACAACAACAGCGTCACTGAAAAACTCATGATCCCAATTATTACAAAATCTAGTTGTGATAACCTCAGCCCAAGAATGTACTGTAAATACAGGAATCCCCACTCCTGTGAGTGTGTGTATGACCATGCTGGTGCACATAATGTTTCTCCATACAAGTGTTCAAAAGCTGGTGTGAGGAGCCATTGATCCACCTCCCAGAAATCGACGCAGATACAAAGGAGATTGGACCCTTAGACATCCAAAGGACCACCACAGCACACGAGTCTCAATCCTGCACACCGAAGAGCACCAAGACCAAGCATCCAAGGGAGTCAGGTTTTGCATTAGTGCTAAATGACTATTGATGGCATTTTCCAGTAAATAAATGAGGAATTCTGAGGCTGCCGTCACAGCGTTTCTTAATTTGGCACCTATGCTGGTGTTTCAAAAGGTGCATTTCAAAAGGGACTTAAATAGGTTAAACAACCTGAAAAAGAAGGCTGGTCCTGTTCTTGGGACAACTGTGGAAAATCTGGAGATGATAATGCAAAGAAGGATTCTTCATAAAATCAAAAAAATTATGGACAACCCTGAGCATCCTCTTCATGAGACTGTCAGAGGCTTCTTCAGTTTCGCTGCAATACAGACCACTACAGGAAATCCTTCCTGCCCACAGCCATCATCATCTACAACAACTCCTTAAAGAATTAATTATATGAGCTATACCAACACTTAATTTCCCTCTGGGATCAATAAAGTATTTTTGAATTGAATTGAATTTTACATGGATCTAAAATTAAATCCCAAAACACCTATTAAGAATGAGTGCTGCTTATGATGCTTCTTTGTTTAGAGTAGTGCATATGTGTTGGAATGAAAAAACATAAAATCAATAGCATGCTGTTGCTTGAGAACAGAGTTACTTTTTATATGAAAGTCTCTGACTTGTTTTTGTCTGTGACCATACTTATTGATTGCCTGAGCATCTTCGTCTGCAAGTGGGCACATACAGTGGGCATATAATTGTTAACAGAACAAATTATAAACATATGTCCATCCCCCCTGCCATATCATTTATTCCAAGCATTTGCCATGGCGAGGTCAGTGAATCTTCACATGTGCTACAGTATCAGATATGCAGTATAACAATGTTGAAATGTATTTGCTTCAGGGTAACTTTATACGCCACAGAACTGTAAGACAGATAAACAAAGCTGTGATGGGGGTAGTAGTTTCCTGAGGATAGATAAACTTATCTCATCTTTCAAAAAAACAACAAATTATGTTTTTTAAGGAAGCCATCGGGAATAGAACTTTAGAAGTTAACTTATCTGAAGGCAGCAATGTACTTTGCATGGTTTTTTGTTTTCCCCAATGATAGACACCCGTTTTTGTCAAGTTAATTATCATAAACCATAGTTCCTCAAACCATTGTTAATGATTCCCTCTAATGTCTGAATGCACAGCCCTACATCAACTGGCCGTGTGCCAATATCTGTTCAAAGATATAACTTTTAAAAACTGGATTAGCATCACTATCTGTGTAAACCCATTCCTGTGTCTATGAGATAGATAATAGTAAAAAATGACTGAACAAAACAAAAAGAAGAATAGGGTTCACTCTTTACTTTAGCAGATTTCTTGCAGTCTACAAGTGTTACTAGGGTGTAAAATGCAGGACTATATTGAAAACTCCTTGTATGATACTAAGCCCTGAATCTGATCCCACCGTTTGGCTCAGCTTCGACCTCCAACTCTGCTCCTTTTGAGCAGCATCCAAGATAATGTCAGACGCTGCCAGTGAAGAGTCCGGGCTCAGTTCAATGTAACCACAGGTGGAGTTTTACTCCTGCTCTACTACATGAGCCCCGTTAGCTTCCACAGGTTTGTTTTTTGAGGTTTTGAAAAAAACAAAATGTGGTTTACTGCACTTGGCACTCACTTCATTTTTACTCACTTTGTAATGACACTTGACACATCTGAAAGGAATATTTTGTACGACATTATGACATCCTTCTGATTTCTGTGGTATGACAGCTGCTAAGAAAACATTTGCCAGATGGTAGCTGATGGTCCAGACAAAATACCTTACGTTATTTGCAGATATCACCGTGGTTTATAATATTCCTCACTTTATTTTTCATTCTAATTTTAGACTTGAGTCTGTTAAAATTGCAGTGAGATATAAAGACAGGAAAACTAGTGTATGCCAACAATAATATTTCTGCTTCTAAAACAAAAAAGTAAGATTTACACTATATTATCAGCAAAATAGTCAAAACAGGTTTTCAGATGCATTAAAAAAAAACTGATTAAGGGTTCTGGCCATAAATGAAATAAGACTTGGTAAAAATGCATTTTGGCTGCAGTTTTCTTACAGATTCCCAAATGCCGTCATGGAATGATGGGTTTTAAAGAAAAATAAATAAATAAAGTGCGGCTGGGAGTTTTACAATGAGGGTCAGCAACTATGAACAATCTGTTAAAACCTTTTCAGCACTTTTTTCTTATGCCTGTCAATAAATCATAGTAAACTTAATATTCTTTCACATGTATGGTCAGACATAACAAAATGGATGTTGTGGTTTGTGTGTTCTACATTGTGTTCCACATTTGGTGGCGTTTGCATTTTAGAAAGTGATGCAGCAGATAATATTTTCTCTAATGTTGAACCAGAAAAAGGAAAGTGTCAGGAGAAGTATGATGGTTTGGCTTCATGTTTAGCTTTGCTTGCAGGGTGGTGGGCTGGAAAGCCATGTCAATCAGTCTGCTTTGTGCCAGGTTAAAATCTCTCTACAACTATCAAATGAACTGTCTAGAAATTTTCATCAGACATCCGAGGTTCCCTGACAGTTTAATGGTTTAAGTGGTGGTCCAACTTTTTCTATGGCAACGTCTTGGGGTTGACAGTTTCCTGTTTAAGCAAAATACCGTAACAAGTTGTGTTCATTTCTGTCACGGGATTAATCCTATATCTGCTGATGCTTAAACTATTAATTTAACCAGAGAGGATTATTTCTTCACGCCAGTCAAAAATATTTCAGCAAGACTTTTCCTTTGTGTTATAATGCTAACACGTCATAGAAAACAAAACAACCATATATTACACGGTGTGATACTTATCATCATGTTAACAAATGTCTTGAATCTGTTTCTGCTAAAAGTGTTTTTCTAGTTAGAAAGTGGTCTTTTATCTTTTATCTGATATATTCAGATGAAAATTCAATGCAATTTAAATAGCTTCATTAGATATAACTTTTCTATGACCCTGTATTGAACAATACTGAATAGCTAAATACATGCAGCCACTTTATTAGGAATAACCCCTTTAATTGCTTGTTAACACTAAAGTGATTCAATCACCTAGAAGCACCAGTCATCTACATGGTGAAGATGATTTGTTGAAGTTCAAACTGAGCATCAGAATGGGAAGAAAATTAGATTTACTGTAAGTAAAGGTGCGATGGTTGTTCGTTCCAGGCAGGCTGGTCTGAGTATTTCAGAAAATTGCTGATCTACATGCATTATTATGACAATCTCTCTATTTTTCAGAGAATGGGCAAAAAAGAGATGTATGGATGGAATGGATTGTTAATGTCAAAAATCACAAGAAAATGGGGAGACAAGTTTGAGATGATGAAAAGGCAATATAAGCTTAAATAATAATAGCAAAACAGGTTTGAAGAAAACCATCTGTGAAATCAACACACTTGAGCACATTAAAGCAGATGGGCTATGGCAGCTGAAGATCACACAAATTGCTACTAACATCAGCTAATAATGGGAAGCTGAGGCTATAATTAACAAAAGTTCACCAAAATTGATGAGTATTGATTTAGGTTGCAGTATTTAGAATGGATCCTGTCTTGCATCAATGGTTCCGGCTGGTGGTGGTGTAACTGTTGGGGATATTTTCCTTTTATTACTATGGGCCTCTTAGAACCGTCTTAGAAGGATTTAAACACCACTGTCAGTCTGAGTGTTGTTGCTGACCATGTCCATTCCATTTTGACCACACTGTACCCATCTTTTGATGGCTATCTTCAAGAGGATAATGCATCATGTCATAGAGTTAAATTCCTTTCAAACTGGTGTGTTGAACATAGTTGTTTTTTGTAATACTCCAGAGTTCAGCATGTGTGTTAAAGTGTTCATGTGTGTATGGTCCTTGAAGGTATGCAGTGCAATGGTTGAGTTCCGTATGTCATTATTTATTGGCTAAAGATAAAACCAAAATCTAAATGTTTATAACAAACTAAGCACCCCTCTAAAATAATTAAATTATTGTATAATATATTTGAAATGCTACAATAAAACATAGATGTACTTTCTTGTTTACTGTGACTGTATCATCCTCTCTATTGTGCTAAAGCACTAAACTCTTCTAAACTCAAATACTGGTCAAATATAATAAACAATACTCAGTCTCCTTCTCCCATGATTTTGATAATGGGACAGTCTTATGTCATAGATCTTCTAGGAGGAGCATCAAACTTCAGACCAAAGAACATTTATAAAATGTAACCTCTCTTTCCCTTTCAAGAATCATCACAGAACATTGAATCTTTAAATCACACACTGTCTCTGCAACACACTACTAGAAGTCATTTGAAAGCTATTTCACGCAAAGCAGATGGAAAGACAACAAAACATGCAGCTTTTGTTCTAAATTTTCAGCAAATATTGTTCATTACAACATTATTTTAAAGTTATGGATTGTTTGACATGATAAACGTCTTGTTTATACTTCATGCAACTGAGACACAACTGCCTTTTAGCACTGCCCATCATCCATGAAGTATTGATTGGCCCTGAGAAGTGGCCCTCTTTTCGCTTCTCTTTTTCCTCCAAATCAATCAGTCTAAAGCAAGCCAGCACTGGGTGGAGCTATTTACACTACCAGCCATGTCTCCGAGCGCAATGTACATAATCTGGCCGCCTAAAACCCTCTCTCACGATGTAACAGAGCCATTCTTCAGAATGAAAGTCAAACTTTTGCCAAAAGCAGCAAACGGTGTACCAGCTGTAGCCTCCGAAGCAAATCAGGTTTAAAGATAATTGGCTTCGGATCTCTCTGTGAGCCCAAATCCACTTCTCTGCAGTATATAATCTACTTCAGTTTATATAACACAATGTTTTAGTCACTATATGTGAACCTTATAATGTATAATTTAACTGTGTCACACATAGGTTAATCCTTGATGCAATCTAAAAAATATATTTACAGGGCTCAAATTCAGGGCTATGATCTGCAGAAGAATCTATTCATTTTTTGCACCCACTTAATATTTCTAAGAGTTCAGTAAATGTTGAAGGCTGTCCCAGCAGTCATTGAGTGAGAGGTATGGTACATACTGCTCATGTCACCAGCCTAATCACTGAAACAACCATCTACCACCAAACTCACACCTGAGGTCAGTTTATACTGCGAAATGACTTTAAATATGTTTTGTTGTGCCACCCACTATTATAATTACAAATGCACAGAGAAATTGACAGGTGACCAGAATCAGACAATATTATTCTTAGCCAACTTGATCGGTGACCACTTGATCGAACACTCATAAATCAAAGAAAACACCATATTAATGATGCAAGTCAATGACTCGACGCAGTCTGCTGGGATTCCTTAAATAGAAAATTTTGAATCTGATTGCAATGTAGGTACCACTTAATTGAAATTACTTTTCTTGTAAAGTGCCTTGAGATGACATCTGTTATGAATTGGTGCTATATAAACAAACTGAATTGAACTGAATTACTAAACACCACTATGTCTTTCTAGTGACAACATTCTTTATATTGGGAGTTGTTATTATGGTAAGAAGACTTAGCTAATTTCAGTATAAATGAGATTTTCAAAATGAAGTAAGACATGTTAGAAATATTTAAAAACTATATTTTTCTCAACATGCAAAGATTTGTCCGTGGTTTATTTAGGCTGTGAGAGAGTGAGAGAGAGAGAAAGACCTAAATTGAATAACAAGAATGTTGAATGGAGTACAGAAAAGTTGCTCTGTTTCATCCGTTTTAGCATTTAACCTCTGCCTGTTATTGAACAGCTGGATAGAGAAAAGATGGAATCCCTTTGGAAAACTGTATTAAGTGCAAACATAAGATGCTAAAACTGTAAAATGTCATCTAAAAAATAAATTTTTCTGTTTGCAATAAGTAAAACTGTTTAACAGCAAGTGCTCTTTCATGTATCCTTTCTTCCTAATAGAAGTATTTTCAATCACATCAACCAGGAAGGCAAAAAGGTAATTTCTTTGTTTTATATTTTCTAGTACTATAGCTATATGAGCTTTATGACTAAGGTCCAAAAGGACATTCAAATCCCAGTGGTGCTGTGTGTGTGTGTGGGGGGGGGGGGAGTAGGAAATGGGATTCCGCCTTAATACAATTATGTATGCAATGTTCAATGCAAATATTTGGCAAGATGTCATTTGGATAATATACTTTTGAAAACAGTTGCTTTAAACAAGCATAAAGCTGCTTTTCATCATTTGGTTTAATTGAACTAAATCATGACATGACGAGCTCTGACAATCTCAAGGTGGCTCCAACTACCCTCAGAACTTGAATCTCAGCATTTACTTGAAATGTTGAGAAAAAGTAAGAAGAAAAACTTCTGCTGATTAATGTATTTTGAAGCATTCCTGGGACTTATGAAGATGTAGTCAAAACAGACTTTAATATACCCCATTTAATACCGCAACAAGGATGGATGAGTTTATTAAACCTCACAACACTTGGATATCCAGGTCAACGGAACTAAAACTGCACAAAAGCTGGCTTTCTTCTGTCTAGTACAATCATTTGTTACTTTACAAGTACATTTTTGTGGAAATGTCTGGCAAAAAGGCACCCTTTCAGTCCAGGATCATTATTCTCTGCATGACAACGAATAAATCAATACATGAAATGCTAATTCATGGGCCGCTGAGTCCGGTGTCTGAGGGAAACTATGGAAATGTAACAATATTTTAGAATAAGTCTAGTCCGTGAAGGTCACTGCTTTTCTCATCTACTGACGAATGTGAGCGGTTGTCAGGAATAGAAACTGCAGACTCGAAAAGCAAGCAAAGAATGCCTAACCAGCAGATTAATTATGTAATAAGTGCGTTTTCTGGAAAAGAACCACTAAAGCACCTGCATACAGCATTATAAGGAAGTTCAATACAGAAACCTAACAAACAAGAGTGTGGACAATGTATTTGTCTTTGAGGTTACACAGATGCAGAATTCTGTCTGAAGATATTCATCTTTTCTGACACAAACATCCAGTTCTTTTTTACAGAAGTCAATACAACCAGATGAAAACCTGGACTCTGTCTCCACCACTTTCAGACTGTCCATGTGGTCATCAGTCATTGGTATTGTCGAATGAAACGTTAATAGTCCCATTACTCTTGTGACCCACTAAACTGGATCCGGAAGAAGAGCACTTGTACTCTTGCTGACCCGGACTTCTTGTGCTAATCCCTTGACTTCCTCAACCACTTTAGGAGAGATGAAATGCCAGAGGCATAAGGAGTTTCCACATAAAGAACATTTTAAAAAAGTTACTTTTTATAAGAACAGTTATATTTGCTTTTCTGAAAAAAAAACAAAAAACTTGAGACATTTGAGCTCAGCTTCTGGATAACAAAGGTCAGACTTAAAATTACTGTAGTCTTTTAGAAGAAGCAAAGTTATGTGAATTCAAAGAACATCGATATTATAAGCCTTGCAAAAAGGATTGTGCAAATATCTGCAGGACTGTTGTTTAAAATTATAAAAACAGTGCAAATAAACGCAGTGATGTAAAAACCTATTGAGTTTGTAGGAAGCAGTGAAGTCCCACAGCTCCTGGTAGGAAGGATCTACGATCAAACTCCTTAGTGCACCTAGGATGAAGCAGTTTGTCACTGAAGGAGCTCTCCAGTTCAGAAACACATTCCTACATGGTCTGGGAGACATTGGCCAACAGTGATGTTATTTTAGCTAGAGTTCTTCTGGGTTTCACCACCTGCACTGGGTCGAGGGAGCATCCTAGGACAGACCTGGCCTTCTTGATGAGTTTATCAAACTCAACTGTAGATAAGCTGCTGCTTCAACAGACAACACCAAAGAAGATGTCTGATGCCACCACAGAATAAAAAAAACGCTTTAGCAGCACTGGCTACACTGAAAAAGCTCTCATTCTATTTAGTAGATGGAGTATGATCTGACTCTTCCTGTAAAGATCATCAGTGCTGTGATCCAGTCCAGTTTACTGTTCAGGTGGCGTCCACTATCTCAAAGTCAGTTCCCTGGTTTCAGTGTGGTGGGTCTGCACCTAATGAAATCAATCACCAGCTGTTTGTTTTAATCAAAAGGCTTGCAAGCGCAACTGCAGCAAAAGGCAGTAAAAAAAAAAAAAAATGACTCAAGGGGCTAAATGAAAATGCATATCACATTGTTTAGGTTCTATTTCTAGAAAAGAATTTAAAAACTGATGCTTTGCCTTTCACTTCACAATTTTGTACTAATGGGTTTTAATCTGTCCTAATAAAAAAAATCCTGATCAAATGCATACAGTAATGTGACAAAATGTATGATTCCTTTATCAAAGCATTGCATAACGTCTTTTAAAAGTGGAAACCCCTTGTTTTATTGGGGGTGGTGTTTTAGCAAAGATAGACACAAATACAAACAGGTATCAGTTGTATGTAGTGTTAGGCTAATAGAAAGTAGGGAAACACCTTCATCCTTTATTATAACAGACTGTAAAGATCTGGTTGGCAAAGTAATATAAACAGAAACTCAGGAAGAATTTGGAGTCCTACCTTAATTTTCCCCAAGGCCCACATTTGAATCATAACCTGACCTCGAAAAACAATGTCCAAAAGGATATTTAATATCACTCTCCGATTCTGCGGCATAGGTCTTCATTATCCCTATTTTCAACTATACTTAACTCCAATGCAACAATTTCCTGAGTAAATATAATGATTACATCCATTTCCTAAATACGTATTTGCAATTATATTTAATTTCTTCCCCACTAAAGAGACCATTGTGTCTGAGTTTTACATTTACTCATTCTTGTTTTTTGTGCACTAACATTATTCTTTATGGCGCACATAGACACACATTTATCCAGTTTAAATCAGCATAATGCTGACAAACAACTACTTCCCCTCCAATCAAATTTATTCTCTGTCATAAACATTCTGTTATAAGCTGCTAGAGTTGTGTGTACGGAGTTGCCTCAGAAAGTAAGATTAGTCTGGGGGAATTTACAGTGAAGCAGGACATCTCCCTGATTACTCTATAATTTGGATCTAATAAACACTTTAAGGGCATAATGAACACCTGCTTTACTCTGTTTATCGTTTTTATTGCAAGACATCAGGAAGACACTATTAATCTCTCAAAGACGTCATCATGTCGCCAACATTAAAACTAATACTCTGAACCAACAGCGTTTTCGTTAGCATCAGGAACTCCTAAGATGTCTCCCAGCTGGAATCTGAAAGTGATTACACGAGGCAACGATCATTGCGACTGGAGAAAACAGAAGCAGATTTCTGTTAAGTTAATGTTAAGCTAATGATGCCTTTTTTCCCCTGCAAGCCTCTCTGCGTGAAAGCTTGGGAGTGGTCAGATAACTTGAGCTTGAAATTAATTCATTTCTCAATTCATCCCTAGCCATTTTGTGCCTGTGAATCTAGCAATTTTGTTCCTGTGTAAGTGTGTGTTGGTTGGATTCTGCCTGTGTTTGTCCAGATGCCAGTTATGAGTTCATTAAGCACCGAATCAATCCATTAAGATGAGAGGAACTGTCTGTCGCCGCAGGCTCTGACTGAAGGTAGTATTAAAAATTCATCTATCTCTTGCTGCACTACATGAATTAACCAGCCTCAACACTTAGTTTATCCTTTAATTGCCACCAATCTGTTTTCACACTCTGGATTAGACCTTTTTTTGCATAACATTTAGGGACTCAAACAAGCAGTTCCTTCCAAAAACTAAACATTTTCACAGAGAACAGAAATGACACGAATTCGAGCATGGCTGGAAGAGATGCATGGATTGTCTCCGTTTTTGCCCCGGTTCAGTGTTCAGGCTGGAAGACTCCAGGACGACCCAAGGCCCTTTAAGGGAGCCTTTTCATCACCTTCAGAGATCAATGTGTTTTCCTCTGGCAAGAGGCTGAGTGCAAGGATACTTGAAACCCACCCTGTTAGCTGCACACTGCAATTATTCTTCCCGCAGCGCTGACTGCGGTCGTGATGGAGGCAGAACACACTCCCTGATGAGGAGAGGTCGGTAATAAGCCGATCGATCAGCCAAGTCGAGTCGCTTTATTCTGGGAGTTAAACTGGCACAGCCAGCTATCCCGACAGCTCTGTCAAAAGCCTTTGCTGTGTCCTTTGGACATCCAGCAGCACAAAATACATTTGCATGAGATGGAGTGTGACTTTTGGGGAGGCTTAAAATCATTAGCTGTTGACTTTCAACATGCAATGTTCTAAACATGAAGGAGGGAAACCCAAAGATGAGCCCAGCTTGGCTTGGCCAGGCTAAGCTGCAATCCACAATAGAAATTAATGGTTTCTTTTGAGTGTTAACCGAGTTATATCTTGGCTTTCCTTCAAAATGGATTCCAGAGCCTCTTAGGAACCCACTAAACCGACAAAACTTAAAACACTTGCCATTATTTAGTCCTATTCAAAAGTCTGGTCTTCCCTAACAAAACTATCATCTTCCACCTGTACCTTTCAACTATTTACTTGAGGTTACAAAAGTCATAGCAACCAACCAAATGACCAAAAATCTTAAATCTGGTTTGGTGATTTGTACAACCAATACAAGATGCTCTGAGAAATGAATGTTGACCAAAATTTAATTCAATTTATATATTCTCTTTGAGCAAAAGAGGAAGCCTTATAGTCTAGAGCATGGATTTCCTGTATTTAACCAATGGTTTAAACATCTTACTTTAGTACTGTTGAAATTAATCACTCTTCCTCACTTAACTATAAAATGCTCATAAATGTAATAGCTATTACACAAGAAGGTTAAAACATTAAACTTCATTTGATATTTAGCAGGTAGTTAATTGATATCTAGATATCCCAGCAATACATTGTGTTCTTCGTATAGTTGCAAAGGCACATCTCCAATAGTACATACAGTGCCTTGGAAATGATATACAAAGTTAGGCTAGTTGTTGTTTGTACTGTAGTTATTTTTCTGAAATTCAAATTCAATTCAAAAATACTTTATTGATCCCAGAGGGAAATTAAGTGTTGGTGTAGTTCATATAATTGATTTTTTAAGGAATTGTTGTAGATGATGATGGCTGTGGGCAGGAAGGATTTCCTGTAGCGGTCTGTATTGCAGTGAAAATGAAGAAGCCTCTGACTGAAGATACTCTGTTGTTGTATGATTGTCTCAAGAAGAGGATGCTCAGGGTTGTCCATAATTTCTTTTGATTTTATGAAGAATCCTTCTTTGCACCATCATCTCCAGATGTTGCACAGTCATCCCAAGAACAGAACCAGCCTTCTTTATCAGGTTGTTTAGCCTTTATAAATCCCTGGCTCTGATGCTGCTACCCCAACAGATGATGATTGAAGAGATTACACTCTCCACAATAGATTTGTAGAAGATCTGCAGCATTTTGCTGTAAACGTTGAAGGACCTAAGCTTCCTCAAGAAGTACAGTCTGCTCTGTCCCTTCTTGTAGACGGCTTCACTGTTCAGTCTCCAGTCCAGTCTGTTGTCAAGGTGAACTCCGAGGTATTTATACTCCTCAACCACCTACACTTCTTCTCCCATGATGGAAACAGTTTTTGACTTATCCCTGTTTCTTCTGAAATCTACAATCATCTGCTTTATTTTTTTCACATTCAAGGTAAGACGATTGTTTCCACACCATGTCACAAAGCGGTCCACCAGCTTCTTGTCCATCTCTGATACACCCGACAATTGCAAAGTCATCTGAGTATTTCTGCAGATGACAGGTCTCTGACTTAGGGCCCATCCACAAGGAGACGCGTTTCGCTGTATACGTATAAATTTTATATCGTATTAGCGTTTCGTCCACACGGATCCGGCTTTTTCGGAGACTGAAACCGCTATTTTTTGAAACTGGGTCCCAAAGTGGATAAATCTGAAAACGACACCCTTGCGGTTTCATGTGTACAGCGAATCCGTATATTTTCTGAAACGGTGATGTCATCACATCATCGTTTCAGAAAATATACCTCCTGCCTGTTCCCTGCCCCCAGAAATTACAGCTATGACGGGAAGGTAAACCTGTAGTTCACTTCCTTCCTCAATCTGTCAGTTTATGTGGAAGACCACGTCTTTATAGGTTTGCAGTTGTGCTATACTCATTCCATTTTAAGAGGATAGACTGAACAGAGCTTTGTGCGATGTTCAAAACCTGGCATATTGTTTTTGTAACTTCACTCTACTTTAACTTCTACACTACTTTCACCCCGACATGTCTGTTGTATCTTGGTCTTCATGATGCTTGTTCAGCAATTTTCTCTAACAAACCTCTGAGGAAAACAGCTGGGTATTTTATTCAGAGATTAAATTACATACAGATGGATTTTAGTAATTAGTGTAAAAGAGGGGGAATACAAATGCACACCACACTTGTTTAAAGGAAAATGCTGAAAACATGTGTAATTTTTCTAAAATTGTGTTGGTTTTCACATTAAATCCCAATAGAAGACACATTTGTGTTTTCAAAGCAACAAAATGTTTAAAAGTACAAGGCATCTAAACACTTTTGCAAGGTAGTGTAAAGTGGGTTAGAATCGCACACAATCCTATACCTGCTGACATGACTGCTGGCTGACCTTTTTAACACCAGGACTGTGTGAGCCAATATGCAAAAACATGCATATATGTGTCTGCGGCGTGAGAGGAGGTAGATTTAAAGAAGCAGAGCTGCTTAATATGGACCACAGGCCCCCAAACTGCTCCAGAACATTTGTTGCAGTTCTTCAGTACAGATGAAATCACTATAAAAAAAACAACTGCACTCAAATGAAACATGTTATTAGGATTCAAAACTATTTCACTGGACTTTCATATGATATTTTCAGCTCAAACAACTACCCACTTAACCCATTAAGTGCAACTAAATTAAACAAAATCATTACATTTTCAGTTTTAGCCATACATCTAGTACTTCTTGGAGGTAATGAGTGGTGTTTTTATATTTCATAAGGTCAAGTATTTGCAACAACCAAAACACCTTCTTTTTTTTAATGGAAATCTCTATATTTCCAAAATGTATGGGTAATTTCAGGCAGTTGTAAGTTAGCATCATCAGATGTTGTTTTCAAGGGAGAGTATCCATATCACATGACAAAAGGCAAAACCCAGTTAAATTATAGGAGTTGTTTTTTTGTACTAGTTTTTAATAGGGTTTTTATTAGGTTTACTCCTTCAGAGTCGCAATGATAGCATGTTATCTGAAGTAAACAACAGTCAGGGTGATGCGAGCTTGGAGAATCAGGGAATCATTCTCATCAAGAGTCACCTAAATCTACATCTAATCAGACTTATTTCTGAGTGAATTTGATCCACCTGACAGCAAAAACCTCAAAAATCTAATCATGAGAAAAAACCCTATTTGTTAACCGCTGCACTGTGTTGCTTTTACATCAGACATTTTTAACAGACATCAGAGGTTATTTACAGTGAAAAGGAGTCGTTTGGAACATGATCCGTCTAAAACATTTTGCAAAAGTCCTAATTAACCATACCCAATCTGTAGGACTATATGATGCATATATATTATGGTGTTCAAGTGAATTAATAGCTTTCCCTAGTTCATTCAAAGAAATTATTAAATAAAAAATACATTATAATTTAAGCAGAATGTTTGCAATTCGTAAATATTCAAAAAGAACTGATGTAAATCCTGAATATAGAAGGATACTTATAGGTTAAAAGTTAATGAAACAGAATTTATCTTCAAAAAACATTTAATATCTAAGTCATTTATTGACTATAAGGTAAAATAAAATAATCTGTAGAGATTACAGATGTTGAAATTAGAGAAACTATGTTACTGTTGTTCTCTGTTGTGGGTAAAGTAATTCTGCGTTCTCAGAAGTAATCAGTGCTTTCAAATGACAAAGAAATTAAACATGGATACACACCTTTTTCAATTGGTCAAACAGAAAGACTCACAAATAAAACATGAATAGTCTCCATGTGTGCAGATTAAAGTTTAAACGGTTGGATTTTGGTATCACCCTTTCTAAAAGTCTGTCAAACTGCGTCCCACACAGAGTCTGAAACAGACCTGGAAGTGATAACTCTGAAGGGTACAGCTTCTGTACAAGCCAAAAACTCTTTTAACTCATGTACTACCCAGAGGAAATCATGAACCCACAGCCTCCTAGCTGCTGCTCATCTGCTGCTTCCTATCAGAAAGAGTAATGTCAGAGCATTTCCTCGGACAGCTTGATAGATCCTGCATCCAATGCTGTACCTGGAAAAAGTACCAGGCAGCATGCTTGTGTGTCCTGATCCACTCCTCTAAGCCATACCTCTATGGCAAATGCAACACTTAAGAAAATATGGCATCTCTTACTCTGATCTGTTAATTTGGAGTTTATCTGTAATGGACAGCTTAGGGTTGTCCTTACCTTTATTATGTCTTACTAATCAGTCAGCCATGATGGTCTCAACAGCTCCTTTCAGGAGTCTATATCTCATCATCGTCAGTATGACTGACTATTTTTAAAAGCTAACTTTTAACAGTGAAATCATTATAAGTGGAAGTTCACATATTTTTAAAACCAAGAACCTTATACTCAAGTTTGAAACTATTGTGGATTCTCCTTTATTTCACTCATTGTCCAAATTACAAGATCAAAAAATACATGTTTTTGATGGATGGATGGATGGATGGATGGATGGTCCCTATTGCAAGTTGCAACTTTAACATAGGCTTTGTCAGAACAGCGCCAGGGCAATTTAGCTTGGGGGGCCACATCTTATTTTGGGGGGTGGGGGTTACTTTTTATTTAACCCCTTAGCATTTCTACCTCCTGTTGGCAGTGTGTTAAATATTTCCGGGTCAAAACATAATTTAAATAGGGACTGGCTGAGGTAGTTTCTGGAGTTTTTCCGAATGGTCAGAACATTGGTTTTTGTTCTCCAAAAGGAGCCGCGGTTGAGGCACTGTCACGACCCTGCTGTGTATTTGCTTGTGTATGTGAGTGAGCCATCTTCCTTTATAGAAGATCACTGTCGCTCAGCAGGAGCTGTGGTTAAGTCGCGAATTACCAGATGTCGCCAAAAACCCGCTTTGTAAAAATAAGAAAAGTTGCTCACGAACCAGTTAATAACAGCAAACAGACAACACAGCAACAAGCCCTGTTTCTTCCTGGTCAATTCTCTTGTTATTTTTCTGTTGCTTTGATCAGTGACCCTAATCGCTGCTGAAACTGTCCAGATACACTCAAAAAGAAAAATAATGTAATGTCCAATTCCCCGTTTTCACAGACATTCCTATCCATTTATCTGTGTTTCAACTGATCCGTGGCGGACTATTGCTCCTACATCCAGACAAGAAAACTTTCATGACAAAGACACCCTGGTTTTTCAACAGAAAAGGAATGGCTGATATAAGCGTCAGATATGAGTGCAAATCCATCCATCCATTGTCTATGCTTGCTTATTCTTTAAAGGCCACGGGGGGCTGGTGCCTATCTCCAGCAGCCATTGGGCGAGAGGCGTCTTACACCTTGGACAGGTCATTAGTCCATCACAGGTCAACTCAGACACATACAAGACAAACAACCATGCACACACTGATACCTAAGGGCAATTTTACAGCTTTTAATTAACCTAGTAGGCATGCTTTTGGACTGTTGGAGGAAGACAGAGTAACCAGTGGAAACCCATGCATGCAAAGATAGAACATGCAAACTCCAGGCAGAAAGACCCTGTGGCCAGGATTTGTACCCAGGACCTTCTTGCTGCAAGGCAACAATGCGACCAACTCTTCCAACATGCAGCCCTGACTGCAAATCATGAGTAAAAAAAAATTAAAAAATAAAATAAAATAAAACATTTAAAATCTAAAGTCTAAACTTTATGGCATTTTGTTTGAGGCAAAAGAATTACTGAGACGTTGGTTCATAGAACTTGGATCTCATCTTGGCTAAAAAGCTCCAATGAGCGCTCACAAGATACCCTCACTAAAGATGAGAGTCAATTTAGCTCTCTGCTGGTTTCTGGCTGCAAAAAAGCTCAATCCATTTTTTTTTCATTCAGATATTCACTGAATCATAAAATTACGGCACAGTATGTCATTTCAGCACTGTTTAATCTCTCAAAAGACTTACTTGTTCTGGTGGAGCTGTGAAGAGAAAGGTGATGCTAAAAGCAGCAGCATTTAAACGTCAATCGATTGAACAAAACCGTAATTTTCAACCCCTTGTTCACATGTCCTCACATTAGAAAGACAAACTTCAGTGTGTTATGTCAGGATATTATGTGATAAACCAACACAAACTAGCAAATAGTTGTGAAGTGCAAGGAAAATGATAGAAGTAATCGAATCTCAGTATGAATACAGCTGTTATCTGAAGGCCATTGCTGTCTGAAACACATTGCTGATCCAGGAGCATCATGAAGACCAAGAAAAAGACAAGACAGGCCAGGGTTAAAGTTGTTGTGAAGTTTTAGCAGAGCTGGGTAGAGTACCCACAATCTGTACTCAAGTAAGATTAGCAGCACTTCAACACATTTTTACTCAAATAAAAAGTAGCTATTTGAGAAAAAGCCTACTTGAGTACTGAGTAACATCTGATTTAAGGATTTTTTTTTATATATCATCAGACAGACATAGTTGTAAAGGCAAATTTGGGTATTTCAAAGACTAAAATGAAATAAAAATAATTACCATAATTACAAAAAAAAAACATTTTAGGCAGAAGAAAGATGATTCTAAGTAAATTTTTCATTATTGTATCAACGCTTACAATAGGCAATGAATAAATATATCTTAGAACAAGGTAAAAAGTACTTCCAATGACAAGTTATGGTGTATGGTGTATATTCACATGGCCTCAAAATGCATGACAGACAGAAAATTGCGTTAGAAAACCAAAGCTTGTGTAGAAACCGTTAGGTCTCCTTTAATAAACTGTAGGGTCTTGTCTTTGTCTGGTGTATTTGTCTGGTGTATTTTCGTTTTGCATTCAATGAATTTGCTCACAGTGGGAAGAGTATCCAGAAATTTGACTCAAGTAAGAGTAGTGGTACTTCAGAAAAATCTTACTCAAGCAAATGTAAAAAGCATGGCATAGCAAAAGGGACAAAAAGTTACTCAAGTAAATGTAACTGAGTAAATGTAACATTACTACCCACCTCTGGTTTTATGTAGCGTTATGAAACAATGTCCCCAGCTTTGAACATTTCACCAAGTGTTTCTGATTTTTATTTGTAAAAGTTAAAATACTGTGTAACCTTATCTTTACACTTAAAAAATTTTCAATTGTGCTTTTATTACTATCTTCAATAAAATCCCATAGAAAAGGTTCAAGGGGTAATACTATTTCACAGCACTGTAAATGGGATACTTCATACCTTTAAATCATTATGTCGGAAACAGCTCATGGAGACTAATGAAAACAACCAAATTAGAGAACTTCAAGGCTGTCGTAACCACTATGAACAAAAAAAGCATGGTTGAGTACTGGGAGGATGGTGAAAGCTGTAAGTGTCTCCGAGGCCTCAGTGGGACCTTGGTGGAAACAAAAATAAAGTGTCATCTTCAAGACCTCGACTTAAAACTCACTTTCATATTCCTAGGAATTCCCTTCTATATGCACAGCGAACAGCAGCAATCCTTTAGAAGACAACCTCGAATCAATAAAACAGTTTATTTCAGGCACAACTTCAACAAGTCTTTCAAATATGGACTCAAAGAAGTGCCTGGTCAATAACAGTAGATTTGTTCAAAACTCCAAATCTGATTAGGAAAAGCAATTGCAGAAATGTTGAGCTTAAAAAGTGAATGCAAAAATCCGACTTTGTTACCAACTAGTCTCAACTTTTTGTTTTTCAAAACAAGTCAAAACCACTGTAACTACTCATGTGATTCGACACCATTTTCCTTTATGAAGTCAAGTTTTCCAAGGAACTTAAAAAGAAGTTACAAACCCGAACGTCTTTTGGAGTTTAGTAACAGTTGGCAACCATCCGCTTTAAAGCTCACTTGATTTGATCATCAAATCCAGGCACTTTTATAAAATCTTAAAAAACGATAAGCTACAGTTTAACTTTTCATTTGAAGGACATTACCAAAGTAAAGTAAGAAAGCAGTTTTACTGTATATCATGTCTCTGATATAACAGTTTGTTTCAGTTTTTTTCTCTTGGGAAGAAAAACGATATTTTATTCAGTATTTGTCACAAAACCTGAGCCAAGTCAAAAGTTAATCAGGGTAAGACCACTAAGAGAAAAACAGAAAAACTGCTGAATTAGTTGAGTATCCTAATGAATGGCTCCCCGGCTGGTTTTCTGAAAAAGTCCACATAACAAAGATCTAGTAGGAGGATAAGGTAGTATTAATATTTGATACACACAATGGATCTTAAAAGTGTATACACTTATATTAAAAGGTCAACATTTTGTGTTGTAAAATGATTTCAGGCATTGATAAATCATTTCAAAGCTTTTTCCACTTTTAATATAACATGTATCCTATAAAATTTGAAACAAAAACAAATTTCTTCAGAAGAAAAATGTAAGCACTAAAAGAAAAGATGCAACAAGCTGGTTGCATAACTATGTTTTGTGCATCTTTTGATCCCATTTCACCGTTCAGTCTTCTTGGGTACTAACTTAACAACGATTCTAGAGAACCAGATGCACTTTAAATAAAAAAGTTTAGAATGTTTGTGACATTTATGCACCTGCATCCTTTAGGTAAAGCCATGATTTGCAAAGAGGTTACAAACCATATCATTGTATAAAGATAGAAGTAAGAAAAATTGTGAAAAAAATCAATTAAAATATATTTATACAAACGATATGACAATCTCATGTATTATTATTTTTGTATACCGTGGCTAAGAAGTAAAGTTGACAGAAACCTACCAAAGCGACTAGCTCATTTCTTTCTGGTGGTTAAAAGTAAAACATGCTATATCTGCAGCCATGCAAGTTGAATTTTCTACAACTAAAATAAAAATGCTTGGCACTGCAACAAAATGCCACAGGAGAAATTACAGATTCTTTTCATTATCTCTTGAAGTTTCACAGAAAAGGGAATCAAAGAGTGTTTTGAAAGTGTGAAGTCAACTTTTCCCTCCGCATCATGTTTCCTTTGTATGTGTCAGTCAAACTGACCAAGTCAAAGGTTGTAGGAGGAGATGGAGGAGAGCTTTTTCTCTAGGGGTGATTTGTAATCCAAACCTGTAGTTTCAGGTGGTCAGAGGGCCACAGTAAAGCTGGTAGAGGGGCTCCAGGTGTTCATCAAAGCACATTGTTTCTATTAGACATGTTATCCAAAACTTCAGAAGATTTTTGAACAAAGTGACCATTTCCCTTTTTTGTAATTTGCTTTAATGTAACATATATATATATATATATATATATATATATATATATATATATATATATATATATATGTTAGTGCTGTCATGAGATTAAAAAAAACTTTGAGATTAATTAATTATGATCTGTAATTAATTAGTCTAATTATTCTCTTTTTTAATCACACCTAATAATTGGTGAGGATAGCCCTCACTTTGGAGTATTTTCATTTAAATTCATTACATTATTGTGGCAAAACAAATAAATAATAAAAAAGTGTTTTTATGAGCTCGTTTACTGTTTTTAACAGACTTGAACAGATGCAGTCCCAGCCATTTACATTTCTGAGACTAGTCCTAGTGGCACCTGCCTGTAACTTTGGCTTCGAGCATGCACAATTCGTTTGCATTCCAGATGGACCTGGGGCCATTGATAGAGACATTTTACGTTTATACTTCTCTGTCAGTGTTGCAAAGCAATTTTCCGCCAGGACAGCAGGGGGGGCAGACCTTTTTGGCGGGTCTGCCTACTATTGCTTCAGCCTTTAAACACACATCCAATCAAGAAGCAATGGCCGACAGAGAGCTAATTTTGACAGATAGTTAGAAAATTGGGCTCTACTCCATGCATCCTTGCGTAATTCACGGAGAGCCCTTGTGTCGACGGATAATGCAGTTGCGTCTATCCGTTCTGACGTAGACAAAGAGTTATAAACTAGGCTTAACAAGCTTACATTCTTAACTCCAAACCAATAACCCCAGAAAAAGTTGCTAGATTTTTTGCTAACCGCTTTTTTGAAAAATAATCGTGGGGGGGTCTAAAACTAGCTAAATATAGCACCAAAGACATTAAATTGGCAACCCTTTCTGCAGCTCACCACTCATTCTCGCTCATCTTGCCTTTGCCACTACAACGGAAACATCAGCTCATTATAAACAGGCCTACAGACAGCCAATCAATGTCCACTACAGGGTGTTGTTAACCCCTATAAACTCCAGCACAAGAACCCCAAAGCATAAAAAAGGATTTTATATACAGGCAACTCACATGCAGAAACAGTAAAATTAAAGATACATTTTTTTTATTAATGTTATTAAAAAACATAGCCCACTAAATAGGGCCGTAATTAATTCATCATACTTAACTCGATAACTTGACACCCCTAATACACAGTGTACCCATCTTCCGATGCCTACTTTCAGCAGGATAACGCGCCATTTCATAAAGCTCGAACCAACTCAGACTGGTTTCTTGAAGATAACAATGAGTTCACTGAACTCAAATGGCCTCCACAGTCACCAGATCTCAATTCAATAGTGCACCTTTGGAATGTGGTGGAAAGGGAGATTTGCATCATGAATGTGCAGCCGACAAATCTGCAGCAACTGCTTGATGCTATCATGTCAATATGGACCAACATCACTGAGGAATGTTCCCAGTACCTTGTTGAATCTATGCCACAAAGGATTAAGGCGGTTCTAAATGTGTGTGTGTGCGTGTGTGTATGTGTGTGTTAAATGGAGCATTTAGCAACTACCTTTTAATAAATATATGTATGATTGTTCCAGAACAGTTGTAGAAAAGTGATCAAATTCGTGCTTGTGACAAGAAGGAAGAGTGTAAATACCCTAATAGTCTGTGAAAATAAAACATGTCCTGAGAAAGTTAAATGCATCAAACTATTACCCTATCCCCTTTTTCTCCAACTAATTTCAAAGTTCCCCTGAGCAACCAACTTAACCCCCAACTGCGCCGCTGTAGCTTCCAAGCAGCCGAGTAAAGTGCTGTGGTTTCCTGTGGCAGCTTGCGGGGGAGACTACAAAGCAGGCAGTTACTAACAAAGAGTCAGGGATGATTTTCCTTTCTGAACCTAAGTAACTGACTCAAATAAATTAGAGTGGTGTCCCCTATACCTTCAAAGCGTAGTACAAGGGCCATTTGGGCCTCAAATACCTCAGCAAAAAGCAAATAAGCCCCAGAATGGGAAACTACTGTTTTAAATTATTATAGCAAAGCTTAAAAATGGCTGGAGGCCATTTTTTTACAGCACAGATGGGAGAGCTGTCAATCTTCTCACCTAAGTCTTGGCGAGGAAAGTAAATCACATTTCCAAAAACACCAAGCTACTAGGAATACAGATGTGTTACAAGCATCGTGTTTGTGAGGGCGGAAAAATGCTGAAGAGGAGAAAAAATGACATCTACAAATATTGGACCTCCATACCAATACATTTCCACTAATACAGGATGTTTAAACAGAATATACCATTAGCAGGGAAGTTGGGC
The DNA here is from genome assembly GCA_963556495.2 of Valencia hispanica. Taxonomy (NCBI): domain Eukaryota; kingdom Metazoa; phylum Chordata; class Actinopteri; order Cyprinodontiformes; family Valenciidae; genus Valencia; species Valencia hispanica. The sequence continues at coordinate 32,556,154 of OY747714.1, forward strand.
TGAAGCATGATAAACATGGAAACTGACTCAGTGTTGTGTGTTTTTTCTGTACTGCCGTCACCTCTATCCCCCTCCCTCTTATTCTGCTGATTCTCCTCAGGCAGTGCTACTGACATACCTGTTTTGCGGCATCTCAACAGGTCATATCTCTAAAGGACCGGCATAGTTCCAATAATAAAGCCTACCCACCTAGTATGCTCCAAGAGATTTCCTGAACTTATCTCACATCTCTGTTTTCTAGAACGACCAGCTAGGAAATTACCTTGAGCATCTATTGGAATCATCTTTTTATCCTCAAATCCTTCCCTGGTTCCTGGTATATCAATACACTCTGTGGGAGTCCACTACCTGTCCTATGGTGCCATCTTATATAATTCAAATTAGCTCCCAGTTTGCTCTCACCAACAACCTTGTGAGATCAACAACCTGTCAGAGGAGACACAAGATTTGACATTTACCATAACTTACCCATTCCAACTGCCTCACCCACACTTGTTTCTAATCACCCCTTCAAGTTACAGCTCAGAAGGACCAGCGGGACTCCTCATAGTTGCCAGATTGTCTAACTTGGTTCTCTAATCAATCTGTTCAAGTTGCTATTCTCCTGGTGATTTCCTGTTCTTACGTTGGAACACTATATGTAATGCCTGGCTCCATCACATTTATCTGTTCACTCAACAAAAAACCACCAGAAAAACTAATCAAAACAGACCCCAGATTGGCTAGTTTACAAAAGACTGTACAGCTGCCAGACTATACCATTTGGTTGTGGTAATAAAGCGTTCCTACTTGCTATACGATTAGTAATTTTCCTTCTGATTTCCAACCAACCAAGGACTAAACTTAAGCATCCACAGGTGTCATCTCTGAATTGGAAAGTTGCTACTAGCCTCATATCACAACAAGCAATACATACTTAGTAACACACTTTTGCCAAAGGACAGTAACGGTGGTTTTGCTGCTCCATATAACTTACCTCTCCTCACCTGCCCGTCTGCCTTTGCAAACAAATAACCACTGGAGATCCCCCTCCTTTGACCTAAACAAGTCACAACTCCAAAGGACCGCCAGGACTCTCAGTCACTTCCAGACTTATAACACATTTCTTTGTGTCCTAGAACAACATTGAGCCTCCACTGGAATCAACCTGGGATCCTAAAGTCGTTTCCTGATCATAAAGCAACAAGCAAAACCTACCTTATAACTTGCTCTACTTTAGTGGACTCCACTGCTGGTGATGTTGCTCTATTTACTCTCCTAATTCTCCTTATCCTCTGACCACCTCTGCTTGTTGTTAAAACACTGGCTTCTCCAAAACAATCTATTAATAACAACTGTGCAAAAAACTTTGTGTATAATCAAACGTTTTCATGTGTTGGAGACACAAAATAAAATCATACACCATGAGGTAAAGGTCACGGATAGTTTGGATGTATTCATACTCTGAGAAGTTGTGTAAGCTTCAGAATAAAGACAAAAATATGAGTGGATATTCTTGAGTTACTTCTTTTTTTTCCCCACACCGCAAGGTTGTACCATTTTAATAAGCTTGTGAATACAGCGAAAACAAAGTTCAGGGTGTAAGCACCTTTTTTTGGCAATGGATATTGGGCTGTTTGAACATTTTGAACCAGCAAAAGATGGTTATGAGAAGTTTGCAGATGTTTTTAATCAAGTGGGACAATAATCCGCTCTTATGTAGCTCGTAATGTAATGAGTAAGATTATAGGAGATCAAGCCTCTGAATTCATTCAGGCTCTCCGATAAACATAAGAACACACGCAAGATTCAATTAGTCCTGCTCCCCAACACGGATATTGCACACTAAACGGGGAAACCTCGAGCACATTATGAGAATTATTTACAAAAGACATTCAAGAAGGCAGGAAAACAATGGCAAAAAAACCAAACTAATAGCCATGTCTAAAAAAGAAAAGGGACAAGATTGGCTTTGGATAAACAAGACCAGCAGTGCAGAAGTGGTTGTTTTAATTAAAAGGGTTTATGAGGAACCTAGACGCTGTTTCCAGGCCTCCACTTTGTTTGGTGCAAGGTAATTTGATGCAAAGTGACAGATGAGTTTCGGACGATGAAAGTGATAAAAAAATAATAAAAATTAAACGCACATTTATACCAAACAGAACTAAAAATCATTATAATTATTTGTTTTTAGCTGACATGACAGCTCCTTTATCTTTATAAATAATTATAATTATTTCTCCTCTAAAATGGGTCTTTCATGTCTACAAACCACTGGATGCATATGTTGCTGTCACTTGTCGAAAGTTCCCATTTATTCTACATACTACAAAGCTTTTGGTCCCTTCATTAAAAAGAAAAAAGACAGGACTGGGCTGAACTGAGAAAACTCCTTTTTTTTGGTTGGAGATCATCTTCGCTCCTATGACCAAATACTGTAAATAGCATTGCTTTGAGGCTCCTGTTCTTCAACTTTACAAGTACTAATGAAAATAGGATTAGACATTTTATAGCATATGCATGTTTCCTTATTTACAGTAGGAGACCACTGTAGCTTTAGCCAGGCCGCACTCGGGACACGACAGCTTTCCGCCCACAGAAAGCTAAAGGCCATTTGTGGGTAGTTATTGTCAGAGATGATAATAGACAGTGTTACTATTTAAGTAAATAAATGTCACTGCATGGTTTGACTGGTTTAATTACCTGTCAACAATTATAGTGATGTTTGACTGAAAGCAAATTGCGCCACCTTTATGGAGGTTTCATATCTTTGGACAAGCCAAACTTCCTCTTTATATTGGACTCTGTTCTGGGAATGGAGTGGGCTCAGCCTCTCCGACAGGACACTGATTGTAACTCTGCTGAAGTCAATTACTCGTATGAGTGGCAGCATGCTGTTCGCATTACAATTTCCATGTTGCGCCGTTTATTGGCGCTTATATTCCATGAGAACTTGTGCTTTTTTGGATGCAGATGAAAGGAATTTCGCCGAATTACCGTACTCCTAAAGAGAAGTGCAATTACTTGCATTTGAAGCCTGCGTGTGAAGACGCTCTGTTGCAAATTCAGCAGAGACCCATCTCTGACAATTTTCTGCGAAATATATCAAATCTCTGAAACCACGTGAGGCTGCGTCGTTCTGGCGTGCAGCATGTTGTCATGTGAATGTGCTGCTTGGTTAACTCTGTGTGATGTTGGACATGTAACACCTACTCTGGCAGACTGTGTTTTTCCACAGGCTCCACTTTATCAATCATTATTGAGGGGAAAAAAGTAACTGAGTAGAGGCCCTGAGCTGTATTTTAAAGGATGCGTGCTAAAGTGGTTGTGATTTACGTAAACACTGAACATTTACAGATGTGCACTATTTAAACCAGGCCATGAAGATTTTAATCTTCAAGAGTGTTTCTGCCTCACAGATTCATCTATTTATCTTATTTAATTATAGAATAAAATTTACTTTTCAAACCTTATTTTAGTGTGTTTGATCTCAATTGTAACATAATGACAAGAGGTTTGTGTTTTTACAACAAGTTGAATAATGAAATAATTATGACATAAGTGTATTATTTGGTGGGAATGGTGCCCTGAATCATTTGGAGTTATAAGCCAAATGTTTTCTCTAGCAGTTCTCCTATAGAGGCATTTGTTTATCATGCTGCACCAAAAAGGTGATTTTCAAGGACACTGAAAGATAGTTCAGCATACAGTAAATAAACATAGGACAAAATAGGCCTATATTATTAAGAAAAAATTGGAATTAATTGATATAGGTATTTCTAAAAACAAATCACAGTGCAGGTCTAAATATGCAAATGATTTTGCAGCTGAAAAGTGCTTGTGGACCCTTAAAAGGTTGTGGCACCTGTTGATGATACAAAACATGGCCCAGATAAAGGAGCTGTCATGTCAGCTAAATACAATTAAAAAGATAATGAAACTTTACCAAGATGGTCATTTAAGTGAGATAGAAAGGAACTGCAAAGGGAAAGAAAGTACACTTAAAAAACAGCAAACATCTTGACAGAAAATAGAAAGGAGTAACAACAAATGAGTAGAAACAGTGATCAGTGTTGGTAGGCAAACAAAACAATTGCCTGATGAAACTGGGATTTGTATACAGAAAAGTTATTGGCAAAAAATTAAACCATCAAAGAGAGCTAAATATCGAGACAAATTTCCAGTAGACCTACCAGAGACATGGACAGTAGATGATTGAATAAAAGTGATATTCAGCCATATAAAGAGATGAAGTTGGAACTTTGTAAAGCAGGTCCAATAAAAATAAAAGGAGATGAGCCTGGAAACGATAAGTACATTTCCACAGATGCTGATGAGATGGGATTTTATATCAGATAACAGACCAGTGGGAACAGAAGTCATCACCTCTACAGTCTACACACAGGTGGGCATTGAAATTTTAGTCAGTAAATCGAATCTGGATGAAAACCTTCACTCTCCCCCTGAACCTTTCTTGAGACAGCTTTGGCACTTTTCTTCTCTCACTAACTGATGTTTTGTTCAGGCTAGCTTGACTCTACTTCTTTATTGGCAACTCTTTCTAGGAATTAGCAGAGTTTAACTATTATCCACAGTAATTGTTGAAGTCGTGACAGTTTAAAAGGCCGGAGGAGCTGCAGCACCTAAAACAACCTCTTTTGGGTTGATTCTACTTCTGAGGATGTACCTGGGCTGCCTTCTCTCCATATGAAGAGAATTAGCCAGGTTCAACTATCATCAGTAGCAATTGTCATAACCACGACAGCTGTAAAGGCTGGACTAGCTGAGCAACTTGAAACAGGCTGACGTAAATATGAAAATACATATAAAGGCTAAAACATATCCAGTTAAATTCTGGTGAACTATCTGGAAAAGGCTCCGTATGGCTCAGATCTGAACCTTGCTTCACCTCGCCGGGGTGACCGTGGCTCAGGAGTTAGGAGTTCTTCCCATAACCTTAGGGTCGAAACCCTTCTGACTCCGTCTCGGTTGTTGTGTCCTTGGGCAAGACACTTCATTCGTCTCAGGCTGTCAGAGGGTCCGGTGGCACCAGCGTTCTGTAGCCTTGCTTCTGTTAGTGTGCCCCAGGGCAGCTGTGGCTACAATGTAGCTTGCCATCACCAGTGTTTGAATGTGTGCGTAAATGGGTGAATGACTGAATGCAGTGTAAAGTGTTCTGGGGTCAGGACTAGATAAGAAGCTATACAAGTATAGGCCATTTTCCATTTTACTATTTCTGGTGGTTTGGGGTACAGACCATCTTGTCGTGAAATTCCTAGAACTTGAATAATAGTACAAATTCGAGTTTTTGATTAATACACCATAACTTTTCTTGTATAAATAAAATAGCTTGGTTTTTTTTTTTATGGGATAATCCAACAACCCAGAATCATCATCTCAAGCATTTTTGTCCACAATGATTTGACATTTACACATGAAGTTACAGTAGAAAACAACATCTAATGTATAGGGCTTCCTTCTTTATGTTTAGGCAGAAGTCCTTCATTATGTAGCTTTTTTTGTGAACATAAAAGAGATATTTTTAATCTGGACTGACGAATTGTTGGTCATTGTAATGTTGATCATATTTGTACATAAACAATAAAACTTATTGAAAGTAAATATTAAAGATGCCTTAAAGTACATTTTAGGTGGATTTCTGGCAGGGTTTTTTTAATCACTAAAGGTTTGTCAGTACTTTTGCTAGATTTTGTAACTTTCATCTCAATAGATACACTTGGTTGTCACTCAACATTTAATCAAAATCCTAGCCAACTAATTACCACAATATCTTAAAAAACAAGTGCAAAGTAGGATTCTGGGGTCCTCACACAGAGTTTGAAAACTTTTAGAGAAATAGCCAAATATGAGTCCATTAGAGAATCTGATTTCCATTTTCAACTGCAGTAAACATGAGTGGGTCTCTTCCTGTTCTTCTATTCAGTCGCTGTGTCAGAATTCATTGATAAACATTTCTGAGGTTCCTATAGATTTTTCATGAAAATGTTTTCCGGACTCACTCAACATCAAGCATCACTCAACTTCCTAGAGCCCACAGACCTTCAGCTTCATTAAAAAAATGAGTAGGCAGGCAGGCAGGCAGGCAGGCAGGCAGGCAGGCAGGCAGGCAGGCAGGCAGGCAGGCAGGCAGGCAGGCAGGCAGGCAGGCAGGCAGGCAGGCAGGCAGGCAGGCAGGAAGGCAGGTAGGTAGGTAGTGAGGAAATATTTTCTTTTTCCATTACTTATCCAGACTAGGAAAACACTGAAAACAAATTTGATACTTTTTCATAGAGTAGGAACACTGGTTTAAAAAAAAAAGCTTGCCCTTCCACAAGAAGTCAAATTTAATAATCTACATTTGTTTTGCTATTTATGAAGTATAATATGTTGTAATTGAAACTCCTGCTTCTCACAGCCAATAAAGCTATCCAATTATTACAGCATAGCAGAAAAATGGTACAACGCTGTAGGCAAACTGGATTTGACGTCTCACCACGAGCACTGTGCTCTATGCCTCACTAAGTTTTGTAATGGCTGGTTTCACTTTTTTCCACAATCAACTCTATTACCATTTCTAATAAAGCTTAGAAAACTGTGTTGTTTTTGCCTCAACCCAAAGGGAAACTGCTCACAAGCATGCACCCAGTGAAAGCATATGTTTTCTTTCCAAATATACACTATTTACACATGGTGAGAATTTTTATGTTTACTGGTGCCAACACATTGTCCAGGTGGTCAATTTGATTATAAACTTTAAACTGCATTTGTAGCCACTCTACAAGAAACTCACACCAATGATTTTCACATAGCTTTTTTTACTGAATGTGCAAAACTTAGGCAGGTGAAACTTTGCTTCATTGAGGAACATTAAACCAAGCGCTATAGGTACATAAAATTTTAGAAAAGTG